>OU744732.1:54998392-56251726 GCA_916613615.1 Steromphala cineraria | reverse complement strand
GAACGCCGAAAAAAGCCTTGTTACCTTGTAGAGCTGCATTTGAACAATGACTGGACCTTTATTGATCCTAGAACTTCAATAATTGAGTTATTAAAGAGTGTGATGCCACACTTTATTTGTTTGTCTGTATACCATGTAGATCCATACGGGTTTACATATACACTGGCATATAGGAGGTCTTTGTCCAATGAAAAGGCACCTTTATCAAACAGAAGAAATATAGCATTCTCTGTGATTCGGGAATATTTCACATATTTATTAAGTGTCTTTTTTACAAGTACAGTTATACCACCTGAAGGTCTTCCTCTAGTGGCTATTTTGATAGCGTTGATACTATATGATATGTAATTCGGGTAGATATGGTCATAGATGTAATCAATAGTCCATGTTTCTAAAAGTCCAATTATATCAAATGTGCTTATAAAGTTATTAAAGCATGTGTCGGAAAGCTTGTTAAGGAAGCCAGATATATTCCAGAAGAGGAATGTATTGTTTATATTGGTTGGTACATGCCTGTGTTTATGGGCGTGGCCACACCCCTAGGTGCTAGAAGAAGTACCTGTAGTATTACCAGAAGGGGGTGGTGTGCCAGTGTTATTATCAGTGGTGCCTGTGTTCTCTATTACTACCAACTCTCCGTTCCTGAAGTATCCACGTTTATTTTGTGATCGTAGATCCTGTAGAGTTTTCCGTTGTCTGTGGGTCAGGTCACTGGCGATCCCGTAGCCGCTACTTTTCAGTCCCTTCCTCAGTCCGAGTGAACGAATTTTATTGTCTGAGTAGAAGAATTTCATGATGATTGGCTTGGTGCGATTACCTTGTAGTGACCGCCGTCCGATCCTATGGGCCTCGGCAATATCTCGTGTACTAAACGGGACGTCCTCCGAGTTAGAGCTACCATTTAGAATGTCACAGCAAAACTCTCGCAGATCATCACGAACTTCGTCTGGCTTTTCTGATACACCATATAACAACACATTATTATGTCTGCTATATTGTTCTAATTTTCCACTTCATTTTGCAAATCAACTACAATACCATGGTCACCATTACTAGAAGACATGCGCTCTACTTTCTCAAGACGGTCATTGATTGCTTGGACATCTAATCGTAGAACATTTTGTTCGCCTTGAATTTCCTCAATGTTACGTTTAATGTCGTTAAGGGCACTATTAAGTTTTCTGGTTTCAGATTTAATGTCTCTGATATCTCGAGTAAGTTCATTCTTCATTGAACGAATCTCCTGTAAAATATAATTTTTCATGGCGTCAATATCACTTTCACTGACATGGCTAGTCTTGCCGGGGGGTCCCGGGTTTAGTTCAACGTCCCCCGAGAGTGGGATATTAGACCAGGTAGACACAATGATGCAAGTAGAATTGTATATGCAGGAAAGTAAAACATACGTAGCTAGGAGCCGATAGCCAACATCAACATACCCAGGCCATTCCGAGTACGGAGTGTACGGGCTGACATGGCCGACCTGCCGGGTCCCATGTGGGTGAGAAAATCTCCAGACGTCTAAAGATACCCCCATCGGTAAAAGTGTCTTTTGCACACCTTATTAAACCAATATGTACTGTTGTTGTTACTCACAGCTTTTGGTTTATCGTTAGTCGGGTTTTTTAGCGAGAGCGTGTACACACACACGTCTTGTCAGTAAGGCAGGTAACTTTGTATGCGTTTTAGTTATTATATATACATGTCTGTGATCAACTACGGATGTTAAAAACAATCTTTTGCCACCAATATCTCAAATCACACGTTTAATTCAAACAACTCTAGTATTCAAGTGATGCAATGTTCATTATACTCTTATATGAGATCTAGAACATATTCATACAAAATATACAAACGTTATATTCTAGTAACTTTATATGATGCATGTTCTTCTAGTATTTATCTGGAGATGTGAGGACCGAGGAAGCATCAGAACATGGCTGCACTAATTATTAACATATATTGTACACTGTGCCATCTAATGGTGATATTATGGGTAGTGACATTTTGATTTATGCTCAAGGAGAATAGGGATTGAAATTGATTTTTGAAGAAATAAATATGGTTCAAAATTGAATAGTTTTCTTCAAATGTTTGTACAAAACGCCTTTAGAACTGCATTCAATATTTCCCCACCATTGTTGGTAGAACTGATCCGAAAGAATTTGTCCTGCTCTGGAGACTAGCCAGGTTGTAGGATAATGCGAGGGGTTTACAAATACTTCACTTAGTCCAATGTTGTTTAACAGATTTTCAATACAACGTAGCCACGGAAATTTATTTGGGTACTTTTTGTGTTTCATCAAAATACAGCTATACATGATTTGAGAGAGTTTCGAATTTTCTGCAGGGATGAGAGTAAGTTTATGCCAGAATGATAGCATGCGCTGGAAGATTTTTTTATTTATTGTGTGCTACCCAGTTCACCATAGATCATGAAATTTGGTGTCGATTTACGAAGTCCAGTCGCCATTTTTAGAAATTTTAGATGTAAGTTTTCAATCAGATCAAATTTTTCGTAACCCCAAATTTCCGAACCATACGTAAGAATCGGTAGAATCATCGTATCAAAAACTGATAACAAACAATCTAATGGTAAATCAATATTTCGTGATCTCTTAAGTAAACTATACATAGCCTTTGAAGCGTTTTCAACAATGGATTTGATGCATGTAACCAACCTTTTGTTTCGGTGAAGTTTGATTCCTAAATATATATATGTATCAACTATTTCAATATTATTATCGCCATAACTAAAAGACTGTTTTGTTTTTTTGCCCGGACCTCCGCCGAATATCAAGACTTTAATCTTAGTGATATTAACATGTAGTTTCCACAGTTTACAATACTCTTCAAAAGAATCAAAAGATTTTTGTAGATCCTTTGGAGTCTCGGCAAATAAAACTGTATCGTCAGCATAAAGGAGTATAAGTAATCTTATCAATACCAGCTCTTCTTGATCGCATAATGGGTTCACTCTGACACCGTTACATCCATTCTCTAACAGATAGGTTTAAAGATCATTCAAATATATAGAGAACAAAAGGGGTGACAAGTTTTCCCCCTGACGAACACCTCTATTACAAGAAAAGTATTTTGATTTTTTGCTGTTAATTTCAACGATTGATTTAATATTGCTGTACATGTTTCTAACAAATGTATGGAATCTACCATGGATACCAGATTTGCAAATCAATCAGTTCATTTTATATCAAGTCGATAATTATCAGTTCCTACTCTATGTTGGAGAGGAAAACAATTCTTATAAAAGTTTGATTTACTTTATTTTGTGTACAATCAAATATGACCGTCTACGGGAATCAAAAGACAATCAGATGACATATTAAATGTAAGCATCAAAATTAGCAACAATGTATTCACACCATTTTTAGCTTTGAGGGACTTGTACATTCTAGAGAATATAAAATAAGGTATTACCTTACATTTCTGTAAATAGCAATAAAAAACACATTACTAGATATGTAGCCATTACAGAATTGCCAAAGTGTTTCCTATACCCTTGCAAGAATTCACGAGGCCGTTTATCATGTAGCCGTCATTTTTTAAAGACAATGCCATGCAAGGTTTTGATATTACTATTGACAATCTTGTAATTTACATGTATAATGACACAATGCTAGTTCCTGATCAGTTGAACTTTTCAAATAAAGCATATTTTGATATAGTCGCAAGCAATACAACAATGGGATTAATAGGACACATGGTGTGATAGGTATCAAAACCGTTATGTTCAAGTTAATAGCTTGACTGCGAATAAGTGCATGTAACCACAACCTGTTTTAAGTAAGGGTAAGGAGTCTGAAGAATTTTTCAACTCATAATGAAAATGAGACCCTTCTTTGTGACTGACAAGGACTGTTTGTCTTGTTAATGTCTAACTCTTATGCAAACATCATTCGTTGGTCAGGTTTTTGTGTTCTTTTGAAATTGCAAACTTTGAAAGATTGCTGCACTAAGAGTATTTCAAATTTGAAAATGTCAAGAAAAACTTGTTTAAAGATTTTGCTTTAACTAGTCAATGTGCAAGTAAGGATTTGTTTGCAAATATTAAGATACAATCTATTTTTAAAGGTGCATATCGACGCAGCTCTGGAGAAAATGCCATAATATAGATGGCTCCGAAACCACATTACCTAAGAGTTTGTGGTGATTCACTTTATTTATTTATTGTTATTATAAGTTTCAAGTATGTAAATGTCATTTAAAAACTTTTAACATTTCTTCTTTTCTCCTCATACGATTTTTTACCAAAGCATGTCAGTAAATTTGACTTTTATAGCATCAGTGGCATAATAATAAAAATAAACACCAGTTGCTTTAAAGATTATGGCAGATTTCTTATGAACATGAACATACTAAATTGGACTCCATTAAGTTGTCCAATTGTGTAACTTAAACAGATATTAAAACCTTACTTTTAGTTCTCCTTTTGCAAAAACTAATCTTACTTTAAAAATCTTTTATGCATAAAAATACCTCAGGGAATTCAAATGAAATTAAATGTTACTTTGCTTGAAGAGTGACATTCGAGATTCCATAAATGTCGATATCTACATTAAACCAGTAAGAAATAAGAAGAATTTGATATTAAGAAAAAGATGCTCAAACTGTAATTGCATTTATACATCATCACACGATATCACAGAGGCAATAACGTATTTCAAGTAGATGTAAATGTCAGATATAGTAATTGATATCTCACTAAATGAAAGTCAAGGTTATTGTTTCTTTTATAATAGTGTAACATTCTCACTTTAAAAAAAAATCATGTTAGTTCCTGTTTTGCAAAGCACTGATTTTAAAACACCGACTTTAGTAGAATTATATGATATTATTGCAATAACGGGTCACCAGCATGGAATAATTGCATAATCGATCCATATGTTGTATGAATATTTATGTTATAATTAAAATTGTGACGTTTCGTGTTACAAATATCAATCAGATTTTATGAATGTTGTTTCAATAGATTTAAACAAAAAACTCTCATTTCTAAAGAAACACCAAATAACGTTAAGATTCCTTTACCGTATGCCCTCTCCACAACCTGAGAGCAAAGCTTACCATTAAAAAAAAGAGCATCAGGACTGATATCCCAATTTTAATTTAGGGTAATTATACTCGAGCTCCACGACTTTGAGAGCAGATTGGTCTCACGAAATCAACGTCTTATCAGAGTTATCGCCATAGGAAGTGGGCCCTCCCATGTAACAGAATAATTTTTCCAATTTCTTTTGGTTGATCATTTCTATATAATTGTTAAAGGCATTACTCATTAAAAATAGTCTTACTTTGGAGTAAATCGTTGTTAAATGGAAAGTGTTTCAAAAGTAGTAATCTTGTGACAGGAGTGATTTGTTAATGAAAGAGATTTAACCTCTGTTGAAATGATTTTGATAGGGTCAAGGGAAAAGCGGTGAAAAGAAACCTTCCCTATCAGATTGTCACAATCAAAGAGAAAATATATTTTTGCACTTCTTTGTGAATTCTGAAAAGATGTTATAAAAGAACCATTGCAAATCGTTTTATTTGGAAAATTCTAAAATGCCGGAAGAAAGAAAAAGATGTATAATTTGCATGGAGTTAAATGACGTTTTTAGTCTGAAACTCAGGTTCTTACCTAATGATACATGATATGATACCCTTAGGGATAAGGTATATTTTTTGCCAAATTATGAATGTCAGTGTAACTTTGAGAGCAATTTTATGACATATCGGCTAAAATGATCGTTCATCGTTGATACTAATGACGGAAGGGTGCCTGATGCTAGAGCTGTACAGGCCCAATGAGGTAAAAGGGATTATGGACATACATCAAAAACAGTTAAATCGATGAAATGACACATTTCATAACAAAGGAAATATATGATAAAGAAAGAAGTGTATTATTAAGTGCTTCTGTATTTTGCACACACTGCATTTGTATACATTCGTTACTGATTCATCTTAAATTTCTGTGATACACAAAACTAAGACAACTTCTACATCAATAGAATTTATCCTATCTTCAAAGGCTTCACGTTTCTTTCATCTAAAAGTAGTTACGTTATTTTTCCTTTTTGATAGTTATGACAAGCTATCATTCTGCATGGAAAACAACTTCAAACAGTATCACTTGCTCATCAGACAATGTTTCTGTATAATTCTGCATCAATTTCATACAAATCGTTGTTTGTATGATCACTAAAATTAAGTTACTAAATGAGGCGTGTGTTTATTTGCAATAAATACTTATCAACAAAAGTTGCTTGATGTAGTATCATATTTTCTGGCGAAAACTACAAAAGAACCTGCCAATGATGTAACGAAAGCTTACAAAATTCATTCAATCCAAATTATCAAACAATGTTTCCGATTATGGAAATATTGAACAATTTAAACAATGTCCATTGACTTCTCCTGTGCATTTGGTATTTACAGTTTCATGATGCATATGTTTGCCATGATCCATTGATGTCAATTGCATGACACTTTAGTATGAAGGAAATTTCAAATGCATGAAATAGCCAAGAGCAAGCAAACAGTTTTATCATATCGGCGTTCTTCAAGTACATGGTCTCACGTAAGTCAACATTTTGTTCAAGTAGGTTGTGTGTCAGTCAAGCTGCTGAAACGTTTAAAATTAAATATATCAAAGCCTCTGTATATTATATTCAGGAGTAGAATGTTAATATTTGAACACTGAATAATATTTGAACACCAATTTCATGATCACAGGTTTGCTGGAATCAATTATAAGTTGTACTCATACACCAATCATAATTTTGCTCACCACATCAGGATGAGCGGCTCTAAGTAGTTCGCAACTTACGCTCTAATTTGAATTGGTTAACTATTTTGATGTCATATTTTTTCACAAAAATCATTGACTTATATGATGGAAACTCGTTTTTAGTGACCAAAATCAGAAAGAAAAGTAAGACATCGCTAGATTTCGTTGTGTTTGACAAGGCTTGTGTGGAATGTCATGACGTCACTATTTGACGTCATGTTTAATGACGTCATAGAGCTATGACGTAAGACAGTTGGGCCCGCGACTCTCCCACACAGCGCCGCCTTGAAGATTGAATAAAATATTTACGACAGAGAAAACGGCAGAAGGCTTGATTTACTATTAAAAATGTTGTAGTATTATGTGACTTTCAAAGTTTAGGTTTGAGATTTTTCATCTAAGTCTACCAACTGAAACAGAAGATCCAAGCAAATCATGAATGGATGCAAAATAGTTCCGACAACCAATCAAAATGCGAGTTACTGTTATTGTAAAACTGTATTTTCCATGACCATTATGCAAACTTTAATACCCAGCATATCCTTGCCCGCTTGGGTAAGAATACCTGTTTCTGAACGGAGCTTTTCAACAGGGACGAATCTCATAAAAAGTTCAGACAGTTAAAGATGGGATTTCCCATTAAGGCATTTGAAGTAAAAAAAATTGAATGATATTCGTTTCCGTGTAGGTAACTAGTGAAAAATTCGAAAAATGGGTGTAATGCGATCCTTTTGTTAAAGTTTGTTAGTCAAGGTCAATATTGAAACGACAAGGAGACTGTTGCATTAATCTAATTAAGAAACCTGATCATTTAACATTTAAGTTGCAAGATGCAAGTGTTTATGAAGATTCAAATGTTTAACAAACTTCTTTTGTAAATGAAATCAGTTCTAGAATACATAAGACTACGATCAGTTAACAAAACCTTGGTTTCTATCACTGGACACTGTTAGCCAGACGTGCTGGCATAGTTTTAAAACGGTAATTGGATTTTGATAAATTGTCTTTCGAGCTTAAATATTTGTTTCTCTTTTATTATTCATTTTCGAAGTTAATAATGTTTGGTTCACAATCGCCCTTTTGTTCAATTGTCTACATCCCACTATTTATTACCTTATAATTTTCAACCTGTTAATTGTCTCTGCTAATGATTAGAACTTTGTTTGATCATTAAAATCTCTTTACTATCTAGTGTATTATGCGTTGTATTGGGAAATGCATTTCGAAATTATTTACAACCAAGACAGAAAGTCATTCTACACTTGTGATGATAGCAAAAGTAACATGATTGTTACTGTTTATAAGCAATATGATATTGTGAAAAGATCCATGATTTTGGCTATAACTATATCTGAATGTTTATTCCTCTGACATTTGAACATGTAAAAACTTTAATTATTATCTATTTAAAATAGAACCCTTAAGCAATTGTAATAAAATGTCAAATTCTGTTCACAATTTTGGAGAAATCAAATTGACATTAAGCTTGCGATTTGCTCTTTTGCTTCCTAACGTCGACATTCTCTGATAAATTGCCAATTGTAAAGCAATCAATTCTCACAAAAAAGCATCAATTTACATTCCTCATCTCTTTGTTGACAGATGTTATCCTCTCGACGACTTGTCGTAAAGTGTTCATTATTACCGGTGATTGTTTTCGATTTGACCTTTCTTTGAGCATTACTATTATTCCTTAATCACTTAACGCATCATCTGCGAGATAAGAACATCATGTGGCATCGTCCGGTTCCGGTTATAAACATTTAGTTCTTTTTAAATTGGCTGCTTTTCGCGCATGCGTGACACGGACCAGGTGGGTTAGTATCTAGATGTAAAGTGAGGACTTAGGGGCGTATACATTACAGCTAATTTTAACTAGATTGAAATTATGATTGGAAACTGATGCACGCTAGTTGCTGTACATATACATTACAGCTAATTTTAACTAGATTGAAATTATGATTGGAAACTGATGCACGCTAGTTGCTGCACATAGGGTTTTGTATGATAATATTTATAAAAATTCTGACGTTATTACGTTACATTGTCACTTAACTAATAAATCGAATTCGTTGAATTCAAACAGAGGTTTGATCAGCATTATATGAACTGATTTACCTTTTGAGAGAAAATTTCCTACAATAAAAGTTTAAAAATACTTCAGACAAAATGTGTCAGTCTTGCTGACTTAAATCTAACTATCCTGTTGAGTTAATTATTTACATGTTTATTCACATGGTCGTTTTTAAACACTGATATCAACGACGAAACTAATTACTCAATTCAGTTTTGTTTTTTGTCACCCTTCAACCTCTCCAATGTAGCTAAAATAACAGTAATGTGCGTATTTGGTTTTAGAATGTAATCTCCAATACATCAGAAGATTTAAATGGTCAACATCAGGACGGGACGGTATTTGAACGTGTTACCTTTGAATGCGATTTTACACATATACACTATGTACACAGAATCTAAGTTTTTCATTGTGATCATGTTAAGGAACGAAGGAAATTAACAGGAAACCAAGAAGCTATTTTTCTAACTTCAAAGGATAAGAATTGTCAGATGATGGCTGATCAATTAAAGAGATATGCCTAAAGGAAACATATTTCTCCACAAAAGAACCCCCCAACCCCTTCTCTCTCTCCCCGGACTAATACTGACCCCTTGAATTATATAAAACAGCCTGATGAAAACACTTTTTAAAATTGAAAATGCATGTACAATACAAAATCAAGTGAACAAGGCACTATAACATAACTATCACATTAATTGTTTATTGTGTGCAAGTTTTACATTATCTGCGTCAACAGTTCCAGTGATTGAAATTATATTTGACTTGTATACATAAACACCAAAATAAAGTTGAATTTTCAGTATTTTCTGTATCCAAAATTTAACCCTCATTATGGCAAATCAAGGAGTGGTCTGTTGGTGATAAAATAAGTTTTCACCTTTTGAAAATCGTGAATCCCGCCACCCATGTGTTGCACAAACCAAAGTTTAAAACAATCACAAGTATTTGGTATTTAAGGATCTGTTCGAACTTCGTTACCACCTGTTTCATTTCGCATTGACAATAGCACGAAGGAAAATTTCAAATGCATTAAAATGGCAGATCATTGGGCTGCATCGGGCAGGACTTTCTTACAAGGAAATTGCCAGAAAAACTCACTTCTTAAGCGGTCTTGTCAGGAAGCATGCACAAACAAATGATGTGAGGGACCTTCTTATATCTACGCTACAACGCCCTAGGAGGAGAAGGGCCAGGAGGGTCATCAGGCGTCCAATGGTCACAAATCATCACAGACGTTAGCGCAGGTTATGGTGTGTGGACAGGTAGAGGTGGAACCTAAGATCATGGAGGAGAGTACACTGGACCGATTTGGTGACTATACAGGGTTCACTCTCAGGTGATCGTGGCATTCAGGAGGTTTTGGATCCTGTAAATATTGATCATTTTGATGACCACAGACATGCCACAAGACCCTTTTTCATGGACGACAACGCTAGACTCTATCGTTCACTTGCTGTAAACCAACATCTGGAAAATATTGGTGTAAAACGAATTCAATGGCCAGCAATATCACCTTATTGCTTTGGGGTCCAGAGACCCCAAAGTTATGTAACATCTGATATTGAAAACTAATGGCAGAAGTTTCTCTCTATATTACTCTTGGAAACTTCAAAGAGAAGTTTCAGCCAATGATATTTGTTTTAAGCATATCCTGGTATTTCAACGACCAATGAACCGTGCTGTAGCAAATTTATACCCACGTGACCATGTGGGTGGTACGAAATAATTGGCAAGCTTTAATTTGGAAACTGATTATTATAATAATGCTATGATGTAAAATATATCGTAAATATTCCAAAATATATAGATGAGCGTTAACACCATTAATAAATATCAATTTTGCATATGCATGTGAGCTGTTTTGTAGTTATTCGGGCTATTTTTTTGCATTCCACATTCGGAAACGACATTCCATTTTTGTATCAACTAGGAATTCAGTTCCTTCAATCTTTTTTACTATAACGCGAGCGCTGAATGTCCCGCCTTGTCAATGACTGATCGTTCACTCAATGCATCTCATCGCTTCACGGAAAAAATGATACTGAACAGGCCATTTTCAAATTGCATGTTTCAAAACAAACGTTATGGATGATTTATTTACGATTCAAGGTGTCTTTCGAAGAAAGTATTGACATAGAGCCTAAAGTATGACAAAATATTCTTAAATGTCATCCTATAATATAATGAAAATTTTAACTTGTAGCTGAGATCATTTATAAATTTTTCAGCAACTTTCGGCTGTAATTCGATCAACATTCAATATTAAGGAAAATTATTCTTGCAACATGTAATTAACCTGAAAGTCAATAGCACAACTATTTATCTATCTTATCTAACTAACTAGTTAATCACTGGTTCTTGTATTAAACTCACCGTCAGCTATCTTTTAAAGCAACATAAATTTGAATAACCGTATTAATGTTTAAAAATTTATATCATAATTGAGATAGGAGACGTATCTATCATTGTTGAAATTTAAACGGAACGAACGAGTCGTTTAACTATGTACATAGTGTTCAGATAACTATCAAAACAAAGAGCAAAGAACATGCGTCTCCGATTGGAACAATTTATTCAAGTAAAAGTCCCCGTCCCCGTCCTCCCTAACCTAAATTTCCTGGTTCTATATAGTGATACATAACCGGGTGCCCCAAAGCTTGCCTTTTTAAAGGCTTTTCTTGTTTAAACTCAATCGAGCATGTTTGTGACATTTTGGGTCGTTGGATACAAAGAACGGATCCTCTTGTAAGAAACCTGAGGGAACTGGAGGCCGCTCCTCACGATGAGTGGCAGAGGATACCGATGGAACAATTAAAGAATCGGTTAGGGGTATGCCAAGAAGAGTGGCTGCAGTTATTCGCGCACATTGTGGCACCACACGTTACTGATGTTTAGTGATTCTTGAAACACTGATTCATTTTATTTTGGTTGATCAAGTGGCACACACCAAGAGCTTTTAGTGACAAAACTTAAACATCCATGTGTTTTGGATGAAATTCCATGTACATTTCCCTCATTATATTCATGCATTTTTAGTGCCTCCATAATTACAAAACTTCTCTTGTAAATGACCAAATGTTCTCTCAATAAACATTCGTTTGGATATCTTCTTTTTCCCATACTCATAGCATATTTCAACAAATTACACCCCTCTGTGAAAAATCAGGGGGGTGCAAAAAAATTTTTTGTGTGTCTATATTAGATCTCTCTATCTGCGATATAAGAAACGCGGTAGACAATGACATTTCATGACTTGATTTGCCTTTGTGGGGAGAGAATGGGGGAAGGTTAAAATATAAGCTGTCTTGAGAATAGACTGAATATGTTACAGAATGAATTACTGCCATGTTTAATCAAACAATCTCTCACATATTTCAACAACAGTGTTCCCTTAGGTAAAAGAAACGTATTCTTTTCCTAGTCTGTGTACATGTTGCTCAGATTGGTAGAAATTTGGACTTTGTGATAAATGTTGCAGACAAAATATGTCCTGTTCTAAACTATTTATCTTACTTAGTGGTGCAGTTAGAATAAATGAGATTCATTAGTTTCACTAACTAAACTCTTTTGGATTGTGTGCGGGTGCTTTGGGATTTTCACTTAATGATTTACATGGCTGTATCCTGTAATATAGTTTAAACGTTAACCGAAGACATTTGTAAATATATGAACTACTTTCCTTTACATTTTAGCCATATTTCAAATCTTTATACCAGTTACAAACTAGCATATCTAAAGGGCTGATAGACAACCATGCTTTTTATGTACACTTTTATCCTTTTTTCTTCGAATTGCTAGGTTTGATATAATAACACAACTTCCACACACAAAAACTTCTTTCTGGTTTCCGCCCACATCAGAATTAATTTGACGCATCCAGTCTCGTTTTCCAGACAATGAAAAGGAAGAAACCTTTAATTTTATAGCTTACACATATACTACGATTAACTTATAACTTACACATATAGTACGATTAGCTTATAACTTACACATATAGCATGATTAGCTTATAACTGACACAAACAGTATGATTAGCTTATAACTTACATGTACACAAATAGTACTATTAGCTTATATCTTACACACATAGTACGATATAGCCTGTAGAGAGAATCAGTGAAACCCAAACAGAAATAGTGTCCATTATTTAATTCTAAGCTTAACAAAATAACAGTTTTTGAATGAATTCCCTAATATCATAAATATGGATAGAAATCACATTGCATTTGATCTTACCTGCTGTCACGAATATAGTGAATAAAAGATTAAAATGTGTTGATAGACTGTCAAACTGAAGAACATTTCTTCAACGGAAAAACACAAACTAGAAATTACTACCAGAAAAAAGTTTGAAATAAGAACATCTTTGATAACAATGTATATATAATTCCATACATCAGATTATGATATTTTTCTTTTTCTGTCTGCGCAAATACTGTCCTGAAATATTTCATTTAACAAACCATTTAACAAGATTGTTTGGCGATAAAAAATAAAGAAATGTAGGTATTTTAAAATGAAAGATGTAATCGCCATATAGAACGATCTTTGACATGGAGTTGTTAACGTATTATAACTGTAGCACACAACACAACAGTTTTGAGAGTCCATTTTTGACTCCTCTGCTATTACAAAACGAACATTAATAATTTACACTGGTCGGTTTTTGTACCAAGAATTTGAGATTTGAGCAATTGCTGTATCCTATTTATCAATGAAAACTAATCCAACTTTATCAATCATAGACATTTGATAAAAATTATGATGACATAAGGCATGACTCACTGGAATTAACAATATAACACAAACAGGCAAGAAACAGTAGCCTTGACCTTATAATTAAACACCACATAAAGTACATGTATGGCACAGCAATTTGATCGATTTAATTATAGATTCTGTTAGATGTCAATGACATTTCACATTCGAGAACACTGAGAAGAGTGTTTGTATGATGTTGTATTAATACATAACCTTTTTCATTCTTCATTCATGAATTCAAAATAGTGTTTCATTAAGCTCGATTCTTATTTTGACGATTAAGCGATGAATCATGGATCTTTTATGTCATACATAATATATTCAAGTATTTTGTTATCAAAAAGTATATTTGAGTTAATAATTACATAAAGCATTTATATAGAAAATAATACATTGATATGTTTAATACAATGTTTGTAAGATTTCAATTGTCAAATAAAATAATAATATTTGATTATTTAGACAAAGACGTATTCATTGTAATTGAATTGACTTTTTAACTTTACATGTTGAAAGTAAAAATAATTTCTTAACATATTCAAAAATTCAAATATGTGCAAGTTACACACACTCTGAATATTTAAGGTATACAATACATTGCAAACTGGTATAAGCGGTTGATATTTGTAAAGGTTGTACTAGTCAATGAAAAGGGATGATATCATTTCTATGTCCTCGAGTGCAGTGAGAAAGTGATATTTTGACGAGTGGCCCAGCCATTGCTAATTATATAATAAGTTTTTTATGTACTCTTCAGACTCAAAATAATACCTACGAAACTATCGGGTCCTACTCTAAAATACATCTCAATGAATTGCAATGCGGAATGATCACAGTTAGTATGGTCTAGTTCTTTTTTCATAGACCAAAATCCAAAACAAATATCAATATACATTAATTGTGATTGATAGTAGTTTAGACGTTTTAGTGTTTATAAATAATAAGCCTACATGACACAGAAACCTTAATATGCAATATGTTAGCAGAATTATGAAGTTACATTTTGTTAAGATATACTTAAAATTGTTTAATTATAAGTTAAACACATTTTGATAAATTAAGAATAATGTCTCTATTTAGATTATTCATCAATTGGATATGTTTGATCACACTGGTTAGTGAATAAGGATACAGTGACAAATAATGTTTGTAATAAATTACATCAATTGCATAGTACTAACAAAAAAATGCCTTCAAAGGGAAGATCCATTTTCCTTCATTACTCTTCTTTAAACATTAAACGTGTGAAATATTGAAAAACGGGACAACATTTAACATTTAAATATTTATCAAAATAGAGAGATTACTTGTTATAAAGATAACGTCTTGTCTCACCTAGACTGCTTAGATTCGTTTATCACATTTGTTTGTGAATGTGTTGACCAAATCTATTAGAAAGGTTATGCATATCTGCGTACATGACCATCATCTCATTGCATTCTATCAAGACAAACCACGCAATGTGAGGGGAAATGAGATGAAAGTGTCTGCACGCAAACATACAGAGGAATTAGTTCTTGAGTTACTGCTCAGTCGGACATGTTTACGTGTGTCGAGGGAAGCTTTTATAAATGATGTGTGAGTTGTTGGTCAATTCAATATATTGTTTTTATTACATTTTCCTTTCCTGGTAACTTGATTTAATTTGATCAATCAGGAAATATCTTTATCAACGTTTATTTCTAGAACAATAAAGACATATCTAAATTAACGTTTATTTGTTTGAACAATCATTAAAATCCTAATGAACGTTTATTTCTTTAAACAATCAGGAAATATCGCAGATAAAACTTGTGTTGAATAATTAGGAAAACAACTAATCAGGATGAATCTTAACATAGCATTTAAGAAGAAAGAGGTTGAACCACAGATGAATACTACAAAGAATAATTCAAAGCATACACTCATATCTCGCCTATATGCCTTTTTAAGAAGTTCTGAATAATAAGTCTCATAAAAATCTTATATAACATTTCTGCTTCTACGAGTTAAATGATTGACTGTTAAGTCTGTAGAGAAAATATTTTTTTATACAAAAGATAAAACATGCTCATAAAAATGTATCATTCTAAAGGACAAAAAGCCCTACAACTGGAGTTCATTTGAGTTTTTTTGTATCAATTATAACTCTCAAAGATCGTCTTGAAAGATAAACTTTAAACGAAACGATTTAAAACACAATACTTCCATATTTAATGTCACTGAAATCTGTAATTCAAAAAGCTCAAAATTCAAAACTTTGAAAGAAAATTTATCTTATCTGAGTATGTCACGATAATTGATAACGTTGGTTGATATTTAAAGCATATCGTTAAGAATTAATTGACTTGTTTCAAAACTTGTTTTCAAGACTCATTTTGTATAAAAATAATTACTATCATAAGTACTACGGTTTGTTCAATAGCCCCCCGAAAACTACATTTAAGGCAAGAAAACTAACTTATCATTTATTAAAAGTACATGTAATCTAAGCTCACTAAAACTTTCCTTGACAGTTTTGTAAGAAATAAATTTACCAAGTGAATAAGATAAGTTAACTAACTTGTGACATTCCTCATTTTCTAGACATATGTTGAGACTTAAAATGTCCAGAATTGATTTATCTGTGAGTTGCGTGAGACACGATTAAAAAGTCCTTTAGTGGTTTCTCTTGATAGAATAAAATGACATGTGAGCAGCAAGCATGGATATTACAATAAGTGTCTAATATTGCTGTTAAAATGATAAACAAATCTTGGAACTCTCCTTTGGTCAGCATTTGAAAATTAATTTGAGATTTAACAACGACTAAAAGAAATGAATTTATCAATGATTGGCTAACTATGAATATCATCAATAGTTAATTTTTCATTGGGTGACATCTAAAATATGGCTAAACAATCATCGCTTCATATTAAGGCATTAGGTTTTTATCAATCCCTCTACCTTTCAACAATATGAAGTTCACTCATTAATACTTTAAAATAAGTCTGAAGAAAAACATCACGTAAAAGATGTGCAATAATAAATACAATTATCATGTTGTCACTTTTAAATAAATGAATCTTGGAGTTGTGATTATTTGAAAAGGTTTATTAGACAATAAATATTTTTTAAAAGAAGCAGATTAAAACTGTTTTAATTGAGGAAATCTTAGATCAAAGTTTATCACATCATCTGGAAAGTGTAGTATAACTTCTAGAACAGCCAAAAATTATCTAATGGGCATACATTTACCAATGTGTTTGAAAAATAGAGACATGTTATACTTGATTGATGCGAGTAGATATTTAATTAAATCCGAATGCGGATTCTGCCATGACGATTTTAATTATGAACGAGTGAATTGCACTTTGTAAAATGTCACAGAACAAGGCAAGTCTGTTCTCCTTGGTATTAAAAATATAATTTGGCCGACCAAAGTAACCTTAACACTCTGTTTCTATCAATCTTGCTCACTATTTTCAACACAAATATTAAAATGTATTATGATTAACTCAAGTTGTCCAACTTTGTATAGACAAAAAGACATCTCTATAGGGAAAATATTTGACAGAAAACAACTGTGATGCTGTGTCAAAGCTTGTGACACGATAAGCACTCATGTAATTTCCGCCACTGTATTGTTGCCATATTCAATGGAGTCCCGCTGGGTTTCATGGGTTGTAAATGTTAGCCTGTGCTGATTGACCACTTTAAGAAATCACGTTGTTGAAAATAGGATACTTACCTAATATTTTACGCATTCCATCAAAACACATGAATTTAAAACAAATGAATCTACTCTTATCAACCGAAATTGAGTTATAGAATGGGAGATGCCTGATTGAATGATATCAAAGTTAAAGGGACAAACCATCATTTCGGCTATTGAATCGTGCAAGAACTTTGTCATATACTAAACCAAATCAAATGAATCACGGTACAATTATTTTCTGTATGATTAAAATAGACAATTTTAATTAGGAATTAGTTTTAAAAAGTAGAATTACACCCATTTTAACAGCTGGGTGTTCTGAGTGCAATGTGGATGAAGTGCCTTGCCCAGGGACACAACAGAGGATGAGACCCAAGTCACAAATTTTTGGTGTCTCCATTGGGATTCCAACCCGGGTCTCTGGCGTGAGAGGCCAGCATGCTAACCACTACACCACTGTGCTCCACATTGACAGTATATACATACCATGTTCTTGGTTCTGTCCAATGTGCCTTCCTGTTTAAATCATTAATTAAGAAATAAAGTAGCCCTAACCATCATGTGTTTTGCAATAAAGTATAGTTTTGCCCTGAACTATTATAGTTAAAGAACGAGGCCGAAGGCCGAGTTGTTTGACGTTATAATAGTTCAGGGCAAAACTATACTTTATTGCAAAACACATGATGGTTAGGGCTACTCTATTACTTTTCTAGTATGTCGATTTTAACTCGA
Source organism: Steromphala cineraria (assembly GCA_916613615.1). Lineage (NCBI taxonomy): Eukaryota > Metazoa > Mollusca > Gastropoda > Trochida > Trochidae > Steromphala > Steromphala cineraria. Next base: position 56,233,687 of record OU744732.1, on the reverse strand, counting down.
TTTTAAAGCTATTTCTACTCCAAAATAAGCAAATTTTATAAATCACATTCGGCCGCGAATTGAAAATCCTCGATTAGAGCCAGGGCTAGTGACGTCATAGCCGATTGTTATTGACGTCATGTCCCATTGTTTCGTGACGTCACTCAAAAACTATACTTTATTGCGCAATAAAGGGTGGGCGGCGCCTTTGATCTTTACGGGAACAATACTAGAATTTATTATAGGAACATTGGAAACTTCTCATTGCTTGAGGAAAAGATTTTTTCGTATCTTTTATTGGAACATGCTAAGAAAGGTTGAACGTTAATGTTGACTTCGAACAAATAGAAATACAATACTCAGGGTTTGCTTTTCTAAAATGGTAAGGGTAATCTTCTTAGATGTTCCCTGAAGAGTTAAAGATCGTATGAATTAAGTTAAAGATCAATATCCCTTGTTTTAATGTCAACGTAACTTTTATTCCAAAGAGAGTAATAAATATGAACCTGAAAATGTGTGTTTGTTCTCAAAACATTTTTTTTACTTTGTGGATCAGCTTTTTAAGGCAAACGCAAGGAACAAAACTTGTCTATGATTAAACCTCTCTTTAAGAAATAAAGTTCGCTCTACCCCAATGTGTTTTGTAATAAAGTATAGTTTTGCCCTGAACTATTATAGTTAAAGCACGAGGACGGTAGTCCGAGTGCTTTAACGTTGTAATAGTTCAGGGCAAAACTATACTTTATTACAAAACACATTGGGGTAGAGCGAACTTTATTTCTTTTCTAAGATACCAAACTTATTTGCAGGGAAATATAAATATTCTTATAATTTCAAATTAAAATATTGTTAAAATAACTTAGATTATATATCCATGAACAGGGCTAACTGATGGCTATTCCATGTTTCGAACTCACCCCCTAATTCAAAAAGATTGTTTTTTGGTGAAACAGTTGATTATTTTAATGAAGCAGTTTTATTTTCTCATTTTTTATAAGGTTAAAATTTTATTCTCTTGTTATATTTTCATTGTTCAAACAAACAAAAAAATCAGACAACTCATGTTTAATAAAACGTTACTTTTGAACAGTCAAGTTGTGCGATCAAGCACTGCCCATATAAGGCTTATCACGTGATTGACATTCCACAAAGAATTATGGGTATTGTTTTCTAGGAAGCGTGGTAGATCTATCATTCTTTTTTTTTGCTGTTCTCATAAAAGTTGAAGTTAATGGTAAGTACCACCGCTAATATTAGCTGACTGTGTACACCATGAAAAGGAGTACAATCTGTATTGGTTGAGCTATATGGTACGTTGCTTGGCAGAGACGGTTGACGTGTGTCAACGTCACAAATGCTACGGGGCGCCGCGACCTGACGTGGAATGTCAACGGCGTCACTCGACAAGCATGTCGGAGGCAGAGCATTGGTCACAGCGTTGTTCCCCAGTAACATGGAGTTGTTATGTAACTTTTCAACGACTGTTCATTTCTGTGACCAGTGACGTACATGATACCAAGGGCCCCAACCCCTTCTTCGGAAAGTTTGGTTGCTGCGGCGATAAGGATACGCCATGTTGATTGATAGAACCGAGACCAAAGGTTACCATGGACACGCGTGTTTACGAGGGGGCAGCGGGGAAGAGCGGATAGCGTCATTCAATTGTTACGTCATGAAAAAACTATACCTTTATTGTCTGATAAAGTACTTTTTTTTCGATTGTTCTAACCGCTAGGCATCTTAGAAATAATGGTAAAGTGCATATTGCAGCCACTGACGATAGGTTTTAGGACATATAGTTGACTTGATTTTTCAGGCATGTGCAACCAGGAATAGTGTGATAATACATACGATTAACTATAATCATCATTAATAATAATACATGTATTTTAATTGATTACCTCTATAAGCAATATAGCTGATTTGAGTGACATATAACTGACATTTATGAGTTTTCTTACACATCATAAGGGGAAAATATAGATAAAGAAACGTTTGATTTTTTTTTTTGGATAGATGTTACAACAAACAAGCGAGGGTTATTTTATTTGTTTACTAAACCATTTAAAGACATAAAATACAAATTATATTTTGCTATAAGTTGGGTGTTGTAATCGATAGGTCTACATCCAAGTATATGTTTGCACAAATGTTTAATCGATTGCACGTCACGTACGCAAAGCAGTCGCGGATAAGGGCGATGAGAGTACATAGTACTTATTATGTATAAGTTTCCGATCATCTTTATTCTATGTAACAATGAACGTTTTGAAATCGAGGGGTTGTCTCACAACTTTTTTTCGCAGCTGGAAGGATTGATCTTACAATGACACGGAGGCCTGTGGCTTTACCAACCTGCCAAGACTTAATCTGCCTCTGTGCGGAGAGAACGCCTTCCCCCTGCTTAATTTGACACTGACATGGAAAGATAAGAACATTAAATCAATGTTTATATCTGATTTCTGTGAGGTTGGCATGGCCATTAAGAACCGTCCAGCATACCAGTGGTCTCATATAAAACTCTTATATTTGAGAAATGATTTTGGATATTTCTTCATAAACAGATTCAAACTTTTGATGTTAACCCGACGAGATAGGTTTTCAGAGCTCATAACATACCAAGCCTTTTCTGTTTATTTTTGAAGCAGTGGTGTGTCATCAAAGAATCCGTTTAATTGATCTCTATCATGTTCTCCCAACAGAGGCAGATGAAGTCAGGAAATGTTGATTGAGCCACTGTTCTTATTAGCCGATTTATGGGGTAGATAATTGGAGTAGCCTGATTGGAGGCAATCATAGTTCCTTGTGCAATCAGTGACGCTGTTCTAAAATCATCATTTGGTTACCTAACCATGGCAACGACATTGTGATATGAACCACCCTTTCCATGCGAGAAGCGTATTCATTTGCTAAAAAAATCAAATGGATTATGGTGCAATTTTTTTCCTCAGGGGAAAACTGCCGATACCCACGGATTTGGTATAATAAGAACAGAGGCTGTATCAACATCTTATAATTAGATCTGCCTCTGAATGGATCTCGATTTCACTTTAACCCGGAATCCCTATCAAGGATGTGTTTTTGTTCTGCTGTTATTTTTATAAATGACGACTGTTTCCGATACAAACAAATTTACGTTCATTTGTAGATAGTATTTTGGTTCTGTGAACCAAGGCTGTCTGTGGTTTTGTTTTATAATCCATTTGCCGAAATAACGGTACAGATTTGCATTTAAAATTGTAAATCGTTCGCTTATGTTCTCTTCCTGTATCTTGATTGATAGCCCATCAAATCAAAATTAAATTATCAAGATATGGATTGACAAATGTTGGGTTTTATTAACGTATCTGACGAATTGATATGTCAAATGAAGATGACAATCTCACAGATTAGATGATAATTAAAGGATATGAAAAAGAACTTCTGAACCAAAAAACATCAAAATCAAATGAAATTGAAAGGATAATCAAGTTTATCAAAGAAAAAACAAGAATCGAAAATAATCTAATAAAGAACTGATCAGAATAACTATGCGTATGGCCTTTACAAAATCATATGTCATACAAAGTGAGATTTATTTTCTAGGAATAACGTCCATTTGAGGCATTAGTGAAGGGGAGACAACAAAGTTGCAAGAGTTCAAGAACATGAATTGGTCTCTTACATTATTCCGACATAGTGATAGCAGAAACATACGAATGTCATTTGAAAACTTTCAAACAATGTTTATTTTCTTAAATGGAAGTTTATACACATATCATGTACAAGTTGAACTCACATATCCATGGTACGTAGGGGCGACGGCGTAGATGTAGGTGCTGAAAGTCAAATTAATGGGGCCATCGTGTACTGCATTTCATTAGGACAGAACGCAGTTGGTGATCTTTAACTAGTTATGAGAACAACGAATTTTATTATAATATTTTGAATACGGTCAAAAACTCAATGACATAATCAAAGAAAAACACATCAGATAACAATAAGTTCAGAAACTCAGAAAATAATATTAAACCAATACTACATGTACGCCTTACATTATGCATTGTAAAAATTTGCTTAATATTTTATCTATCATCTAAAACATATTTTTATTTTGCATTTGACAGCAAAAGTAACGATCACGTGATTCTCTGTATATCAAATTCCCGATTGAGATAGTTCAAGAATATCATTTGATAAAAAGAAAAGTTTGCTCTATATGTCACAAATAACGTGTTGTACAATGCTAATTTCTAAGGACATTTTTAAAGTATTAGATAATAAACTTCTTACTTCTTACTACTTAATGGATTTCATGAAAATGATATGCATGTTTTCAATGCCATTCAAATATCTTAACCAATATTGAGGATGTTGCACATTTGAAGATAAGTTACGAAGGATATTCACACTTCAGTTATTCATACATGTATGCAGTCCTCACTATGATTGCAAAAAAGTTTGTATGCCTTTAATCAAACAGAGTTCAAAATATCAAAACTGCATTTAAAAACTGTATAACATACATGTAATAATTCATCTTGTGAATTAATTTAATAATAATATATTATTATAATAGTGTTATACATGTTTTGTTTGCGTCTCTCGTAGATCTTTCATTCTATCAAGGCAAACTGCCTTAAGAAACACGGTTTAATTTATTCGTGGCTACACACTATACTACACAAAAATCAATTAGGGACTTTAAATTCTTTACAGTTATCAAGGTAACATGTTAAACCAGTACTAAATGTGAAATGGTGTTCTTCACATTGGTAAACTTACAATATTGTCAAAGAAAGTAAAGTCAAGACAGTTAATACTTACGTATAAGGCATGAAAATTTACTACTCTGGTTATTCATGTCAAATATTATTGTTTCAAATACATATATATTTAGAAATGTATGATACATGTATATAAACTTTCATGCCCAATTTTTACCCTTTTGATAAGCTTTTCGTTAGTTTGAAAGTTTTTACATTTTGTATTTGCAGCAAACCAGGTTTTAATGACATTTGAATATGGAAGTATGGAATTCAAAAAACATTTCTCATTGCCGTTTTCCATACATTGAGACCTTTGGGAGATATCATCATGCAACTAGAACTAGGTTTTTCCATGTAAAGTTATCAATTTGGTTTGATACTTCAGATGATAACTAGTTACAATTAATACAAAATTTTATATTGTGTGAGGTTATTATTAAAGTTTGATTAGTGGAAGATGTACAATGTATATGATAAAATGTAAGTGTAATTCCTAGTTAGTTATTTTTTTAAATTAATTTAATTGTTGCACTTTATGTACTGTTTTGGACATAAAAAACATTACACTGCCTTTTGATATTTTTAATGTATGATGTCATTGCAGATTGTTCCAAGCATTTATTATGTTCAGTTAAACTTTTTCTATCTTTAATGTCTTAATGTACAAGATGAAATATTTGTTAACCACACATCTGTAAACATCTACTTTAAAAGGTTTGATATGAAATATTAATATTAAACTCTTAGGCCAAGATTTAGTGCTAGTCCTGGTTTAAACCAAGACCATTGATCTTACTTCAACTGTAATATAGAAGATAATTTAATGAAACTAGCATTCAGACCGGGTTTCAATGTGTCAATTATAGGGGCGGGTATTGCCAAAAAAATCGTATTGCGATATATATGACCAACATGATACAATAATACAATGTCATTCAATGAGCACTTACTCAACAATACTTGAAAATAGTATTGAAATTATTGTCTTTATCACTCAGTCACAACAAAGTCTTAACTGATGAGTGACTAGAATTAAACACCTGGAAATCTCAACACTTCAAATTTGAAAAACTTTGTTGAAAATGTAAACCTTCATAACTATTAAAAACTTGATAACTGGTTAACAAAATAACAACTTCAAAAGAAAGTGAGGCATCATCCTAATGAATGATTATCTGTAAACAATGTTTAGCAAAAATCTACTATTTCACTATCAATAGCAGACAAGTCAATTGAAGTCATTTTGAGGTTTTTTTCAAGAACAAGAGAACATCAAGATGTTTGGATTTCAGTGTAGCTCTTTGAGCTGTTAAGATGTCTCCAGCTGTAGAAAACACACGTTCTGAGGGTACACTAGTAGCAGGAATGCACAAGACTTGTTTAGCAAGTCTTGCTAAAACTGGAAGCCTGTATTCATTTTTTTTCCACCATGAGAGCGGGCACTCTGTGAGAGCAATTGGGGGTAGCTCGTTGTAAACTTTACATTCATTTTGAGCAAGAACATGTGGGCTTAGCTTTTGAGGTGGATCTTGTCCACAGATATATACCTCCCCAAAAATGTCACCAAGGAAATTGCTAGAACTTCCGCAACTTTCTGGCTCCTGCTTGATCTTCTTCTAAGGTGATGGGCAGACTGTATCTGCAATTTCTGCATTCATTTCAGCATGTTCATCATCTTCTGTAAGATCTTCTGGCAGTGTAGGAAGTTCAGGAAGTGCTGGATCAATTTCTTTCTTGATCTTGAGTTCTTTTACAGGACTAGTGTTGTGAATTGTAGCAGCTTTAGCTGCAACCTGGTTGAAGACATCAAAGCGGATTTCTTCAGAGAGGAACGGCAACATCTTGAACCTTGGATCCATGGCAGAGCATATGTACAGCATTGGTTTTTGTTCGAGATACCTATTTTTCAGGTCTTCTAATAATTCTAATAAATTAAAAAAATATTTATTAGATTTTAATTTCATAATAAATTGGAATATATATTTTAGATGTATCCATTGAATGAAGAATACATTAGTGAAATGCTTAGAATTTTAACTAAATGTCAAATTATATACCTGTGTGACTTTCTGGGAGTGCACGTGTTTGCAGCACATAGTTCACCAGCTCCCAATCAACATTAATGTGGACGGAAGTGATCGTCATATATGATTCCGTTGCACGTGAAGACCAGCAATCTGTTGTAAGTGCTACCTGTAATATTGGACATTATGAACAATGATAAAAGTTTGAATTAAAACCACTTAATCTTTAAACTATACATTACAAACATACAAATTTATTGAAAGTGAACTTTCAAAATTAAACTTTTTAGTATTTTTTACATAATGGATCACTCTGGTATTGAATACTCTTGAATCAATACTGTTATTAATACTTAATAAAGTGTTACATTGGTCGTTGAAAATAAATTAATTGCTCAAAATTTGATATAGCTTGCACAATAAATTATTATAATTTTTTTTCTAATGGAAATTGGAAATTAAACTAATCACTTGAAGACTTGAAGTAGCCCAGATTAAAAATCAGATATTGAAAAATGAAAATAAAGCAGATATTGAAAATTGAAATAAGTATTGTTTTAATAACGATTATCAATGTGTCTACAATGTTTCATGATTTTATTACGCTTCAGTTTAAAACTTAACACATCAACACAAGAAGCATGATACAGAAAATAAGAATTTCAAGTCATGTTACCGTTTCAGCTGATGACAAGTCCTTCTGAACAAGTATTTTCATGTCTTCATACATCTTAGTGATGATTATTTCAGAGAACTGCTTACGACCTGGGACTTGATATCTTGGGTCCAAACTTGATAATATTTCCCGGAATTCCTTCGATTCGACAATTCGGAAAGGCCTAAGATCTTTCATGATAAAGTTGGCAATCTTGCCCATCTTGCCCGTGATCAATAAAGCACGGGTTGATCTGGAGCTTTATTTTGATGAGTTGCCAAAATATCCTGAGATTGTGCTTTTTTTGACAATAGAAACCTGTTGGGAGCTTGACTCAGTTGACTGCATAGTGTTTATCGATTCATTCGACTGTGAGTGTGAATTCGAAAATGTCAAGGAATGATGTCTCCTCATGTGTGTGTTTAAATTTGTTGTTCCCCCGGAATACTTCACTTCCGCGTTACATTTATTGCATAAAGCAACATTCAACACTAAACGCCCATCTGTTATCATTTTCTTCAAACTGAAATGTTTCCAAATACCAGCCTTTGCCATAGTATTGGCAACTTTTGTAAAATCGGCGTCTGCTTCGACGCCCGCCATTTTGGTTTGTTTACGGGACAACGAAAGATGAACGAGACTAGATCTTTTTTTATTTACATGGCTTAACCATAAAAAAAACGTAATTGTATTTTGTATATGACCAAATGATATTCTTGCAACTATTCGTGTGTAATATTATAAAGAAATTCTCAAGTTATCTTAAAAAATTGACAATCTCACGGAATATTCCGATGATTATTACGGAAGTTGTCGATCGTATCGGCTGAACCGGTTCTTGGACGGGTATCGCGGTATGATGTAATGGCAAGTTTGAATCGCAACACACCGGTATACTGGTTATATCGCCCACCCCTAGTCAATTATAACAATGGGACAATGAGAGGCCTGTGAGAGAATGGTCCTGACGAGAGGGTTTAAGAGAGGAGCAATTTCGCCCTCTTTCCCAAAGAGCAAATCCTTAACTTCTCCCATTCTATCAGTACCGACCTAATTAAAATCCTTGTAAAATATCATTTTAGATATTGGAAAACCTTGATGTCCCAAAACAAATATAGTGATAAGTGTATGTATGCGACCAATTGAAAGATATATATAAACTAGATTAGCGTTTGCGGGATACCGCAAAAGCAGAGCAGCCCCGGTACTTTGGGTTTCGCCTTACCCTGTTCCGCCTTTTACAGGCCTCACCAAATTGGAAATTTCTCGTGACCTTGACCTTTGACACTCAAGGTCACACAATCAATGAACACATTTCATTGAGTATAACATTATTGTAATGAAATAAAGTGTTAAAAATTAAATTAATCCATTTTCTCCATATATGTTGACCTTGCTGTGACCTTGACCTTCGACAGTTCGTACCCAAAACTTTTTTTAAATGTTGTACTTCTCAAGAGATAATATATACAAAATCTAAACTTCATAGCACAAAAACTTTTCAAGTTATTGTGTTTACAAGGAATTGCAATAACTCATATCTCATGACCTTGACCTTTGACCTTCAAGGTCACACAATAATTGAACACTTTTTATTGAGTATAACAATCATGTATTGATTAAAAGTGATCATAGTTAAAATTAAGCATTTTCGCTAAACCATGCTTAAGTCATGACCTTGCTGTGACCTTGACCTTTGTCAGATTGTAGCCAAAACCTTTCCAAAATTTTTTACTTTTCCAAGGATGATATATACCAAGTTAGAGCTTCATAGCACAAAAACTTTTCAAGTTACCGTGTTTACAAAGAATTTTGTGGTGATTTTATAACTCGTGACCTTGACCTTTGAACTTGAAAGTGAACATGTCATAATGATTCCCTGGAAGTATTAACATTTAGACATGTTCATGAGTTCTGAAAAGCTAAATGGGATAAAGTTATACCCCAATTTAGTGCATTTTGTAATAACTCATATCTCATGACCTTGACCTTTGACCTTCAAGGTCACACAATCATTGAACACTTTTCATTGAGTATAACAATCATGTATTAATTAAAAGTGTTCATAGTTAAAATAAAGCATTTTCGCTAAAACATGCTTACGTCATGACCTTGCTGCGACCTTGACCTTTGACGGATTGTAGCCAAAACCTTTTCAAAATTTTTTACTTTTCCAAGGATGATATATACCAAGTTAGAGCTTCATAGCACAAAAACTTTTCAAGTTATCGCGTTTACAAGGAATTCTTAGAATGAATACATAGCTCGTGACCTTGACCTTTGACCTTGAAAGTGAACGTGTCAAAATCGTTCCCCCGAGGTATGAGTAGTAAGGTATGAATAAGAGTTCTGGAAAGCTAAGGGGAAAAAAGTTATAGCTAGTAGTACGAATGCGGCGGCGGACGCGGCGGACGCGGCGGCGGCGGCGGCGGCGGCGGCGATGGAAACTTCACAAAAACTGATAGCAGCCCCGTCCTTAGACGGGGCTGCTAAATATACAATCAACATATGTTATGGGCTTTGTAATTTCAAAATATTGTGAATTTAAGTTTAAATAACTTTTTTTTGTTAGTTTTTTATCATTTTTATCGTTATATGAGTCATTCTCAAAAGTTGCAGCTTTTTCACGTACCGGAATAGAAATCGGTAAAATATTGACAGAACTTTGTCAGAATTCATTTCTTGTTAACTTCTAACTTACAATCTAACTGGCAGGTAATTAAAATGTAACCTAAATGACCAAATAAATTTTTTGGGGTTATTTTTGTAACCAAAAATATGCTTTTTGGCTTGTATCTGGTGCAAAGTCCAGGAATCGGATATCTATGTTTTTCTTATCATAGTTTGAATATATTTTTTTCTGCAGGTATTCTAAAATGTAGTGCTTTTCCTCATTCCTGATAGATTTTTACAACTTTTATGTGAAAATTTGATGTGAAAATTTGAATTACTATCTTGTATACGAGAAAAATGTCTTTGCTGTAACAGGTATATAAAATTCAGGAAAAAAAATTATCCATTATCTTTTGAAAGAAAACACTTCTGTCATGCTGATCATCAACCATAGGTTTAGAGTATTAAAGATGCCTTGTTGACTCCAAAACAACTTGCTTGCTGAAAATTTTGATAGAAAAGTGAAAAATGTTGAGTATTTTTTATTGGCGTCTTTCAGATAACGCAAATTATCAAAAAAATAACCACATTTCAAGAGATGCGTCTTTCTCTATGCATGCTGCACCAAAACCACTACACAACGATGGTGTATAAAATGAGACAAGGACTGTTCATTACTTTTCAATTGATGAACAAATCGAATTTGTCTTTCATATAACAGTCTTTTCTGTAACAGATGTGTTTGTTATTGGAAAGACCATTATTGTTACTGCAAAGACATATGAATAGATATTTGAATCTGACTTGTTTGTTTCAACAAGAATTTGATTGACAGTTACAATATAGGATGTCCCGTGAGCTTCTTTACCAGAGGGGATAAAAGCATCCTTTTCTGCAGTCAATCAGACAAGTTCTTGTCAAGGGTTGTTATTTAAAAGACATTATCGTTACTGTAAAGACAATTGAATATTTACTCGAAAATAAACATTATACTTGGTTGTTTCTTCCTTTTAAATTTGTACTGAACTCATGACTTGTCTTTGAGAATCATATTTTGTAAAACATTTTCATTTTTTTCTGCAACAATGTGTATATTTTAAGTCTATGGTATATAGATGTTACATGAAAGACATACTGTGTTACTGTAAAAGACATCCAAGAAACTAATACTTAATTTGGGAATTTATTTGCCTGTGCATTCAAATTTTCATTAAATGTATGGAATAACTATGCCTTTTGCTCTACTAAGAGGTCTGTGTTTTAGCCACATATCATCAAATTTATTTCTTAAGACTGTTATTTGAAAGAAGGCATTGGTGAACAATGCTGAAATATGGCATATAGCCAGATAATTATTTTTTTTTTTAATATTGCAATATCAGCAATGGTATTTATTTGTACATCATTTATGTGGCATGACTATGTAAGGAAAAAACCCAAAAAACATAAGATTTCGATGAAACTTTTCAAAATTGGCAAGATTTTTTTACGCCAACAAGTGATAATATTTTGTCTTTCCTGTAACAGTCAATGTCTTTAACATAACAAGCAGAACAATTTCTTTGTCCTGTTTAAGTAAAGTATTAGATAAATAATAAGTAAAATTTTCTGAGGATCTGATGTGAGAAACATAAACCCTACCTGCCTTGTGCAAAGAGGTCACATATTTATGTTTCATTAAACAAACTTTCTTACTTATTTGAAGCATTTTCTTTCCAATAACAATTTGTGTCTTTGGAATAACAGAACTGTCTTTCATGTTACATGAACAAAACGTAATTGATTTATTACCTTAAAGGTAAAAATACTTGTCATAAAATGTCCAAACAAATTAAAACTTGATCACATGATCTCTGTTAGCTATCTTCATTTTATTTTTTATGTTGAAGTCAATTGATAGGATATAAAGAGAATTTGTAAGAATCAACATGCTTATTTTTTTCAACCGACTTGGTGTACAAGTGTTTATCATATGAAAATATTGCTTGATATTTTTCTTTTTACATTTGAGTAACAACATATATGCTAAGGTAGATACTACAATGCAACATCTTTACATATAAATGCTTTTTAAAGAAAACACACAAGCATAACTATCGTTACTGGAAAGACATTGTCTCTTCATCCTAATTAGTGTAATAAGTGTTAATTAAGATATCATACATAATTAAGCCTCAAATACATTTGAAATCTTATGTTTAAAAATGTACCTTACCATTTGTGAAAGAAAAAATCTAAAATTCTTATTTAGTTTTTTTTGTCTTTTATACACAAAAAAGCTGCATCTTTTGAGAATGACTCATATACAAACAGCTACTACGTTAACATGAAATTAAGCAAGACTATAGCGTTTCAACACTTGAATTATATTCGTAATATCTATTTTCTTAATAATGGCAAAAACAATTTATTTTGTTTCATTGATAGATTATATCACTTTTTTTCCATTTTCATGGGAATTACTTTGGTTATTAGTCATTTATTTAAAGTTGAGAAAGATAGCAACATTCTTTTCCAAAACCTTTGTTACCCATAAGGGAAATCAGGAAATTACCTTCGGGCTAATATATATAGAAAACATTTTGTTTTGAAATAAAGACTGATTAATATATGATCTTGGTTTCATGAAGCTTCTAATTTTTGTCAAGCAAGGTTTGTAAAAAGGAAATCTGCAGTAGAAACCTATTCCTGGTTATGTTGATCACTTTCATAATAATATATCAGAAGCAGTATTCCCGAAGGTTTCAAGTAAGAGTATTTTACACTTTCCATCTGTTTTGTGTTTCTCGCAGTTGGTCTAAATTGAGACTGGTGACAAAACCTTCAGACAAAATATATTCTGTTCTGTCCTAATTTCTCATCATTAGTGAAACAGACAGAATCGATGAGGCTAATTAAGTGTGGTGAATTAAATTTATTTGCATCTTGTGACTTGCCCTGTCTCGGGAATTCTCTACTTGATGATTTGCATGGTCGTTTCGTTTGATAGGACGAAAGTCACATTTGATTGTAGGATAATGGTTTGAGATATACTCTAAAGCACCGTTCTGGATTTTATAACTGTTTGTTTCAAAGCCCTCAAATGGTAACAATGCGTTTTAGTTATTATATATACATGTCTGTGATCAACTACGGATGTTACAAATAATCTTTTGCCACCAATATCTCAAATCACACGTTAAATTCAAACAACTCTAGTATTCAAGTGATGCAGTGTTCATTATACTATTATATTAGATCTAGAACATATTCATACAAAATGTACAAACGTTATATTCTAGTAACTTTATATGATACATGCATGTTCTTATAGTATTTATCAAAAGAAGCATCAGAACATGGCTGCAATAATTATTAACATATACTGTACATTGTGCCCTCTAAGGATGATATTATGGATAGTGACATTTTTATTTATGCTCAAGGAGAAAGAAAAATTGGTTAGCATCAAAGATTTTATGCCAAGGAAGACTTCTCACAGAATTTCTTTTTTTACAGAAGCTTGTTTACCCTATTCAAATTGTATAATGATCGTCGTATTACTGTAAAGTTGTTTACATCCCACTTAGACCTCGTTGTCCATGGCAACCATTCCAAAAAGTTTCCTGTTCATTATCGATATTGGGAACTCTTAGACCAAAGAGTCCTGACATATGATGCAAGGACAAGGTTTAAAACAATTAATCAACAACATAGACATAAAAGTGAAATTATCAATAATAAAAAAAAACAAGCTGGAAAACAATAATAATACTTACACGTTTTGCGTGAATTAAAATATTAAAATCACCTTATAACATTAGAAATAACAAACCCAAGAAATAAACATTTTATGATTTATGTTGCACCAAAACTTTAATTATGTTAGGAAAATAAGTCTAGAAATATCCCGAATAATTTAATAATGATACATAATTAATTTCTTTCATAGATAATCTATTTTGCTTGCCTAAACATGTTATGGGAATGATTAAAGTACCTTTTCATTGGAAATCCAAGTAATACGTTTCATAAGTAGAAACCACTGTCAAAATTCAACTGTCTATGATGACTTGCGTCTTATACCTTCAAAATCAAAACCAAAATGGACAACCTGTGAAACTTTGTCTGGAAACAGGCTCATTTTAATGCAGTGCATGAAGTCTGCAAGCCAAAAACATTTACTTTGTACCTTGCGGTTTGACACACAAGTAACACGTGCCTCGCACTTTGACACCCAAGAAGCACGTGCCCGTACACCATTCTACACACTACATTCATAAAACAGTGAAAGGGCCCTTGGAAGGTTATCGAATTTTTTATTTTTTTTTAAACTATTTATTTTGTGGTTGTTTGTACTCGGATTAAGTGAGATGTAAGTCAGTTACTAGCATAGTAAATGGCATGCATCGGATAACGGCAGGGACACTTTGTCCTCGAGCCAGTACTCGGCTACGCCTCGTATTAGCCTCCCGGTCAAAGTGTCCCTGCCATTATCCGATGCATGCCATTTACTATGCTAGTTACTATTACTTATCCAAAGAACTTCCTGTGTCTTTTTCAATGCAAATCAAACAGTTGATTTCATACCGAGTCGATAATAATCAGTTCCTACTCTTGAAGAGGAAAGCAATTCTTATAAAATTTTGATTTACTTTCTTTTGTGCAAAATCAAATATGACTGTCATTGGGAAAAAGACAATCAGATGACATATTAAATGTAAGCATCAAAATAAGCAACATTGTATTCACACTATTCTCTTTAGCTCTGATGGACTAGAGAATATAAAATGAGGTATTACCTTATATTTCTGTAAATATCAGTTAAAACACATTACTGGATATGTAGCCATTACGGGATTGCTGAAATGTTCCCCATACCCTTGCAAGAATTCACAAGGCCATTTATCATGTAACCATATGTCCAAAGCATCAATGGGAAAGTACATCTTGTCTACAATATATTTAATCTATGATCCAGAAATATCATTTTTGGAAGACAATGCCAAGCAGGGTATTGATATTACTATTGACAGATTTTGTAAGTTACATTATAATGACACAATGCTTGTTCCTGATCAGTTTTTCATATAAAGCAAATTTTGATATAGTCGCAAGCAACGACAATGGGATTCATAGGACACATGGTGTGATTGGTATAAAAAATGTTATGTTCATGTCAATAGCTTGACTTCGAATAATTGCATGTAACCACAAGCTGTTTTAAGTAAGGGTAAGGAGTCAACTCATGCAACTTTTGCAACTCATAATGAATGTGTGACACTTCTTTGTGACAGACAAGGACTGTTTGTTTTGTTTATGTCTAACTCTTATGTAAAACGTATTCGTTTGTCAGGTTTTGTGTTCTTTTGAAAATTGCAAACTTTGAAAGTTGGATGCACTAAGAGTATTTCAAATTTAAAAACGTCAAGAAAAACTTGTTTTCTTGTCTATGTGCAAGTATTAAGATACAAACTATTTTTTAAAGGTGCATTTTGATGCAGCTTTGGAGAAAATGCCAAAATCCAGATGGCTCCGAAACCACGTTACCTAAGAGTTCACTTTTGATTCACTTTATTGATTTATTGTTATTATTCATCTTTTGAATTAAGTTTCAAGTATTTAAATGTCATTAAAAAATTTTTTTTTAAATTCTTTTTTCCTCGTACGATTATTTACCAAAGCATGTCAGTAAATTTGGCTTTTATAGCATCAGTGGCATAATAATAAAAATAAACACCAGTCGCTTTAAAGATTTTGGCAGAATTCTTATGAACATGAACATACTAAATTGGACTCCATTAGGTTTATTTTGGTTTTTGAATGATATGAAACATATACATTGTGTAACTTAAACATATATTAAATCCTTACTTTTAGTTCTCCTTTTGCAAATAATAATCTTACTTTAAAAATCTCTTATGCATAAACATACTTCAGGAAAATTTATATGTTTCATCAAAGAAATGTTACTTTGCTTGAAGAGTGACATTCGTGATTCCATAAATGTCGATATCTACATAAAACCAGTAAGAAATAAAAATAATTTGATATTAAGAAAAAGATATTACAAATATTAATCGGATTCTATGAATGTTGTTTCAATAGATTTAGAAAAAAACAACCCTGTCAGTTCCTACAGAAATACTAAATAACGTAGACATTCTTTTGCCGTATGCCCTCTTCACAACCTGGGAGCCTGCCTTACCATTAAAAAGAGCATCAGGACTGATATCCCAATATTAATTTAGGGTAAATATGCTCGAGCTCCAAGACTTTAAAAGAAGATCGGTCTCCCGAAATTAACGTCTTATCAGAGTTATCGCCAGATTAAGTGGGCCCTCCCATGTAACAGATTAATCTTTCCAATTTCTTTTGGTTGATCATATCTATATAATTGTTAAAGGCATTACTCATTTAAATAGTCTTAAGTGGGAGTAAATCGTTGTTAAATGGAAAGTGTTTCAAAAGTAGTAATCTTGTGACAGAAGTGATTTGTTAATGAAAGAGATTTAACCTCTGTTGAAATGAATGAACGTAATCCAATTGGCAAAGTGAAAACTATTTCTTTCATATTGTATAATTATGTTTTGGACATGGATTTTGATAGGGTTAAGGGAAAAGCGGTGAAAAGAAACCTTCCCTATCAGATTGTCACAATCAAAGAGAAAATATATGTTTGCACTTCTTTGTGAATTCTGAAAAGATGTTATAAAAGAACCATTGCAAATCGTTTTATTTGGAAAATTCTAAATTGCCTGAAGAAAGAAAAAGATGTATAATTTGCATGGATTTAAATGACGTTTTTAGTCTGAATCTCAGTTCTTACCTAATGATACATGATATGATACCCTTAGGGATAAGGTATATTTTTTGCCAAATTATGAATGTCAGTGTAATTTTGCGAGCAATTTTATGACATATTGGCTAAAATGATGGTTCATTGTTGATACTAATGACGGAAGGGTGCCTGACGCCAGGGCTGTACAGGCCCGATGAGGTAAAAGGGATTATGGCCATACATCAAAAACAGTTAAATCGATGAAATGACACTTTTCATAACAAAGTGAATATATGATAAAGAAAGAAGTGTATTCTTAAGTGCGTCTGTATTTTGCACACACTGCATTTATATAAGTTCGTTACTGATTCATCTAAAATTTCTGTGATACACAAAACTAAGACAACTTCTACATAAATAGAATTTATCCTATCTTCAAATGCTTCACGTTTCTTTCATCTAAAAGTAGTTATGTTGTTTTTTCTCTTTGATAGTTATGACAAGCAATCATTTCGCATGGAAAAAAACTTCAAACAGTATCACTTGCTCATCAGACAATGTTTCTGTATAATTCTGTATCAATTTTATACAAATCGTTGTTTGTATGATCACTAAAATTAAGTTACTAAATGAGGCGTGTGTTTATTTGCAATAAATACTTATCAACAAAAGTTGCTTGATGTAGTATCATATTTTCTGGCGAAAACTACAAAAAGAACCTGCGAATGATGTAACGAAAGCTTACAAAATTCATTCAATCCAAATGATCAAACAATGTTTCCGATAATGGAAATATTGAACAATTAAAACAATGTCCATTGACTTCTCCTGTGCATTTGGTATTTACAGTTTCACGATGCATATGTTTGCCATGATCCATTGATGTCAATTGCATGACACTTTAGTATGAAGGTAATCTCAAATGCATGAAATAGCCAAGAGCAAGCAAACAGTTTTATCATATCCGCGTCCTTCAAGTACATGGTCTCACGTTATGGTAAGTCAACATTTTGTTCAAGTAGGTTGTGTGTCAGTCAAGCTGCTGAAACTTTTAAAATTAAATATATCAAAGCCTCTGTATATTATATTTAGGAGTAGAATGTTAATATTTGAACACTGAATAATATTTGAACACCAGTTTCATTATCACAGGTTTGTTTGAATCAATGATGTAAATCAATTCAAATCTTAAAAGTGGCAACATTTATCAAAATTATATTTTCTTATAAAATGATTCACATGATCAAATATAAAATAATTAATAAACACAGACGGCTGAGCATCCATTCCTTAGTAATCTACTGACTAGTACATAGATACATAGATAGAAACTGGGCGGTATTGTGGATACTAATAAAGGATGGTTTTTTGTTGCGTGAGAGGAGGTCAGGTCAGAAAATGATCATGTAATAAAGATTCGGTACAACTATATTGCGCTATATCTCAATGCTATAGCAAGCTTAAAGCAAACACTTAAGTAGTCCATAAGTACATGAAAAGAAATATTTTCAGAGCTATTTGAAGGACAGCAGAGACGAGCTGAGAAGGACTCATATGAGAACATTGTCTAATTGTGATGCAGCTGCTACTTAGGCAAATTATCCCTGGTCACTGGTGGTGTTTGTTCTGGGAACAACCTAAATAGAAGATTATAAGAATAATCATTGAGTTGCGAGGATTATCTGTCCTGAGTTAATTATTGTGATAAACTCCGAGCTTCAGCGATAATCCGGAATTCCAAGCAACGAGTTAGTTATTCTTCTTCTTACCCAAGATCATTTTGATGCATAAAAGCGGCGAAAGAAGAGCAACATTAAAAAACTACGCTCAGCCGTTAAAGTTCAAGTTGTACTCATACACCAATCATAATTTTGCTCACCACATCAGGATGAGCGGCTCTAAGTAGTTTGCAACTTACGCTCTAATTTGAATTGGTTAACTATTTTGATGTCATATTTTTTCACAAAAATCATTGACTTATATGATGGAAACTCGTTTTTATTGACCAAAATCAGAAAGAAAAGTAAGACATCGCTAGATTTCGTTGTGTTTGACAAGGCTTGTGTGGAATGTCATGACGTCACTATTTGACGTCATGTTTAATGACGTCATAGAGCTATGACGTAAGACAGTTGGGCCCGCGACTCTCCCACACAGCGCCGCCTTGAAGATTGAATAAAATATTTACGACAGAGAAAACGGCAGAAGGGCCTGATTAACTATTAAAAATGTTGTAGTATTATGTGACTTTCAAAGTTTAGGTTTGAGATTTTTCATCTAAGTCTACCAACTGAAACAGAAAATCCAAGCAAATCATGAATGGATGCAAAATAGTTCCGACAACCAATCAAAATGCGAGTTACTGTAATTGTAAAACTGTATTTTCCATGACCATTATGCAAACTTTAATACCCAGCATATCCTTGCCCGCTTGGGTAAGAATACCTGTTTCTGAACGGAGCTTTTCAACAGGGATGAATCTCATAAAAAGTTCAGACAGTTAAAGATGGGATTTCCAATTAAGGCATTTGAAGTAAAAAAAATTGAATGATATTCGTTTCCGTGTAGGTAACTAGTGAAAAATTCGAAAAATGGGTGTAATGCGATCCTTTTGTTGAAGTTTGTTAGTCAAGGTCAATATTGAAACGACAAGGAGACTGTTGCATTAATCTAATTAAGAAACCTGATCATTTAACATTTAAGTTGCAAGATGCAAGTGTTTATGAAGATTCAAATGTTTAACAAACTTCTTTTGTAAATGAAATCAGTTCTAGAATACATAAGACTACGATCAGTTAACAAAACCTTGGTTTCTATCACTGGACACCGTTAGCCAGACGTGCTGGCATAGTTTTAAAACGGTAATTGGATTTTGATAAATTGTCTTTCGAGCTAAAATATTTGTTTTTCTTTAATTATTCATTTTCGAAGTTAATAATGTTTGGTTCACAATCGCCCTTTTGTTCCATTGTCTACATCCCACTTTTTATTACCTTATAATTTTCAACCTGTTAATTGTCTCTGCTAATGATTAGAACTTTGTTTGATCATTAAAATCTCTTTACTATCTAGTGTATTATGCGTTGTATTGGGAAATGCATTTCGAAATTATTTACAACCAAGACCGTAAGTCATTCTACACTTGTGATAATAGCAAAAGTAACATGATTGTTATTCCTGTTTATAAGCAATATGATATTGTGAAAAGATCCATGATTTTTGCTATAGCTATATCTGAATGTTTATTCCTCTGACATTTGAACATGTAAAAACTTTAGTTATTATCTTTTTAAAATAGAACCCTTAAGCAATTGTAATAAAATGTCAAATTCTGTTCACAATTTTGGAGAAATCAAATTCACATTAAGCTTGCGATTTGCTCTTTTGCTTCTTAACGTCGACATTCTCTGATAAATTGCCAATTGTAAAGCAATCAATTCTCACAAAAAAGCATCAATTTACATTCCTCATCTCTTTGTTGACAGATGTTATCCTCTGGACGACTTGTCGTAAAGTGTTCATTATTACCGGTGATTGTTTTCGATTTGACCTCTCTTTGAGCATTACTTTTATTCCTTAATCACTAAATGCATCATCTGCGAGATAAGAACATCATGTGGCATCGTCCGGTTCCGGTTATAAACATTTAGTTCTTTTAAATTGGCTGCTTTTCACGCATGCGTGACACGGACCAGGTGGGTTAGTATCTAGATGTAAAGTGAGGACTTAGGGGCGTATACATTACAGCTAGTTTTAACTAGATTGAAATTATGATTGGAAACTGATGCACGCTAGTTGCTGTACATAGGGTTTTGTATGATAATATTTATAAAAATTCTGACGTTATTACGTTACATTGTCACTTAACTAATAAATCGAATTCGTTGAATTCAAACAGAGGTTTGATCAGCATTTTATGAACTGATTTACCTTTTGAGAGAAAATTTCCTACAATAAAAGTTTAAAAATACTTCAGACATAATGTGTCAGTCTTGCTGACTTAAATCTAACTATCCTGTTGAGTTAATTATTTACATGTTTATTCACATGGCCGTTTTTAAACACTGATATCAACGACGAAACTAATTACTCAATTCAGTTTTGTTTTTTGTCACCCTTCAACCTCTCCAATGTAGCTAAAATAACAGTAATGTACGTATTTGGTTTTAGAATGTAATCTCCAATACATCAGAAGATTTAAATGGTCAACATTAGGACGGGACGGTATTTGAACGTGTTACCTTTGAATGCGATTTTACACATATACACTATGTACACAGAATCTAAGTTTTTCATTGTGATCATGTTAAGGAACGAAGGAAATTAACAGGAAACCAAGAAGCTATTTTTCTAACTTCAAAGGATAAGAATTGTCAGATGATGGCTGATCAATTAAAGAGATATGCCTAAAGGAAACATATTTCTCCACAAAAGAACCATCCAACCCCTTCTCTCTCTCCCCGGACTAATACTGACCCCTTGAATTAGATAAAACAGCCTGATGAAAACACTTTTTAAAATTGAAAATGCATGTACAATACAAAATCAAGTAAACAAGGCACTATAACATAACTATCACATTAATTGTTTATTGTGTGTAAGTTTTACATTATCTGCGTCAACAGTTCCAGTGATTGAAATAATATTTGACTTGTATACATAAACACCAAAATAAAGTTGAATTTTCAGTATTTGCTGTATCCAAAATTTAACCCTCATTATGGCAAATCAAGGAGTGGTCTGTTGGTGATAAAATAAGTTTTCACCTTTTGAAAATCGTGAATCCCGCCACCCATTTATTGCACAAACCAAAGTTTCAAACAACCACAAGTATTTGGTATTTAAGGATCTGTTCGAACGTCATTACCCCCTGTTTCATTTCGCATTGACAATAGCACAAAGGAAAATTTCAAATGCATTGAAATGGCAGATCATTGGGCTGCATCGGGCAGGACTTTCTTACAAGGAAATTGCCAGAAAACTCACTTCTACTACACCGTCTTAAGCGGTCTTGTCAGGAAGCATGCACAAACAAATGATGTGAGGGACTTCTTATATCTACGCTACAACGCCCTAGGAGGATAAGGGCTAGGAGGGTCATCAGGCGTCCAATGGTCACAAATCATAACATACGTTAGCGTAGGTTATGGTGTGTTGACAGGCAGAGGTGGAACCTGAGATCATGGAGGAGAGTACACTGGACCGATTTGGTGACTATACAGGGTTCACTCTCAGGTGATCGCAGCATTCAGGAGGTTTTGGATCCTGTAATTATTGATCATTTCGATGACCACAGACTTGTCACAAGACCCTTTTTCATGGACAACAACGCTAGACTCTATCGTTCACTTGCTGTAAACCAACATCTGGAAAATATTGGTGTAAAACGAATTCCATGGCCAGCAATATCACCTTATTTAAACCCAATCGGGCATGTTTGGGACATTTTGGGTCGTCGGATACAAAGAACGGATCCTACTGTACAAAAATTGAGGTTACTGGAGGCCGCTCTTCACGATGAGTGGCAGTGGATAACAATGGAACAATTAAAAAATTGGTTAGGGCAATACCAAGAAAGTGGCTGCAGTTATTCGCGCACATGTTACTGTCTTTTGGTGATTCTGGAAACACTTATCTATTTTATTTAAGCTGCTTTGATCGGATGGCACACACCAAGAGCTTGTAGTGACAATATTTAAACATTCATGTTTGTTTGATGAAATTCCAAGTCTATTTCTCTCATTATTTTCATGCACGTTTAGTACCTACACAATTACAAAACTTCTCTTGTAAATAACCAAATATTCTCTCAATAAACAGTGGTTTGGTTATCTTCTTATACCCATACTCATAGCATACTTCAACGAAGTACACCTCTCTGTGAAAAATCAGGGGGTGCTTAACTTTTTTTTGGTGTGTCTATATTACATCTCTGTATCTGCAATATAAGAAACGCTGTCATTTCAGGACTTGATTTGCCTAAATGGGGAGAGAATGGGGGGAGGTTAAAGTATGAGCTGTCTTGAGAATAGACTGAATATGTTACAGAATGAATTACTGCCATGTTTAATCAAATAATCTCTCGCATATTTCAACAACGTGTTCCCTTAGGTAAAAGAAACGTATTCTTTTCCTTGTCTTTGTACATGTTGCTCAGATTGTATAAATTTGGACTTCGTGATAAATGTTGCAGACAAAATATGTCCTGTTCTAAACTATTTATCTTACTTAATGGTGCAGTTAGAATAAATGAGATTCATTAGTTTCACTAACTAAACTCTTTTGGATTGTGTGCGAGTGCTTTGGGATTTTCACTTAATGATTTACATGGCTGTATCCTTTAATACAGTTTAAACCGAAGACATTTGTAAATGAATGAACTACTTTTCTTTACATTTTAGCCATATTTCATATCCTTATACAAGTCACAAACTAGCATATCTAAAGGGCTGATAGACAACCATGCTTTTTTATCCTTTTTTCTTCGAAATGCTAGGTTTGATATAATAACACAACTTCCACACACAAAAACTTCTTTCATGTTTCCGCCCACATCAAAATTAAATTCACGCATCCAGTCTCGTTTTCCAGACAATGAAAAGGAAGAAACCTTTAATTTTATAGCTTACACATATACTACGATTAATTTACATGTACATATATAGTATGAGTAACTTATAACTTACACATATAGTATGATTAGCTTATAACTTACACATATAGTATGATAAGCTTATAACTGACACAAATAGTACTATTAGCTTATATCTTACACACATAGTACGATTAGCTTATAGCCTGTAGAGAGAATCAGTGAAACCCAAACATAAATAGTGTCCATTATTTAATTCTAAGCTTAAAAAAGTAACATTTTTTTAATGAATTCCCTAATATCATAAAAATGGATAGAAATCACATTGCATTTGATCTTACCTGCTGTCACGAATATAGTGAATACAAGATTGAAACGTGTTGATAGACTGTCAAACTGAAGAATATATCTTCAACGGGAAAACACAAACTAGAAATTACTACCAGAAAAATGTTTGAAATAAGAACATCTTTGATAACAATGTATATATAATTCCATACATCAGATTATGATATTTTTCTTTTTCTGTCTGCGCAAATACTGTCCTGAAATATTTCATTTAACAAACCATTTGACAAGTTTGTTTGGCGATTAAAAAATAAAGAAATGTAGATATTTTAAAATGAAAGATGTAATCGCCATATACAATGTAGAACGATCTTTGACATGGAGTTGTTAACGTATTATAACTGTAGCACACAACACAACAGTTTTGAGAGTCCATTTTTGACTCCTCTGCTATTACAAAACGAACATTAATAATTTACACTGGTCGGTTTTTGTACCAAGAATTTGAGATTTGAGCAATTGCTGTATCCTATTTATCAATGAAAACTAATCCAACTTTATCAATCATAGACATATGATAAAAATTATGATGACGTAAGGCATGACTCACTGGAATTAACAATATAACACAAACAGGCAAGAAGCAGTAGCCTTGAACTTATAATTAAACACCACATAAAGTATGGCACAGTAATTTGATCGATTTAATTATCGATTCTGTTAGATTTCAATGACATTTCACATTCGAGAAAAGTAAGAAGAGTGTTTATATGATGTTGTATTAATACATAACCTTTTTCATTCTTCATTCATGAATTCAAAATAGTGTTTTATTAAGCTCGATTCTTATTTTGACGATTAAACGATGAATCATGGATCTTTTATGTCATACATAATTTTGTATATTCAAGTATTTTGTTATCAAAAAGGATGTTTGAGTTAATGAGTTACATAAAGCATTTATATAGAAAAAAAGAAATTGATATATTTAATACAATGTTTGTAAAATTCCAATTGTCAATCAAAATAATGATTATAAAATATAACTGAAACGTCGTAAATACAATTATTACAAATGTTTGGTCTAAACGTTTGTAACGTTTATCCTGTTTTTTACGTAAGGCATGAGGTAATATTTGATATTATAGACCAAGACGTATTCATTGTAATTGAATTGATTTTGAACTTTACAAGTTAAAAATGATTTCCAAACATATTCATAAAATAAAATATGTGCAAGTTACACACAATCTGATTTTGTAAGGTATTGTAAAACTGGCAGAAGCGGTTGATATTGGTTAAGTTTATACTATTAAATAAAAATAGACTATATCAGTTCCATGTCCTCGAGTGCATTGATAAGGTGATATCTTGACGAATGGCCCAGCCATTGCTAATTATATGATAAGTTCTTTATGTACTCTACAGACACAAAATTGTACCTATGAAACTATCGGGTCTTTCATACTCTAAAATACATCTCGATGCATTGCAATGCGGAATGAGCACTGTTAGTGTGTTTAAGTTCTTCTCCAATAGACCAAAGTCCAAAACAAACAAGAAATATCAATATACATTAACTGTGGGTAGATAGTGGTTAGACGTGTTAGTGTTTACAAATTATAAGCCTTCATGATACAGAAACCTAAAAATGCAATATGGCAGCAGAACTATGAAGTTACATTTTGTTAATGTACATTATACTTAATTTTATTAATTATATGTTAAACACATTTTGATAATTTAAGAATAATGTCTCGATTGATTATTCATCAATTAGATGTTTTTTTACTGGTAAGTGAAAATAATAGTGACAAATAATGTTTGTGGTAAATAACATTAATTGGGCATAGTAATAACACAAAAATGCCAAACATAAACCTGTGTGAAATATTCAAAACGGGACAACGCAAGTCTATATTTATAGATATTAACTTTATTTATTATTTTTCAAAATAGATAGGTTCCTTTTAATAAAGATAACTTCTTGTATCACTTAGAGTGGTTAGATTCGACTGCCACATTTGTTTGTGAATGTCTTGACCAAATCTAGTAGAAAGGTTTTACATATCTTTGTACATGACCTACATCTCATTGCATTATATCGAAACAAACCACGCAATGTGAGGGGACATGAGATCATACCTGCACGCAAACATACAGAGGAATTAGTTCTTGAGTTACTGCTCAGTTGGACATTTTACGTATGTCAAGGGAAGCTTTTATAAATGATGTGTGAGTTGTTGGTCAATTCAAGATATTTTTTTATTACATTTTCCTTTCCTGGTAACTTAATTTAATTTGATCAATCGGGAAATATCCTTATCAACGTTTATTTCTAGAACAATAAGGAAATGTCTTAATTAACGTTTATTTCTTTGAACAATCAGTACATGTCCTAATGAACGTTTATTTCTTTGAACAATCAGGAAATATCGTAGATAAAACTTGTTGTGTTGAATAATTAGGAAACCAACTAATCAGGATGCATCGTAACATACTATTTAAGAAGAAAGAGGTGATGAATACCACAGAGAAAAATGCAAAGCAACCACTCATATATCGCCTATGCCCTTTTTATAAGTTCTGAATAATAAATCTCCTAAAAATAGTATATAACATTCCTTCTTGTACGAGTTAAATGTTTGACTGTTAAGACTGTAGGGAAAATTTTGTTTTACATAAAAGGTAAAACATGCTCATAAAAATGTATCTTTCTAAAGGACAAAAGGCCATACATATGAAGATCATTTGAGTTTTTTATATCAATTACGACTCTCAAAGATCGTCTTGAAGGATAAACTTTAAACGGAACGATTTAAAACTCAATACTTCCATATTTTATTTCACTGAAATCTGTAATTCAAAAAGCTCAAAATTCAAAACTTGAAAAGTAAATGTATCTTATATGAGTATGTCACAATAATTCATAGCGTAGGTTGAAAATTAAAGCATATCATTAAGAATTAATTGAATTGTTTCAAAACCTGCTTTCAAGACTCATTTTGTATACAAATAATTACTATCATAAGTACTACGGTTTGTTCCATTGCCCCCCCAAAACTACATTTAAGGCAAGAAAACTAATTTATCATTTATTAAAAGTACATGTAATCTAAGCTTACTAAAACTTTCCTTGACAGTTTTGTAAGAAATAAAGTTACCAAGTGAATAAGATAAGTTAACTAACTTGTGACATTCCTCATTCTCTAGACATATTTTGAGACTTAAAAGTATGTTTCATGTTCAGAATTGATTTATCTGTGAGTTGCGTGAGACACGATTAAAAATCCTTTAGTGGTTTCTCTTGATAGAATAAAATGACATGTGAGCAGCAAGCATGGATATTAAAATAAGTGTCTAATATTGCTGTTAAAATGATAAACAAATCTTGGAACTCTCCTTTGGTCAGCATTTGAAAATTAATTTGAGATTTAACAACGACTAAAAGAAATGCATTTAAATATCATCAATAATTAATTTTCCATTGGGTGACATCTCAAATATGGCTAAACAATCAACAAAATGAAGTTCACTCATTAATACTTTAAAATATGTCTGAAGAAAAACATCACGTAAAAGATGTGCAATAATAAATAAAATTATCATGTTGTCACTTTTAAATAAATGAATCTTGGAGTTGTGATAATTTGAAAAGGTTTATTAGACAATAAATACTTTTCAAAAGAACCAGATTAAAACTGTTTTAATTGAGGAAATCTTAGATCAAAGTTTATCACATCATCTGGAAAGTGTATTGTAACTTCTAGAACAGCCAAAAATTCTCTAATGGGCATAACTTTACCAATGTGTTTGAAAAATAGAGACATGTTATACTTGATTGATGCGAGTAGATATTTAATTGGATCCGAATGCGGATTCTGCCATGACGATTTTAATTATGAACGAGTGAATTGCATTTTGTAAAATGTCACAGAACAAGGCAAGTCTGTTCTCCTTGGTATTAAAAATATAATTTGGCCGACCAAAAGTAACCTTAACGCTCTGTTTCTATCAATCTTGCTCACTATTTTCAACACAAATATTAAAATGTATTATGATTAACACATGTTGTTCAAGTTTGTATAGACAAAAAGACATCTCTATAGGGAAAATATTTGACAGAAAACAACTGTGATGCTGTGTCAAAGCTTGTGACACGATAAGCGCTCATGTAATTGCCGCCACTGTATTGTTGCTATATTCAATGGAGTCCCGCTGGGTTTCATGGGTTGTAAATGTTAGCCTGTGCTGATTGACCACTTTAAGTAATCATTTTGTTGAAAATAGGATACTTACCTAATATTTTACGCATTCTATCAAAACACATGAATTTAAAACAAATGAAACTACTCTTATCAACCGAAATCGAGTTATACAATGGGAGATGCCTGATTGAATGATATCAAAGGGACAATCAGCAACGCTGCCCTAAAACCATCATTTCGGCTATTGAATCGTGCAAGAACTTTGTCATATACTAAACCAAATCAAATGAATCACGGTACAATTATTTTCTGTATGATTGAAATAGACAATTTTAATTAGGAATTAGTTTTAAAAAGTAGAATTACGGGTTAGATTCAGAACACGTGTCA
Organism: Steromphala cineraria; assembly: GCA_916613615.1. Classification (NCBI taxonomy): domain Eukaryota; kingdom Metazoa; phylum Mollusca; class Gastropoda; order Trochida; family Trochidae; genus Steromphala; species Steromphala cineraria. The sequence goes on along the minus strand of OU744732.1, from coordinate 56,205,430 downwards.
TATAATTTGTCAATTCTTTTAGAAGACTTGATCTAACTGAAAGTTGTGTATCGAGTAACCAAACAAGATAAGAATGCTAAACATATGTTACAAGATTCTATGTTCTTCGCCTTTGATGCAAAAACTGAATCCATCAAGGCAAATTTTTTTACCAGTATATGTTTTTGGATGACCATCACTTTTTTTCAAGAATCTATGATATTTTTAATTTTAATCAATTATACCATAAATTTTGATAAACGTTATACTGACCAAAAAAACTGAGACTTTTACGCAGGTACACATAACATCCTTTCAGATGCATTGATATTGAGAAAATATGTGGAGGGAACATTTTCTTATCTCAACTTTGATTTCCTTTTAAATAAAGTTATCATAACAAAACTGACAGTTTGTGTCATCTTTACCGTAATACAGCTGTCAAGGATATGATATGGAAGAATAAATTTCAAGAGGAATGGAATTAACTTCAGGTTGTTGCTTTTTCTCCTATATGAGCATTTTTTTAAAGATAAACTTGACATTCCAAAAAGAAATGATATTCATCTTCCACTGTGTCTTTCCATAATAATAATAATGTACATGCTTATATTGCGCCTTTTCCACGTCCTAAGACATGCTCAAAGCGCTACATTATTACTTTCACAGCTGCTACTAAGCGCTAATCACGACCGCGTAGGTTAGTACATCCAATTTTCAGGTACCCATTTTAACAGCTGGGTGTACTGAGTGCAATGTGGATGAAGTGCCTTGCCCAGGGACACAACAGAGGATGAGACCCAAGTCACAATTTTTTGGTGTCTCCAGTGGGATTCCAACCCGGGTCTCTGGCGTGAGAGGCCAGCATGCTAACCACTACACCACTGTGCTCCACATTGACAGTATATACATAGCATGTTCTTGGTTCTATCCAATGTGCCTTCCTGTTTAAATCATTAATTTATTATAGGAACATTGGAAACTTCTCATTGCTTGACGAAAATATTTTTTCGTATCTTTTATTGGAACATGCTAAGAAAGGTTGAACTTTAATGTTGACTTCGTACAAATAGAAATACAATACTCATTCTAAAATGGTAAGGGTAATCTTCTTAGATGTTCCCTGAAGAGTAAAAGATCGTATGAATTAAGTTAAAGATCAATATCCCTTGTTTTAATGTCAACGTAACTTTTATTCCAAAGAGAGTAATAAATATGAACCTGAAAATGTGTGTTTGTTCTCAAAAAAATTGTTTTTACTTTGTGGATCAGCTTTTTAAGGCAAACGCAAGGAACAAAACTTGTCTATGATTAAACCTCTCTTTAATGCCAGCCACTGACGATAGGTTTTAGGACATATAGTTGACTTGATTTTTCAGGCATGTGCAACCAGGAATAGTGTGATAATACATACGATTAACTATAATTATCATTAATAATAATACATGTATTTAAATTGATTACCTCTATAAGCAATATCGCTGATCTGTGTGACATATAACTGACATTTATGAGTTTTCGTACACATCATAAGGGGAAAATATAGATAAAGAAACCTTTGATTCTTTTTTTCGGATAGATATTACAACAAACAAGCAAAGCTTATTATATTTGTTTACTAAACCATTTAAAGACATAAAATAACGGGAAATGAAACATTACAATCTATCAAATAATAGTTCTTTCGTTAATTGCTGATGATATCGAGATACAAATTATATTTTGCTATAAGTTGGGTGTTGTAATCGATAGATCTACATCCAAGTATATGTTGGCACAAAGTTTTAATCGCTTGCACGTCACGTAAGCACGTATGTAACTATGAAGGTGTTGAAATCGAGGGGTTGCCTCAAAACATTTTTTGCTGCGGGAACGATTGAACTAACAATGACACGGAGGCGTGTGGCTGTATCAACATTTCATGACTTGATCAGCCTCTGTGCGGGGAGAACGCCTTCCCCCTGCTTAATTTGACACTGACATGGAAAGATAAGAAAGTTATATCAATGTTTATATATGATTTCTGTGAAGTTGACATGGTCATTAAAGACCTTTAAACATGCCAGTGGTCTCATAGGAAACTCTTATAATTGAGAAATGAGTTTGGATATTTCGTCAGAAACAGAATCAAACTTTTGATGTTAACCCGACGATATAGGTTTTTAGAGCTCATAACATAACAAGCCTTTTCTGTTTATTTTTTAAGCAGTGGTGTGTCATCAAAGAATCCGTTTTATTGATCTCGATCCTTTTCTCCCAACAGAGGCAGATCAAGTCAGGAAATGTTGATTGAGCCCCTGTTCTTATTAGCCGATTTATGGGATAGATATTTGGAGTTGCCTGATTGGAGGCAATCAAAGTTACTTGAGCAATCAGCGACGCTGATCATCATTTGGTTACTTAATCATGACAACGGCATTGTGATATGAAGCACCCTTTTATGCGAGAAGCACTTTAATTTGTTTCTCCAGGGGAAACTGTCGATACCCACTAATTTGGTCTAATACGAACAGAGGCTGTATCAACATTTTATGATTAGATCTGCCTCTGAATGGATCTCGATTTGACTTTTACCCAGAATCCCTATCAAGGATGCGTTTTTGTTCTCCTGTTATTTATATAAATGACGACTTTTTGCGATAGAAACAAATCTAACGTTCATTTGTAGATAGAAGTTTGGTTCCATGTATCAAGGTTGTCTGTTGTTTTGTTATATAATCCATTTGCTGAAATAACGGTACAGATTTGCATTTAAAATCTTAACTCTGTCTCTTATGTTCTTGTATCTTGATTGATAGCCCATCAAATCAAAATTAAATTATCAAGATATGGATTGACAAATGCTGTGTTTTATTTACGGATCTGACGAATTGATATGTCAAATGAAGATGACAATCTCACAGATTTAAGAATAATTGAAGAATATGAAAAAGATCTCCTGAACCCAAAAACATAAAAATCAAATGAAAATGAAAGGATAATAAGTTTATCAAAGTAAAAACAGGAATTGAAAATAATCTAATAAAGAACTGATCAGCATACCCATGCATATGACATTCACAGGGATAACAGAACAAAATTAAAGCTTACGTCAATTTGAGGCATTTGTGAAGGGGAGACAACAAAGTTGCAAGTGTTCAAGAACATAAATTGGATTGTTACATTTTCCCGACATAGTGGAAGCAGACACATGCGAAAACTTTCAAGCTTTTAATTATTATTTAATGGAAGTTAGTACATGCAGCATATAAATGTTAAAATCGCCTAGCTATGGTAGGTAGGAGCGCTGATGGTGTAGGGGCTGAAAGTCGCCTTGATGGTGCCATCGTGTACTTCATTTCATTAGGACAGAACGCAGTTGATGATCTTTAACTAGTTATGAGAACAACGACTTTTATTCTAATATTTGAAATGCGGTCCAAAACTCAATGACATAATCAAAGAAAAACACATCAGACAACAATAATAAGTTCAGAAACTCAGAAAATACTATTAAACCAATACTACGCCTTACATTATGCATTGTACAAATATGCTTAATATTTTATCTATCATCTAAATCATTTTTTTCTTTTGCATTTGACAGCAAAAGTAACGATCGCGTGATTCTCTATTTATCAATTTCTCGATTGAGCTAGTTCAAGAATATCATTTGATAAAAAGAAAAGTTTTCTCTATATGAAAAGCATTCATTTCTTGATCACGTTAATTAAAATATTGTTACTTCAGAACACAGTTATTTCACACATGTTATGTCACATAAGAACAAAGAACGTGTTGTACAATGCTAATTTCTAAGGACATTTTTAAAGTATTAGATAATAATCTTCTTACTTTGAAAGTAATGGATTTCATGTAAATGACATGCATGCCATTCAAATATCTTAACCAATATTGAGGATGTTACATTTAAAAACAGTATAACATCCATGTAAGAATTCACCTTGTGAATTATTGTTATAATAATATATTATTATAATATTGTTATAAGTGTTTTGTTTGCCTCTCTGTCTCTCTCGTAGATCTTTCATTCTATCAAGGCAAACTGCCTTAAGAAACACGGTTTAATTTATTCGTGGCTACACACTATACTACACAAAAATCAATTAGGGACTTTAAATTCTTTACAGTTATCAAGGTAATATGTTAAACCAGTACTAAATGTGAATTGTCAAAGAAAGCTAAGTTAAGACAGTTATTACTTACGTATAAGGCAAGACATTTTACTATTCTGGTTATTCATGTTGAATATCACTGTTTCAAAATACATAGATTTAGATTATTATATATGAAATTTTAGGCCCAACTTTTACCCCTTTGATAAGCTTTTCTATAGTTTGAAAGTTTTGTCATTTTGTATTTGCAGCAAAGCAGGTTTTAATGACATTTGATCATGGAAGTATGGAATTCAAAAACATTTCTCATTGCCGTTTTTCATACAATGCTACCTTTGGGAGATATTACTTGAAGCATTCCCGCAACTAGAATTAGGCTAAAGCATTTTACAGTAGTTAGTCAATAACATGTAGTCAGATATTGTTTACCCTGACACAAACCAAGAATTTAATGTGTTACTCTTGTCATTTACCATAGGACAGTAATTCATAAGTGTTATAGGTAATATACTTTCTTTTTCTATAATAATTATATATCAATAATCATTTTGCAAAACGATTTCCTTATTTCACGGCAGCAACCATTCGCAATAATATTCCTTACATAATATAACGTGTTAACATTGGTAACGAAACTGCAAGAAAACTTGTAACTTAAGTACATTTATGTTTCAATGTGAATTGTCTGATGTGATTGATTTAAGATTAGCTGTGAAAAGATGAAGGTATATCATAAATATGTACGAACATGTAGTATATTTATAATTGTTGGATTTTTTTTGTACTGATCGAATTTACTTCTGTGACATCTTCTTGTTCAATACTAACTACCAAAAATGCACACTTCCTTTTATGACGGCCTACATATGTATGTATTTTCGTCTTAAAAAATGTCCAATGAAGTTCAAAAGTATGAACAGACTGTTTCAGTATTATTGTAAGAAATTAAGTTCTTCCCGTTTATTTTCAAATCCATACTCTCCCCATAGAGCCAGATCAAGTCATGAATTGTTGATCTATCCTCTGTTCAAATTCGTGGGTTCAGTTTCCTCTGGTGGACAAAATTTGCAACACGATCCATTTGATTGTTTAGCAAATGACGACTTTTTTTCGCGTATAAAATATGGTTATGCCTTTGTCATTATTCAGTAGCCAAATGGATGATGAACTGCGTTGCTAATTGCACAATTACTTTGATTGCCTCCAATCAGGGTACCCCCATTCTAACCGACAAACTCAGGGTATAAGAATTGAGGCTCGATCAACATTTCATGACTTTTCTGCCTCTTACGGGAGAGGATACAAACAATCTTGTTTACATTAATTAATTAGTTTTTTCTCACAGGTAATGCTATTTCAATTTGCAATCATCCTTTCATATAAATATCTTTAAAGTTACAATGGTATTGAGCATACATGTATATACATACCTTTTCTTTGATGTAATAATGTGTCTAATAAAATGGAGCTACGTTCAATTCACATTTTTAGTCATTTCTAGAAAATATAATTTAGTTTGATATTTGATTTATTCATTGGAGATCATTTTGAACACTTCCAACTGTTATGGTCAGTTATTGGGTGTCACAACAAGTTTAGTCAGTGTCATGAATATTTAAATATTTTTAAAATTCTAAATTCAATACGATTCACATATAACAAAGGAATTTTCAAATGGAAATTATGCGCTTATATTAACCCGAACGCTCCCTGTAGGAAATTCAGATCTGACTGACTGATATATACTTGTCATTGTTAAAAAATATCATCTTTAGTAACAAACAAACCGTTCTTTAAGTCTGACATCATCACAATGTATATACTTTCATTATCTGTTATCAGACCTGGAACTACATTGGTATCATCATTTACCATGACTTCATAATTCTTTGAAATCAATAGTTTGACCATTTAATTCTTTTGCATCATCAGTCGTATGGTTAATTTCATTTTAACATCAGTTACGTGATCTACTCTTTTTCATCGGTTGATTTCCATCCAGGCTTAACACGAACCTAGTTGGTAAGTGACTGACAGACAGACAATATTTTATTGAGATGGCTAGATGTAACGTAGGACTTATTGGACGTGGACATTACAGCTAGTTCTTACAAGATTGGTTTTATGTGTATATTGAAATCGGAAAGGTCATAAAGCCATATGCAAATTATTGTCAAAGCAGTTTTATTGCAGGGAAGTTTAAGATAGTTTCTTTATTGGAACATGGTCAAAATAGGTAAAATAAAATAACTTTTTTTCCATTATAATTACCAAGATCACAATAATCTTCTTATGAAACTCCCCTGTGATCTTTCCCTATAATGATGCATTAAAATCCAATACTCATTGTTTGAATGTCAACAGAACTTGTATTTTAACGATCATAATAACATTTGAATATGTGTGTGTGTGTTTCATTTTTTAATTTATTTTACGGAATATTATTCGTTCTTTCGTTCTACTCTTAAGGATGGAAAAATTTTCAAGAAAAACAACAGAAAAAAGTTTATTGTTTATTTAACCTTTATAATGAAATAATGTTGAAGCAAACTTTACTTCGGAAATGAAAAAACTAGAGAGCATAAAGACAGCAAAAATAGAAACAAAATTAACGATGTGTGAGTAAATTGTAAAAGCAAAGGAGATAATATCTTGCTAAATCAGCGTATGTGGATCAGAAAAACTCCTACATTACACTCATATTCATCATGCCAAATTAAGTCAAACCTTTCTTGTCTCTTTTTTCTTTGCATTTAAAAGATATTGATTCAAATTTCTTAACAGATTTGGGTTCATTATTCCAGTATAAACTGTGTATAACCTGTGTACAAAGCATTTGCGATGATAAAAAACAAGGAGCACTTCATTCTTATGAAAAATGACCAATCCATGCCCAATTCAAGGGCCGATTCAAATGTTTGCGTATCGACATTTGGTCAGGACTAGTCTTGATGAGATGGTAATGTTTCTGAACATGTAATGAGCATTTTCCATGAATGAATAGACCAAAAGTCACACCATGATAAAGTTGTTTTCAGTGGTTTTTATGGGTGAACGTAAGCACAACAATATTGATAGAGGAAGAAACCATACTTGACTACAAGATGCTTCAACTCATTAGCTGCAACCAAGTCTCTTTGCACAATTGCTCTGTGAGGACGTTATGAAGATATATAGGTTTGACTCTTAAACTTCTTTTGAGCATTGTATGTTGTCAGACTCCTTGCGTAATATTTTATTGCTTGATAAAACGCAAATTGTTAGCTCTTCACAATATCCTCTTAAATATATGTATATGTTGTAATTATTCTTCTTGATTAAACAAGCGTACATTGTAAGTGTCCAGTGTAGTTTAATTGATAATGAGGAAAATATATTTCGTACATCGCATTCTACGTTGCAACAAAGAACTGTCTAATTCATGAAACTTTTGATTATTCATTTAAATAACCACTAAATACTTTTTGAATATGATAGGTCTATTGATATTAAGGTCGGATTGGTTTTTATCAATGCACGTATCATTCTTACAGTGGTTTCAGATTTTCTTAACTCCGTCTTCCTAATTTCTTGTATCATGATTGATTGCCTATCAGTTCAATATTAATTTTTCGAGATAAGGATTCTTCTTGACAAATGATTTGTTTTATTCAGGGATTTGACGAAATGATATGTCACATGAAAACGCCATTCCAACAGATAAAGAACATTTGAAAGAAATGAAAATGAAATCTCCGATCAAATCAATATTAAAAAACTAAAAAGGACAATAATAAATTTATCAAATTGAAAATAAGACAAATGTTAGCTAATCAAATAAAGAATGTCTCTAGAGGCTTGTGCATATGACATTTATATAATTTTCAGTTTTTTAGTTTAAGAAGTATTTGAAAGAAACAACAGAAAAAAAGTAGAGTGTATGTCAAAAGCAGTTTGGTAGTAAACGAAAAGAACAAGTTGTGTAAAGGTTTAGAACGATTTTTATTATCATTACAAGGAAGGCAGCGTAAACATCAAATGTCATATCAAATGTTTCAATGAAACTCTCTCATTATGTGATTCCCATGGAACAGTAGTAAATACAAAAATATCATGTTGCAAATCATACAATCAAACAGTATGATGTGCAAGTGTTCCTGTATATGTTGTAATGCTCATGAATAACTGAATAAGTTAGACTCATTCAAAACAGTGTTGATATTCCACGTCTGCTTAGACTCCTTAAAAGACACAGGTGTGACTGCGATGTTCCCAAAGTTCTCTTTCGCAAGTTCTCAAGTTCTTCTGTTCTGTTTACGCTCTACAATAGACCACTAGGTGACCTCATCGAGAATCATATGCTCCTGCACCATGACTTTGATGACAACAGACAGTTGATGAAGCTGTTCAGACCTGATCCATCGTAGTCGAAAACCCCTTCAACATTAATCACTAACTGTTTTTTAGACATAAGGGAATTGACCATTTTCCAGTTTTGACGTTTAGAGTTATCTGCCCTTGACCGCGGGCAACGTCACGCTTGGCGTCAATGGGATCTAGTGCAGTAGCTTGCATTTTGGTGTTGTATGGGAAATTGTATTGGAAAGCATTTGATTTTAAAGAAATTAGAAAACAATAAATGATGATTGTTAACGGGGTGAAATTCTCAATTTAAATCTGTCTTGTTATGTCATAGGCCATCGTACGGCTGTCTGTATTAGTCTATAGATATAGGCTATGTAACTCAATTTATGTTTCATTTTCGTCGCGTGAATAATTTTCAAGATATAACTGTTAAACTTTGTCAATCAAATTGATTTGAAAACAATTTAGTAAGGATTCAATCATTCATCTGTAAATAATTCTTTGAAAAGAATGTTTAAAAGTTTATAGGAACCCTTCAAGATTTGTTATATTTACCCGCAAAATATAGTGATTGTGGCATTTTGGCTTGTCATGAAATTAGTTTCCTAATAAATGTATGTAAAAGATATATATAAGCTGACATACCATCGCAGAAAACTATATTTATAATTTATAAACCGAGTTATTTAGTAAAATCTGATGTGATCGGAGAACATATTACATATTTTATATCTTAAACTTTAAATATACGTCTTTTTGGTATTTCTACGTTGTATGTACAACATTACAGATGTCATACTTAGGCGTATGAAATAAATTGTAGACTATGAGTAAATTAAACAAATGGCTTATTTCGCGAATATTTCTGCATCTACCCGTCATTGTGTCGTTAAAAATATACAGAGGTATCATATTTTCGCGTAAATTCAATAGACTAATGTTATTCTGGTTTTACATAAATAATTTCTTATGCGATGAATTATGTATATCTCTTTGTTAAACTTTGTAAGTATATTAGAAATTATCTCAGTTTGAAGTACATGAGTATTAAAAATAAATAATTTGATGACTATCCGATGTAAAAAAAGGTCTCCCATTAGCTACAATTACAAATTTTATGCATCATTTAAAATATGATATGATGATGAAATTAATGTTATTCGAAAAGAATATTAAACATGGTATAAATTATCGGAAAAAATGTAACCGTAGCTATGGTAATTCCTCACAAAGTCACTTAGTTAAAAAAGAATCTAGAATTATTTCATGAAAATCTAATGGAATCTAATATGACATCCTTACCACACCGCTGTATATTACTAGAAATTAATCTTTGAAACACTTTTAACACATGATCTTCAATTAATCCCGCTGTCGGTTAATAGTTTTCAAAACTCACGTTTGCAGTGGTATATCGTCCGGTATTCGATCAAATTCAAGATTCTATGCCGTTATTTTGTCGCTCAACTGAATCTTTTATCCCTTACTTTGAACGTTTCAGCCACAATCAGTAGCTCTTGACTAAATAACACCATTAATATGTACCGTTAATTCCTGAGTAATCGCGATTATCAATGTTAGAAACCATTTTGATCCGGAGTATAGGTTGTTACCTAAGCCATGACATTTATGTTCAATTTTGATAACTCTATGCAAATCAATTCATTAGGATTGCTATGAAGATATTGTTATATCAGTTATTGCATATCGATAAATATTGTAAACATTTTTGTCCCGGACATATTCACGAATCACGGCACGCAGGCGGCTTAAACCTGACGACCTTTCAACGCCGGTGATTATTCAAATATTTACGGTGTAATACCCAGAGGCAAAAGAACAGATACCATATAAATACAAGATAGTTAATTACGACGGAAACAGGGTTATACTTCATGTCTTCAGCAGCAACTTGAACTACGTTATGAATTTATAAGCAATATTTGATCAGGGTATTTGAATTATACGCCTTTCAAAAATTTTCGTTTTAAAGTCTTCTTAACTAGATGAGCTAGGAAAGTGAAAACAGTTTTTTTGCTTGTTTTTTTCAGCCTCATACAGCATATATGAAAACAAAATTGATTTCCATTTATATCTGTAACATCATATATCTATAGAGTTTCTAAAATTCGTAACTTTTTCAAGTTCGATTTATTACATTATGGCCAAAAAGCATCTTGAAAAAGCTGTTTAGGACCTCAAGTAAATTTGAATAGTTATAACAATAAAAGAATCATACTCTGATGAATGAAATTTTGAGTCAGTACTTTTATACATAGCCTATCGCATGGTCTAGTTGTGGCATTTCACTTGTCACAGCATTGTATAATTCACCCTCTTGAAAAGTTGATATCGTTTCTTTTGCTCCTGTGTGTTTTACTCTGACTCAACATTTGTTTTATCAGTAAGAATTGTGTAAATTATCTAAATTTTAAAATTATTTTGAATGCATAATTTATTGATGTTTACTTCCATTGCTATAAACCCAACCGCAATGTTAGATTTCTGTGCATTATCTGAAGTTTTCCGATGTTAAAGGCTGTTTAAAAAGCAATAAAATGATAAATAGATTTGATAGAATAAATCAATGGAAACTGCTTGGTACGCCGTCAAATATCATCTCTGATGTAATGTTTTGTAGCTCTGTTTGATTTCCTTTATACCAGCAGTGTATCTTTAATTCATAAATCAAAAGAGTTTCATTAATGATTCTTCTTTTTAAATTCAAATGCAAAATTAAATTCATTACAAAATATTTCATTTGTTATTTATTCTATTTTCAAAATATGGACAAAGGTACGTGAAGAGAATCAGTAGAGACTGTTAACTTTCAAATGTTGTGGGAGAAGTTGGTTTCATGTTGTCGATTTTTGATAAGTTCGAGATTTTTTATTTATCTTCATACGTGTTTCAATAACGTGTTTCAATAACGTTATGATTATTTTTTAAGTTTAATCCATGACATTTCTTACTTAAAAAAATCTTACATGTATTTCAAATCTAGAATTTTTCAAATGATTTTATTGAACATTTTAAGTTTTCATTATTCCTGTTGTGTAACCTAATCCAACGGTTCACAAAAGTGCGTCGTTGAATACGTTTGAGGGCCTTAGTCGTCTTTATTGACTCTTTAAAATAGGTCTAAACAGTGTACAGTCTTTTGAGACTTTCAATTGTTTTATAGAGAAAATTTTAAGGTCTAGGCGAGGATGACAAGTTCACTAAAATACCGTTCAACTCAACGTAAACTTTGACGGCTTGCCCGCGGTCACGTGACTTTTCAAACTCAAGTGTCAGGATGAGTAAAGGACTTGGGCGTGTACCTGGACTCTGAACTGAGGATGGACAAACAGATCAGTCAACTGTCAAAGGAACATTAGGAAAATACGTCCATGCTAACAAAGGAAGCTGCAAATCTTCTGTTCCTGGCGCTAGTAAAATCAAGGGTCGATTGCTTCAAATGTCTGTTAATCGGCGCCACAAACAAGCAACAACAGAAGCTTCATAGGATCCGATATACAGCTGCGAGGATTGTCTCCTTTTGTCCTATAAGTTGTTCCATGTCACCAATTCTCAAAGAACTACATTGGTTGCCTGTGATACAACGTGTGTTGTTCAAAGTGCTGTCCTACACGCACCAGTGTCTGTCAGGAACTGCGCCCAAGTACCTTCAAGACCTTGTGAAACGATCACTCCGGTCAGAACAACAACCGAAAATCAAACTATGCAGATTCGGAGGGAGGTCTGTTTCATGCAGTGCAAGCACCGAATGGAACAAACTACCTCTCACCCTCAGACTGTGCACAGACTACCAAGAATTTAAACGGACACTAAAACCACACCTCTGCTGCAAAGCCTTTTCATACATGTAGTTACATCATATGCTCCCAGAACATGTTATTTATCATGGAAAGTGCGCTTAAGAAATGGACTATTATTATTATACATGAATTTTCATGTTTGCAAGTTGTAATTGTTACAAAATGCAATATGAATAAATGTTACTAAGTAAAACATTCATAGTTTCATCCTAAATTATCATTAGAGATATTGTCAGAATGATAATCAAATCTGTACTGAATATCATCTGAAATAACTTTCTATGAGGCATCAGGGGATGATATTACAGTAAAATGTTTAATAACCAAAATAAGGGAAAGGCATAAGAACAGTCTTGAGGGAAAACAAGAATAGAAGAATTTAATTGAAAATGGTTGACAATCAATGCGTTCAAATATGTTTTAAGGAATATGTTAAATAAACAATATACACATTTTTATACCATATCATTAAATCAAGAGCAGTTACCTTAATGACAAACATTTGTTCTTGCAGGAAATGTTTCTCAAATATAAATGCAGCTCTGTTACAATTTCATTTACTTTTCTGTCGCTCATTGAAACGAGTCATGCGTGTGAATTATCAACGGTAGGTATAATACAAAAACGTACTATTTGTCACCAAAAATATTTCAATGTAAGATTGTTTATTACCCAAGAAAAAGGTTTCCGATATGCCAATCGTATCAATGCAATTGCTATTTTGTGAGATAAAGGAGACAATCTATTTCATTTAGGTTTCATTGAACAATCGGACAGCAGCTGTATAATAAGGCAAAATCACATGTCACATGTAGGCTATATGAATACTACAACGAAATATGAAGAAAATGCTGGAATATGGAGTCTTATTGAAGTGTTACAACATGAATTATTTCTGTTAACAATATTGGCAGATAATTCAGTGATAATATAATCCTTTGACTGATACTATAAAATCCAAAGTAAATACGATAACTTTTCCGTAGTTAGACTTAATCTATCCTGTAATATCCTCCTAATAGATGGAATTAAAAAGTTGAAAGGAGCAATGATGTGTCAAACCCAGTTTAAAGTTCAACTTTGCGATGTCTTTAAAAAAAGACTTAAGAACAGACTTAATCTCGAGCACAACTAATGACGTTAGGGAGTATATTCTAATAAAACTAGTTGAAACGAGCTTTGTATGATTTCGTTATACAATTTGTTTACGTGATTATGTTGGTTGGGAATAATTGACTCGTATCTATATATTTCAAGTCATGCTCTTTTAGTCTAATACATTCGGCTTTCAGTTTGTGAGTTAATGATGTATTTATGAATTGATTGTTAAACTTATTTCAGAAAATGGTATTTTGGAAACTGAAAGGAAGTTAAAACTCACTTATATAATTCCTATATACATGTTTCTTCCATTAAATACAGTGCTAAACCAACCTTATGCATGCATTTCAATATGACTACTTAGTCGAATCAATCAAAAGCAAAATAGTTACCATAAAACGGTTGGGCTATTAAGGGGTAAGTCATAACTGCAAAAAGAAGAAAAGAGCACAGAGTAAATCTTCCTGATCATATATTTAATCAATTTTACTTTCTGCTAATCTATGGATTGTGACGAAACACTAAGTTACAAAAACTTTTATACTGTTCTTAGAAAATGAGCATTAGTGATAGATATGTGAATTTACAGAGAAGACAAATGGTCTAAGTGTTTAAAAGCGGTATAATGTTTAGTAAGATCTTTCCTGACACGTCTCATTAAATAAAATATTATATGCTTATTTTTTTCATTGAACGATATCCCATCAAACTTATAGAATATCACTTTAACAGTTTAGTTTGAAATGGATTCACGAGAAGAAGAAAAATAGGATTTTATTTTCAGTTAATGAAGAATTTTTAATGTATTCTCTTTTAAAACAATTTATGTTCGTTTTGACAATCTCATGTTTTGTCAAAGCTGAAATAACAATGTGACCAATATCATTACTGCTGTCATTATAAGATCTCAAATAGATGACTTCAACTAGTTTGGAAGAGGCAACGGTATAGTAGATATGCTGTTTAACATTTTGGTTGTCCTTTCTAGCTTTGGTGCAACAATAAGCAAGGATTCATCTCAGGATCTTCGTTTGGATTCAAGAATTAAGGTTTGCCTTAAAGAGTATTACCAATGGACAACAGTCTGCTTGAAATCGACCGTGCTCCAGAGAATAGAATAGTTAAAATAGCGTCTTTATAGGATTCGAACGCCGGGATATCTCCTTCGTAATGGGCTCAATGCACCCACCTTTGTTTCAGACATCGTCAAACCAATCTCAGGGACGGCGGCAAAAACTTTCGCTATCGTGCTAGGGGCAGGAAACTCAAGTGTACTTTTATTCATAATTGAACGCCGCTAAACTATACTGAAAAACGTCGATGTCATTGAATAGCTTATGACTCGGTTTCGTTTGCGCTAAACTGGTAACAGAAATTGGGATTAAGCTGGCTGCATTCAGACAGGATAGGATATCGCAGCTGGAGAGATACTATTTTTGTGGACTTCATTCATCAGGGCACCGTCGATTTTAATCAGACTGCGTTGACAATGTGTTGTCAAACTTAGACACCAACTATTTTTCATTTCTCACGGAATTTGTCACTTTAATAACAATATTCGTTCAGTTACTTAACTTTTTTAATTTATTCATGTTGGTGGATTTTTTTAATCTTAGAAATTCATTGTTTAATGTGTAAGTGATTAATCTTGAAATGGTCAAAATTGAAATAATTTGGTATAATCTCTTCTTACAGAAGGAACAGAATTTCAATTTCATTTGTAAACATACAATTTCCATGAACAACAAATTAAGTTAACAAAAACAATAAATGAATGGTAAATATGTCAATATCTATTGTTTCAGATAAAAGCGGAGTATTTCAAATTCTTCTACTTTTTATCAAATTCCTATTTATATTTGTGTACAATGTTGGTGAACGTCGGAAAACTGACCATTTTTTGCACGTAGGCATGTTTGAGGTCATTAGGCCGACAAAATGCCTACGTGCAAAACTATTGATAAGTTTGAGGACATTTTCCTGCCAAAGCTCAAACTTATAGTAGAGGGGTTTCTGTTGCTGGAATGATCACCACAACGCAATGACACATGTGCAAAACTATTGGCAAATTATGGTCTATATGTATTTCATGATCTTATTGACTGTTATGTTCAAACAAGTTAAGATTAACAGTTTGCCAAGCTTTAGTAAGTACATATTAATTTCATATTTAATGGATGAATGTAATCAAAACTTTCTTGCTTATAACTTACAGATACCTAAGAAGCTATAATTAAGACCTAGTATATAGTTACAGCTTAGTTTAAGAAGACATGAGGATTGGAAAATATAATAAATAGGTTTATATAATCTCATTATGAGTGGTACATTTTAAAACCATATTTTAAGTAAAAATAACATCTATAAGGTGTGTTCGTTCAAGCAACGTTTTTATCTAATACAATAATTTCTTGCAATTAGATGTAAAAAGGGCAGTAACAAGAATTTGTTATGGAATTCTATCTCCTAATATTTTGTTCCCATTAAATATTGACTTAATATGTCAGACTATCATTTTCATAGAGTTGAACATTTCGTTTTTCAAGTCGATGATTAGTTGTCATAGAATAAAATATTGAATTTAGTGTAAACTCTTGGCAATCTTTTTTGCACAAATACTTTGAATTCATTTGAGGTTAGGAAATGGTAAACTCTTTTAAGATCTGCCTTGTTTTATCTAATAACTTATGATGATGTTTTGTAATTGGAAACAGTCATTTTTGTTTTTGGGAGTTTGCTATTTTTTCCTTATAAAAATGCAACTGTCCCTTTAAATAAGACACTGATAAGTTGTGATGCTTACAAACCAGATATTACAACTGATTACCAAACTAATAGAGATTTAACGCAATTAAGTCGACTATTTGAGCCTTTCTCCATCGCAATACAATAACAAAAACATCCAAATGTTTATCTAACTTAAATTTGTTTCACAATAACAAACATCATATTTAGAATAATAACTGTGCATTTGGTATGAAAAAAAATGATAAAGTTAATTTTTTTATAAATTGGCTACAGGTTCTGAAGGCGTTCAGTCTTCAAGACGGGTGCTCAAGTGGACAAATTGCACTTGTAAAGAGGTTCTTGAACATTGAAGATACTAGTGGTACATCAAAGTTCCCGACATTGGTTCCCAAACGAGGTATGGGTTAGTTTTGATTAGTAGGAAATCTAAAATACAGAAAAACAAATGCATGTGATAAAACGAAGGTCTACAATCGAATTACGAGTTTAAGGAGGTTGGAGGTATTTTGTCATAACACATGTCACCATAGTATTTGTTCAAGAAGAGTCCACTCAAGGGGGCCCAATGATAAAACTTGTTCAAAGTTGTTGAACTCACACTGTCAGTGAAAATTACAAAAAGAGTATAAACATTTCAATTTCATAATCTGACTGTTGCGGATGCTCAGAAACGAAGGTATCCAACCACCTTAAAAGATACAAAAGCACAGATTCAAGTTCAAACATCAACTGTGAACTAGAAATATGTGCACAGGTTCCCCTGTCCCGACTTCTAATCATGGAAAGACCCTACCCCCATTGTGCACAACGTTTGAATTGTTTCCATGGTAACCAGTAAAATAAAAATCAGAATAACCAAAAGTAGCAAAAGACTAAACCACATACCAATTTTCGCAGAAACAAATTTGAACGATTTTTTATATGTGGCAGAGAAACCTTCTTTCGCCATTCCCCAAAGTAGTTAAACAACAGCAAAACTCGAGAACTAGGCTTGCTTTTGTTAACTTTTCCAATAAACACCTTTAATTAACCTGTCGTGAGGACCGTGTAATTAACAGCTGTAAAATACACCTGGGCTAGGGGCCATAAAACGTGATAAGTTAAACAGACAAGGTGTCAAAGACTGACGTTGTTTTAACTGAAATACCGGCTTAAATCATAGTTTGATTACCAGTGATGTGATAATCTTTTACACCAAATGCTTAAATGTGTTACATCGTCAAATGATTTATGTAACTGAGTGGTAAACATTTCTTGAAAATCGTTTTAAGATAATCTGACACAATTCCCTCCATAGACTTCGTTCAAATTAGCATAAGATTTAAAAGAACTAAATTACATTTTCATGAATCAATTGTCAAATTTTAATTTATTTGTTGTAAAGAAAATAAGATCCAATCTGTACACTCTTCCTTCAGCTTCAGGATCCTTCAAAGGCTCGTTGATTGTTGTCAGAGATGTCCTTACGTTGTGTGCAATTGATCTGCTCTCACTGCTCAAGGAGTGCGTGAAGATGAAGCGAGCAGAGGAGCTTCTCACAGTGAGTCAGGAGACGGGCCACATCTTGTCTCAATCACTCGACACTTATCGCCTCCTCACCACTCGGACCTGGAGTCAGAAACTAATCTTGGGAATTAAATGTAAGTTGATTTCCTTTTCCATTTAATATGGGTTACCACATACTTCCAAAGCATATGCAAGGGTAAATGGAGTTGTAATGTCCAACACAAAAATGTTCAGAAAATAGCTGGAGTTTGCGCATGCTCCTACTAATATACACAGTATGTCATATAGGTCTTTGATTGTAGATTTAAGCTATTTCTAGAATGTTTGACAATTAAACACCCTGTCAGGGTAACATTTTTGGTACTTACCATCTCACACATTCGCTCCACACAGAGGCAGATCAAGCCTCTCTTCTTATTACCCCTGTTTGTGGGGTAGAATTGAAGATGCATGATTGAAGGCAGTAAAAGTGTAATGTGCAATCAGCAAGGCTGTTTAAAAAGACAGACATGTGTGAAGTGCTGTCACAAAAATATATGGATTGCAACCCATAGATTTGGTCTATACAGAACAGAGGCTCGGTCAACATTTCAAGATTTGATCTGCCTCTCTGCGCAGAGAATGGATCTCACAATTTGAGAAAAATAGAGCCATTGGCTCTGTAGCTCATCAGGCATCATATCAAGTTTGCTTTATACAGGCCAGATGAGCTAAAAATGAAACTGATGTTACCTATTGCAAGAAAATCTATAACAAAATTACAAAACAAATGTAACGATTTCGGAATATATTTCCTTACCCAAATGATTTATTATTATTCAACACTTGCTAGATTACTATATTAGACAGTGAAAGAAGTCCATACTAAAATATCCAAGGAGAAATAAATTTGCCATAGACTGTCATCTAATGGGGAAAAATAGGTTTTTAAGATTGTGACCCCTGTGACCCTATTTTACGGGTCATGGGGTCACAAAGCTACAGTTTAGAATCCCAATTGGCCAAGGAGTCTACATGCAGTCTTTAAGCTCAATAGACCTTTTGGAACTGAAGATGATGATGAAAATAAGTTTTTAAGGTTGGGACACAGGTGACCCTTATTGTGTCATGGGGTCACGAAATCTACAATTTAGAATCCCCATTTGCCAAGGAGTCTGCACATATAATTTCAGCTCTCTAGACCTTTTAGAACTGGAGAAGAAGATGAAAATAGGTTTTTAAGATTGTGACCCCTTCGACCCTATTTGGGGTCACAGGGTCACCAAAGTTACAAATTAGAATCCCCAGTGTCCAAGGAGTCTGCACATATCATTTTTAACTCTCTACTCTTTTTGGAACTGGAGAAGAAGATGAAAATAGGTTTTTAAGGTTGTGACCCCTGTAGCCCCATATGGGGTCATGGGGTCACGAAATCTACAATTAAGAATCCCCATTGGCCAAGGAGTCTGCATATATCATTTTCAACTCTCTAGTCCTTTCGGAACTGGAGAAGAAGATGAAAATAGGTTTTTAAAGTTGTGACCCCTGTGATCCTATTTGGGGTCACAGGGCCACCAAAGCTACAATTTATAATCCTCACTAGCCAAGGAGTCTGTACACAAAGTTTCAGCTTTCCAGGCCTTATGGTTCTGGAGAAGAAGTCGAAATTCCACAAAGTTTACGGACGGACGGACGGACGGACGGACGCCGGACACCATGCCATGCCATAAGCCCATCGGGCCTTACAGGCCAGATGAGCTAAAAATCCTAATATCAACATCCTCGTCATTATCATCTTTCTAATATTACCAAAAGTTTTATTATTTAAGTTTATTCTAATTATCATTTAGGTCCTAAAACTGTAGAGACGGCATTCCTGGACAAGAACTCACTGACCTTGATGACGGAGAAGCGGATCTACCTGAAGAAACCATCCTGGTCCAGACCGCGTTCTATCGGAAAGGTACACGGGAAAGCCATATGGAGCGCAATCGACCAGGACAAAATGTAAACATTTTGTCAATTATGATCTTTTGTGAAAGTAAACCAATATTTAATTTGCTTTGCACTTTAAATCCATTTGAACCACAACTGCAAAACGTGTTTTGTTGATGGTTTGCAGAGAAGCTTTAATACTTATAATCAATTAACAATAAATGAGCAATGTCAATTTAAACAAGAGTCATCAGAAGGGCACATGTTCAACCGGTCCCCAATGAAGTTTTGTTTCCATGGTAACCCATTCTCTCCCCACAGAGGCAGATACAAAAAAAATCATTTTTGATTTGCCGAGTTTATTAGGTAGAATGGGAGATGAATGATTGGCAGCGATCAAGGTAAATTGCGCAATTAGCGACGCAGTTGTAAAATCATCATTTTGGCTACTGAATGATGGCAAAGGTTTTGCAATTTGTGCAATATTTTTTCCTAGGGGAAAACGCCTGAACTCACGGATTTGTTCTAATTAGAACAGAAGTAGAAGCAACAGTTTATGATTTATCTAAATCTGGGGGGAGAAAATGGTGAAAAAAATCAAAATAAGTTCGATGAAGTTGATATGATTGACTAAACCACATACCATGTTACATTGGGCTATGTCACATTTTGACTTCTGCTCTTGAATCCGAATTCTAAGTTACGTTTTACATGGAAACCGCGACAGATAAGATAAAGATACCAAAAGGCACATGTACGTATGCTGATTCATCTACATACCAAGTTTCATTGAGCTCGGTTAAATAACTTTTGAGTTCGGTTCCGGAAACGCATTGATTACAAATGGATGTAACGACAAACAGACATACAGGGTGATGACTATTATTGCAAACCGTTGGGATAATGATATGTTTTATAACTTTTATTCATTTTACAAGCTTTCAAATTGAGTTGAAAGTTTCCTTTTAAGATCAGTATAATTTACTTTTTATTAGCCTATCAGGCCCGTAAGGTCCATCCGCTCGTTTGTCTGTAAACCTTGTGCAATTTTTTACCTCTTCTCCAGAAACATAAGGCCTAGAAGCCTAAACTTCGTCAACAGACTCCTTGACTAGTGAGGATTTGTTACTACGCTACTAGATAATGTGTACTATCACTAGAATATGATTAGTTATTGCTGATAACAATGTTCTTTTCTATATAACTACTTGTCAACGTCGCTAAAACAGGGAAAGTAACTCTAACTACAGTTTGAAAAGCTTCATTGTCATTGTTATCACGCCAGTGTGTTCCGTTACGGTATCCTTAGACTAAACGCTGATTGTTTGCGAAGTTGGGTTGTAACGTTTGTTACTATGCTACTAGATAATGTGAGAATATGATTTTGTTCTGATAAAATGGTAACTGACAACGTAAAAGCAGTCTATGCCTATGTTATTCACAAAAAATGAAACACAGGCGATATTGTTAGCTGCATATTGCTATATTTTTTGGTATAAGCACACGATGAAAGCAACTTGAAATGCTTTGATAACCAAGCTATTTCTAAAATACGAATACGTGAAAAGTTTACCAAGACAGATTTTGTTTACGAATTTTTATTCTGTAAAAAAACTCTAAACCTGAAAGTCCCTATAAAATTATCAGAGGTGAGCGACCAGTTTAGGACTCGCATGACAAACGTGGATTATTTGTGTAAATTAGTTTTTTGACCTTATTAGCATCTTTTATAAGATTTTGTGACAAATCAGATACCAAGTTTATTAGATAGCTTTATTGCATCGATAACAACCTCCATTATAAGAATAGAATTTACACTTCCCCTATGTCATTATGTTACAAAATAGTCACATTTATAGATTTCCACATAGATTATGTCTTCCATGTTGATGAACATTTGTGTTATTTCAAAATTATTTTTAAACAATTCATAAAATACAATTTGATTTTTTTAACAAAAAAATTAAAACACAAAAAGGTACTTTTTAACGATAAGTTAGCTTATGTTCTTACCAGTTTGAGAATACGACATAAAAATCTTGAAATATTTGTAATTGAAAATCATACATATGATAAATTCAACTGAAATGTGTACTATCTTTCGCCTGTCAGCGTATAATCGCACTAATCTAATCATTTCAACAGTTGGATCGTCTACGCTTCCTCAATTGGCTTCACTCACACAGTCAGAACGTTCGACGTTGATGAAAGAAAAGAAATATCAGCTGTAAAAATGAAGCACCCTTTCAAGCTTGGTCTTCAACCTGAGGCCTATGTGCTAAGTATGAATAGTATCAATTTATGTCGCCCAACTTATGATATTTTCCAAAAATTACAAAACTTGTACAAAACAGGTCTTAGCTTTAATCTGAGGCCTTTGTGCTAAGTATGCATAGTTTCAATTTATGTGGCCCAAAAGATACAAAAGACGTACAAAACAGTTTTCGAATAATCGGGCCTGGCACGATGCAGTATTCGTATTTTTTCTGTCAGGACCTCCTACCTTCATAATCAGGCCTACTAAACAAAACTGCCTTACTGTGCATAAAAAGGGGAGAAGTCCACATGATATGTCGAAAAGTTAATTTAAATATATTCCCATGACACTGAAACCTAAACTTCAAATTGCTAACGAAAACATAAGCTCTACGACTTTAGCCACAAGTATGCGCACAATTATGAATGTTTTGCTCTTTGTTTACACTGCATTCCCTTTACATATGCAAGTGTGCACAAAATGTGATTGCATTTGGAAGGGCTACTCCGTGATTTTATCATGTATCATTTTGCTTTGTTCCCAACCTTAATGGCATAATTCGTTATATGAATAAAACAATCTCTCACATTCATCTAACAAATGGGCAAGACAAAAAACATTAATATAAAATATAGTCGCAAGCGACGACAAACGGATTCAGCACTGTATGGTGCTAATTTTCATTAACAGAGGTAATTATCTAAGTAAAAAAGCTTGAGCGAGAATGCTTACAATAATGACAAGGGTTGTCAGTCCGGTATTTAAAGGCAAGACCTCATTTATGCATACACTGCTATTTAACATAGCTGTAGCAACGAGGCATCATCTTTGGTGGTATTACAATGGATCAAATCTATCAGTGTAAAGTTTTTATATTTTTTCCCCCACCGTGCGGCATTCCTATCATCCGAACCATTAGAGACAATTCAAAATTGTTTCTACCATTGTTTAGAGGAGAGATATGTCTTTATTTGGATGTATTATTTGTTAATGAGCATGAAAAAGTAAAGAAACGGTGAGCGCTGCGACATGTGTCGCAAATATCATATTTTCAATCAAATTACAGTAAACCTCAAGAGGTAAACAGTAACTAATATATTATGAAAATGACCACATTGCACTTGATATTCAACGTTTAGCCTTTACAGAAAATTCATCATGGCTGCAATCATGAATCATCTCAGGTTAAAGATCTAGAGTCTTTGTGCTGCCTGATGATAGATAAAACATTGCCTAGTGTTAAAATGCCAATGAACTACAATTTTTCAATCATTCATATATCATAATCATTCAAAACGAAAGTAGGATTGACCACATTTAAATACTCCGAATTTCAATGTAAATGTTTAATCTTATTTTAATGAGATTTATCCAGGATTGTATGTTCTTTTGGCTTTCATGTGATATATAGAGCAATGTGTTATCGTACGTCGTTGATTAGCAATGAGTATTCAAACATACCCACCAAAACAGCCGTTTTCCAAAATGCAAACTTTGACCTCTGCTCCTGACCGGAAATGACTGTTCGCGAGCGATTTTATTCTGTTATCTTGAAGACCTTGCTAATGTCTAACTCTCATGCAAAATTCATCAAATTCTATGGTCTGGTGTTTTAGTTATCTGCCCTTGAATATTGCAAAATGTGCAATCTTTGAAGATTTAAAAAAAAAAAAACTATTTCGATTTTTTAAATTTTGAAACAAACTTGTTATAGGCCAATGTCTCAGCTACATCATGTGTAAGTTTCAGCTTTCTAGTATCAGCAGTTGCCGAGTGGTGATTCCTGAAAGGTGCCTGGGGTCGGACTTTTGAAAAATATGCAGAAAATTCAAGATGGCGGCCAAACCACGTGACCTACGAATTTGCCATGATTTCGTTTTTTGCAGCTTTTTTCATTCCGCATCTTTTTAAAAAAAATTCAGGTCTCTAAGTGCATTTTGAAAAAAAAGTCAATGTCAAATTTTCGATTTTGGAATCGAACTGGACCTTTAATGTATGGGCCGAATTGTCCCAAAAGCTTATTGTCGCCATTCCTCAACAAGGTCTATCAGCCTGTGAAATTTGGTTTCGATAGCATCAGCCGTTTGGTCTGAATCCTGTTCACAAAAATCGTGGAATAATAAAAAAAAGAAACACGCCAATAACAATAAGGATTCAGCCTTATGGCTGAATCCTTAATTAAATAAAAACTCTATTAGAAGGCCATATCACACGTCCAGTTTACATGGATACTAGTCCGTCGAACAGAATCAGCTCGTGATTGTCATTTTGAATGTTTGATAAGTTTCCAAAATTATGTTTGACTGATTATTTTGCTCCAATGTCCGGTTTTTTATTACTATCGCAACTTCAAACCTTCTCATTGTCGCTATCTAAGGTCATGTAGCTTTGAAATAATGTTTTTTTGCAACAGTTGATACTTCTCCATCAAATGATACTTTACTTTATTTAAGCCTTCCTCATTTGCATGTTTGTTATTGTTTTTTTAGAATAAAACATGTTCATTGGTACACTTGTTCGGTTTTCACAAATAGTAATAGCTTTAATTTCCTTTCTGTAATCTTCTTGAACAGATAACGCCCTTTCTAACAGCGAAAGATAATGACAATGACAACTTTTATTGATTTTTGGTTTATGAAATTGTGATGTTATACTGATAGCGTTTTATTCAAAATTTTAATTGAAATTGACTGTTTTGACCAAAGTATTATTTCAGATGATGGGATAGTTTTGTGCAGTGGGACCCGAGGTTTGTTCATCATGACGAGACATGGTAAGATCACAGTTCAGCGAAGGGGATCATGCATGATAATGGCAGTTCTAGAGGAACATATCTTTGCTGTACTCTCAAAGTCGACGAGGTAATATAGTAATTGTAGATAAAATTTCTAAATCATGAAAATAGATAAGCAAATTAATTAAGAAACTGTAGTTTTATTCTTTTGTTTGTTTTTGAAATGCTACTAGATCTGATATATAGAAATAATAAGTGTTTCTTAGTTTCCTTTCATTTGTGTGGTCCAAGTGATTCTTATATTCATGGTATCCTATCGTACCATTAAAAAAGTTCTTCTCTTAGCAGTCATTGTGGGTGATCATAGTCGTTAGGAATTCTCTTCCTTGTAAAACTTGGCACTGACCACAATGTTCAGGGTTTTCTCTTTCTCTCTGATAAGTGTCTATGATAATATTTGTCATTGTTTCCTCTCGTTGTATTATTTGTTAATGATCTTAATTGTCTTCATTTTCCCTAGTAGTATTTAATGTTAGTAATTATATTTGTAATAGTTTCCTTTATAAGTAATTATTTGTCAGTGATCATGTTTGACATGGTTAATTTTCTTAGTTATGATTATTAATAAATGTAATCAAAATTGTCATTGTTCCAATGTCGCACATCATAACATTTGAACTTTTGTTTTCATTTGCAGATATATCACAGTGCTCAATGGTAATCTAGAAGGTCAGGGCAGAATTCCCATTCCAAAGACATATATGTGCGGATGGGTTGGCTTAACCAAGATTCCCCTCACAGAGCTGAAGCAGAGGTCCGCTGGTCTAATCAAATAATTGTATGCGTGATGGTTGCACTGCCACATGGAGTTAGATATATCCATTGCATCTATAGAATAGGCAACCACCATGTTGTATCATATTTGCAGCCATTCCTACATCACTTTAACTTCATCTTCAAGTGCCCTATTGTTCTTCCTTGTCTTGATGGTGTATAGAACTCAAAGAAATAGAATTAAAATGCTTTTTGACGACTTTTTTCATTTCAATCAAACTCAAGAATTCAAATCCTAAACATTCGTTGACAATGATTATAGAACTCAAGGAAATAGAAATATAATGCTTTTGGAAGATAAGTTTCTTCACACTCAAAATTTGATTTCAAATATTTGTTGATAATAATTTTCCTAAACATTCGTTGAATATATATGTATTTGTTGATAATAATTTTCCAAACCGTTTTCAGACAATTTTTGTGAAATTCCCTGAATTATATAAAATTAGAGAAGAGAAAAACGTATCATTAAAATTCAATGTCAAAATGTAGAAAAACGTATCATTAAAATTCAAAGTCAAAATGTAAGGTGTCTGATACTAGAGTATGTACATTGGCTGTAATCTCAGTCCAGTAAAATGTACAATATTTATGTTTCTTATGTCCCCTGCTATCTATACTCTAAGTGATATTAAAATTCATAAAAATAATGAAAAGAGAATGTGGTTTCCCTTATGTTTACATCCCTAAACGTGTGTTACAAACTACTATGCTTATGTTTTCATTTCCACAAATTCAAGTGAAAAGGGCTTCGCATTTGTCTATATTTGTAGCAATTATTCAAATTTGTATCTGTAAAAAGGCGATATAATTTAAATTTGGGAAATGTCGACTAGTTGGAAAGAAATTATTTAATTTATTATCTGTAGGAATTACAGATATTAATTGGGTATTTCTGTGAGTAGCTACATTCAATTGTTATCAATATGTGCTTGAAATGACAACTGATGACAGCTTGTTATATACATGTAGATATATATATATATATATATATATATATTGCTATGGGGTCAAGATAGTAACAGTGTGTATGTTATGCAAATCACCCATGGTTCAGTGGATATATAGAATTATTTCCAGAAACTGGTAATTCATTTCATTTATTTTTTGGCACATGATACATAAAAATAATTGTGAGTTACAATTTATGGAAAGGCAGTTATGTTGTTAACTTCATTTTTAATCAATCAATATATTTTCTGATGTAAGTCACTTTGGAAGTATTGAGAAGTAAACATTGACATTTTTTCACTTCTTAATTCTGTATTGAAAAACATGGAAAAATAGATTAATGTCAAATACCGCTGTTTAACCTTTAACCTCGAATTCTACGTACAACTTACATTTTGACTTCATACTATGAAAAAGGAAGCATCAATTGTCAATCATTGTGTCTGCTTAAAGAAAAATAAACCTTTTTAAGGTATGGCCTTTTTGTATTTTGTGTTTGTTATGTGTGTTTTCATCTTTCTCAAAACACGCTATGTGAAAGGAACGGTTCTAAGAAGTATCAATGCATGGGGTTACATCTGAACACGCATTTCTCTACAAGGGATAGGCTCAAGTGATATTAAGTTAAGCTCACCTTTGTTTTTGATAGACCTTTTGTTCTCCTTATCATCAACTTCAGTTGGATACTAAAGAAATTGAATTACATTGACAAAAGCATTAAAAATAAAAGTATCAATTAATGAAAGTCTAGAATAACAGTTAATGTATTGATTGGCACTACGGGCTAGATTAATTTTATCAAACTGGATAATTTGGAAGAGCTGTCGACCATGTTGCAAAACCTCTCCCCATTACAGTAAACATAGCAGTTAATTTCAAGTTTTGAATGATCATGTTCATAAAAGAAACATAAACCTTGTTGTGCTTAGGAAACTCGCCCATATTTTGTACATGCTATGACTCAAAATGTCACACACACAAGTCGACATTAAACTAAAAGAACAACACCAAAATGTTGTTTGCTATTCTCTTAACTTGCTGCATTTCTCGCCCAATTTAACACGTCTTCTCACTTTTGAAAACTGACAGTTGGTTTACACCAACCTTCTCCAACCATTTAACCATTGATTGACCAATGAGACCCGTTTTGTATTTTGTAGGAAATAGAACCGGCTTCAGTTAATTGTTTGAGGAGCATCGCCCAGACAATTTTAGCACTTTTTCTCGAAATTCCCTAAATTAAAGTTTGAATGGATATTCTCAAAATGTTTACTCATGACACCTGATTTCATCTTTCTCCATTTCCATTATGAATTTCAATGAGCTGGATACAAATTGTCATGGACGAACGGACGTGCCCACTGTACCACCCTAGCACTTCGTTGATACGGGGGATAAAAACAAGATAAGAAGAGAGTTTACCTTGAGGCAAAAATACACAAGTTGCAGTATCAAAGTGGATGTTTAATCATTTAGTCATGTAAATAAAACTTGAAAGAAAACTGACATGTTAACGATTGAGCATTTTGTTTTTCCTTTAACGTCATAGAAATTGATTACTTATTGCCTAATTTACCGTTAAAAATATTTTCATAAATAAATTTTAAAGTTTCCTTATTCTGAGTTCACTGCATTATTGGTTTTAATGACATTTAACCAGAGAAGTATAGTATTTCAAATCTCTTTCAAATTTCTTACTCAGTGAACTTTCAGAGTCATTATTGAGCTGCAAACCCACAAATTATTTAGTTTTATTGCCTTTTGTAATTATCATACAACTTAAAAAAATAAAAGTTTGTGTAAAATAAAATGTTTGACGTCAAAATTATGCATTAAAACTTTTGAACTTTACAAATGTAAGTTATTATATAACAGCAAATAATCATGTCAGACTGAAGATATTACAAGGTCTCCCATAAGCGATATAACTCTTAAAATAATGATAAACTCTTTCCAAAAAAAAATTATGCCTAGAAGTCAATCCAGGACTGCCAAAGAACGATACAATGTATATCATTACCCTAAAAGAATTATGCTTTCGAGTCAACTACTAAGCGCCACATGAGCTGGTGGAACTGATTGCAATGTTGAAGAAGTGCCTTACCCAAGGACACAACACAGCGTTAAGCCAAGGTTAAAAACTTCTTTCATATACCTTTGGCAATCACAATCCAAGCCCTAACATTTAAACTTCAAATCATACAAAAAACGTAATTGTGGAAAAACCTTGTGACCAATGTACCTGTACCAAGCTAGGTTTGCTAAGAGTTACTCTCAGACAACGACATGACTACGATTGGACGGAGAGGAAGGTTGCCAGAAATATGCAACTTGATTTCACCAAGGCACAACTTATAGAAGTTGAACTAATATTTGACTTTGAGAGATGGCCATGATCATTGATGGCCATGGTTTAAACCTTCTGATTGAAATTGATTAATAATAATTAAAATTTTAAATGCCAGCTGCCAATTTACATGTCAAAGAAAGAAAATAAGAAGTTGTTCTTTGTCAAAACAAGTATATGAATATGTTTTTTTCAAAGTATTCAAATGGGTTGAATTTGATATGATAAGACAGAAATTGACCAATGAAATGGTAAAATACAATTGTAAATAAATGTTTCTCTCTAAACAAGTAGTTACACTTTCTGAAAAGTGAATAAACATAATATGCATCAAATCAACCAAAATTGAAAGAGAACAACTATCAAACCTTGGCCAACTTGGTAAGTTCCTATCAAAGATTTGATTCCAGGTCCCAAAGAAAACGTACTACTTTCTATCCAAACAAGGTCTCCACTTGACGTTTAGACGTGAGACTGAGTAAATATGAAACCAATTTTTTTTAAATTTTCACTTTCTTCTTTTCATTGTGGAAAGGTTTAAATATTGCCTGCGTTCGGAAGAAATATAAAAAAAATTGCCTTTGTGAAACTTTTCGAAAAGAAGTCTAAATTCAAATAACATGAAGTTAATGCGACAAAAGATATGAGGCAATGTATATGCTACTTTGGAATATTGGGAAATCAATTGAAGAAAATTAAAGAGAGAAGTTTGCGGAATAGATTTAAACCAATTTCAAGTTTGTGAAAAATGATTCAATAACTCATGTGCTTCTCATCAATGACTAGTTAGGAAAATGGCAGAATATGGTCCCTGCATCAATGACTTCCCAAATGTTTTGAGAAGAGAATGGCAATACGTATCTTAATATACTGTACATCAAATGTTTCTAATGTATACGAGTTTCAGGATATAAGGGTTTTGGAACACAAAATCAAGATTGTATTACTATTAGATTTTTTGGTTAAAGGGACAAATGTGAACTGTTTTCAGAACTTAACTTCGTAATTAACAAACACGTATTCATCAATATGAAACATTTTCGTCATCACTACAGGTCCCTTAAAGGGGCAGTAGCACGTTTTGAGGGGAATATATGGTGATGTCAGGAAAATGAAAATAAATGGTTCCAATTGAAAGACAATGTATTTAAACTAAATGGAGCTGTAATAATTCAAACATATCACGTAAAGTTTAGCCATGAGATTCCTTTTTGTTACACAAAATGAATTAAAGGTGTTCACAAAAAATGGCCGCCAAGGGATTTTATGTGAATCCTCATACTTTAGCCTCTGACTATGGGTGATTGGCTTGTGTATTGAGATTGTTGACACTGTCAATATAATACATTTAGCATTAAGTTACAATTATAAGTTAAATATTTAAAATTTAAAATTATCAAAAAACGTTCTACTGCCCCTTTAAAGTACAATCAATGTATCGCATTACATAGATCATAATTTTTAGTCTGCTCATTTGTCATTTCCTTAGATCACATATTCTGTTACTGAACGATTAAGATGTTACATTACCAATAATTGTTATTCCTCTCAGAGCAGATAGTAAAAACAACACAACAATTAAACATTCCTCCCAATTAAGTTAACTGTCAAACAAATATTTTTTTCATGGAGGAGAACCATTTCTTGTTCCCTTCTGCAATGTGTCTCTTAACAGAGGAATGTGGGACAAAGAATTGTCGGACAAAACTTCTCAGCAGCGTGCTCTTATTTAAAGACAAGTAAAACACAAGCTTCTAAAACAAAGGTTATACTTTTGTCTAAGTCATGAAATTTTGCTACTCAGTTTTCATGTCAAATATTATTCACCATTCACAAAAACGTTAAAAATTTAAAAACAAAATATGAGATGCACACTCTTAGTATGCTTATAAGCCATGTGTTCAATTTCAATTAAATCTCTTGAATGGTTTTTGAGATGAAGTGGATAAACAACATCCCCTATAACACTACTATGAGCTTTCACTTGCACTCAAATATATGGCGGGGATATAAATAGGTAAAGAAAGGGTAAATGATGAATATTATTTTTATTGAATGAATTTATGTCCATGAGATCTTCTTGGTCAAAAGAAACGACCCACATGCATAATGATGATGGTCTATATATTCATATATTCCAAAGATTTTTTTCAAAATGATGATATTGTAAAAGGTAAAAACGAAAAGTAGGAACAAAACTCTGATGAAGCTATCTAGAATTATTAAGAAATGTTCGTTTGTCTCTAAATATTGTATACATGAATTATTTTTTTTCTCAAACTATATGTTTTTAACCGAAAAAAATATACATCTATGTCATTTCAATTTGAAATCATCTGTTCATATAAGACTAACATGAACAATCTCTTTAAAGTTACAATTGTATTGAGCATAAATGTAAATATATACCTTTTGTACTAATGTGTCTAGTAAAATGGAGTTACGTTCCATTTTACATTTGAGTCATTTCTGGAAAATAAAATGTATTTTGATATTTCGGCTTGATGTTACGATTCATATATCACACAGTGATGTTCATGAATATGGAAATTCTGCACTTTAACCCGAACCCTCCCTGTGGGACTTTGTTAAATTCAGATTGGACTGACCTATACATTTTATTTGTCTTTGATAAAAAATATCATAGAAGTAAACACACCATTCTCTAAATCTGACAACATTTCCGTGCATTTATATAATCTAGATTGATGTCATAATTTAAATGACAACATAATTCTTTGGCATCAATAACATGACCATTAATTTGTTTTGCATCATCAGTTGTATTGCCTTACTGTTGTATGGCATCAGTTACATGATCTAATGCTTATTTGACATTATTAAATACATGGCTGACAAAACAAAACAATGCTAATATAAAGCAGTACCGTTACAATGCCGTGCTTTGTGTCTTTTGGAAATACAAGACAAGCATATAGTAATTATCACTTAATTCCTTACAGGTCGTCCATAATCAATTTAAAAATAAGGCGTTTATGACAATGTTTTAGTTTCTTGAGTTTGGAAAATAAAACAAAGAAACTTTTCTTCACAATTATTTAAAAGAGAACTTAAGTGAGGCCTTTCAGTTGCCCTTTGAGTTTGGAAAATATCTTAACAGTATAACAAGCGATAACACTTGAAAACTGTCAGTGTGTTTCCTTTTTTGTTTGCTTACAGAATATAATTCGCTCATCAACTTTTAAAGAGAGGGAAAACTTTTCAAGAAAAACAATAGAACAAAATTATGTGCTGGAATTAACCTTTATGATGATATAATGTTGAAGCGAACTTTACTTCTGAAATGACAAACTGGAAAAGATTAAGACAGCACACAGAAAAAAAATTAACAACATGTGAGTTAATTTTAAAAGGAAAGAAAAGAATATCTTGCTAAATCAACGCATTTGGATCCGAAAACTTCTACATTACCCTGATATTCATCATGCCAGATTTCTAAAAAATGCTTTTAGAAGGTGTAGTTGAATAACTTGCCTCGATCTATATTTGCTATAAACGGAATACAGAACCATGGAGTCCGAGACTGAGACATATACTTCTCAAAATAAGTCGAACCTTTCCCCTCCTGGCTTGTTTGTTTGCATTGAAACGATATTGATTCAAATTTCTTTGCATATATGGGTTCATTGTTGTTATAAAAAAGCTGTATAACCTGTGTATAAGGCATGTGCCAAATCAAAAAACAATCCTTGTTCAACACAATGACTGATTAAACTATTTGTATCGAAATAAGGTCAGACATTGATGAGATGGCAATGTTTTGAACATGTCATGAGCATTTTCCATGAAAAAAATAGCACAAAATCACTACCATGATAAAGTTGAAGACGTCATGAAGAAATCTAGATTTGGCACTTAACTTCCATTGAGTATCACATTTCGACTCCTTGCATAACAACATTTTATTGAGTGATAAAGTACAAGCTGTAAGCTCTACACATTGTCCTCTTCAATAAGCATATGTTACAGCTGTGATTCATGATTAAGCAAGAGTAAGTGTCCAGTGTAGTTTAATTGATAATGAGGATACTCCAATTCAAACATCACAATCTTCATCGCAACAAAAAGTTGTAATTCATTAAACTCTTGGTCATTTATGTAAATTACTTTCACACGTTTTTCGAAGATGATAGGTTTATTTATATATTAAAGTCGGATTGTATTTTATGAACATAACGTTAAGGTCACCCAAATCGACAGGCCAGGCGCCTTCCCAATAAAAAAGCCTTGTGTAAGAGAATCCAGGGACTGGTTCGTGAGCTTTACTGCAAACAAGAGTAAAAAAAAAGGCTATTGACCTTGAAAAGAGGGTAACCTTAGGGGCCTACTCTCATGGTGATGAACGAATATGCAAAAAAATAAGGAAATTTCAGTCAACAGTTTTTCGAATTTGTTCATACGGACGGGCGCTGCCCAATACTATATCTCCCGTTTCACACTAAACATAAAATAGATTAATTATCGGTATGAACATTGGCTATATGTTGATAAACAGTGATTGAGTCAGTTTGGGTAAACGCAGTTTCCAATATTTTTTTCTATTTAACATGTGGATGTGGCCATCATGTAGATAGATCAGAGAGATGGAAAAGATAGGATCAGGGAACAGACTACAGGCCCCTGATTCATTAAAAATGCCAAATCGTTCCCGCTGCAAAAAAATGGACGATCCCTTCAATTCAACTCCTCCATAGTTACATAGTACAGAGAAGGCAGGACGCTTGTTCCTACCATTCCTCCTATTTTCTCAACTGCTACGTTTACGTTACATGCAATAGATTATACGTTGTGTCAACATATATCTGGATGATATACCTTTCGATCACCACTCACAGAACCTACCTGCCATTTGCCTCTTCTATATTTCGCGTCTCAAATAATAGCGCTAAATAACGATCCCAAATAGCAAAATTTATGTGCAAAGGAGTGATGTTAATTTGAGATAAAGCGAAGGTTCCGTGAAATACATTTTAGACCGTTTATGGTATAGCAGTATCACTCATCGTTTTACATTCTACATTCAACTCATCTAAAAAAAACGTTTATATCATAGCAGTTTCACTCGGATCACTTCAACTTTAAAACAATTCACATATAAACAAATCTATAACATACAACTCGTTGTTTCACTTTCTCGTGAAACAATTTATGGTAAAAAGTTTAGTCAAAATATTACATTGTTCCTTCACCAAGGCTTTCGACGTAATGTTCATATTCTTTAAGAAGTAATCTCTGATATCTTTCAATAATTATTTCCAAAAATATAATAATTTCCTCAATGTTTTATTTCAGACATACAGACAGACAGTCAGATTTTATTAGTACAATTTTAATTTCTCAATAGAAACAGCGCTACCATGTAATAGGACAATCATAACATCAAAATAATATATCAGTATCACCAGAAGTTTACAATGTTTTATTTCATATATAAGCATTAGTTTTAATTGGCTTTTTATGACTGCGATATACATTTTGTACACGTTTTGAAAGGGAAATGATAATGCTGATTGAAAATAAGTGACGCATATTTATATATTACAAGTAATTCTCCTTTAGATAAAATCACTTTAAGTTTAATACATTCAGTAAAAGGTTAACGCTTTCATATTGTGAGGTAATGATGTATTTATGAATTGATTGTTAAAATTTATTTTCAAAATTGTATTTTGTAAATTGAAAGGAAGTTGCGTGTAAATGGTAAACTCACTGTGAAACATTGCTTAAATAATATATACATATGTATTCCATTAAATTCAGTGTTTTGCCAAACCTAATGAAGCTAGAAAGGTAAAACTTAAAGATAAATATTTCATTTCAGATTCATGCATTACAATATGCCTACTTCGTCGAAACCTTCAAAAGCAAATAAGTAACCATAAAAACGATAGAGCTTATCAGTGGAAAGTCATTACTGCAGAAAGATTTTAAAAAACATAGAGAGAGAGTAAACTCACTTGTCGATCCTACATGTATCTTGAATCTAGTTAAATTTCTGATAAACTATGCATTGTGACGAAACACTTAGTTACCAAACCTTTTATACCGTTCTTTCAAATTGAGCATTAATGTAAATTGTGTGAGTTTAACAGAATATAAAAAGTGTTTAAAAGCGGTATAATGTCAAAGTATGATCTAAGCTGAAACGTCTCATAGAATTATAAATTATATTCTACTTTATCTAATTGAACGATAACCCATCAAACTTCTAGAATATCGCTTTAACAGTTTCAGTAGAAACGGATTCACCAGAAGAAAAGATTAGTTGTTAAGAAATAATTGTTTTACAACAATTTCAGAGTTTAAACAATCTCATGTTTTGTCAAAACTGAAAGAAAATGTGACCAATTTGACTATCTTTACTGATGTCATTATAAGAGCTCAAATAGATGACTTCAACTAGTTTGGAAGAGGGAACGATATAGTAGATATGCTGTTTAACATTTTGGTTGTCCTTGCTAGCGTTGGTGCAACAATAAGCAAGGATTCATCTCATGATCTTCGTATGGAATCAAGAATTAAGGTTTGCAACAGTCTGCTTAAAATCGACCGTACACCAAGAGATAGAATAGTTAAAATACCGTATCGGATTTCGAACGCAGGGATATCCTCTTCGTAATGGTCTGAACTTTGTCGCATGTATCTGACGTCGTCAAACTAATCTCAAGGATTGCGGCAAAAACTGTCGTTGTCATGCTAGGGGCAGGTGTACCTTTATTCATAAATGAACGCCGCTAAACTGTGCTGAAAAATGAGGATGTCATTGGATAGCTTATGACTCGGTTTCGTCTACGCTAAACTGGTCACATCAATATCGATTATGATAGTTGCATTCAGACCGTAGCAGAGAGGATATCGTTGCTGGGTAAAGATTGGGACAATTATTTCGGGGATTCCTCGGGGCACTGTCGATTTTAATCAGACTGCGTTGACAATGTTTTTGCAATGTTCGAGAATTGTCAAGGAATGTTTTGACTCTTTTCCGGAATTAAAGTGTTTAAAATATTTGTAAAACTCATAAAATAGATTTCAATTATTGTGGAATATAATAACAATATTTGTTCACTAATTTATTGTTTCTTTCTTATTCATGTTGGTTGGTATTTTTAAACTATCAACTACAATCTTCAATGTGAAAATGAATTCTCTCGGAGTTTGACGAAATTGAAATATTTGGGTATAATCACTTTTGACAAAACGAAAAGATTTATTATTTTAATTGTAAAAATGAAACGTTCATGAACCGCAAATCAAGTTTTACACAAAATAAATAACTGGGGAAAATGTCATTATCTATTGATTCAGATGAAAAAGGAATGTTTTATTTTTTACTTCTTTTTACCAAATCCCTATTTAAATATGTGTAGAAGAACGTCCCAAAACTGGTCATTTTAGCACGTATGGCATGTTTGTGGTCGTTAGGCTGACAACATCTCTACGTGCAAAACTATTGATAAGTTTGAGGACATTCTCCTGCCTTAACTCAAACTAATTGAATAAATGAGGTCCTGTTGCTGGAATGAACGCCACAACGCATGTACACAACTAATGGCGAATTATGCTCTATATTGTATTTCATGATCTTCTTTGACTGTTAGGTTCAAACACTACTCTGTTACGTAAACACATGTTAAGAATAACAGTTTACCAAGCTTAAGTAAGTACATATTAATTTCTTATTTAATAGATGCATTTAGTCAAAACTATCTTGCTTTTATCTTACAGATACCTACGAAGCTACCATTAAGACCTACCATATAGTTACAGTTTTAAACGACATTTTAAAGTGTAGATTAAATGATAATTAGGATTGAAAAATGTAGGTTTATATAATCTCACTATAAGTGGTTTTAAAGTCATTATTTTTTGTAAAAATAACATCAGGATGATTATGGCGATATATCTTCCAATTATTCTTTATTTCCGTTATTTCGACACGTAAATAGATGTAGGAACGAAGACAACAATCGTCTCATGCCTACATGAATAATTTGTTAATAAAATATCATTGTGGAAAAAGTTTACTGAGATATCTGTAACAATATTTCTTTCAAAACACTTTTTTAGTTAGGGTTGTTATTTCACATAAACGGTATGTTCATTCAAGCAACTTTATTTTCCAATAAAATATTTTCTTGCATTTAGATGTAAAGGGGCAGCAGCACAATTTTTTTCTGGAATTCTATTTCTTAATATTTTCCGCATTAAATTATGTCAGACTATCCTTTTCAGAGTCTTAAACATCTCATTACTTAAGTCAATGATTAGTTGTAGTAGAATAACATATCGACCTAAGAGTAATTGAAGGGTCCGAATGACGGGGTATCTAAAACATCAATAAAATGCAACCTTTTCCTTGAAAATGATTGAAATGAAGATATTCTGACAGTTAAAATGATTTACTGTAAATCAATTATTTCCTTGAAGCCTTGAGTTTGGTTGCAGAATGTAGAATCGTAATAAATCGAGGGCACCTGCAACCAAATTGTTTTCTTGCAAATATCCATCACTTTTCGTGTCTTGACAAACACTGATTTGCAATTGGTTGCAGAGATTGTTGAATAGCAAAGAGACAAGTTTGGTTGCAGGAGTTTTATAATTTACCTTATTTGACATGAAAACAAAAACAAATCAACAGTTCCATTTTGACAGGTTCCCTCTCGCTCTGTGTGTGACGTAATGCCATGCGGTATGTAACGTGTCCCATAATTGGTTGATTCAGTCTCAAACATTTCCAACAATTTTTGATTGATAATTCATCTTGTTCTGTTTTTGGATAGAAACTATTTGTTAAACTAACTTATTGATGTTTATTTTCTATCAAAATCATTTGGCAATTAAAGGAATTTGTGACAGCCAATGAGAATCTGTTTGAGATATGACAACAATTCGAATCTATTTCGGGAGCACGTTGAAACACAGAAATGAAATTTAGGGATTAATTTGGTCAAAGATTGTCTAAAGTACCTACCATGACATGCTGTATGATAGAAATTGTTAAAATAATCAAGGTCAGTGAAATATTTCTATCCATAATGTCAGAAACGATTTCAAAACATGATGTGACATGATCGAAAACCGGACTCGATAGCGATCAGTAAGTTGCTGATGTGTCATTGAATTGTAAATAAAAAGCCAGGTAAGTGATCAACAGTTGTCACATCATCATATATTCCATCTGCAACCAAATGTCTTCAAGTCCAGGCTTTTTTGTTTGATAAAAACATGTATTTTCTTGGAAAAATAATTTGGTTGCAGTTGCCTATATTGGACTGCAACCAAACTCGAAAAATATGCGATTTCATTGTGAATAATCTTTCTGCAACCAAATTCAATGGTGTCATTCCATATATCATTGTATAGATAATTATCTCAGCTTTCAGAAAATTCGATGTTGAATCTTTTTGACGAGCTAGGTTGCATTTTACAGTCCTTTTTGACACCCCGTCATCCGGACCCTTTAATAACTCTAAGGCCTAAATATCAAGTATTTAGTATAAACTTTTGGCGGTAATTTTTGCACAAATATTTTGAATTAATTTGAGGTTGGGAAATGGTAAACTCTTTCAAAAACTGCCTTCTTTTATTTAATAACAATGTTTTGGAATTAGAAACAGTCACTTTCGTTTTTGAGAGTTCACTCTATTTTCCTTAATATTATATGTGCAACGGTCCATTGAAATGAGACACTGATTATTGTAACGCATGATTACCTAATATTTCAATTACCAAACTAATAAAGATGTTTAGTCACCTATTTGAGACTTACTCCATGTTTATGTAACTTTGTTTCACAATTACATCGTCATATATAGAAAAATAACCGTGCACTAATATGAGGAGAAATGATAACGTAATGTTTTTTTAATTGGCTGCAGGTTCTGAAGGCGTTCAGTGTTCAAGAAGCGTGCTCAAGTGGACAAATTGCACTTGTAAAGAGGTTCTTGAACATTGAAAATACTAGTGGTACAACAAAGTTCCCAACATTGGTTCCCAAACCAGGTAAATGTTAGTTTTGATTTGATCAGTAGCAAATCTAAACAAGAGCCATCAGGAGAGCTGGCTCATTCTCCTCTGGACGATTCTCGATAATCCAGAGTTTACGTTCTGATAAATCTCCACTAAGCTCTGGAACCAAATAGGGCTAAATGCGATTCATTAATTAATTAAAGAAAACAATATATGTCACCAGGGGATAACAGAGATATTCACAGTCAAATAAGCCTTATTAATGAAAATTAACATCCAGGCGAGATAACTCTTCATTGTCAACATTATCCTTTTTCATATCTTTTCATAGTTTTCAAGCTTCATGTTTAACATAAATTATATCATACAACAAATACTTATGTATACACTTGAAGTACAGTCATTTTGTTTACAAACTAAATCATTGTTTAATTTTTCAATTTTATTGGATTTATAAACTGTCAGTGAAAATACACCAAATAGTATAAACATTTCAATATCACAATCTGACCGTTGCGGATGCTCAGTAACAAAGGTATCCAACCTCCTCAAAAGGTATTAAAGCAAAGACTCAAAGTCAAAGATCAACTGGAACTAGAAATATCTGCATGTGATGCACTATGATTTCCCCCGTCACGACTTCTAATCAGAAAATTAACCTCCTCCGATAGGTCTTAAGTTCGAATGGTATCCATGGTAACCAGAAAAAAAATTAAGTTAGGGTTTGCTTTTTGTTAATTTTTCCAATATACACCTTTAAGTAACTTATCAATCATTAAGACCGCATAATTGACGGCTGTAGAAAAACACCTGGGCTAGGGGCCATAAAACCTGCGCGTGTGTGACAAAGTTTCAAAAACTGTCATTGTTTCAACTGAAATGCCGCCTTAAATAATTGTTTAATTACCAAAGATGTGGATATCTTTATTACACCAAACGCTTAATAGTGTTACATTGTCAAATGATTTATGTAACTGGTGGTTAACATTTCCTGAAAATCGTTTTTGGATAATCTAAAACAATACCTACCATCGACTACGTGATTTTATACAATTCGTTGCTGTTATACATCGATAGAAGCACAAAACATGTAAAAGATTCCTCAAATAACTTGAATTTGTTGTAAAGAAAATAAGATCTATTCTGAACACTCTTCCTTCAGCTTCAGGACCCTTCAAAGGCTCGTTGATTGTTGTCAGAGATGACCTTATGTTGTGTGCAATTGATCTGCTCTCACAGCTCAAGGAGTGCGTGAAGATGAAGCGAGTAGAGGAGGTTCTTACAGTGAGTCAGGAGACGGGCCACATCTTGTCTCAATCACTCAACACTCATCACCTCCTCACCACTCTGACCTGGAGTCAGAAACTTATCGTAGGAATTAAATGTAAGTTAAGTACTGTCACGTTATGTCTTAAATGGTGTTGTAACGTCAAACACAAAAATGTTCAGAAAATAGTTGGAATTGACGATCATGCTCCTATGATTATACACTGTATGTCATATAGATCTTTGATTGTTTGACAATAAACATCCCTGTCAGGGTAACATTTTTGGTACTTACGATCTCACACATTCTCTCCCAACAGAGGAAGATCAAGTGATGAAATGTTGATCGAGCCTCTGTTCTTATTCGCCGTGTTTGTGGGGTAGAATTGGAGATGCCGGATTGGAAGCGTGTGATGTTATGTGATGTGCAGTCAGCATCGCTGTTATTAAATCATCATTTTGACTACTGAATCATGTAAATAGGCATTGTGATATGAACAACCCTTTCCATGAGAGAAGCGTTGTCACAAAATATAATTGGATTGTAGTGCAATTTTTTCCCACAAGCGGAAACTGTCAGAACCCACAGATTTGGTTTAATAAGAAGTTTCATGGCTTTATCTGCCTCTCTGGGAAGAGAATGGATCTCACAATTTGAAAAAAAATCATAATATCAACATCCTCCTCATCATCATCATCAGTTTTATTATTACTATCTTTTTATATTATCATTTAGTTGCTAAAACTGTAGCGATGGCATTCCTGGACAAGAACTCACTGACCTTGATGACGGATGAGCGGATCCACCTGAAGAAACCATCCTGGTACAGACCGCGTTCTATTGGAAAGGTACACGGGAAAGCCATATGGATTGCAATCATCAAAGACAAAAAGTAAACATTTTGTCAATTATGATCTATTATAACACTAGATGAGCAATGTCAATTTAAACAAGAGTCATCAGAAGGTGACATATTCAAGCGTTCCCTAATAGATTTGCGTTTCCATGGCAACCCATTCTCTACGCACAGAGCCAGATAAAAAAAAGTTCATTGAGCCTCTGTTCTAATTCGCCGAGTTTATTTGGTAGAATTGGAGATGACTGATTTGAGGCAATCACTGAATCATGGCAAAGGCGTTGTAATTTGTGCAATTTTGTCTCCTAGGAACTCACGGATTTGTTCTTATTAGAACAGAGGTAGAATCAACATTTTATGATTGATCTACCATTGTGGGGAGAAAATGGTAAAAACAATCAAAATAAGTTTGATGAAGTTGACATACTTGACTAATCCATATACCATGTTACATTGGGCTATGTCTTACACCTTTTGAACCTGCTCTTGAACTCGAATACAATTCCATGGATACCGCGACAGATAAAATCTGAAGAAGTACCCAAAAACATTTAAAATACCAAAAGGCACATGTACGTATTGATTCATCTACATACCAAGTTTCATTGAGCTCGGTCAAATAGCTTTTGAGTTTGGCTCCGGAAACGAATTGATTACAGATGAACGGAACAACAAACAGACGGACAGAGCATTTACTATTATAACATACCTCTTTTCATTAGCTCATCAGGCCCGTAACGTCCATCCGCCTGTCCATCTGTAAACCTTGTGCATTTTCGACTTAATGCCTAGAAAGCTGAAACTTCGTCTACAGACTCCTTGACTAGTGAGAATTATAATTTATTGCTTTGGTTGGCCACAGGGGCTTCGCTATTTAGGCATGAACTTCATGTCAGACCGACACGAAGTTAGTATACATATGTTTATTTAAAGCAATAATAAAACGCTATTTACACCTGTTTTCATCTTTTTCTCCGGAAGCACTTGACCTAGAAAGTTGAAACTTTGTGTGCAGACTTCTTGACTAGTGAGGATTAAAATTGATAGCCTTGGTGAGCTTATGCGCTACAGAGCCAATGGCTCTTTTGTTTTCATCCTGTTATCCAGAAGAACGAGGAACAAAAATCTGAAATGTTTTGTAGAGATTTCTTTGGTTATACAGGATTGTAATTAAAATGCACATTTGGTGACCCAGTGGTATCTACAAAGGGGGATCACACCCGAAACAAAATAAATTGAATATGAAGACTGATGAGCTGCAGAGCCAATAAATCTATGTATATCAGGCATGTTACAATTTACTTAGTACATGTATATCTAACAGACATGTCGTCTTTTAAGCTATGTCACGTTACAAATAATAATATTTGCAGTAGTTTGAATAGAATAACGGTGTCTGTTTAATATTTTGTTAGATATATTTGTTCAATATATAGGGGTGAGCAATAGATATTATTAACCGAGTGTGTTTCCGTATCATTAACATTTGTATTGTGCGAGCCTTTGACAAGCATAATACATATGTGTTCCCCTATTATATAATATTAATGATACAGAAACACACGAGGTTAATAATATCTATTGCTCACCCCTATATATTGAACAAATATATCTAACAATAGACTTAGATTTCTCAGAGTAATTTCTTTCACAAT
Organism: Steromphala cineraria; assembly: GCA_916613615.1. Taxonomy (NCBI): domain Eukaryota; kingdom Metazoa; phylum Mollusca; class Gastropoda; order Trochida; family Trochidae; genus Steromphala; species Steromphala cineraria. Next base: position 56,163,011 of record OU744732.1, on the reverse strand, counting down.
ACACCAAGGTGAAGTCAAATTGCTGGCAAATTGCACGATGGAACAGTCTAGAAATATTCTGTCATGAAAATATTTTTCCATGGTGGTAGAGACATCTCCTACAATCTATCAATATTTTTAGTCTGATTCACAGTGCACAAACAAACAATGTTCTTTTCTATATAACACAAAATGTTTATAAACCACTTGTCAACGTCGCTACAACAGGGGAAGTAACTCAAACTGCATTTTGAAAAGCTGCATTGTCATTGTTATTACGCCAGGGTGTTAAGTTATGGTATCCTTAAACTAAACGCTGATTATTTGCGACAGTGGGGTTTTTACGTTTGTTACTTTGCTACTAGATAATGTGACAATATGATTTTTGTCTGAAAAGATGGTAACTGACACGGTCAAAGCAGTCTAGGCCTATGTTATTCACGAAAATTGAAACACATTTGTTCGATAGCCGATATTGTTAGCTGGATATTGTTAGCTGCATATCGTTATGTTTTGTTGTAAACGCAAAATGAAAACCGCTTAAAATGCTCCATAACCTAACTTTTTCTAAATAACGAATACGTGACAAGTTTACCATGACGGTTTTTGTTTAGGAATTTTTATTCAATCAATAAAACGAAAACCTGAAAACTCCGAATAATGTTATCAAAGGTTAGTGACTGGTTTAGGACTCACATGACATGCATGGAGTTTTGAGAAAATAAATAATTTTTGTTAAACTGATTTGCATATTCATCAGATTTTGAGGCAAATCGGTTATCAAAATCAAATAGCTTTATTGCATCGATAACACCCTCCATTATATGATAAATAAAATCTACACAACCCCTATGTCATTACGTTACAAAATAGTCACACTTATTGATTTTCACATAGATTATGACATCTTTGGTAATGAAAGTTTGTGTTATATCAAAAATGATTTTTTGACATTTCATAAAATGCAATTCAATTCTTTTAACAAAAATTTGAAAACACTTGAAAACTCTTGCTCTTATCAGCTTGAGAATTCAAGATAAAAAACTCGAAATATTTTTAATTGAAAATCATACATATGATAAATTCAACTGAAATGTGTACTTTCTTTCGCCTGTCAGTCTATAATTACCCCTATCTTATCATTTCAACAGTTGGATCGTCTACGCTTCCTCAATTGGCCTCACTGACACAGTCAGAACGTTCGACGTTGATGAAAGAAAAGAAATATCAGCTGTACAAATGAAGCAATCTTTCAAGTTTGGGCTTCAACTTGAGGCCTATGTGCTAAGTATGCATAGTATCAATTTATGTAGCCCAACTTATTTTTTCCCAAAAGTTACAAAACGTTTACAAAACAGTTCTGGCTAGTACTTTTGCATTATGGGGCCTGATACGATGCGGTAAGCGTATTTTGCTGTCAGGACCTCCTCCCTTCATTAGCAGGCCCACTAAACAAAACTGCTTAAATATGCAGAAAACGTGGTTATCTCATTATAGTGACACAGAGTATCCTTCTTAAAAAATGTTGGGTTTCGATAAGCTACAAAATATCTAATATGCTGATTGAAGTTCATATCTCATCACTGGACTTGCAAATATATCCATTTATGCATAATATCTCTAAAATGCTTGTTTTTATTGAAAACATCTCAAATACGTCTAATATTAGTAGTTATGAATCCAATTAATCTACCTATTAGTTACAATACCTAATAAACACTATCGAATCGAATATATCTTCCTGTCATCTTATGACAAGGTTTCAAAATTACGTTTGGCGAATTTACACGCGCCACTCGAGCCACATTGTCCGGTTTTCGATCATAATCCCGACTTTTAATGGCCGTATTTTCGCTCTAATGTAGTGATTGACCTTTAACTTGTTATTTTCAGTAACAGTTAGTTGGTCCCGATGTAATAACATCGATTTCAAAATTTGACATATGTGATCCTATCAACATACTCTGTGTCTCTTTAAAAGGATATAATAATTTTCTTTCCTACGTCACGCAGGTTATATATATATAGTTCTCACACGGCTCCGTAAGTTTAGCCGTCGCCTCCTTCATTATGTAGAGAAGTCAACATGGACCGTAAAAATTCAATATAAATATATTTCCTTGACACTGAAACCTTAACATTAAATTGCTAACGAAAAAAGTAAGCCCTACGACTTTAGCACAATTTATTCGCACAATTTAGAAGGTTTTACCCTTTGTTTACACTGCATTCCCTTTACATATGCAATGGGGCACAACATTTGATTACATTTGGAAGGGCTACTCCGTGATTTTATCATGTATTATTTTTGCTTTGATACAACCCTATATTGCTTATATCGTGATATAAATAAACACATTCATCTAACAAATAAGCAAAAACACACGTCCAATTTACATGGATACTAGTCTGTCGAACAGAATCAGCTCGTAATTGTAATTTTTGAAGTTTCCAAAATTATGTTTGATTGATTTTTGCGCTCCAATGTCCGTTTTTTTATTACTTTAATATTTTACAACTTCAAACCTCATTGTCGCTATCCAAGGTCGTTTTGTTCTGAAATGATACTTTTTTGCAACGTCGATACTTCTCTATCTAATGACACTTTTCATAAAGTTAAACTCACGGAGTGGAACTTTAGCCTTTCTCATTTGTATTATTGTTATTGTTTTATTTGGAATAAAACTAGTTCATATTGGTACACTTGTTCAGTTTTCAGTTCACTTGTGCCCCTTTAAATGATTTAGTGTCGAGGAAAAATAGTTATGTTGCCGTTTCCACTTTTAATGTAGAGTTTTCATGAGTGATGTCATCACAAATAGTAATAAATTTAATTTCCTTTCTGTAATCTTCTTGAACGAATAACGTCCTTTCTAACAGCGAATGATAGCTACAATAACTGCTTTTATTGATTTTTTGGGTAATGAAACTGTGATTATATACTGATAGCGTTTTATTTAAACTTTTAATTGAAATTGACTGTTCATTGACCAAAGTATTGTTTCAGATGATGGAATAGTTTTGTGCAGTTGGACCCGAGGTTTGTTCATCTTGACCAGACATGGTAAGACCACAGTTCAGCGAAGGGGATCATGCATGTTGATGGCAGTTCTAGAGGAACATGTCTTTGCTGTGATTGCAACGTCGACGAGGTAAAATAGTAATTGTAGATAACATTTCTAAATCATGAAAATATTTCATCAAATTCATTAAGAAACTGTAGTTTTATTCTTTGGGTTTTTTTAAATGCTAATAAAACCTGATATATAGAAATATTAAGTATTTCTTGGTTTCCTATCTTAATATGAATTGTCATCCGGTGATAACATTTGTATGGTCTAAGTGATCCTTATATTCATGGTATCCTATCGTACGATTAAAAACGTTCTTCTCTTAGCAGTCATTGTGGGTGATCATAATCGTTAGGAATTCTCTTCGTTGTAATAATTGGCACTGATCATAATGTTCAGGGTTTTCTCTTTCTCTCTAATAATTGTCTTTGATAATATTTATGTCTCCGCCCGAAGGGTCGGGAGACATATTGGTTTTAGCTGAGTTTCCGTCGGCGTTGGCGTCGGCGTCAGCCTCATCATTCCCATTTCGTTTCCGGAGCATATCTCTAAAACTATGTGACTGATCATCACCAAACTTGGTATACTGTCTCTCCATATAATGTAGATGTGCCTTTTGGAGGTTAAAGATTTCTTTAAACAAAATTTTTTTTATTTCCATGGCAACAATTTGGACTTAGTCTTTTTCAAGGGTAGTGTTCGTTTCCGGAGCAGATCTCTAAAACTATCTGACCGATTATCACCAAACTTGGTATACTGTCTCTCCATATCATGTAGATGTGCCTTTTGGGGGTTATAGATAGATCAAAATTTCATCCTTTCAATGTCGCACTTCATAACATATCTTTTTTTTTAAATCATTTGCAGATATATCACAGTGTTCGATGGTAACCTAGAAGTTCAGTACAGAATTCGTATTCCACAGCCATATTTGAGGGACTGGGTCGGCTTAACCAAGATTCCCCTTACAGAGCTGACAGAAAGGTCCGTTGGTCTAATCAAATAATTGTTTGCATGATGGTTGCACTGACACATGGAGTTCGATATATCCATTGCATCTACAGAATAGGCAACCTCAATGTTGTATCATATTTGCAGTCATTCTTACATCACTTTAACTTAATCTCAAACTTCCTTATTATTGTCCCTTGTCTGGATGGTGTAAAGAAATACTATATAACTCAATGAAATAGAATTAAAATCCTTTTTGACGAATTGTTTTTCATTTTAATCAAACTCAAAACTTTTAATCTTGAACATTCGTTGACAATGATTTTCGAAACCGTTTCAGACAGTTTTTGTGAAAATCCCCATATTATATAAACAAAGAGGAGAGAAAAACGGATCATCAAAATTATTTTGAAGTCAAAATGTAAGGTGTTTGATTCAAGGTATAGCATGTAAATCAGCTGTAATCTCAGTCCAGTAACATGTTCAATGTACAATATTTCTGGTTCTTATTTCCTCTACTATAAGTGATATCAAAACATGTGTTACAAACTACATGTACTATGCTTACGTTTTTGTTGTTTTATTGTTTCTAGGCAATTCACACGCAACCTATTTTTATTCTTTATCATTATGTGTTTGAAATAACAACTGTCGACAGTTTTTATATAGATATAAATATATTGCTTCATGGTGTCAAGAAAGTAACATTGCAAATCCCCCATGGTTAACTATTTCAAGAAACTGGATTTTCATTTCATTTGACCTTTTACACATGATACATAAAATGAATTGTGAGTTTCGAAAGCCAGTTATGTTATTAACTTCATTTTTAATCAATCGAAATATTTTCTTTTGGATTTTCTATTTTGGAAATATAACGAATTAAGCATTGATTTTGTGCACTTCTTAACTGTATACGAAAAACATGGAAAATGATATTAATACATTAACCTTCAATGATGAATGCTTTAATGTAAAACTACAATTAGATTTATGTCAAATACCGCTGTTTAACCTTTACCCTCGAATTCTACTAACAATATACATGTTGACTACATACTATGAAAAAAGGAAGAATCAATTGTCAATGTTTTGTCCTAACCCTTGTGCTTGTTTTGTGTCTGCTTAAAGAAAAATAAACCTTTTTAAGGTATGGCCTTTGTGTATTTTTTTTATTGTTATGTGTGTTTTCATCTTTCGCAAAACACACTATGTGACAGGAATGGTTCTAAAGAGTATCAATGCATGGGGTTACATCTGTACACGCATTTCTCTATAAGAAATAGGCTCAAGTGATATTAAGCAAAGGTCATCTTTGTTTTTAGACCGTTTGTTCTCCTTATCAACAACTTCAGTTGAACTCGCCATTGAGAGAAACCTATATGAATTCACTGATTATGATATCAAAACTTAAAAGTCGTTTTATCATGAGTATATATTTTCTTCTGTATATGTTATGTGTTGATGATTAAGGTAGACTTTTCAAATTTTAATTACAAAGGATACTAAGGAAATTGAATTATTGAATACTTTAAAGTGCGTTATTACAATGGTTGGTAAAAATCAATATTATTTGGCATTTTATCATTCATTGTTGTGGTTTACAAATGGACAATATGTTGTTTGTTATTCTTAAATATGGCAAATGTTTCAGGAAAACCGGAGCCAGAAGTTCGAATCGCTGAGTTCACCCAAAACAAATTTTAAGAAATCAAAGGCTAAACGTTTTCTCTATAAAAATCGCTTTATAAGAGGAATTCCAAATTTGACAGAAAACGGTGATAGAAAAGATATAGACCTCTTACACAAAAAACACGAGAGATGACACTCCATACCTGCTAATAAGCTAATACCTGCCCGAAAACTGATCAATTAATACCATATTTATACACACAAATTTGCTTGAAATCTATTCTCATAAATTGCTGCATTTCTTGCCCTATTTTACACATCTACTCAATTTTGAAAACTGACCGTTGGTTTACACCGCCCTTCTCATTAAACCATTGATTGACCAATGAGACTCGTTTATTACTTTGTAGGAAATAGAACCGGCTTCAGTTAATTGTTTGAGGAGCATCGCCCGAACAATTTTATCACTTTTTCTCGAAATTCCCTAAATTAATGTTAAATAGAAACTCTCAAAATTGTTACTCATGACATGTGATTTCATCTTTCTTCATTTCCATTTTAAATTTTAATGAGCCGGAAACAATTTATCATGGACGGACGGACGTCTAGCACTTCGTTGATGCGAGGGATAATAACAAGATAATCTAGCATTTAGTTTTTTCTTTAATGTCATTGAAATTGATTACTTATTGCCTAATTTAACGTTAAAAACTATTTTCAAAACCTTTTAAAGTTTCCTCATCCTGAGTTTGCTGCAATGTTGGTTTTAGTGACATTTAACCATGGATTATAGTGTTTCAACTCTTTCTGCTTAAAGTCTTTCCTCAGTGAACTTTAGAGTCATTCTTGAGTTGCAAACCCACAAATCATTTTAGTTTTATTGCCTTTTGTCATAATTATACAACTTTTAAAATTTTAAGATTTGTGTTGAATAACTTTTTTGACGTACAAAAAACTGTAAATTTTACAAACTTAAAGTTAGTTATGATATATCACGTCAGTATCAACAAAAGTACATGTATGATGATAAACTCTTTCCAATAATAATAATAACTTTTACGACTAGTATCCATTCCAGGACTGCTTAAGGGATATACAGTTGATATTATTACCTGAAGGAATTTGAGTCAGATACTAAGCGCCTCGCGCGACCGTATAGGTCTGTATGTATATGCTCCTCGTGTTCATGTACTGATTTGAACAGCTTGGTGAACTGAGTGCAATGTGGATGAAGTGTCCTGTCAACGGGCTCAACACACTGGTAAACCCAGGTTAAAATTTTCTTCTTTAATATACCTTTGGCGTCAGAATCTAAGCCCTACATTAATACAAAGAACACTATTGTTTGTGGACGATTCTTATGACGAATGTACCAAGTTTCAATAAGCTAGGTTTACCTCTCAGACAACGAAATTACTACCCATGGACGGAGAGTAAGATTACTAGAAATATGCAACATGGTTTCACCAAGGCACAACTGATAGAAGTTTTTGTTCATTACTGAATCAATCTATAAAGTCAAAACTGATATTTTACTTATAGTGACGCATCATTGATGGCCATGATTTGACCTTCCTATTGAAATTGAGTAATGAGTATCAGTTTTTTTGGTAGAATATATATCTACAGAATGGAATATCATCGTGAATTGACTAACAACCTCAACAGTTTTTGTCAGGAACGCAACGCTAAAAGCTGACTTGGATTCGTGTTTAGTCAGTCAGTAACTCAATTACTGTTTTCTCTCTACACTTCCGTGCAGACACTTTCATCTCACTTTGACATGGGGTTTCGTGGTTTGTCTTGTTAGCATGATGTGAGGTGTGGCCGATGTAAACATATATGTTTGAACCTCAATAACTACACAAGAAGCTACCTTTTACCTTACATATGTCTGGACTGTCAAATTCAGTAGGAAGACAAAGACCAAAATAAAACGGAAACATGCATTTTGAAGATCTAAAGATAAAAAAAAGGTCCATATTTACAATAAATTATACAACACTTAGTACAATAGTACATGTATGTTCTGTACATTTTTATACCCCCGCCTTACAGCGTAAGCGGGGGTATATAGCGTTCATTCTTTCCGTCCGTCCGTCTGTCCGTCTGTCCGTCCGTCCCAAAACTTTGTGCGGAGCAGATCTCCAAAACTATGCATGCTAGCCTCATCAAACTTCATACAGATGGCAACCATGATCCCTAGTTGTGCCTTTTGAGGGTTAGAACTATTTCTGAATTTTCATTTTTGCGGTTTCCATGGAAACGTGACTAAAAAGTGACTCTTTGAGGAAGTCGTTTTGTGCGGAGCAGATCTCCAAAACTATGCATGCTAGCTTCATCAAACTTCATACAGATGTCAACCATGATCCCTAGTTGTGCCTTTTGAGGGTTAGAACTATTTCTGAATTTTCATTTTTGCGGTTTCCATGGAAACGTGACTAAAAAGTGACTCTTTGAGGAAGTCGTTTTGTGCGGAGCATATCTCCAAAACTATGCATGCTAGCTTCATCAAACTTCATACAGATGTCAACCATGATCCCTAGTTGTGCCTTTTGAGGGTAAGACCATTACATTCTTTTAATTTTTGGCGGTTTCCATGGAAACATGACTAAAACAGTGACTCTATGACCAAGTTCTTTGTCCGGAGCATATCTCCCAAACTATTCATGCTAGCTTCACCAAACTTCATACATTTATCAATCATGATCCCTAGTTGTGCCTTTTGAGGGTTAGACCAACAAATTATTTTTATTTTTTGCGGTTTCCATGGAAACATGACTAAAACAGTGACTCTTCGACCAAGTCTTTTGTCCGGAGCATCTCTCCCAAACTATTCATGCTAGCTTCACCAAACTTCATACACTTATCAACCATGATCACTAGATGTGCCATTTGAGGATTAGACTATCACATTTTTTTAATTTTTGGAAACATGACTAAAACAGTGATTTTATAATAAATTACTTTGTCCTGAACATATTTCATGAAATATACATCTCAGCTTCACAAAATTTGCTACATATGTCAATCGTGATTGCTGGATATGCCTTGTGAGAGTTAAACGATATATATGGATTTTCTTCTCTGTGGTTTCTTTGGAAAACATAACTTACAAAGTGACTCAACAAAAATAATTTTGTCCTCAGTGCATCTCATAGAATATTCATGATAACTACCTCAAATTTGAAACAAAGATCAACCATTATCTCTAGATGTACCCTTTTAATTGTAAAACCTATAAATAAATGCGGTATTTGGGTTTCAGTTGAAAGAAGACTTACACAATGACTTACTGTATACTCAACTATCATACTTTAACCAATATTAATCAGTTTTACTATTTGAAATTCTTTGAACAAAGTGGGAAGCGGGGGTATGTGAGCTTTGCTCGCTTCTTCACTTGTATCTAAAGCAATGTAGTCAAGCAAACTATAATTTAGCCGTCTAAATTATTTTTTTAAATGTCTATTTGAGTTCTATAAAGCAGCAGACAACTCGCTTCCCATCAATTCTATTCTATTTTGAACATCATCAGCGCTGTTTTCATCTCGTGAAGCATGCAAATTACAAACAACAGTTTTATCGTGAAACAATTGGCTTTCTGGTGATACTACTACTATATTATAACAGAAGAAAATACAAAAATCTCTTCATACAAATTTCAGTTGATTAAAACATCAACCATATGTACTCGTAGAAGTATTTCCATAATACATTACTTTGCCAAAATTGTGTTTGTGAATTACGAATTCCATATTCCAGATCGTTTACGGTGTTACAATACACAAACATATAGCATGCTGTGTTTTCATTCCATTGTTTTCAAATGGTTTGTGGCGCTAGGGTTAGCCTCACGAAGAACTTGACAGGCGCAATCGTCCTATTAGAACAGAAGTTGGTTCAGCATTATATGACGTTTGTTTACCCCGGTGGGAGGAAAAGGAACTCAAGGCCATTTTCCGACATTTTGTTGAACTTTGTGATAAATCTGATAATTCTATGACTTTGTATGTAATTTAATATATCTAAATATGGAACACCTATATTTAAGGAATATTCTTCTCAAATAGCTTTGGCTGATATTTCAAGACTTTGTTGATTGAAACTGAACCAATTTAATGCTTCTCAGCAAAATGACATTTAGAAAATTGAATACGGTTTTCAGAAATGTTTTGCAAATTAATATTTTCACGTGAACATATTGTCACGCAATCTGAAGTTGACATTAAAGCAAGAAAAATATATCATTTAGAAGAGAAATGGGTTTTTCATATTTAACTTAAATGCCAGCTGTCGATTTACTTGTCAAAGAAAGAAAATAAAAGTTGTTTATATGTATATTTTATTTTTATATATCAAGTGGGCATATGTTTTTATTCAAAGTATTCAAATGGGTTGTTTAATTTTCATTTGGGTATGATAAGATAGAAAATGGTCGGTGAAATGGTGAAATACAATTGACAATAATTGTGTTTCTCAAACGAAAAGTTTGTAACGAGAGATTACACTTTCTGAAAAGGGAATAAACATAATTTGCACTAAACGAACCAAAATTGAAAGAGAACAGTAGTCTCAAACCTTTGCTAACTTGGTATGTTCGTAAAACATATTTGATTTCAGGTTCAGAAGAAAACGTAGTACAGTGCCTTTTATACCTATCTTTCAACCCAGATGGAAACAAAGAAATTACTTTTTTCACTTAGTCTGATATTTAGGCACGAGTGTCGTAAACATAGGATGTCATGGGCACGAATATAATATTCTGTTTATTACCGAAGTTCCAAATTTAACGAAAATACTCAAAAACTACATCTCAGCATGGGCAGACAAGCCGCCGTCGACCTGTATAGATTGTGACGTCATAGGTGAAACGTGACGTCAAAGCATTGTTTATAACATGACGTCACAATGGAAAAGTGATATTTTGCCCTAGGGCAACATATGAAAAATATTAACCTCGGTATGACTGCCCTCGTAGGTATATATTGGCTAATGGGACAAACTAACAAAATGTAAAGGTGACGTGAACTGTTTTAAGACCTTAACTAAGTAAGTCCCTTAAACTTAAAACTTCAAACGATCAATAAATCGATATCACATAGCTTAGAATTAGTCTTAGTTAGCTTAGTCTGCTAATTTGTTCTCCTATTTGAAACGCATTGTGGTCACCTAAACAAATAGTAATAGTAACTTGTTTTAATCCTATAAGTAATCGTAGATGTTAACTAGATTAGCGTTTGCGGGATACCGCAAAAGCAGAGCAGCCCCGGAACTTTGGGTTTCGCCTTACCCTGTTCCGCCTTTTACAGGCCTCACCAAATTGGGAATTTTCTCGTGACCTTGACCTTTGACACTCAAGGTCACACAATCCATGAACACATTTCATTGAGTATAACATTATTGTAATGAAATAAAGTGTTAAAAATTAAATTAATCCATTTTCTCCATATATGTTGACCTTGCTGTGACCTTGCCCTTCGACAGTTAGACTAACTTAGTACCCAAAACTTTTTGAAAATGTTGTACTTCTCAAGAGATAATATATACAAAATCTAAACTTCATAGCACAAAAACTTTTCAAGTTATTGTGTTTACAAGGAATTGCAATAACTCATATCTCATGACCTTGACCTTTGACCTTCAAGGTCACACAATCATTGAACACTTGTTATTGAGTATAACAATCATGTATTGATTAAAAGTGTTCATAGTTAAAATAAAGCATTTTCGCTAAAACATGCTTACGTCATGACCTTGCTGTGACCTTGACCTTTAACGGATTGTAGCCAAAACCTTTTCAATTTTTTTTACTTTTCCAAGGATGATATATACCAAGTTAAAGCTTCATAGCACAAACACTTTTCAAGTTACCGTGTTTACAAAAAATAATGTGGTGATTTTATAACTCGTGACCTTGACCTTTGAACTTGAAAGTGAACGTGTCAAAATCGTCCCCCCGAGGTATGAGTAGTAAGGTATGAATAAGAGTTCTGGAAAGCTTAGGGGAAAAAAGTTATAGCTAGTAGTACGAGTGCGGCGGCGGCGGCGGCGATGGAAACTTCACAAAAACTGATAGCAGCCCCGTCCTTAGACGGGGCTGCTAATGAATTGGCCTATGCAAAATATATTGAGACTTCAAAACAATTAAATTAATGAACTCTATAATTTCTAGTAAGCGTAGAGTGAAGTAAGAATATTATTATGCTATTCAACAAATGTGATTGAGACATAAAATAAGTTATTTTAACCGAAGCATGTTGCAAAATACAACGTCTTAGGAACAAAAACTCACTTTTCTAAGAAAGTAAAACATTAAAAAAATTCAGTTTATTATCTTACGTACAATGGTCAGCGATTAATATTTTATTTCAATGTCCATAACGTTTTTCTTCAACAGTTTTGGAAGATTCAGTCCCAGAATAGAAAAAAACGTAATGTAAGTGAACTCTTTTCATAATCTAAAATTCGTTTGACCACAAATGTTATTTATTATTGTATTATAGTTACAAAACACTCACAGGAGGCAATATTTCTTCTGTCAGTTATATCTTCAAAAGATAAATTACTAAATAAAGTTATTGATAATGGGATCACACTATCTGCAATAGTACAGTGTTTTTAATCATGTCCCCTATTGGATGCGCACCCTGACCCTCATTGTGCGAACTGGGCAAGTTGATTCGCTTTGTTTGGCGATTGAAAGTTCCTGACATTGCCTTGACTGATCCAAGTGATTGTTAGTATCTGCAACTCAAGTCGAGTGAGTTAATTAGTCAGAGACCACCTGATTTCGATCCATTAATTTGATGGTCACTTTGGTGTCATTCTACCCTTCTTTCTTTGAGTATTTCATAAGAAATTTTAAATGATATAACTTACTGAGGAACTGTGTTATCAACGGATGAATTTATTGTAATTAACAAATGATTGACGTGCTTATAACTAAGAGGCGCCCTTTAATTTCTTTATGTTCACTAGAAGGTACACAATCCAATTCTTGATAGTCAGACCCGGTTTTTATGCCACTTTCTGCTTGTTCAATCAAAAACAGATATATCTATGTAAAAGGACATTAGCTCCACTTACTTGAAAACAAAAAGTCTTTCACATTCATATTTTTTTTAAGTCTTCAAATATTTTCTAATAACGTGTTTTTATCAAACTTTTAACTTTTAACTTTTAGTCACACAAAAGCAATTTCAACATGATAGAAACATATTACTTTGATGTACATCTGCCAGTTTTTACAGAAAAAATGTAATTGCCGATACGTTTATGTATCTTTATCTAATTTCTAAATACTTTAACCAAACATATATCTCCTAAACATAACATCTCATCATGTAAGATTTAACACCGTTTCTTTATGATTTTGTTCATACAAGATTCATAAAAGGTATCAAGAACTAGGAAAAGCAATTTGAAATAACTACGGCGTCAATTTTTCTTTCATCTGATAGACCATACTTTTTGGAGGCTATCATTCTGCTTAGGACACAACATCAAAGCTGTACCCCAACTCAAAGAACAAATTACTTGTTTTACCTACAATTTTGTTCTGTGTATCAATCGTCCATCGTCAAACAACAACGCTATGTATTATTTTCATCTTAAGCCAGGTAGTAACCTGAATATCATGAGTATCTGTATTTAAATGTGACCTTAACAGAGCTTTACTATTCTCTTTTAACAGCGGTAGATCGAGTCATAAAATGTTGGTCGAACCTCTGTTTGAAATAGACAAAATCCATGGTTTCCGGGAGTTTCCCCTGACGAAAAACAATTGTGGGACCATCCATTTGAATTTTTTCAGCAATCCATCCACTCTCGCTGTGAAAGAGTGGTTAGTGTCCCAATGCCTTTGTCATGATTCAGTAGCCAAATGGATGATTTTAGGACAGTGTCGTCGATTTCACAACTAACTTGGATTGCATGCAATCAGGCATCTCTCATTCTAGCCCACACACAGCACAGAGCAGCGCCCGGGGCCACTTATTTCTTACAACTCTACCATTCATTTCTGAATATTTTGTTAACATATATCGGATATAATCATCATTCTTACATTGACTCACGTTCTGCATAATTACAATAAATGCTGCTGTTTGCCATGACATCTTAATCGTTAGCATATGAGGTCGATTTCATTTAAATCAGGTAGTCATTATGACGCGTACGCTGCTGCGTTCCTGATCTGAGTACTGCTATAACTAGGGTTGAAAAGGTAAAATTTGAGATAATGAACAAATAGCAAAAAATATATACACTGTTCATAAAATATTGATACTGAAGGCAGACACATATCTCTTTCTATTTTGAGGCATTGTGTATTTCATTTCACGTTTTCAATATGAAGTTTTCAAGTTTCGGGGGTTCATACCAAAACAGGGGGGAATTGATAACTCATCGTTAGAGATATCATGAATGACAACAAGTTCTGTTCGCTTCATTCCAATTTTATTGATTTAAGAACAAAAACAACACATTTTTTAAATGGATTATCAAACATAATCACATCTTATCACTGAGAATAACATGGATATGGAATATCACAGATTTTGCAATGATGTAATCATTTTATCGGTTTCCAGAATAAAAAAAACATTCCTGCAACAATTAATGAGATCAAAATGAAGAAGAAAGTCGCGTTTCTCTTTCATCTCTGAAGAGGCTTCCTACGTCCCTAATCATACGTTTTATGTTGTAGTAGATAATCCTATTTCACAAAGATACATAATTGAAAATAATCTACAAACATGTAAAACACAATTTGTCATGATACAATCTTTAACGTTAGAGATAGTAAGGTTTGCCAATATTAATGTCTGATAACAGTGAAACAAGTGAATGTGAAACGCATATTGCTTTCTTTTCGTAAATTTTTTTTTTCGAGATCACCGTTCGACACGTTTGTTAAGGCCTGTTCTGCAAACAAAAAGAAAAAGATTAAACCATAATTACAGAAAACTTAAAGTAAAATTATTTCGATGAACGCCCTGAAAATCTAATTATAACCCCAAATCAATATTATAGTAATTGTCAATTTCAAAATTGGTCATTTCCCCTTGGTTGGATTGTCACAAAAGTTTTATTTTAACGTTTTTCTTTTTTCAGAATGAATGTAAAATGTGGTAACTTTTCTTCTTGACGACAGTTGATATCATTGATTGCACAGTCTTTCTTCTTATCAGGAAAAAATAGCATAGATCTAGTGTAGTTGAATCATTTGGGAAATCACTTAATCGTGGCGCCATACCCTCCACGATTTTTTTACTTGTGAAAAATCGAAAAACTAAAGGGAAAGCTTCATGATTTATTCTCTCGTTTCCGACTGCATCCCAACATGTGAAGAGCTTCGAATCAATTCCGCAGTTTCACCTTTTTAAAATGGTTATATATATAGTCGCTTCAAAATGTGATAGGGGCTTTATGTTGACATCAAATTACTTGTAAGAACCATAATGTTTTATGATAACATAATTATTGAATTTATCCTGGATGTAAGGATAAAAGAAAAAACTCACTTCAATCGTTTTGAAAATACGATGTCACTTTTATTGCAAAATCTTGAATATTCAACATGGGACAAAATGAGATTTTTCGGTTTTGAGATTCTCCCTCGTCTTAAAATGTTGGTACTTCCTCTGTTCAAATTGTACCAAATTCGTGGTTTCCGGTAGTTTCCCCAGGTGAAAGAATTTACACCACAATCCAATTGAATTTATTCAGCAAACGACAATGCTTTTCGCATGGAAAGGGTTGTTCATGATGATCTTAGGACAGCGTCGCTGATTAAACTGCTAACTTTGATTCAATCGGGTAATCACATTCTAGCCCACACATTCGGCAAATTGGAACAGAGGCTCGATCAGCATAAAATTACTTGATCAGCCTCTATAGGGAGACAATATCATGAGTTACTTGTTTAAGAAAAGGTTTGGTTGCTATGGTTCAATTACATTTGGTTTCACATGAAACCCCATTCTCTCCCCAAATCGTGTTGATTTAGCCGCTGTTCTATTACGCCGACATCCGTGGGTTCCGGCAGTTTCCCCTGGCGGAAAAAACTTTCATCTCAATACATTTGAATTTCTTTATCAAATGACAAGGCTTCTCGCATGGAAAAGGTGGTTCATATCACAATGCTTTTGTCTTGTTTCAGTAGCCAAAATTATTATTTAAGGACAGCGTCGCTGACTGCACAACTAATTTTGATTGCCTCCAATCAGGCATCTCCCATTCTTTCCCACAAACTCGTCGTAATAGAACAGAGGCTAAATCAACATGACTTGTTCTGCCTCTGTGGGAAGAGCATGATGACAACCACAAATGTCGAATCCTTATGGTCAAGGCAATATTTATCAAGAGTATTTGAGTATTTCTGTTTGTTGATGACGGCTACTGGTAAGTATTCATTTAACATGTTAAAGGTGATTGTCCAAAGTTAGAACTATTTGACATGGAATTACCTGATGCTGTTAAAGATACTTGTAAATATTTCTGTAGACGATGTGATTGCTCAAAACTTCGCTGCAGTGTTACTTACTGTATATCTTTTTAGTTAAAATCAATTTTAGTTCAGATCAACGAGGGATAGCTCATTAATAACTTAAATCGTATAATATTATTTTAATATTCAAGGTTTTGATGTTATGTTTTTTTTTATATATTAAAAATCTAGTTTTATATCATAGTCTTTTTAGTGCGAGGTATTAAAGCTTAAAACACCACCAAGAGTTATATTCATGGGTAATTGTTTCGTTTCAGCCTTTCTGCTTAAACATGACCATATTTGGTTTGTTTGGGTAAATAAGACAAAGACTAAATATTTGTTAGAAGAGATTGTTCATACTATTGGATATATTTGTGTTTCAGGTACAAGTCTGTTCTTGCTAGGTCATTATTATTGGGTTTTTTTAAAGTAAGACAAAGACTATATATTTGTTTATAATTGATTTCTATAATCACATTTTCAGATGAGCTTTCCGTCTTTTCCCTCATCCTTTCGATCCCTTTCTCTCTGATCTGTCTACTCTCTTTTGGATGGCAACATCCACGTGTTTAATAACTGAAATATTGTTCAAAACACGTAAAACACCAACTCACTCACTCACTCAAATGGCAAAAAGTCATTTACATTGCTTCATTTACAAATTAAATAATTGTACTTGTTGATGTTAAGATGGAGATGTCATGCCTGTGATAGAAAGTACCATTTGCACTGTGTATCCGACAGATGTAACTACTCATGATCTTGAAGGAGTTAATTGTTTTATGTGCAGATTGCGGATAGATTTCGTCATAAAATTGATGTCAAGAGGTATAAGACTTTTGCAGAAATTGCTGAAGCTATGATTGAAGGGCTTGAGGTGACCAAGGAAGTGGAAATTCAGGAGACATAGACCTTAAATTAATGACTGAAAATGAACAGAAAAAGGGTCAGAAAGGGAAAGTTTGACCCAAGCACTTGGTACAGAAACAAACAAAAGTTGACGTCAGACGAGGATGAAATACCATGAAGTCCATAAAGAAGATGGCAAGTATCTACAAAATGCTAAGCATGATAAGAGAAGAATTGGCAAAAGATTAGCAAAGAAGCACTGTGCAAGTTTCCCTGAGGAGAGACAAGCAATGCATTCGCACTACTGGGATGATTTGACATGGGAACATAAGGAAATCCTGGTGTATATATGGTATTCAATGAAGAAAACAGGAGTAATTTGATAGAAGAGGAATCTTTTATCAGGTATCATAAAATATCACTTGAGAGAAAAAGACAGAATATAACCAGTGTGTAGAAAGATGTTTCTATTAATTCTTGCATTAATTCAGGTAATGTTCAGTGATTTTGTGGGTATTCATGTATTGTCATCTCCTAAAGCTGTTGTTCTTGCGACTGAAAAAAGTACGAAACTGAAGGAATTCGTCTTTGCTCACTGCGCCTTTCCATTATTGCCGGGCAACTTCAAGATTATTTTGAGCGAACCACCAGAAACTATGATAACTTACATAAGATATGCTTGGAATGGTTTCAAGGAGCAAGCCTTATTAACCTTTGGGGCATCTGGTACTGAGAAACGAGTGTGATAACCTTAATTTTGGTCTCTTCCAAACCAAATTATGATCTATTTGACACCTGGTCACCACTGGAAATATGACAGATGTTGAATCATATGACATATTTATAGGAAGAGTGCTGCAAGAACTGACAAATCTACAAATAATGAGCATTTGAATCCCACGGAGATAATGTAGATAGAAAAATCAAGTACCATGTTCTTACCATGGCTCTATACTCTTCGGCTAGCACCATCACTAAATACTAGCTGCTTGTACAACAGGACAAGTACATGATCGTATAGCTACTCGTGACTTTCTCTGCTACTTTGGGCACACATGGCATGCTTATTTATCAGCACAATCTTTGCGTCGTGTATCTCTGATTGTATAGCAACTATTATTATTATTTAAAAAAACACCTTTTCCCGAGATTTCACTGCTACCTTCTACTACAATTCTATTCGTCCTGGAGATTGGGGATCACTCTGGTGACACATCTGAAGAAACTGAAGTCGCACCAAACAAAGCATGGTACTCGACTGGAAAGAACTTTAAAGAAGATCAAATTTTTGTCTACATCAGAGAAACAACAAATGCCATTCTAACATGACCCGAAACTAGTTTGAAAATACTGCTATTGGGGCCTCATAAAATGGAGTAATCGTTTCCCTGATAATCGACTCGTTAAGTTTATGACCGATTCACATTCCTTCGCGAATGTCTACAGACTGCACTCCTTGAATTTTCTGTGACTTGCAGACGATGGAAATACAAATGGAAATACAAATTCCAATATCGGAGGCTTATCAACATTCATGAAATCTATAACTTTAATGAAATTACTAATTTAATGCTTTTTGCTCCTGCCTCTATGAAGAACTATATACTGCCTTGGGAAATGTAAAATCAGAGATAAGAAATCAAACATCGCGCACAACTTTATTCTCTAAATTTGCAAAATGCTGCCACTGCGACGGCCCCAACCTTCAATTTATAAGTGACCCCGTTTCCTGGCATAGTGTCTTCAACCATGGCAGAGGATATAGCCTTTGATTACTGGCTTTTTGTTTCAAACAGTTCACTTGTAATGAAAAACTTTTTAAGAGTAACGCATCATGGCATTCTTGAAGGGGTGATGTATTTACGTCAAAATTCGTAACTCTGACAACATTGAAAACTTTTCTGCTAGAGATATTGTTTTTGTGTATGTTTTGACGTTTTCATTGTTGTGTGTTCCTTGGAAAATTAGATTGTACCACACTTTTGCAAGTGAGTAGAACAGGTCTGCACTGTTTTGACAAAATAATATTGCTGTAGCAAAAGTCAAACTAGTTCATTATTATATAACTTATCCTTCATGTTATTTATCTCCTCTTTTCCTTTATGATGTTTCACCCATATGTCTCGATTTGTAATTAATGAATGGACTAACACAATTGATTTATTTTCTAATTATTCAAAGAACTCAGGAGGTTTAAGGCAGTTCTGCCACAGGACTACTGTCCTTATATGACAATCTGCCATATATACCATTTAACTGGACTTCATTCTTAAATACTTGTTCAATATTTGTTTTCCTCACAATTCCCAGTTCACAAAGGTTAATGTTAGATCTCTAACCTGTGTATCAATCTGCTATCTAACACTTTCGTTCTTCATATCTTGGGCATGGAGCATTTCCTCTCATGATTTCATTAATATGGCATAAATTTCTTCATTTCTTCAAAAGTCATTTTTTTTCAAATTGATAATTTCTGTAAACATGTACAGATGGTAAAAGGTAGAGGAGGGGCATTTTCAACAGTTTTGAAAATGACTCGTAAAATATATTGCGTACATAGTTAAAAAGAATATATTGTGCAACTAACCCTTTCCCTGTATATTCTGGTAAAGGGTTTAGTTAGCACAAAAAATTTATTATTTCACTCTCCACCACATCATTAAATAAATGTGAATGTTCGAATATTCTTGTAAGTTGTTGTCAATAAAGCAACACATTTCTACCAATTATAGTTTCTCATATACTTGACAAAACTGCTAAGGGATATATATGTTTCCATTGTGAATATAACACATTTATACCAATTATAGTTTCTCATATACTTGACAAAATTGCTAAGGGATATATATGTTTCCATTGTGAATATTGAAACATTCACATATTGACGGACATCTACTGATCATGAAATATCCAATTTCCCTTAATTCTTATGTTCGCAGCATATTGGTTTAATAGCGGTTCTCACTTCACTTTTATAAGCAGAAACCGTATTCTTATAGATCCCCATACGTTTTCAAGATTTACCCACCAAATAAACTAATTATTGATCGTGATGGTTCGTTTTTACGTGGAGGAAATTAAACAGGAAGAGAAGAAGACCATCATTTACATCAAAGAGGTGGCTTATCGACAAAACTCTTCTCTCATAAATATAAAACCATGTTGTTATTGAAGTTTTAATAGGTTTCTGCTTGCTTCTATTCACGTTGATATTAAAGGGGCAGTAGCACGTTTTTTGATAATTTTATATTTCAAAATTTTCACTGATAATTGCAAGTTAATGCTAAATGTATTATTTTGACAGTGTCAAAAATCTCATTACACTAGCCAATCATCCGTAGTAAGAGGACAAAGTATGAAGATTCACATAAAATCCACTGGCGGTCATTTTGTGTGAACACCTTTAATTCATTTTGTGTAAGAAAAAGGAATCGCATGGCTAAACTTTACATAATATATTTGAATTATTACTGCTCCATTTAGTTTAAATGTGTTGTCTTTCAATTGGAACCATTAATTTTCATTTTCCTGACATCACCTTATATTCCCTCTAAAACGTGCTACTGCCCCTTTAACCCTTAGTTAAAAAGAACAACTGAGACATGGCTGCAGATAACAGCAATCCTTTATACAGAAAATAGGTTTCTGTTTTAGAAACAACATTTAATACTGGCGTGTAATTGCATAAACTTTCTTTTGTCAGTACATTAAACTGGTTCTTATGCAAACCATAAAGAATGTTGTAGAGATAAAGTAAAATCAAATGTCTAGATCTCTTTATCTGCCATTAAATTGTGTTAAGATATATGCACCGACTCTAAGTGCATGTTACTCTACTCTGTTTTATGGGATTTAGGTTAAACTCTCAAGACCACATAGACCATAGGAAATGCTTACTTTGTTTGATATGCCTCTTTGCTTGGACCACGTTCAAGTTTCTTATTTACTTCATAATTTCACATACAGTGTAGGATTATCTCACAATTTATATTGATTTATACAACGACGATTTAAGTGCTAAATATTAACAGATGACAGGTTAAACATGTTCATGCCTCATATTATGTGATGGTCAGCATTTCAAATCAAATAATTATCTATCTATTGTGGTTTTTTTTATGAAGTGTAACTACACTCCAAAAGGTTATATTGTGTCTGTCCATGAATAATTTTTTACGCCTATGAATTGTGTTTATGTGACCAAAATAAGTTCTATCGAACAAACTCGTTAATATATGGTGGAGATGTTTAAATCAGCTCATTTTTATAACAGTAATCTAATAGTTTCCTAGCAAAAAACTCTTATAATTTCTTTAAAAACTTTTTCACCGTTTTTTTTTTCTCGCTTACAAATTCATACATCATTAAGACAAATTATTTTTAATAAGTCTACAAAACGGAATTATATAGAAGCAGATGCATAGGAAAGAGTGGTGTTTTTTGAAAAATTGAAAATATACCTTCAACATTAATGAAATGAAAAACGTGAAACCATTTTACAGAACATGATTTCCCCAAAGGTTGTTGCAAAGCAAATTATCTTTCCCGATTGTCACAATCTAAAAAAACACCAATTGAGAAATTGAATGCATTTTTGAACTAATCAGATATCCTGTTCATTATAAACTCTTCATTTGATAAACATGTGTTAATTTTCCCGAACAATGCTCGTGTTACTACGATGTAATTTGCCGAGTGAAAGGGGACAGCTATGCTCAGAAACTATTAAAGATAGAATAACCAAATTTGGTCTGCGTCTTCAGGTTATACCTTGATTTGATTTGATTTAAACATATTTATTTGGTAAGGATTGGGTACAAGTAATCCAACTTGCTGAAACCCTCTCCTAAAAGACATTGATGTAGTTAGAAAATCAGCACAGCGCAATAAGTATTTACGGAATTATTGCCCTCTTTTATTCTCTCCCCACAGAGACAGATCAAGTCATGAAATATTGATACAGCCTCTATTCTTTTACGCCGACTGTATGGGATAGAATGGGAGATGTCTGATTGGAGGCTAAAGCTGTTCTAAAATCATCATTTTGGCTACTGCATCATCGCAAAAACATTTTGATATGAACCACCCTTTCCATGCGAGAAGCGTTGTCATTTGAAATTAAAATTGATTGTGGTGTTTTTGTTTTGCCAGGGGAAACTGCCGGAACCCACGGATTTCGGCGTAATAGAACAGAGGTATGATTAAGAGTTTATTAGAAATCTAAACTTACTTACAACAAATCATAAAGTTAAATATTTGAAAGATCAGCTATTTTTAATATTTTACGTTAATTAAATATATACAAGTAAAGGTTACAAGCTTTAAGCAGAAACAACTATTCCTTTCATATGCGAAATTCGTTGAAGCGACCAGTCATTAAACACGTAACACATAAAGTGCAATAGGTGTCACAAACATGACGAAATTTAAGGTAGTACCACAATTGTATGCCAGCATGATTCTTATTAAAAGTTTTGATAAATGATCAACAACGTTGCGAAGATAATGGATACTCTGGCTCAACTTTGTCAATGTATCAAACATAAAAAATGTTGAGAATTTAAAAAATATTTATTTTATCTTCTCATAAATCTATCACAATCATTCTTACTTGAAGGCAAGACAAAAACTATTTTTAAAGATTTAAGACAATTGATCAGTTTCTGTTCAACTCCGGGCGCCTTTTCTTAACATTCAATCTTTTCTGGTTTTATTTAAAGTTTTTATTATTTTCATTTCATTTCCGTAAGGATTGACAAATCACATTAAACGAACTTAACCACTATGTTTGCCGACAGTCATTGTGTTTATTTTACACAAAGGACACATAGTTTGATTATTCAACTTAAACTGTCGCCCTCATAGAAGTCAAGTCGATATTAGATTTGAAGAAAAAGATAAATGAAAATAAAATCTAATTATATCGAGATTTAAGAAGATTCAATCTTTCTGGGTTTACGATGAATGTCAAACCATAAAAACAAGCTAAAATAACCAGATAAAATGCCATTGAAATATGCCAAAATTCACAGAAATAGAATTATCTTAAATAGATATACCGTATTTCCTCGAATACTGAATATGCAACCTCGGGTATAATTCTTTAAGTAACCGCTTTGCCGAGGTTATTATTCGAGATAACATTTGCTTTTCAACCAGTCAACTGCATATACATTGCTCCCTGCTGAATTTCATAGCCCTATGAATGAAACACGTTGCTTAATTGTATGAAATACATGTACCGTATATTTCCTGCAAAAAGTTCAGTTCCCCAACACACTAAATAGACAATTTTACATAAAACCTCGGGTATATTGGAGATATGAACACAAAAGATTTGGGATGTTGTACCACATTTTACATATTTTTTCTACAAAAGTTCAGTTCCTAAAAACACTTGAAATTTTACGTAAGATCCTTGTCACATTTGAGTTTTTCTACTTAACCACCCCATGACCGTGAATTGTATCTGATTGTACTTTAGTTGTTGTATTCCAGGAATTCTAGAGCTAGACACTTTCTGAATAAATTGTAAGAAGATAATAATTGTCCAAATACAAGATAATACAAACCATAGCTCGACTAAATTGTATTCGAATTGAATTAGAAGAAACTAATCGTGCAAATAAGTGATAATCCTATACCATTTCTAAATAAATTGTTCGAAGAAAATAATTGTGCAAATACATGATAAACCATTTCTGAATACATTTTGAGAAGAAAATAATCATCCAAATGCGAGCTTATCAAGGCAGTAATTTCTCTAAAAGTAAACAAAACTTGAGCAACTTCTCATTTGATAATACCAGATAGATATAATAATTTTTGGGGCTATCATATGGAACAAAGACACATATAGACCCTTGCCAGTTTTATTAGGACAGTGACGAGTTCAATTCAACTTCGCACGTTTTTTAATGATACCAGATAAACATTTTCATGAAAGTAATGTGTGCTACACATGCAAATCTATGGCCAAAACGTCAAAATGATGGTTTCAGGACGGCGTCGCTGATTGAAAAAATAACTTTCATTGCATCCAATCAGATATATCCCATTTTAGCCCAAAAATTCGGCTTATTGGACTAAATTGACTTTATTTGCCTCTGTGGGAAGACAATATCATGAGTTACTTGTTTCAGAAAAGGTTTGGTTGCTATGGTTCAATTACATTTGGTTTCAAATGAAAACCAAAAATCTCAAATCCTAATGGTCAAGAAAATATATATCAAGAGTATTGGAGTATTTCTGTTTGTTGATGACCGCTACTGGTAAGTATTCATTTAACATGTTAAAGTTGATTGTCTAAAGCTGGAATTTTTTGACATGGAATTAACGGTTTTGATGTTATGTTTTCTTTTTAAATATTAAAAATCTAGTTTTCTATCATAGTCTTTTTAGTGCACATTCGAGGTATTAAAGCTTAAACACCACCAAGAGTTATGTTCATGGGTAATTGTTTCGTTTCAGCCTTTCTGCTTAAACATGACCATATTTGGGTTTTTTTGGTAAATAAGACAAAGACTACATATTTGTTAGAAGTGTTTGTTCATACTATTGGATATATTTGTGTTTCAGGTACAAGTCTGTTCTTGCTAGGTCATTATTATTGGTTTTTTTTTAAGTAAGACAAAGACTATATATTTGTTTATAATTGATTTCTATAATCACATTTTCAGATGAGGTCAAATGGCAAAAAGTAATTTACATTGCTTCATTTACAAATTAAATAATTGTACTTGTTGATGTTAAGATGGAGATGTCATGCCTGTGATAGAAAGTACCATTTGCACTGTGTATCCGACAGATGTAACTACTCATGATCTTGAAGGAGTTAATTGTTTTATGTGCAGATTGCGGATAGATTTCGTCATAAAATTGATGTCAAGAGGTATAAGACTTTTGCAGAAATTGCTGAAGCTATGATTGAAGGGCTTGAGGTGACCAAGGAAGTGGAAATTCAGGAGACATAGACCTGAAATTAATGACTGAAAATGAACAGAAAAAGGGTCAGAAAGGGAAAGTTTGACCCAAGTACAGAAACAAACAAAAGTTGACGTCAGACGAGGATGAAATACCATGAAATCCATAAAGAAGATGGCAAGTATCTACAAAATGCTAAGCAAGATAAGAGAAGAATTGGTAAAAGATGTCCGAAATCATCCTGTACGACAACAATCAAAGAAGCACTATGCGAGTTTCACTGAGGAGAGACTAGCAATACATTCGCACTACTACGTTAATATCTGGCATTCAAAGAAGAAACCAGGAGTTATTTGATAGAAGAGGAATCTTTTATCATGTATCATTTGAATATCACTTGAGAAATAATCACAGAATATAACCCGTGTGTAGAAAGATGATTCTATTAAATCTTGCTATCAGGAAATGTTCAGTAATTTTGTAGGTATTCATTTATTGTCATCTCCCAAGGCTGTTGTTTTTGCAACTAAAACAAGTGTTTGCCACTGATATGGCAATGTCCCCCGCCGCTTATACTGAATTCATTGTTGAGATATTATAATTTAATAGACAGCATGCTCTCTATAGATATCAAATTAATAATATAAAGTAGACATAGTTATAATGACTGAAATATATGCTAGCATACATTCCATAAGAGCTGTGGTGATTTGAAAATGTGTAACCATTCATAAGATATCACGAGTTTCAAAAGTGGTCAAAGTGCCGTACTGACCTTGAAAGTAAGGTCAAGGTCACAATGATCAACTGGTGTCTGCGAATTCTCGTCATGTAGACTGACGCCAAATTTGAAGACTGAGTGAAATTGTCCATGAAATATCGCGTTAAAAGAGGTCAAAGTGTCATAGTGACCTTAAATAAGATCAATGTCACCATTATCGACTGATGTCTGTGTATTCCCATCATGTACAGACGGTTGCAGATATCTTTACCGGTACCTACCGCGATCAAACTGCAATCTGATTGCAGTTGACCGCGATCAAACTGCAGTCGGACCGCGGTTGACCGCGATCAGATTGCAGTCAGACCGCGGTTGACCGCGATCAAACTGCAATCTGATTGCAGTTGACCGCGATCAGAATGCAGTCGGACCGCGGTTGACCGCGATCGGATTGCATTCTGATCGCGTTTGACCGTGGTCAATTCAGAATCATTGAAAGAAGGAAAATTTGATCTATAAAGCTCATCAGTTGATATAAAGAGGACAGTCAATTTGTACAGATATGTTTGTCGCCAGTTATAATTTGAAAACGCATAAACAATGTTATGGTTGATTTACATATGTATGGAAAAGGCATATGTTTTATGACCAAATAAAACATGTTAATTGTAAAAACTTTACATGTAGTAGTTATATGCAACATCGGTATCACGGTTTCACTTGTTACGGAAAGAAGTGATTATCAGTAATCAATACAAATAATTTTCTTTTACTCAATTCGAATTGAATAAGACTAGGTTATGTGTTGTGAGGCGTGATTTTAATAAACATTATAGTATTTAAAAAATTGCGTAAGGTTTGACAAATCGTATTCTGGAATTAACATATAAAGGATATTTTAAAGGGACAGTAGTACGTTGTTTGGAGGAATATAAGCTGATGTCAGGAAAATGAAAATAAATGGTTCCAATTGAAAGACAAATATTTTAACTGAATGAAGCAGTAATGAATTAAATATATTTTGTAAAGTTCAGCCATTGGATTCTTGTTTTCTTACACAAAATGAGTT
Source organism: Steromphala cineraria (assembly GCA_916613615.1). NCBI lineage: Eukaryota > Metazoa > Mollusca > Gastropoda > Trochida > Trochidae > Steromphala > Steromphala cineraria. The sequence goes on along the minus strand of OU744732.1, from coordinate 56,136,321 downwards.
AAAGTTGTTCATACAAAAATGACCGCCAATGGTCTTTATGTGAAACTTTATAATTTATTTTCTTACAATGGATGATTGTGTTATAAGATTTTTGACATTATCAACATAATACATTAATCATTAACATTCAATTATCAGTGACAAATTTATATTGTTTTTCTTCAAGAAATAACGTGCTACTGCCACTTTAATATAAAGAATAATTCGTCTACAATTTCATCTGTACACATTGGTTATTTGAGATGAGCAATATTTATTTCATTATATTTTCAGTTTCTACTGATAATAAGAACTGTTGAGTAGACAAAGTGTAGGTTTTTCTATACATATTTCATGTAATGATATGTAATAGATTTGCGTGAATAATATTACAGTGAACATTAAACAAAAGTATCATTACGCAATGAGCAAGATATTTAACTGGGTGATATGGTAATAATCATTTGGTTTTTCAGAGACCCCATATTTAACTGTTTATAAGAAAGCCTATTGTTTTAACACTGATGAATAATCTATTCAATCTATAATCATACTTAAATGAAATTAATGACAATAACAGTATGCGTTTAACCTGAAACGTGGGAATCTGAACAGGTTAAATTTTCATCTTCTTTTACAGATACTCATAACAAATACGTAATATCATAATCACACGCGAAAAGCTTACACCAATATTTAGTCATACTATACTGGTTTTCAGATAACAATGGACAATGAACTAATTTTTCAATTACATTCAGTTCACGTGTATACACCTTTGAGTTGGTATCCAATTCCCTCAAGTTATTACAAATATTTCGATCGATTATATGTAGGTGCTGATCCTGGTACTAATCATTACAATATTGCAATCGATACTTGGTTTGAACCACTGCCAAAACGTATCTTCGACAAAAATTTAATTTAGAGCTGCAGCCCTCTTCCTCATTTGGCATACCCAACAACATGACACTTTTCATAATGTATTCACTGATTTGATGTTTTAAACACATTATATTGTTCTTTTCATTTTTGATTTCATTGATTTGGTTTAAACACATTCATTTCATTAAAGATAAATGAATCGGTTTGGCCAACAAGTTATGCTAAGGCGGTTCCAAGATATATTTGCAAAAATAATAACGGGTGACGTTCACTAACAGAACAACAGAAAGTTTCATACGCTACATAAAATATATGGCAGAAAATTATACAGTATATTCATTGAGTTTGATATTTGTTTTTCATCCAGATTTGAGAAATATGAATTGAAGCGGCTTTGAATTACATACTAAACTGTAGGAATGAGATACGCTAGCAATCCTTCTTGTCTCACACTATCATAACACATAATACATATACATAATAAAATATGTGCACTGGAATATTTGTGTGTGTCGATCATTTTTATTGTCAAAATGGTGCCTCATTCAAAGGTGTCTAAACGGTTTGATGAATTAGTGACCCAGTAGTTATACCATATTCGAAATTAACTTGCTTGTTGGATGTTTATAACACAGTGTGTTTCGCCATATCAGTCAGATCCCTTGAACTTGAACATTCGAGCGGCCATTTTAATGTGTGAACATTATGGAATACAATGTGGCCGCTCGAAGGGAAATCGGCTCACATGACGTAACCGAACATTGTGCATTCGTTTTAGAACTATTTTTATTGATACAAAGTATTATTACCCATACGGTTGGAAATAAGTGGTGACGTATTTTCAATATGAGCACTAGTGCACATATCAATTTTTCCTAGCAACGAAACTCGTGCAAATTTGTGTATAACCCTCGCTCTCGCTCGAGTAATACAAAAATTCACACTCGTTTCGTAAAAGTCATATGACACACTTCCTCGGGTAATAATCTCTATTTATTTAGCCATTGTTAACACGTATTTATCTTTTCGTAAGATCCCTTTATTTCAGTAAGAAAATCGTGCTCTAAATTGCAATGTGAGCATATCAATTACCGTATATGAACTTTACATGTCAATCGTTAAGTTAAACATCCACTAACCTCGACTTTACCACTTTTCGATTTTTCAAAAAATAAAAAGGAACTTGATTTTTGTTAATTTGTCAAATGAACACCTTTAATTGGCCTTTCATTAAGACAGCGTAATTATCGGCTGTGAAAAACCCACGTGGGTTAGGGGCCATAAAACTTGCGCGGTTGTGACACAATAAACATAGAAAGTAACGCATTATTAATTCAACTGATATACCGCCTAAATAATTGTTTAATTACCATTGATATCCCTTTTACACCAAATGCTTAGTAGTGCTACATCGTCAAATGATTTATCTAACTGAGTGGAATCATTTTCTGAAAATCGTTATTTATTGGGTTTTTTTCTGTGGTATTGTTACGATAGATCATGTATAGATAACGAGGCTGATTCTGGTAATGACGCCCGGTCACAAAAAGGGGGCGTGTGTAGTCATGCATTTACTGGTTTGTGGCCAGACAAGTCTAAGCGACCCATCAAAAGTGGCTTCCATAACCAAACAATTACAGCCTGATCCTTCGAATTTTCAAAACTGATTCTGTACCTATCCGTCGAATAACGCTTGGGTGATTTTGTGACGATCATTCGAAGTTTGACGAGCAAGAGACACTGGGAGAATCTAAGTTAATAAATGAAGAAGGCTACAGTACCGATCCGTCGAATGGATTTTTCTATCCTTAAACTATAAATTCGACGAAACGGTATGCGACTAACTGAACATATTTGAGTAGCGACCTTTGACGCACTATACAATATTGTAATCAGACTTTCATATATTCCAAAGAAATAGAAAAAAATATGTTTGTGGTTATTAGAACTTTCAAAAGAGTTTCCTTTCAGTTTCGAGATGAAGACTTAGTGTTTCCGGGAGATTTGGGTGTTGGCACAATAATATAACAATCTAAAAAACGACTGCAGGTGGTAATTATTCGTGCTGATAGATTGGTTGTGTAAACAAGTGAGACACAAATATTCTGTCTGTCTGTTTGTCTGACATCGTGTACATACAACAGGTGTACATGTGTATGTCTCGGTGATTAGCTAGCTCCCTCGGTGAATCAGGATTTACTTAGAAGGGACAGACCGACCAGTTTATTCGTGTGTCACTCGTCTCGTATACGTAGTTACATAACATCGGGATTGGTTGGAATTCTAGTGAATTCGGGAAAACATAAGAAATGATTGAATGTAAATATGTCATGAATTAACATTTGGCTGTATTAATTTCCTGTAAATGCTGCTATTGAACAATTGACACTGTTTCAATAACTGAATTTTAATATACCACTGTTTGTGTCGCTATGCTACATTACGGGTTCATGTTATTCAGAAACATCATTATCATCAAATTTAGGAATTATTAGATATCAGACTCTTGCTTTTTGATATCAAAAATCATTATTACATTATTTATATCTTTTTTCAGTGGATAGTTTGTAATTTAATGCAAAAAATAGAATAATAGATAAGTCGTTAATGTCATATTCTTACTATCATATATGTCTAACGTATTATGATAATCTCTTTCAACATCATAGATGACATTCTTGATTTAGGTTTTATCAAATATGAGAAGTGTTCAGTAAAACCTTTTTGCCCAGTACCAGAAACTGTCGTCGTTCAGTGTTTGCACAATTAATCCTGACACTAACTCATCCTTTTTTAAAAGTATATCAATGAATGATCGCCTGAGGTCAAAAGACATTATTTTTTAATTGAAGCAGTCTTAATATATGACACAACATACAAGACGCAGTGCTGGCGCCATTGTCACTCAATACATACCGACAAACTGGTCACCGGCGGTAACATAAAATGATCATGTGATATACCACTTTCATCAGTGATTAGGAATGTGTATCCCTCATCAGTTCTTATCGTTAAGGAGGACTAAAATGGTCCACTTTGGGGATTCATGAAAAGGGGCTTGCAATTTGAATTAGATTCAACTTTGAATTTTCGAAAGAACGACGGTAACCTGCCTAAATACAGCTTTTTAAAAACACTGCCTAATTAGCCGCGGCGAACAGAATCTGTGGTCACTGAAGCGTGTCACGAGCGTATCTACCTTCTATGACGTAGGAGAAGGGGAGTAGTTTCAACGTGTAATGACACCCTTTTCATCGTTCATTTTACATACAAATAGTTACAAAATACATTCAAGTTTTATTTATTCCGAAAGCATAGATATCCGACGGCTCAATAGTAGTTTATTCAAGCTAATTTTTAATTGTATAAACATGTCGCATTGTATATTTCAAAACCCTATAAATGACGCAACAAGGCTTCATCTTGATAACATTTCCTTGTTATATTGGCATCGTTGTGGCTAGACTTGTCTGTTTAAAGTGATAATCTGATGGTCAGTTGTTTGCTGAATCTTACATAACATACACTGACTGTTTTTTCTGACGGTGACAAATAACAAATTGTTTATATTTTCAGTGACCAAACCGAATATTTTCTAAAAAAAGAATACCTAAATAATGTTACATTTTTGTGAGTTTACTGCAAAATAAAGATTTATTCTAAAGAGCCATTATACGGTGGATAATTGTACCATGGTGATATGAATGGAAAGGAAAAGTGTGGACGGTTTAATGTTATTTATTATGATACCTTTATTTTTATGAAAAATATAGACGCCACAGTGAATAATCTATAAGTTATGATCAATATCCGTATTTTTACAACGCATGTCAAGAATAGAATAATTAAACATACATTATTGTTACCAGTGATTGATATATTTATGATATATAAGGTTTCGATTCGTATTGAAAATGCACCAATGTTATATTTGGGATCATCACATTTCCGCATAATGGTACAGTCACATTCATCAAAGCGAATCAGCAAACACAATTGACTCACCGTTTTATAAAGTTCGAGTTTAGCGTATTTCTTAGATGTTAATGTACCTGCTTCTGCCATTTTTATAAATCAGAATTTAACACATAAATGGTTTAGGTTTTAAGGGGGTTTATCTCCGGACATTATGGTAGATACGCAAGTGGCGACAGGCCTGTTCACGCTCTAATGAGTTTTCAAAGTGTTCGCCTGGTAATTTCGGCTGCTCTCTAAAACCGCTCATTCCCATAGATAACGGTACTGGCAATAACGATCTATCATTCCTGGAAAAAATACATTACATAACCTCTTTAGCAATATCAGACAATAAATACCACCAATCCGGTCACGGGCGTTGATATGAAATGGGTATGTGATATACCGCTTTGATCGCTGAATAGGACTTTGATGTTTCCGACTTTGAATCTACAGATGTATGTGCGTTCAGATTGTACAGCCGAGCTGTAGGCGACACTGAATAATTGATGTTTAACAGTGTTCTCCTCTCCCTCCCCCAATTAAATCAGTGCAGCAAAATGACACATCACACGTGAAAACATACTATACTTCGAGTCCTTTTTAATCTTCGTGAAACAATCGGGACTTTATGGCCCTTTACATAACCGGAAGTCCTTATTGTGGTCATTTTTCTCCTAGAGCGAGACGGTAGGACAGCGAGATGTGGGGTAGTAAATCGGGTCAAGGGTTAATTAACGATGTAATGGCGGCGGCCTTTGTATCAGGTATGTAGGCAAAGCAATACACAATAAAGAGGAAAATAGGGGCAATCTCCCACCCTAAAGTAAACGAGATGAAGCTGCTGAGTTCTCCAAATCAAGTTCAAATGTCCTTGAATGAAACGAACAAGGCCGATCAACAGAGAGAGAGAGAGAAAATAAGTCATGTGCTGGGTTACATATATATAGAACATTTACAAATAGATAAAACAAATTAAAACAGTATTAGCATCTTATGAATTACATACATATATATTTTGCTAAAAACAAAAACATTTGAGCCAACCGTTGATATGAGGGTTATGAGAGACTACGACATATGAAATATAAATACAACAAAATTGACTATGAAATATATTTAACCTAACATAAAAAAGAGTTTCCTTTTTCTGAAATAAATCTGCAGCTTTTGGCAACAATACATAAAAACTCTGGACTGAACATTATAAAGCTAGATTAAAAGGCACATACTCTTGACAAATGTCCACATTAATAGATAAAATCTCTTGGTATGTATACTGTGGACAATAGAACATGGTACTCAACTTTAACAGCGTAAAAACAAATATAAGACATATACTCTTTCAGCTAATGGTAAATTAGTAAAACGTCTCGTTTTAACTCGTAACTCAAGTTACTGTCGACAATTGTATTCATGAGAATCGGGATTATCCATGCGTTAATCCTTCTAAGCCAATCGACTGTTCTCGATTAACTTCTTTGAGAGGCATGATATAAGTTGGAATGACAGTAATGCAGAGGAATATATTGATGACAACTTCTTTGTTCATTTCATGCGGCTTTTCAACACAGATTCTTGTAAACTTTGCATTCAATGACCAAAGAAGTTGTCATCCATATATTCCTCTGCATTACTGTCATTCCAACTTATATTCTCGATAAGTGGAAGTGACATACACGCGGGATCGACAAGATGTTTGCCAATTTTTAATCCGCGTACTTAAATGGTTGATCCCACTTAAATTGTTGATCCCACGTGTATGAACCTGAACCATTTTAAAGTACAAGACTTTTGACATACTGATAACTGGTAATTTGACAGCAACACTTAATGACTCGACCAATAAACTACTTGTTAAACCTGTAAAAGATGAAAGGTTTTGAAAAATCAATGCGGTATATGACACAATCGGTCAGAAGTCGCTGTTGTACATACAAAATTATTCATAAACTTTTCTCTGACTGTTTTTACCGGTTTATCATAATTATAAACTTACCCTTGAAAACATAAACACTGTAATATTTACATTCATGACAGAATTAAAAAATCTACATAGAGGTTGTCTCTTCTCATTAAAGGTATGCGGCCCGAAAGGTGAAATGCTCAAAATTCTCAATTCGCATATAAATTAATGCACATATATTGGCAAAACTGATCACAGATAATCAATATTACATATGTGTTCTTGTTCTATTGCAGTTATACCTTGAAAATAGACCATTAGACTTGATTTGATGGAAACATTTTATATTACTACTGCTACTGGTTGTACCGTTTCAGTTATGCCTTACCATACTGGCATGTGAGATTGTCACGATGATTGATAAGCCATCTTTATTCCTCCAAATGTATTAAAAAAAAGGTCGTGCACACAAAGAATTAAAATGTACAGTTTTGAAAAAATATTTGAAAATGACAGTCATATACCAATAATACCTCTTTCTCCCATTGTGTCCTGTCTAAATTACCCAGTGTTGTCCAAAAACCGAGAATATCATGATCAGTAATTATTACTTCTTCCTATTGTCTCCAAAATTCAACAAAATCAAATATGATATCACGAATTCTTTAACATTTTACATCTGTCATTAAAACTTGTGTATAACGTTATGACGTGTATTGGCATGGAGATTTTCACGATTTCATTCGGCCGTCTTAAACTTTAAACACCAACAAACTACAGAGAAGTCAAAGGGCTTTCATAACACCATAAAGTGATATATCTCTCCTGTATGAATGAGGAATATAAGTAATGATGAGTTAACGATGTTCATAACTACACACATACGCTACAAAAAGTCGTAGCAAGGTACATTCAAATTACATTTTATGCAAAAGGATATTATTTCATTTTTTAACCAGTGCAAAAAAATAGCTATACGTTTTACGACAGTGTAGAAGGTAGACATGAAGTATCTGAACAAAGGAATAGTATGCGTTGTTAAAGTTTGAATAACAAATAACAAATCAGGTAGTAAAATCAATTTGGACCGAATACGGCAGATTTGAGTTTCTCAATCTATTATGATTAAACTTATGCTGTACTGCCGACATGCTGACAATGTCTATAATCACTCTCAACCGCTGATCGGATCGACCGCAGTTTGACTGCAATCTGATCACGGTTGATCGCGATCAGATTGCAGTCAGACCGCGGTTGACCGCGATCAAACTGCAATCTGATTGCAGTTGACCGCGATCAGATTGCAGTCAGACCGCGGTTGACCGCGATCAAACTGCAATCTGAATGCAGTTGATCACGATCAGACTGCAATCAGACCGCGGTTTTCAGGCAACTAATTCTGCAAGGGTCTGTAGGTTGACACCAAATTTGAAGACTCTGAGTGAAATGGTTCATGAGATATCGCGTTAACAAGAATCAGGACGAATTCATAGTCCCCTGTTCCGCATTGCGGCGGAGAAGAAACAAAATATGATCTATTTGACACCTGGTCACCACTGGAAATATGGAAGATGTCGAATCATATGAACATATTGATAAGAAGAGTGCTGGAAGAACTGACAAATCTACAAATAATGAGAAATTACATCTCAAAGAGATAATGTAGATAGAAAAATCATGTACGATGTTCTTACCATGGCTCTATACTCTTCTGCTAGCACCATCACTAAATACTAGCTGCTTATATAACAGGACAAGTAAACAATAGCTACTCCTGACGTTATCTGCAACTTTTGGCACAAATGTCATGCTGATTTATCAGCACATTTCTTTACGTCGTGTATCTCTGATTGCATAGCAAATCCTGCCACTTCTGGTGAAACTGTCATACATTACATTGATGGATGTACCTTACAAATCAGCTATTCCACTACCCAAAGCACTGTTGCACCTTCAAGTACAGAAATACATCAATATTGAGCTAAAATATCTTTTGAGTTAAACACAAAGGTGGAAATGGACTCAATTGAGCGGTAGCGGTGTTTGAAAAACACTACTTCCGAGATTTCACTGCTACCTTCTACTACAATTCTATTCGTCTTGGAGATTGGGGATCCTCAGGTGACACATTTGAAGGAACTGTAGTACACACCAAACTAAGCATGGCACTCGACTGGAAAGGACTTGAAAGAAGACCAAATTTTGGTCAACATCGGAGAAACATCAAACGCCATTCTTACATGACCCGAAACTAGTTTGAGATACTGCTATTGGGGCCTCATAAAAATGCTATTGGGGCCTCATAAAAAAATGGAGTAATAAATTCCCTGATAATCGACTTTTTTTGTTGCACTCGGTGAATTTTCTGTGTCTTGCAGACGATAGAAATACGAATTCCAATATCTGAAGGCTTATCAACATTCATGAAATCTATCATTTTAACGAAATTACCAATTTAGTGCTTCTTGCTCCTGTGTATATGAAGAACAAAATACTGCCTTTGGTAAATGTAAAATCAGAGATAAGAAATAAAAAATCGCACGCAACTTTATTCTCTGAATTTGAAAAATGCTGCCACTGCGATTGCTCCTACCTTTAATTTATGAGTGACCCCATTTCCTGGAATAGTGTCCTCAACCATGGCAGAGGATATAGCCTTTGTTGTCCGGCTTTCTATAAGTGTCAAACAGTTCACTTGTAATTAACAACTACTTAAGAGTAGCGTCTCTTGATTTTAGCATGGCATTCTTGAAGGGGTGATGTAGTTACGTCAAAATTCGTAACTCTGACGACATTGACAACTTTTCTGCTATAGATATTGTGCTCTATAGAATAAAGATGAAGTGTATTCAAATGCGTTTTTGTGTATGTTTTGTCGTTTTCATTGTTGTGCGTTCCTTGGAAAATTATATTTTTGCAACACTTTTGCAAGTGAGTAGAACCGGTCTGCACTGGTTTGTCAAAATATTATTGCTGTAGCGTAAGTCAAAATAGTTCATTATCATAATTATTACTTATCATTCATGTTATTTATCTCCTCTTTTCCTTTATGATGTTTCACCCATATGTCTCGATTTGTAATTAATGAATGGACTAACACAATGAATTTATCTCCTAATTATTCAAAGAACTCAGGAGGTTTAAGGGAGTTCTGCCAAAGGACCACTATCCCTGATGACCATTTAACTGGATATAATTCTTAAATACTTTTTCAATATTTGTTTTCCTCACAATTCCCAGTTCACAAAGGTTAATGTTAGATCTCTAGCCTGTGTATCAATCTGCTATCTAACACTTTCGTTCTTCATACCTTGGGCATGGAGCATTTCCTCTCATGATTTCATTAATATGGCATAAATTTCTTCATTTCTTCCAAGTCTTCTTTTTTTTAGATTGATAATTTCTGTAAATATACAAGTACAGATAGTATATGGTAGAGGACAGAATTTTTTTTTCAGTTTTGAGAATAATTCGTAAAATATATTGCAGTTAGGGATACGTACATCGTTAAAAGAAAATGTTGTGCAACTAACCCATTCCTTTTATATTTTGGTAAACGGTTTAATCTATTATTTCACTCTCCACCACATCATTAAATAAATGTGAATGTTCGAATATTCTTGTAAGTTTTTGATTAAGTAAACTCTGGTCAATAACACATTTATACCAATAATAGTTTCTCCTATATTGGACAAAGTTGGGATATATATGTTTCCATTGTTAAATCATGAATATTGAAACATTCACATATTGACGGACATCTACCGATCTAAAAATATCCAATTTCCCTTCATTCTTATGTTCGCAGTATATTGGTTTAATAGCGGTTTTCATTTCTCTTTTATAAGCACAAACCATATTCTCATAGATCCCCATACGTTTTCAAGATGTGCCCATCAAATGAACTAATTATTGATCGTGATGGTTCGTTTTTACGTGGAGGATATTAAACAGGAAGAGAAGAAGATCATCATTTACATCAAAGAGTTGGCTTATCGACAAAAATCTTCTCTCATAAATATAAAACCATGTTGTTATTGAAGTTTTAATAGGTTTCTGTTTGCTTCTATTCACGTTGATATGAACACTTAGTTAAAAAAGAACAACTGAGACATGGCTGCAGATAACTGCAATTTTTTATACAGAAAATAGGTTTCTGTTTTAGAAACACAGATATATATGTAAGATATATGCACTGACTCTAAGTGCATGTTACTCTACTTTGTTTTATGGGATTTAGTTTATACGCTCAAGACCACATAGACAATAGGAAATGGTTACTTTGTGTGATATGCCTTTTTGCTTGAGTAAATACACACGGTCCAAGTTATTGTGTCTTATTTACTTCATAATTTCACATATGATTATCTCACAATTTATATTGAATTATACAACGATGATTGAAATGGAAGAGCTAAATATTAACAGATGACATGTTAAACATGTTCATGCCTCATATCATGTGATGGTCAGCATTTCAATTCAAAGAATTTTTTCATTGAGGATTTTTCAAATGTTTAACAGCTTAGTGAAGCATCAGTTGGATATCGAAAATGAATTACTCCAAAAGGTTATATTTTGTCTGTCCATGAATATTTTTTTACGCCTATGAATGGTGTTTATGTGAGCCAAATAAGTTCTACCGAACAAACTCGTTAGTATATGGTGGAGATGTTTAAATCAGTTCATTTTTATAACAGTAATCTAATAGTTTCCTAGCAAAAAATTCTTATAATTTCTTTAAAAACTTTTTCACCGTTTTTTTTTTTTTCTCGCTTACAAATTCATACATCATTAAGACGAATTATTTTTAATAAGTCTACAAAACGGAATTATATAGAAGCAGATGCATAGGAAATAGTGTTTTTTTTTAAAGATGGAAAATATACCTTCAACAATAATGAAATGAAAAACGTGAAACCATTTTACAGAACATGATTTCCCCAAAGGTTGTTGCAAAGCAAATTATCTTTCCCGATTGTCACAATCTAAAAAAACACGAATTGAGAAATTGAATGCATTTTTGAACTAATCAGATATCCTGTTCATTATAAACCCTTCATTTGATAAACATGTGTTAATTTTTCCGAAAAATGCTCGTGTTACTACGATGTAATTTGCCGAGTGAAAGGGGACAGCTATGCTCAGAAACTATTTAAGATAGAATAACCAAATTTGGTCTGCGTCTTCAGGTTATACCTTGATTTGATTTGATTTAAACATATTTATTCAAGTGAAAGGATTGGGTACAAGTAATCCAAATTGCTGAAACCCTCTCCTAAAAGAACTTGATGTAGTTAGAAATTCAGCACAGCACAAAATTATTTACGGAATTATTTCCCTCTTTCATTCTCTCCCCACAGAGACAGATCAAGTCATGAAATATTGATACAGCCTCTATTCTTTTACGCCGACTGTATGGGATAGAATGGGAGATGTCTGATTGGAGGCTGTTCTATAATCATCATTTTGGCTACTGCATCATCGCAAAAACATTTTGATATGAACCAACCTTTCCATGCGAGAAGCGTTGTCATTTGGAATTCAAATGGATTGTGGTGTTTTTGTTTTGCCAGAGGAAACTGCCGGAACCAACGGCATTCGGCGTAATAGAACAGAGGTATGATTAAGAGTTTATTAGAAATCTAAACTTTCTTACAACAAATCATAAAGTAAGATATTTGAAAGATCAGCGATTTTTAATATTTTACGTTAATTAAATATATACAAGTAAAGGTTACAAGCTTTAAGCAGAAACAACTATTCCTTTCATATGCGAAATTCGTTGAAGCGACCAGTCATTAAACACGTGACACATATAGTGCAATAGGTATCACAAACATGACGAAATTTAAGGTAGTACCTTAATTGTATGCCAGGATGATTCTTATTAAAAGTTTTGATAAATGATCAACACCGTTGTGAAGATGATGGATACTCTGGCTCAACTTTGTCAATGTATCAAACATAAAAAAAATTGAGAATTTAAAAAAATATTTATTTTATCTTCTCATAAATCTATCACAATCATTCTTACTTGAAGGCAAGACAAAAACTATTTTTAAAGATTTAAGACAATTGATCAGTTTCTGTTCAACTCCGGGCGCCTTTTCTAAACATTCAATCTTTTCTGGTTTTATTTAAAGTTTTTATTATTTTCATTTCATTTCCATAAGGATTGACAAATCACATTAAACGAACTTAACCACTATGTTTGCCGACAGTCATTGTGTTTATTTTACACAAAGGACACATAGTATGATTATTCAACTTTAACTGTCGCCCTCATAGCAGTAAAGTCAATATTAGATTTGAAAGAAAAAGATAAATGAAAATAAAATCTAATTATATCGAGATTTAAGAAGATTCAATCTTTCTGGGTTTACGATGAATGTCAAACAAGCTAAAATAACCAGATTAAATGCCATTGAAATATACCAAAATTCACAGAAATAAAATTATATTAAATAGATATACCGTATTTCCTCGAATACTGAAAATGCAAACTTAAAGGTATACTTCTTTAAGTAACGCTTTGCCCAAGATATTATTTCTCATAACCTTTGCTTTTCAACCAGTCACCTGCATATACATTGCTCCCTGCCGAATTTCATTGCCTATGAATGAAACACGTTGCTTAATTGTATGAACTTCAAACATAAGTGATCTTTTACTACATGTACTGTATACTTCCTGTAAAAAAATTCAGTTTCCTAACACACTTAATAGTCAATTTTACATAAAACCTCGGTTTTATTGGAGATATGAACGTAACCGGAGCTTACAATGTAATTGTATGAAGTTCAAACACAAAAGATGTGGGATGTTGTACAACATGTTATGTATTTTTTCTACAAATGTTCAGTTCCTAAAAAATCGAGACAATTTTACGTAAGAACCTGGTCATATTTGAGACACAGGGTATTTCTACTTAACCACCCCATGACCGTGAATTGTATCAGATTGTACCTTAGTTGTTGTATTCCAGGAAATTATCTAGAGCTAGACCATTTCTGAATAAATTGTAAGGAGATAATGATCGTGCAAATACAAGATAATCCAAGACCATAGCTCGAATAAATTGTATTCGAAACGAATTAGAAAAAACTTATCGTGCAAATACGCGATAATCCTATACCATTTCTAAATAAATTGTTTGAAGAAAATAATTGTGCAAATACATGATTCACCATTTCTGAATACATTTTGAGAAGAAAATAATCATCCAAATGCGAGCTTATCAAGGCAGTAATTTCTCTAAAAGTAGACTTGAGGAACTTTTTATTTGATTCAATAATACTATATATATAATAATTTTTGGGGCTATCATATGAAACATAGACGTATACAGCCCCGTGTAAGTTTTATTAAGACAGTGACTATTTTAATTTGATTTTAATTCAACTTCGCACGTTTTGTAATGATACCACATAAACATTTTCATGAAAGTAACTTGTGCTGCACATGCAAATCTATGGGCAAAACGTCACTGTCGGAATATACCTGGCATGTGTCTGTATATCACTATCAATTTTGAGTGGCAATTGTTTTGTTTGCTGAGAAATGTTTCAAGCGCGTAAAAGTACATCCTAGGTCACACAGACTTACAGTCTTAATACTCTTCACTGTTGACATATGTATTGCCACGTACTTCATAGATGGGGATATCAAAATATCATACATGTAAAAGCAGCTTCGATTTTCTTCATCATACCTATATAGTGCTGTTTACACATTGCAGTAAATAAGTACTATACATGTATAAAAACAATTGTTATACTTTCAAAGTTGATTCCATTTGCAATTTTAATTAACACTGAAAAAAGAAAACAGCACACCATATTCACACAGATGCCTTCTTAACACACATTAATCTATCGTTGACATTTGTTAATATCAAGTGAGCTATACAAAGGGGTGCAATAATACTGTTAAATAAAAAGAAAACGAGTATTTGAATGGCTGTGGGAAACTTAAAATTGAAATTTAAACAAATTAAATCTTACTTAACAAAGTTTGTAACCAAACTTTTAGATTAATATGGACACCACCGTTTCACTTTTTAGCTCATCTGGCCTGTAAGGCCCGATGGGCTTATGGCATGGCATGGTGTCCGGCGTCCGTCCGTCCATCCGTCCGTCCGTCCATCCGTCCATCCGTCCGTCCGTAAACTTTGTGGAATTTCGACTTCTTCTCCAGAACCATAAGGCCTAGAAAGCTGAATCTTTGTGTACAGACTCCTTGGCTAGTGAGGATTAAAAATTGTAGCTTTGGTGGCCCTGTGACCCCTTATAAGGGCCACAGGGGCCACGCCCTAAAAACCTATTTTCATCTTCTTCTCCAGAACCATAAGGCCTAGAAAGCTGAAACTTTGTGTACAGACTCCTTGACTAGTGAGGATTATAAATTGTAGCTTTGGTGGCCCTGTGACCCCTTATAAGGGCCACAGGGGCCACGCCCTAAAAACCTATTTTCATCTTCTTCTCAAGAACCATAAGGCCTAGAAAGCTGGAACTTTGTGTACAGACTCCTTGACTAGTGAGGATTATAAATTGTAGCTTTGGTGGCCCTGTGACCCCTAATAAGGGCCACAGGGGCCACGCCCTAAAAACATATTTTCATCTTCTTCTCCAGAACCATGAGGCCTAGAAAGCTGAAACTTTGTGTACAGACTTCTTGACTAGTGAGGATTATAAATTGTAGCTTTGGTGGCCCTGTGACCCCTAATAAGGGCAACAGGGGCCACGCCCTTAAAAACTATTTTCATCTTCTTTTCCAGAACCATAAGGCCTAGAAAGCTGAAACTTTGTGTACAGACTCCTTGACTAGTGAGGATTATAAATTGTAGCTTTGGTGGCCCTGTGACCCCTTATAAGGGCCACAGGGGCCACGGCCTAAAAACCTATTTTCATCTTCTTTTCCAGAACCATAAGGCCTAGAAAGCTGGAACTTTGTGTACAGACTCCTTGACTAGTGAGGATTATAAATTGTAGCTTTGGTGGCCCTGTGACCCCTTATAAGGGCCACAGGGGCCACGGCCTAAAAACCTATTTTCATCTTCTTCTCAGGAACTATAAGACCTAGAAAGCTGAAACTTTGTGTACAGACTCCTTGATTATTGAGGATTATGAATTGTAGCTTTGGTGACCCTGTTGCTCCAATGAAGTATAAGGCCAGCCTTGAAAACTGAAACTTGTTGCCTATTATACTTAATTTTATGATTGGTGACCCTTTGGCCTCTACAAAGGGGGAATCACATTTGCCACACTCAACAGCATATATTGTAATTGACGATGAAGCCTGATGAGCTACAGAGCCAATGGCTCTATTTTTTAAATATGTGATTTAGATATGTCAAGACAAAGTTGACTAAATTATTGTCTTAAGAATTTATTCATTTATTCAGAAATTCATATTATATTCTATTATTCTTTCTCTTATTCTTCTGCAATAACAATAATTTTGCTTCGGAAGCTTTAGAAAGACAGAAAAGTCTTCACGCGGAGTCAATTTATCATAAAATCTACATCAAAATGTGAATATGAAACACTTATTGCTCATAAAAGCATTCATAATCAGTCATAAGTGTCATTGGAAAAGTAATATAGCTGAATAAACTGGGGCAATAAAACAGTCGAATAGAAAATTGTGATCGTTTTGAAAGAATCAAAACAAAATTAAACTTTCAAATAGGGTATTTTTCTCTTATTCAATACAGTATGATTCAATACTGAGTAAAAACGTTCTTGCGTCATCATTAAAAATAGTGAAGAAAAATTCATATTTAACTTGTATACAAACACTTTTATTTAGTAGAATAGCCGTCTTAGAAACATTAAACATACCTATTTGAAATGAAGTTTATTTAATATTTTAAAACGTAATTTAACTGTATTCGTTGTACTTTAACTAAGAATTATTTTGCGACCAACCTAGAGCAAATAGGACCAAAATTCATAGAACAGGTGACAGTTTACCAAAGAGACTGAAATGGCATCTGCTCATTCCTAGTTGTTGACAAGAATGAGAGTCAACCGCTGTTGCCATCTCACAATTAAGTTTCAAAATATCATGAATAGATTTTCTTTTCATTTTCTCTGAATCAGGGGCTATGCTTGATTCGTCTAATAGGTGATACGCCTGTCACGTGTCCAGCGTAATCCGGGTCTGCAACAGACTGAAGTTGAATCAAGTGTATCGGCGTATGCACAGGAAGTAATTAGCAAACCTCAAAGTAGCTCTAATAAACATTTTATTCATGTCAAACGAATCTTAATTTTTTAAAATGTTGATAAAACATCATCTTTCGTTAAATTCACTGTACTTCATGTTTGTTTTTTATTCATAATAATCATTTTGATAAGTTTTCATCAAAAGTATTAAATTAGTTGTGGAATGTCACACGGAAGATAGTTGTCCGCCATGATGCGCCTGGTACGCACGTCTTTTAAACTGGCGTATTGTCACACGCCTAGGGCGCACACATGGTTCCAATAAAGTGCTTTGCACTTTCGTCACTTCTTGCGGCGTACGCCTGATAGCACGCCGGGTTACCAATCAAGCAGGGCCAGGTACTCTTTACAGTCCAGGTTGATACTCATTGGAGTTAATCACCGTAACTGAGATCAATCCTACACACATAATGATAGTGCTGTATTCCTTTTCACAAACCACATGCAGAGATGACGGTGCACCTTTAATTCCAGATGAATGAATATGTCAAAAGGTAAAAAGACCTATCTATCTGAAAGCATAAGGGGTAAAATGAAAAGTCACCCTTTTTACGAAGATCTACTGTTTTGCTACAGGAAACACATTTTATCAATATGAAGTCATCAGACTTGTAGGACATCATTGCTGGATGTTCCAGATCTTCTGAAGAAGTTGTTCCAGCTGCTGCAGCGTTTAAAGGCAGTTTTGGTAAGCCTCGCATCCAAATCGAGTCCAAATGACTGACGTGATGAGTGGCATCAGCTCGGTAAAAAGAAAATTTCGACTCATCCGTGTAAAGGACATGGTTCCACTCAACCTCATTGGTCGCACATGCTATCTTATCCACTGTAGTGGTCGCTGGTAATGTTGTGAAGTCATATTCGGTCCTCTTGCGCTGTGCAATAATCTTAGGTCTAAACTTTGACGCACGATTTGTGATGATAACTGCCACAGTCCAGGGATGACTGCCGTGACTGTTGTTGACTTGATTCGGTTCCTAAGTTGTGACCTCTTCACCAATCTTTAACTGTATTATGTATGATTGCATGTGGTCACTTGTAGTAAACTCCTGGAAGAGAAAGTGATCGGAATGCATTTAAAAACATTTTGAAGAAGTTTTAATTAACAAAATGTATTGATGACAGATAAACTTTAACATTATCATTTCACTTTAAAATATTTTAACAATAGTTTATTACCTATGTGTGTTCTGAATATCTTTATGGGATAATTTGGGTTATTTGAAACAAGTGATGTGTAACCAGTTGAAAGTTGTGTATCCAAAACAGTTTTTCCAACGTTTCCCCAGCGGTGTTTTATTGGTAAAGTACATGATTTCCTCATGTCTTTGTTTTGGACAATTCCTTTCATAAACTGAACACACAATATTGTTTAGAAGTAGGATATTATCTAGAGGTGAAGTTTGATGCCAACAGAAAAAGGACTTTGTTTTTAATATTGCCAACACAGACGTACCTCACCGGTGTATTGTTATGCAAGTATCTGGTACATGGTTTGATCATGGTTTCAAAGGAATAGCAATTTCTTTTGTGTAAAATAAATAGATCATTAAAACTTGTGACTGTTGAATATTAAAATTATGTCAACTTTATATTTTTTTTTAAAGTCGCTTGTCACTCGTGAAATATCTAATTTACCCATGACACTTGTTGAAATAAACCTTGTATTTGGAAAACTACATGAAGTATCCTCTATTTATTAGCACATGAATAAAATCGTGTTTATGAAACGTTTTTAAAGCAATATTTCTTAAGGTTTTTCAAACATTGAATCAATGTATTGTTTATAATTTACAAAAACCAGATCTGTGTAAAAACAACACTTCCCCAAATTATTGTTTTCAAGTACAAATACTTCTCTCCAAAAGGTTAAATTTTGTCTGTCCATGAATATTTTTTTACGCCTATGAATCGTGTTTATGTGAGCAAAAATCGTGTTTATGTGAGCAAAAATCGTGTTTATGTGAGCAAAAAAAGTTCTACCGAAAAAATGTGTTAGTATATGGTGGAGATGTTTAAATCAGTTCGATTTTATAACAGTAATCTAATAGTTTCCTACCCCCAAAATTCTTATAATTTCTTTAAAATATGTTTCACTGTTTTGGGTTTTTTCTCGCAAACTAATTCATACAGCCTTAAGACAAACAGATTTGCAATACGTCTATAAAACGGAATTATATAGAAGCAGATGCATAGGAAAGAGTGGTTTAAAAAAAATGGAAAATATACCTTATTCATTAATTAAATGAAAAACGTGAAACAATTTTACAGAACATGATTTCCCCAAAGGTTGTCTCAAAGCAAATTGTCATTCCCGATTGTCACAATCTAAAAAAACACGAATTGAGAAATTGAATGAAATTGTGAACTAATCAGATATCCTGTTCATTATAAACCCTTCATTTGATAAACATGTGTTAATTTTTCCGAACAATGCTCATGTTACTACGATGTAATATGCCGAGTGAAAGGGGACAGCTATTCTCAGAAACTATTAAAGATAGAATAACCAAATTTGTTCTGGGTCTTCAGGTTATACCTTGATTTGATTTGATTTGATTTAAACATATTTATTTGGTAAGGATTGGGTACAAGTAATCCAACTTGCTGAAACCCTCTCCTAAAAGACATTGATGTAGTTAGAAAATCAGCACAGCGCAATAAGTATTTACGGAATTATTGCCCTCTTTCATTCTCTCCCCACAGAGACAGATCAAGTCATGAAATATTGATACAGCCTCTATTCTTTTACGCCGACTGTGTGGGATAGAATGGGAGATGTCTGATTGGAGGCTAAAGCTGTTCTAAAATCATCATTTTGGCTACTGCATCATCGCAAAAACATTTTGATATGAACCACTCTTTCCATGTGAGAAGTGTTGTTATTTGATAAAGCAATTCAAATGGATTGTGGTGTTTTTGTTTTGCCAGGGGAAATTGTCGGAACCCACGGATTTCGGCGTAATACAACAGAGGTATGATTAAGAGTTTATTAGAAAACTAAACTTTATAAAAACAAATAATAAAGTTAGATATTTGAAAGATCAGCGATTTTTAATATTTTATGTTAATTAAATATATACAAGTAAAGGTTACAAGCTTTAAGCAGAAACAACTATTCCTTTCATATGCGAAATTCGTTGAAACGTCCAGTCATTAAACACGTTACACATATACTGAAATAGGTGTCACAAACATGTCGAAATTTAAGGTAGTACCATAATTGTATGCCAGCAAGATTCTTATTTAAGATTTTGATAATTGAGCAACACTGGTGTGAAGATAATGATTCATCTGACACTACTTTGCCCAAGTATCAAACATAAAGAAATGTTAAGAATTTAAAAAATATTAATTTTATCTTCTTATAAATCCATCACCATCATTCTTACCTGAAGGCAAGACAAAAACTATTTTTAAAGATTCAAGACAATTGATCAGTTTCAGTTCAAAACTCCTTGGCGACTTTTCTAAACATTTAATCATTTCTGGTTTTATTTACAGTTTATATTATTTTCATTTCATTTCCGTAAGGATTGACAAATCACATTGAACGAACTTAACCACTATGTTTGCCGACAGTGGTTGTGTTTATTTTACACAAAGGACACATAGTATGATTATTCAACTTAAACTGTCGCCCTCATAGCAGTAAAGTCGATATTAGATTTGAAAGAAAAAGATAAATGAAAATAAAATCTAATTATTTCGAGATTTAAGATGATTCAATCTTTCTGGGTTTACGATGAATGTCAAACCATAAAAACAAGCTTAACTAACCAAATAAAATGCCATTGAAAAATGCCAAAATTGATCCTTACAACATGTAGCGTATATTTCGTGCAAAAGGTTCAGTTCCCCAACACACTAAATAAATAATTTTACATAAAACCTCTGTTTTATTTGAGATATGAATGCAACCGGTACTTAATTGTATCAAGTTCAAACACAAAAGATTGGGGATGTTGTACCACATGTTATGTATGTTTTCTACAAATGTTCAGTTCCTAAAAACTTGAGAAATTTTACGTAAGATCCTGGTCATATTTGAAACACAGGGTATTTCTACTTAACCACCCCATGACCGTGAATTGTATCCGATTGTACTTTAGTTGTAGTATTCCAGGAATTCAAGAGCTAGACACTTTCTGAATAAATTGTAAGGAGATAATGATCGTGCAAATACAAGATAATCCAAAAGCATAGCTCGAATAAATTGTATTTGAAATGAATTAGAAGTAAATAATCGTGCAAAAACGTGATAATCCTATACCATTTCTGAATAAATTGTAAGAAGAAAATAATCGTGCAAATACATGATAAACCATTTCTGAATACATTTTGAGAAGAAAATAATCATCCAAATGCGAGATTATCAAGGCAGTAATATCTCTAAAAGTAAACAAGACTTGAGCAACTTCTCATTTGATAATACCATATATATATAATATTTTTTGGGGCTATCATATGAAACATAGACGCATACAGCCCCGTGCCAGTTTTATTAAGACAGTGACGATTTTAATTCGATCTTAATTCAACTTCGCACGTTTTGTAATGATACCACATAAACATTTTCATGAAAGTAACTTGTGCTGCACATGCAAATCTATGGGCAAAACGTCACTGTCGGAATATACCTGGCAGGGGTCTGTATATCACTATCAATTTTGAGTAGCAATTGTTTTGTTTGCTGAGGAATGTTTCAAGCGCGTAAAAGTACATCCTAGGTCACACAGACCTAGTCTTAATACTCTTCACTGTTGACATTAATATTAGCAACTTACTTCATAGATGGGGATATCAAAACATCATACATGTAAAAGCAGCACATTTTGCGAAATTTCATATTCCCTAAAATGTTTACTGTAGGTTTTGAAATAATCTATTGCTTGGGTTTTCCTTAAATAGAGCAATATATTTTTCGACAATAAAGGATGAAAAAAGACATCTTCGATTTTCTTCATCATACCGATATAGTGCTGTTTACACATTGCAGTAAATAAATACTATATAAAAACAATTGTTATACTTTCAAAGTTGATTCCATTTGCAATTTAATTAACACTGAAATAAGAAAACAGCACAAAATAGTCACACAGATGCCTTCTTAACACACATTATCTGTCATTGACATTTGTTAATATCAAGTGAGCTATACAAAGGGGTGCAAAAATACTGTTAAATAAAAAGAAAACGAGTGTTTAAATGGCAGTGGGAAACTTAAAATTGAAATTTAAACAAATTAAATCTTACTTAACAAAGTTTGTAACCAAACTTTTAGATTAGTATGGACACCACCGTTTCACTTTTTTAAATATGTGATTTAGATATGTCAAGACAAAGTTGACTAAATTATTGTCTTAAGAATTTATTCATTTATTCAGAAATTCATAATATATTCTATTATTCTGTCTCTTATTCTTCTGCAATAACAATAATTTTGCTTCGGAAGCTTTAGAAAGACAGAAAAGTCTTCACACAGAGTCAATTTATCATAAAATCTATATTAAAATGTGAATATGAAAAACCTATTGCTCACAAAAGCATTCATAATCAGTCATACGTGTTATTGGGAAAGTAATATACATGTAGCTGAATAACCAGGGGCAATAAAACAGTCGAATAGAAAATTGTGATCGTTTTGAAAGAATCAAAACAAAATTAAACTTTCAAAAAGGGTATTTTTCTCTTATTCAATACAGTTTGATTCAATACTGAGTAAAAACGTTCTTGCGTCATCATTAAAAATAGTGAAGAAAAATTCATATATAATTTATATACAAACACTTTTATTTAGTAGAATAGCCGTCTTAGAAATTTGCAACATTAAACATACCTATTTGAAATGAAATTTATTAAAATATTTTAAAACGTAATTTCACTGTATTCGTTGTACTTTAACTAAGTAATATTTTGCGACCAACCTAGAGCAAATAGGACCAAAATTCACTGAACAGGTGACAGTTTACCAAAGAGACCAAAATGGCATCTGCTCATTCCTAGTTGTTGACATGAAGGAGAGTCAACCGCTGTTACCATCTCACAATTGAGTTTCCAAATATCATGAATAGATTTTCTTTTCATTTTCTCTGAATCAGGGGCTATGCTTGATTCGTCTAATAGGTGATACGCCTGTCACGTGTCCAGCGTAATCCGGGTCTGCAACAGACTGAAGTTGAATCAAGTGTATCGGCGTATGCACAGGAAGTAATTAGCAAACCTCAAAGTAGCTCTAATAAACATCTTATTCATGTCAAACGAATCTTTATTTTAATTTTTTGTTTAAATGTTGATAAAACATCATCTTTCGTTAAATGCATTGTACTTCATGTTTGTTTTTTTATTCATAATAATAATTTTGATAAGTTATCATCAAAAGTATTTAATTAGTTGTGGAATGTCACACGGAAGATAGTTGTCCGCCATGATGCGCCGGATACGCACGTCTTTCAAACTGGCGTATTGTCACACGCCTATTGCGTCAACATGGTACCAATAAAGTGCTTTGCACGTTTCGTCACTTCTTGCGGCGTACGCAATAGAAAATCCTTTTGTATAAAGTAAATAGATCATAGATACTCGTGATTGTTGAATATTAATAAAACGTCAACTCTATATTCTTTTCAAAGTCACTCGTCACTCGTGAAATATCTACTTTACCCATGACATAAACCTGGTATATGGAAAACTGCATTAAGTATCCTCTATTTATTAGCACATGAATGAAATCCGTGTCCTTATGAAATGCTGAGACAGCAATATTTCTTAAGGTTTTGCAAACATAGAATTAATTTATTGTTTATAATTTACAAAAAGCAGATCTGTGTAAAAAAACACTGCCCCAAGTCATTATTTTCATTTACTATTCATCATATCATTTTATATAACATGATATCATATTACAAATTCGTGTTTTCAAATAATATTTCATACTTGCTAATGAAAAAGCAATTTCGAAAGAGTTTTACAATATTATAGTCTCTGAAAAAATTATTCGTTAAAGCACAACATCAGAAAAGTGTGAGACTTTTTTTCTTAAAGAGACACAGAGTACATGTACATGTATGTTGATAGGATCACATATGTCAAATTTTGAAATCGATGTTATTACATCGGGAACCACTAACTGTTACTGAAAATAACAAGTTAAAGGTCAATCAGTACATTAGAGCGAAAATACGGCCATTCAAAGTCGGGGTTTTGATCGAAAACCGGACAATGTGACCGAGTGGCGTGCGCAAATTCGCCAAACGTAATTTTGAAACCTTGTCATAAGCTGACAGGAAGATATATTCGATTCGATAGTGTTTATTAGGTATTGTAACTAATAGGTAGATTCATTGGATGCATAATTTCGAATATTAAACGTATTTGAGATGTTTTCTTGATTTTTTCATAAAATCAAGCATTTAAGAGATATCATGCATAAATGGATATATTTGCAAGTCCAATGATGAGATATGAACTTCAATCAGCATAATAGATATTTTGTAGCTTATCAAAACCAAATAAAATTTTAAGGAAGAAACTCTGTGTCACTTTAATGTTTTAAAATTTTCAAAACTTAGCAAATGCAATGAATACGAAATGTGATAAAATTCAAATGCATGGGAATATCCCATTAGGAGATTATGGTGACGGTTCATATACCTATAAACAACTCCTTTGAGAAAAATAACCGCACTGATTGTAGGAAAGAATCAATATAGTTTCATCAGCAGTTCAATTCCTCGGAAGATAAACTATAAAATGTGAATCATAAAATGGTGATAAAAACTTCTTTCGGGAATTTGACTGTTACAAAATCAATTCTTTTGCATTGTCTTTTAATATCCTTACACAATAAGTATTAAAAATATTGAGAATTGCTAGTTTTTGGTTGTTTGCTATAGTTGTCCCTTGCCAATAATAAAGATAAAATCCATATGAACTTTAATTAAGATTGAAAGTTTTTTCTTATATTTTTACAAAATATATCAGTTCTGTAATGGACCATCGGATGTTAAGTTATGTTATTTGATATTGATGTGGAAAACACAGCACTTCCACGTCAAGAAAGACAGTGGTATGGAACTCTATTGCGGCTTATTTTTCAAAACCAAGTGTATTTCAATAATTTTAATAATGATTTACAATCAAATGACAAACAGACCAATTTGTTTAAGAATTACATTGTACTCACTAAAAACCTAGTGTATGTGTGTCATGAATGAAACTTGGTGTAATCAATTTATATATATTTTGAATAAATGTAGGTCCAGTTGAAGATATGTTTCCAGATTAAGTGTCAAACAAAAAAATGAAAAAATACTCTGCCTGACTGAGTCTCCGTTGCTCGTTACCAATGGTTTGCAGATAAAGAAAACTGTATTTTCTTCAAAACTTAATCATTTATCGCCTTCTCCTTCGAATGTAGTTTGATTAATATTACACTAACTTTGTGGTTCTGAATCATGGATTTGTATCAACACAAAGCATACATAACATGATCAGCCGAATACACAAAGTAAAATAGTTGTCTCGATCTTATATTGTGTGCGATGATGGTTGACATTTAAACGATTGACGGTATCTCTCAAAACTGAATTTGCCCTGAAACTGTATACTTAGCTTCTTGCTTTTTCCTCCAATTTCTAAAAGATTCTTAGCGCCAAACCCTATCCAGGAAAGCGTGAACCTTGACAGATATATAATTAGATGAGGAAGACAAGACTGATTCTATGGATGAACAACTTCTTTATTTGACAGTACCAACAACTTCTAGAAGGCCACTCAAACAGCTCATGTAATCAGATGTTGATAATCCCATTGACACTGATTAGTGGAGTCAAAGGACGTCATTTAAATAGATGACCTCTGTATAGTCTTTTTTTTAATTAATTACCCAATCACTTGACAACCTGAATGGAGCTTTTTTCTGATAAGCTGTTTTGTCTCAATGTTTCAAGTTTGTTGAAAATCTGTCTTCTGCAAATGCGGTTGCTTTTGTCAAACCCTAACCTTGTCTAATGTGTAAAACAATATTTAGATACTTACTGCTTGTAACGAGTGTTGACATTTATAAGATTATACATTTTCTTCACATTAACTTTTGATAATATAGACATATGCATTTGGGCTTATAAACAAAATTTATCTTGTTGGACAAAAATAATGCTATCTGAAAAAGATCCAAGTGAACAGTACTAGGACATAAAGAAACCATTTCCTTCAAACGAACGTTTTGATCCCCGATTAGCCTTCCTAAACTGTATAGTTTTACAATTAATACAAATTCACTGTCAATTCAGAACAAGTCACTTCTAAAGGTTCCTTTTGGTAATGTTCTAGGTACTGTAAAATTCATTTTGGGTTTTAATTGCCTTTGGAAATATGAGGTGTAAAGTTTCTGCAGTCGCAATACATTTAAGCAAATGACAGTATTAACTGTCTGTCCCTTCTGACGAATATTACAATTTCATGAAGGCTATCCTTCAATATTCCTGATTGACAAGACATTAAGTAAGTTTTTCATGAACCTCTACCGTCTAAACAATATGACAGTTTTAGCTACAAGGAGCAGTCTAAGTAAACCTAGTCTCAATAATACTCGCTACACTTCCATATTGAGTCTAGCTAGACACAGAAACGGGTCGCGTCAGGTTTTCTGAGACTGCTACCAGAAGTTAATAAGAACCAATAATAGCAGTTAACAGTGAGACATAGTTATCAATATAAATATACATGTATCTATTCAAATGGGTTACAAACAGTTACAAAGCTGTTTCGTCGTTACAAAATCGCCAATATATTCATACCCTCAAGGCACATACCAACTTTGGTAAGCTAATAATAAACATTGCTCGGTCACGCAGGCGCTCACGGTACAAGTGGGACTTTTTCATAAAAAATATCTGTACCATGGTTACCCGACCTTGATTTCAGTTAGTATATGGACCTTATGATATCTCTCAAATTACGTCTTACAACAACTGTTGGTCTAACAATGACTCATAACTGTATGATGACAATGTCTCGTTTGCAGCCTTTCAGAAGTTTTTCTTTAAACTTTTAAATTCAAGTTTCTTAACATTGAACAGACAATTACATAAGTATATTGTATATTATTAGCTTTTGAGGTCCGATATGAGAAAATTTACTTCAAAACCTGCTTGTCTTGAGAGCTTTTTGCAAATGCCATTGTTCATTATAAGTTATCAACGACGATGGCGTTACATCAAACCATACTGCACATTACGTCAAAAAGTAGAAAATACTTATAATCTTGTTGAACATAAACATATTCTAAAGAAAATAAACGAACAGAATTCATTTCAAATATCACTTTGGCTAGTAAGATAACATAAACTAGAGAAACTTTGAATAATTTTGATAGAAAGGTAACTAAGTATCTAAAAATAAAGAAGCTTTACATTTTCTGCTTCATGTATATGGAATTGAGAATACAACATTTACGAAGATTGCATAAATAGAAGTGTCACTGATTACAAATCGAAATTAATAGTGTGTATGAAATCACGAATGCAATTCCAAAACATAACACATATTAGAATATCGCCTTACATTAACAAAATAGAAACGTAATTCTTTTTTACCTTTTAAAATTATTTATCAATACACTTATACGATAACAGTCAGATAATATTATTCAATGGATTAGGATTACATCGTCAAATAAGAGAATCCTGAAAAAGTTGTTGAAAGTTTTGGAAAGAAATGAATAGAAATAATAGAATGAAAAGAAGTATAAACTTTTACAGAAGATGATTTCCCTAAGGTTATTGTAAACCATTTTATTATTCCCTTTTGTGACAATTGAAGAAACCAATAATTGAACAATTGAATTAGGGTTGTTCTCCTAATAAGACATCCTGTTCATCACAAATCTCTTACATCTAAACTTTTTATTTGAGAATCAAGTTATATTTCTCATCTGAATGATGTTTTCTTAACAATGATGTAATTAGATTTATTGAAGTCTTAAATCGCATAAGGCAATGTTAAATAGTAACAGTATTGAAATCTTTGCGAAAAGCATTGCTGCTAGGGATTGTTTCACTGAGAAATAACATGAAAAATTAGAAACAAATAATTGGTAAATGATCGCTTCTGTAGCTGAGAAAACTTGTATGTCAGAGCAGAACATGTTTGATTTGCACAATATTTAAATTGTGTCATTGGTCTATCACGTATCGATATTTTAGTGCGACATTTTGTTTTACGGTTAGACAAATTTTAACAGGAGCTTATGTGGAACAATTAAATAAGAACCTATATTCATTGGAAAACAACGCATGAGCCAAGAGATGGGCTCATATATAAAGCCAGCTGTGAAATCAACGTACTTGATTCATACCACAGAGTGAGAGTCACAGCATGGTCGTTGATGTATTTTAAGAAGAACTTGATTAAATGTGAGTATATTTGTAATATGTGTTTCTTCGAATAAAATCAATAAACTTTTACTTTTAATGCATGAGAATTGATAGATCCAACGTGCCTAAATGTGAGTATCAATAATATAATAGGATTCTGCACTAGAATGAGCCACAAATTTAATAGTGTATATAGAGTATCTCACCCAAGTGTCTTCTGATATCAAATATATCAACACAAGTTGATAAAAGTGTCAATTATCCGAGGCTTGCCGAGGTTATTTTACTTTTATCAACGAGTGTTGATATATTTGATATCAGAAGACACAAGGGCGAGATTCTATTTATCATCGAAAATCATTTTTCATCACACTTGCATAAAAAATGTACATGTTTGAACACTGCATAGCTCTAAAAATCCTAAACAAGTGATGTCATAGCACTGTGACGTCATGGTGTTAATGACGTCATAGTATTATTACCTCATTGTCTTTATGACGTCATAGCATTGTGACACCATTTCTGATGATGCTAAATGTTTGTGATGTCGTGTCCCTTCTGTTGACAGGGCATTGTTTAAAATCTACTGTCAAAGCGATATCTCCTACGAGATGTCGCTTGATCTTCTACAAACGATATCTCCTTTGGAACACAGTTTTGGATGATAAATGTATGTATTGTATGCATTTAATAAAATATGTATTTACTTCATCACCACTTGACCCCGGATTGTATGTCAATATACAAGTTATACTTTGTAATTGACACTCGGGCAGCTGTATTCGAGAGAATACGGCAGAGCTAGATCGTTTCATAAATAAATTGTTAAAATCTAATAATCAGGTAACAAAAGATATTTCAGGGCGCCATATGGTCATTCTCTCGCCCAAAAGGTAGCCACTTGGTCATCGTACCATATTCACAGATGTATGTTGACCTCATGTTATGTGTCATTGGAAAAGTATTTGAGTTGGATAACATCGTTTCAATTTATTTTGAGAATTTTGCCTTCAGACTTGCTTCTTAACGGGCGAGCTCCACTTTTTCTGAACAATTTCACAGGCACACTTGCATTCATACAGCAACAACTTATTTATTTTGACAGAGTAAATCATTGCGTTTCTGTACAAATGCTATACAGTAATTACAATCATTTAGATTTCCGCAAAGTTATATTTTATAATTTTTTTATTTTTTTGTGTTCTGCAATTTCAAAAACATTGCTTCGAAATCTTTATGAAGACATTTAAGTTAAAAGAAGATTAAATAAAAACTACATTAAAATCTCGATTGCAGGAAGCCTATTTCTCACAAAACTAATGTAACAGAGCATTATCAGGGTAATAAACGAGTCAAATGGAAAATGTGTGATCGTTTTGGATGAATTAGACCGAAATTAATCTTTCAAATAGGGTATTTTCTCTTGAATAAAATGGATCTACATCTAGTACGTGCAAAAGAAAGCATAACACAAAAAATAAATACCTACGAACTTTTTATAATGGTCCATGAGAAGGTGCATTGGTTCACTACCTTGAAAGCAACATTTGTGACCAGTATATTCCAGAGGATTATACTGGTCGACTGCATCTTGCGAACTATAGAGCTCTGTGTGATCTTAACCATATTGGTATCTCCCCATGTCAGTAACGCGGCTTTGCAAGCCAAAAGAATTGCATATGGTATTTTCAAATCTCTCTTTATGTTAAATCCATTACCCCACAAGTTATTTTTAAGTATTTGACACTAAATCAATCCCATTCTTCTGTATGGAGCTGAGATATGGGGAGTTGATAAAAAAATTAAAAGAAGTGGAAATTGTACATAATTATGTTTTGTTGTAAACGATTTTTAATTGTGAAACGGTCCACATCGAACCATATTGTTAGGTGAGAATGTGGACGTTATCCTATGTACATAAGTGCTTACAAAAAAGCTGTTAAATACTGGTGTAAAATATGTAAAATGTCAGATTCAAGATTTGTAAAGAAATGTTAAAATATGTTATTTTTAGATTCTGTAAATGATAAAATAAACTAGGCATCAAAACTTAAGAATATTCTCTACACCTTTTGATTTGGATATATTTGGGAACAACAACAACATTTGAATAATGTTGATAAATTCTTATTAGAATTTTTGTTTAGATTTATTATTATAAACAAGAATGGTACTCGTCAATTGTAAATAGTTCAAAGAATTCGTTCCATTCTTGTTTTAAATTCAAGTTTCGTGTTGAATTTTATATAACAAATTTATCATTATCAAAGTTTCGATCATCTCTTGCCAGATTCAGATGTGCCTCACATCGCCTCCAAATTGAAACCGGTCGTTATACTAACCAACCCAGACAAAATAGATTATGTACTTTACGGAAAGATAACTTTATTGAAAATGAATTTCATTTCCTACTTGTATGTAAATGCTACCAACATCTAAGGCGTTTGTATTTACCGTATTATTTCTATTCAAGCCCAACTATGAATAAATTCAATATGCTTATGTCTGAAGACAAACAAGATGACTTCTTTGAGTGGCATTTTAGAAGTTGAAGGTCAAATAAGGACGCTATTTATGGATGACAACTTCTTTATTCATAGGGTGCGACGTTTCGATACAGATTCTTGTATCGTTTTCAAGCATGAATAAAAGACAGAGCACATGAGGTATATATAACAAGATACAAACACGATGTTGTCCAGAACTTATTAATTTTTATACACAGTGCAATGATTCTTAGAGATAAATTGTTACGCCAATAATATATTGCAAGTTGTTGGTTTATCGTATTGTTTGTAATTATATACATGTACCGCTCTGTAAATCTTAAAAATGTAGACTGGGCCTATGGCCTCCACTGCAAAGAAATAAAGCTTCTTAACAACCATATGGGTGATCCACAATAAACAAGAAGTTGTCATCCATTAACAAATTTATAAATTCAGGCTCCATGTATTGTAACAAAGAAGGTATTTTGAAAATTTCAGCTTCCCAAGTTGACTGATTCCTGATTAAATCTGCCACACTCTGCCAAGACCTTTTTTACAGAGTTATATAGATATTTATGTAAGTGTTACAAAGATGTCACAATGTATTCTGAAAATACTTCCACGCCTATATTTTAAAGGGAAGGTTGATTATATCGGATCGGAAGAATTACAATTGTCAGCACTGGACAACGGTTCATGCCATAGTAACCCATCTGGCCTTTATAGACCTGATGAGCTAAAACAAAAATAAAACAAAAACAATATAAGTCATAGTGAGTAAAGATTCCCTTATTAATGCCTCTGCTCGGAATCGAACCGAATTCCAGTGTTTGGGACTACCAGTACAAAAGCTTCCAAAGAGAATCATGGAACCAATTTTTTAATTATAAGTTGTTAGTCATGAACATGTTACTGTTGGAAATAATTAATTAACAAAAAAAGTATTTGACTCACAAATCATGAGTAACAAATGTTACAAATCATATAATATCCAAATTGATAACTAAACAATAGAGCCGTGGACCCTGTAGCTCACCAGTCAGGTGGGGTGGTTAGGTTACAAAGAGGTGTTATTGATTTTGAGCATATTATTGGTGTCCGAGAAGAAGTTTCTTTTAAAGATTAATAATTTAGTGAAAATGGGTGACTGCACAAATTTGGATCTCCAAGGTGCAAGGTACCTACAGGGGTTGCTGTACTGGGCAGAGATTTGGGAATATTTACCCATCGACATAGTGAAATATCACATTAGACTTACTGGCAAAGGGAAGAAATCCCATTGCAAAAATATATAATTTTAAAATTACTATAATTATTTTTTTAAATCCCATTAATTTCTCTGAAATTTCCACTGTATAAGGCAAAGGGGGGATATTTATCCCTTTGACACTTTGTATCAGGAAGAGTCCAGTACCTACCAATAAAATTGCAGCTTTGAAAGGCCTGATGAGCTAAAAAATCAACTTAGTTTATTATGTGAATATCGCACATCTGAATTTGAAATAAAAAAACTTCACACTTGGAAATGATAATTTCAATGAAATAAATATTAATTATATAATTCAAATTGTATGTGAGATATTTCTAGTTCAAAATTTGCAACAATGCCTGCAGTGTTATATAGCCTATTTGCCTTGATATTATGATACTTATCAATGATGAGTTGAAGAAAATTATGAAAGAAAAAATACATGGCTGCAACGCTGGCTCTTGCAAATTAAATATAAATCTATTTTCTATCTATCTATCTATATATCTATCTATCTATCTAATCTAATCTATCTATTGTCATATTATTAAAAGGAATTAAGATTTATTATGTATGTTCACATACAGTTCACTTGACATGTCAATTGAATATGCAATGGATAAACTAATTTTACTAACAAGTGCATTGTGTGATTGATTTGTAACTCATGTACGTCTGCATCTTCACAACGTCACGGGCGAAACGAAAAAGTTTCTAAACTTTCCCATTCCTCCCTTGACATCATTGGCCGTAATTTCTGTGCTAGCATTTCAACCCGCTGCACGGAAGTAGAATAGTCCAATCAGAAGACAGCATGTTAAATGAACCGATTTGAAAAAATACTTTTGTATGCATTTTACAAGGGAGAGAAACACTTTATTTGAGTGATACATTAATGTTTGTTTTCTCTGTATTCTCGGTGCTCATCAAAAACATGAAAACAACCATGCGGACTGAAGCTTAAAAATAACATTTCACTCGGATAGTTTTCAAAAAGATCGTCTGTTAGTATTTTGAATTTGTACCGAATGTAAAGGCCAATTTCATTGGCTATTGTTTAAAGAGCTGATGAGGGGCGTAACTCGTGATCACGATAGGTGTCGCTGCTCCTGATCACCAGTTTTCTACCTTGTGAAGGCAAGGTCTAAACGAGGAGTTGCTCGATACGTTTTCACCTTGCCGTGGGAAGATGGTACGTCTGTAAATAAAATTGTATTTTTTTAATCCCGGGTCAGAGTTTCTTTGTTATTCTTCGAAACTCAAAAGTGCTACATGCAACATGACAGCCGAAACAGTAAAATGTGCACGCTGTTATTTATTGATATTTTGACAAAATTGGAAAATTAACGAAGAAAAGCTAGATTTATGACTACATATACCCTCTGGGCGGGCTGGGCTAAACAATTTAGCCCGAAAGTCGGAAGCATGTTATTGACCTTCTTGTAGACTGATATACAACTGAGTGGTAAATGAGAAATAACGTCCTTTGTTAATAAGACGAAAAATAGGTGACCCACGAAAATAGGGAACTTGAGGGTACCCTAAATTAATTTAATTAATTACATTGACCTAACAATTATTTTGAATTTAAAAAGAAATATTTCTTGAAAGAAAAATCTATTTGATTACTCGATATCTTTATTTTCTGTCGATATTGATTGCAGTGAGTAACGAAAGCTGAACAAACTCGTTAGCTCTGTGTCGGGGGAAAAAAATATTCCAGTAGAGTTAGTTCCCTTGCAAAACGTCTAACCTACCATTCTGGCCGCTGTCCCTGTTTAGAAATCGCGTCCTCTGCCGAAGAATCCGGCGAAGAGCTAAACCGAAATGTTGGCTGGAATGTGGGATGTGCCGATCTCGTTGGTTCCCCAGCGTAAGGCTCAACGGCTTGATCATTGGGATCGACCATGTAGGTGTCATCCTGCGACGACATGTCAGAAATTGCGGGGGAATCCATGATGTTGTGTCATCACTGACGTCACTTTTCAAGGGAGATAAGTCATGGACCGTTTTCCTCAATGATCGAACGTTTTTGACAAGAATAATTTAGAGGGAAGTTTAGGGTCAAATAGTTTATCTATGTGTTATTTCAATAACCGGAATTTATTGAAAACGTGTTTTATTAGCAATCTCAACTAGTTGAACAACATTTTAATAAGTAACAAGAAAAAACGTCATTTTTTGTGTACAATTAACCTTTAACTCTACTTTTGTTATTGTGTCTGCCCCATGTGAATTCTGACTGACTAAAAAAGGGATAATCTTCTGTCTGTTGTTTTGAAAACCCATGATGCTTTACATTTGCTTTTGTTATTTTTTTTGTTTTCAACAATAGTTTTATGATGGTTTCCATTTCTCGTGATTGTCATATTTTGTACCAGTCTATCAAAATGTATTCATCTCAAATACTTATAGCAGGGTTTATCTAACTAAAACTATCTTCAAAAATATTGTTTTCTGGATGCAATAAGATCGTGCTTAACTATAAATTTTTATCGTTATTAACGCAATAGATATGAAACAATTTGAAACAATTTAAATTGCGACCAACATTATTCAAAAATTCAAATTTCTAAAAGGTCGAATAAGTGTACGCTCAACATTTCAAGGATTTGATTTGATTGCATTGCAATATAATTCAAATGTTTTGAATAGCATTTGAAGTTTGCTGTCCTCTTTATCAGTCCCTTAAGAAAAATAACAAAATATTGAAATAAAGTGTAATAACTTCTTGAAGGATATTTGTGATTTAGCAAACGGAAAACAAATGTAACTGATAAAGCAAAGACAATTGTTGGATGTTCATAATACATTATGCACAGTTGAAAACATTTAATACAAACATAACACAATGTACATTTGCAAAAGTGAAAAAGACTCTGCCTGACTACATATAGGTCTCTGGTTCGATCCAACCCTCCATTTTTTTGCAAGTCCATTTGTTAATTGATCATCTGATAATCAAGAGAATCAACCTCTGTAGATGAGCATAAAAACACATAAAAAATGTCGAAATCCAAATAGTGCAACTGTGTTATTGCCACTGATTTTCACTATATGATGCAAAATATTTTTAGGGTTTGTAAATGAAAAACCTTACTTCAGTTTCCTTATGTCAGGACATACCGACGAAATAGAAATAAGAATACAATGGATATTAAAATACAAAAAATATTGAGGCTAATAGTTTAAGTGAAAATTGAAATTACCCATTTATTTGAAGATTGTGATAATAATTATAATAATAAATATCATATCAATATTACATCAAATTATTTGTCTACAATAGCTCTTACAGGAAATGCCAAAACCGTGGCAGCCGGATGCTGAAATAATATTATCTATAATGACCGGATAACATTTGTCAAGACGAAGACAAAAACTCATTTGTCAAAACATGTGTGTGCTTTTCAATAGAGTAACTGATACGCACGTAAATACATAATCTATATAAATATACCGCGCCCTTAAAGGGGCAGTAGCACGTTTTTTGATAATTTTATATTTTAAAATTTTCACTGATAATTGTAAGTTAATGCTAAATGTATTATTTTGACAGTGTCAAAAATCGTATTACACAAGCCAATCATCCATAGTCAGAGGACAAAGTATGAAGATTCTCATAAAATCCA
Source organism: Steromphala cineraria (assembly GCA_916613615.1). Lineage (NCBI taxonomy): Eukaryota > Metazoa > Mollusca > Gastropoda > Trochida > Trochidae > Steromphala > Steromphala cineraria. Next base: position 56,100,614 of record OU744732.1, on the reverse strand, counting down.
TTGGCAGCCATTTTTGTGTGAACACCTTTAATTCATTTTGTGTAAGAAAAGGAATGGCATGGCTTAACTTTACATTGTATATTTGATTTATTACTGCTCCATTTAGTTTTTATACAATGTCTAAAGATTGGAACCATTTATTTTCATTTTCCTGACATCACCTTATATTCCCCCTAAAAACGTGCTACTGCCCCTTTAATAATCATACCTTAATGTTCATACAAACAGAAAATTTTTGAGAGAATACTTACCGAATGATACAGGAATTATTCTTGTTGAACAATCTGTTTGAAGTTGTTTTCTATCCAGAATAATTGCCTGTTATTACCTATAAAACAAACTGCTTTTAGATAAAAGAAACCTTATTCCTTTGAAGTTTGAATCATTTCAAATAACCACAACGTAAACACTTGTACGCATTCACTTTGCAAATATATTTATATATCGAAGATTTATATGATTGAAGTGTTGTTTAACATCGCTCGATCAGTAATCTCTTTGTATGTCTATAAAATCCTTCTGTTCTGTTTGGACATGAATATAAAAGTAATAATTTGAATATGAATTGTTTTCACTGAATTTATTTCAGTTAACATAGTTCAACAATGATAATTATAAGGCCAAAATGTAACGTAAATTGGCCTAAACAAATTTTCTAAGGTCATTGGTCATTTGTAAGGGATAAACCATTTCCTAAAGCTTGTTATTAATTGTATCATTAAGTAAAAACACCATTTTCTTAGCTTAAAGAGGGAATTACAAACTATGCAAATTATTTTACTCGCCTAAGGAAACTTGCAATTTGCAAAGTGAAATTCTTGTATTTGTTCTTCAACAAAGAACTATCAAAATGATCTTTGATAAGAAATTAAAAACATTATTATTTTATTGCTAAAACATTACACAAACCAATTGTATTCTTATCCAAGAAATATTCCCAAATTATTCACAAGATTGCTTGCTTCTAAATGTGATGGTAAAAAGGTGAATGATAAAAGGGTTTTATGTTAACGTGTGAAGCAAGTTGAAAGCAAATCAAGCCATATAAACATAGTTACAAATAGAATTAAGTCATTTTTATATTTATCAAAACACTGTCAGGTTTAACAATGTATTAAATCAAGGTTTTAATTTTTGATCATGTGTTCTATTGTAATTACATGTACATGTATTCAATATGAATGTTATAAAAGAAGGAAAACCAAATTTGAAATCCGAATACCTCAGTTTGAGAAATTAGAAATCAGTCATATAAATATGTCAATAAGATTTATGTAGTTTATAAATAAATCAAATACTTATCAATGAAGTGAAAATGTCATTTTATTTCTCATCAATGATAGGTATTGAAGTAAAGAATACTTTGAGTGCTTCTTTGAAAGTTTCCGAAATAAAAGAGAAAATAAGATCTTTTTTCCATTTAAAAGACACTCGATGCCAGACCAATCTTCTCTTGGAGAGTAGCAGATGGTCCATGACAAATTGACCAAATCAGCTTGAATAGAAAGAGTACAGAAATATCAAATGACCACTTGAACTCATGTATTAATGATCACCATCAAATTGTCCAAATCGACTTCCACCAGTCATCTCTTGAAATTGACACACGGTTCTAGAGATCAATGAAGTTGCTGAGGATTTTAAAGGTACTGTACATTGAATTTGGAATTGAAATTCCATACATTTTACAATAATAAATAAATGTTCATATAAAAAATAGGTTAAACAACGATCAAATTACTCAACCACATTATCCGTTGTCTTTAGATAACTTAAAGGTAGGAAAATGGATTCATGTAACTAAAATCAAGATGGTACGTTCGTTTTAGAAATGCTGAATTCACTAATTTGTTTTTAAAGCGTTGTCTTTATAATTCATTTTTTTAGATTATAATGCCTACAACAACTTTCCCCTTTTACACTTCCCCTTTTATGCTATCGTTGTTACCTCAACCTTAGTCAACCTTGAAGGAATGTATGGATACTCCTTTGATAGCTCATGATCATTTGATTTCTCATCATAAACTTTATTTTCTCAAAATTGTTCCTTTCAGATTTTGTTACAAAATAGACAACGAATGTAATAGTTTGGCATGATATATAATGAAATTATTTATTTGACATTCTATATCTCTCATCACCTTGAGTATTAAATATAAGTTTCATGGCAATGATCTGAAACATGAAAACGTGAAATGAACGACATTGGTTATGTAAACTTTAATTTAAAACATAATAATGATAAAAATAGTAAAATAGTTCAGTTCAGTTATTTAAATGAAATGTTATTGCCCTTTCGAATTCTTTATTCATCATCAACCTACTGTATTAATGTAATTTGTTATTAAAAGATGAAAACGCGTGGTGACATGCAAGTTTTATTTATGCAAGTGTTTCTCTCCAAGCTGACGACATTTTAGACTCTTTCAAGATCAGTTAAACTGGAACATCCTAGAATAATAGTTCTGGAAACGATTTCATGTTTGTTTTTTTGTGAAGTAAATTAGAACTGCTGTCCAATCAACTATGAGTTTTCCGTCAATGGATTTGTTTGCATTTATTGAAAGTTTGATTTTTTTCTTGGCATTAATGATTACAGCTCTTTTAGTGTCTACAACGCATGTAAACTTTCATATAATTTTAACAAGGAAATAAAATTGATTGTAAGTGAAGCCAGCTTATGTTACCATTTAAAGGGCATGTTTTTGATAATTTTTGAAGGGACTTAAAATATAAGTCATAGTACGATTCCGTTGTAACTCAAAACGCACAGCTTCCTTGCATCATGTGCATATATATTTCTTACAGGTTTCATTCATTAACAGTGCAAAGAGGGAAATTCGATGACAATAGGCAGAACATATTAAGAGAAATGATATTCATCCGAAGAATAAATATCCATGCTTATGTTACATGAACTGTGGTGCCTTTGCTTGTCTTCATACATACTTCCTTATTTAGTTGATGGCAGCTGCAGTGATACAAGAGCTTTTTTTTAAAAATTATTATAGGACTCAAACAACCTTTTAAATATATATATACAACTCAAATAATCTTTCAGCACAAACCTTGAAACTTTTTGAAGGTGTGTAGACCAGAATATTGTTAGCTATCGAGTAGGTTATTCTCAGAAGTGGCTGAAGCATGAATTGTACAAAAGAAAGTTTTAGAAAAGAATTACTCACTTTAATTTCTTTGGTAATTGTATTGGCAATATGTCTTGAAAAGCCCACACAGAAAGAGTTTTTGGTTGATTTACCACTCTTTCTTCAGACATAGGGGAAATCAAGAAGTGATGTGATAATTTTGATTTTTATCTTTCCCTTTTTTGTTTCTAAAAAAATCAAAAACATTAATCTGTCTTTATTTCCTCTACGATTTACATTTTCTTATATATTTACACATTCAACATGTACACATAAGTCAACTTCAAAATTTGATTAAAAGACCTTAAATATTTTAGTTGGATTGCCTTCATCGGTTTGCAATGTTTCAACTATTTTTACACTAAACCCCACGTTTTGTTTTTGGCACAAGTTTCCTTTTGGTACGAATTGCCGATGACAAAAGCTTCACTTTTACGAATTCACCCACAGCAACTATGACCATAATGCTTAGCTCGTAAAAGTTATAAACTCGATCTATTTCTAGCCTGAGGAATCACCTCACCGTTTCTTCGCTTATTTTAGGTCTTAGAAAATGGTGATAATGTGTTTGTATATGTTTAAATGAGATAGATTTTTGGCAATATTCTTAAATTTGTATCAAAACACGTATTGTCATTTTAAGTTCTTTTTGTACATATATCATAGACAATACTGAAAAAATGGAAAATAAAAAGAATCCAGTGTCTTTCAGTTAAACATTTCCGAATGTCCTTTTGCTTTCCTTTTTCTAAATAACAAAAATTGAAATGCATTGAAATGGCACCTGTCAATCATTTTTATAAGAACTGACCAATTGGGGAGTTAATTTCAACTTGTTCTAATCCTCAAACGTTGTCTTTTCATGTTTGTGTTCAATCAAACCTATAAATTCTTAAATTTAACATCAATCACTCCCAACACTTAACTACAGATGTATGAAGGAGTGCGCTGAAACCTGAGAACGTCTGATACTCTCACAATAAGGAAGTTGTTACTCAGAATTTGTTTTTCGTCTCTAGATGAGAGGAAAATTATCTTACACTGAACACAAAAATAATTCTGTCAGTATATGCTTCTGTGGTCCGATATATGGTGATTTACATCAAAGACGACTTGAATGAAGCTGTGTCACAGCAATAACGTCACGTTTATTGTCATATGACGTCAAACTAGTGTACATGCAACACTATCCATTCTGTGATGTTTTCAGTGTGGTAAAAGTGGGATACAAAACTAGAAACTCAACGTCTCACAAGTGAAATGTCAATAAAGCAAGGTCTTCGACAGATGATTGGATATAATATGTAGAACACTAGACTTTATGCGACTTGAAAAGATGGCATATGCTCTAGGTGTCATAATGGAGATGCTCACTTTCAGTATTTGTAAATAGCACTTCATGATAAAAAAAAATTATTGCCTGTGAACTGTCCAGTTCCATTTTATTTTTATTTTTAGAACTTTAATCGTAATCTCAAAGTACAATTTCTTTTTGTGTTGCACTTTCGTGTTGACTAGATGTTTCAATAATTATATAAGGCCATCTAAAACAGATCCAAGTGAACAGTGTTTGGACATAAAAAATAATTTTTCTTTATGTAGGTTTTGATACCCAATTAGCCTTCCGAAAGTGTATACTATAACAATTAATCGTTATTTGCATATAATTTTCGACATTGTTCGCTATATCTGATTTTTTTTGCGATATCTAATTTTTTGCTATATCCGATGTCGCTATAATATGTGTGTTCTACTGTATTCCAAAAAAGACAATGTTAAAATCATGGTTTTGCATGTATTTAAAAAGTCCTATCCTATTTGACAACTGTTAAGTGACAAAAGTTGAATAAAATACTGCATGCGTTAGTTGTTTCAACTGAACCACAGGTCACTTTACAGGTTGAATAACCATATTGCAATTCTAATTTAACATGGTTTTCAAACCTGTTTTGAATGTTTATTTTCGAGGATTGAAACAACATTTTATTGACATGAGTTTGAGGCTGTCCTTCAATACTCTTGATTTACATGTACAAGATATCAAGAATTTTTTTAGTAAACTTTACTGTCTAAACAACAAGACAGTTATAGCTACAAGGAGCAGTGTAAGTAAACCTAGCCTCAGTAATACTCACTACACTCCCATATTGAGTCTATAGAAACAGGTTGTGTCAAGTTTACTTCGACTGCTACAAGGTGTTTAAAAGAATCAATAATTGAAAATGTACAGTACATGGTTAACAGTGAGACAAAGTTATCAATATATTCCATAACAAGGTTACAAACGGTTACAAAGCGATAACGTGGTTACATTATTGCTATTATATTGAAACCATCAAGGCAAATACCAAATTTGGTAAGCTAATGATAAACTATCCTCCGCATGCAGACGCTCACCGTACCAGGTTTCTGGATAATATCACCCTTGGAACTTTGCATCAGGAATAACTGTACCATGCTCACTCAAACTTGGATTCAGTAAGCAAATGGAAGTCGCCTGGATCTGCTCATGATGACCTCTCAAATGACGTGTTACAACAACCTTTGGTCGTACAAAGACAAACGTTTCCTTCAATTATAACCGTGAGGTGTTATTGACTTGTTTGCAGCCTATCATAAAAAAAGGTTTTCTTTGAAATTTCTAATGCAACTTTCTTAATATGAAAAAGAAAATAACATGAGTTTCATCAATATCAAACAACTATTTTGTATATTGTTTGCTTTTGGGGTCGGATATGAAATTATTTACGTTGAAACCTGCTTGTCTTGAGGGCGGTTTTGCAAATACCATTGTTCATTATCCCTTAACACTGACAATGGCGTTGCTTTGATTGTAGAAGTTACATCAAACTATTGTTAAACATTAATATAATCTAAAGAAACTAAAAGAAGAGAATTCATTTCAGATATCCTTACACTATTAAGATTCTAAAAAAAAAACAATAACTGGAGAAACTAGGAATAATTTTGAATGAAATAACTCCGAATGCAAAGAAGCATTACATTTTCTGCTTTATTTGTGTAATGGAAATCATAAAGCTTATTATGATTACATAAATAGATATGTCACAGATGACAAATCGAAGTATTTAACAGTGTGTATAAAATAACTCACTGCAATATCAAAACATAACACATATTGGAATATCGCGTTACATTAATAAAATAGCAATCTAGCTCTTCTTCTCTTACAATTTTCTGGAAATTTGCTGTTGTTTGACTTCATTTCAACCTCACCTCATACATTAACAGTCAGATCATATTATTCAGTGGAATAGGATTTTATCATGAAATTAAAGAATCCTGAAAAAGTTTTGGAAAGTTTTGTTAAGAAATGGACAACACACCATTGAAAAATAATAGACTGAAAACAAGTACAAACGTTTACAGAAGATGATTTCCCTAAAGGTTAAAGCAAATCATTTTATTTTCCCCTTTTTGTGACAATTGAAGAAAACAACAACTGAACAATTGAATGAGGCTTGTACTTCCAATAAGACATCTTGTTCGTTATAAACTCTTACATCTGAACTTTTTATTTTAAATCAAGTTATATTTCTTATCAGAATAATGTTTTTATAACTATCATATAATTTGATAAATTGAAGCCTTAAAGGGGCAGTAACACGTTTTTTGATAATTTCAAATTTTAGATATTTCACTGATAAGTGTAAGTTAATACTAAATGTGTTCTTTTGACAGCCAATCATCCATAATCGGAGGACTAAGTATGACGATTCACATAAAATCCATTGGCGGCCATTTTGTGTGACCACATTTAATTCATGTCTTGTAAGAAAAATGAGTCTCATGGCTAAACTTTACGTTATAAATTTGAAGTATTACTGCTTCAATTAGTTTAAATACATTGTTTTTCATTTGGAACCATTAATTTTCATTTTCCTGATACCACCTTTTCTTCCCCCTAAAAGCGTGCTACTGCCCCTTTAAATCGCATAAAGCAAAGTTTGATAGAAACAATCCTGAAATCTTGGCAAAAAGCATTGCTGCTATGGATCGAGAAGAAAATGTAATTGTAAGAACATAACAGAATTGGTAATCCCTCCCCGTGTTACCATGAGGCATGTACATATAATTATAAAGAAATTACATCAGAAAATTTGTGTATTGACATTTTATGTTGTGTAGGTATATAGATAAAGACAGTTTCTTAGAAGAACTCCATCTATTATGTGCATGAAACTTCTTTAAGACATTCTTCACTTGAAAACCTGAATATTTATTAATTTGTGGTTATATTACATACAGGACAGATAGTTAGAACTTTCAACTTAAATTGTCACCTGTATAATAGAACATTAGGTACTTTTTTAGGGAAATATGAAATTAATATGAAATATGAATTTTAATATAAATTTGATTTTAACTTTTAAACTTTAAGCAACCCCAGGGCCTTGATTTTCGAAGCTCTCGTAGTGCTAAGATAGTCCTAGGACAATGTTTATGCACAAAGAGATCTTCAAAACAATACATGTATGTACCAATGTTCTATTCGAGAACTTTCGTCAATTGCATAAACTAAGTTTGTCACTGCCTACCAATTTATGTGGTTAATTTTATGGCATACAGAAGCAATGTTTCAGAATTTATTATGATTATGTATAATCATTTCTCCCTATTATTCTTCTTCAATATTAACAATATTGCTTCGAAATCTTTATGAAGATTTTTAACTTTAAAAGCAGAGTCAATTGTCATTAAAACAACATTAAAACCTTGAATAAAAAACGCCCTTTTCTCACAAATTCTATCATTATCCATTGATGTCATTGAAAAAGTATCACAGCTGCTTTAACAGGGTAATCAAACAGTCAAATAGAAAATGAAACGTTGATTGTGGTCGCTTTAAAAGAATTAAAACGAAATAAAACTTTCAAATCGGCCATTTTCTCTTGATTAAAATTAAGCAGCTACATCATCTATATATCTTGTATTTGTAGATGGTTCAAATAAATGCTTTCATTTATTGAACCTCAGATAAGTGTCACTCAACATTTCAAGGATCTGATTTGATTGTACTGCAATATAATTCAAATACTTTGAATAGCATTTGAAGTTCGCTGCCCTATTTATGAGTCCCTTAAGAACATAATAAAATAATTGAAAAAAGTGTAATCTGTTCTTGAAGGATATTTGTGATATGGAAAACGAAAAACAAGTGTTTAAGATTAAGTAATGACAATAAATCATTAGATATTTACAATACCCTCTGCCTGAGGCTTTAAAACTTAAACATTTATTCTTAAAACCAAACTTTTGTTCTTTAATATAGACATATATATCAAGTTGAAAACTTTTCATACAAACATAACTCAACAGATTGTACATTTGCTGACATGGATCATCAGTAGCTCAATTGATAAAGGTGCTCCTTGATTACATAGAGGGCTCTGGTTCGAATCCCTCCCTCCTTTTCTGTATTTTATGTGCATTTGTTTGCTTCTGTTGATAACAGCATAGGTGATCATGATGGTGATTAACCTCAGATGGTGGTTACAGCATAAAAACTTATTTCAAGCAAAGGAAATAACTTCCAAATGGTGTACCTGTAGCTATGGCCACTGATTTTCAAGTTAGGATACAAAATAATAAATAAATGTAAATGAAAAACCTGATTTCAATTTCATTATGTGAAGTCATACCGACAAAAAATAAGAATACAATAGATATTGAAATGCAGAAAATATTTAGGCTGATAGTTTAAATGAAAATGACTTGAGATGACATCTTGCAAAGTCATTTGAACAATAAAGCCTTCAGTAAGCTATTTAGTGAAAGATTTGTGATTCGATGATAAGCAAATATAAGATTCGTGTTACATCAAATTATTTTTTACATCAGCTCTTGCAGGAAACGCCGAAACTGTGGCATCAGTCAAACACCTACAATGATCCGGATGCTGAAATAATATATTCTATAATGACCGGATAAGATTTGTCAAGAAGAAGACAAAAACTAATGTGTCAAAACATATGTGTGCTTTTCAATGGATTAGGTGACAAACACATAAATACATAATCTTTATTATTAGTATATCGCATCTTTAATAATCATACCTTAATGTTCATACAAACAGAACAATTTTGTGATTAAACTTGTACCATATGATACAAAAATTCTTCTTGATAAATGATTCGTTTGAAGTTGTTTTCTATCCCAAAAATTTGCCTGTTATTGCCTATAAAACAAACTGCTTTTAGATAAAAGAAACCTTATTCCTTTGAAGTTTGAATCATTTCAAATAACCACAATGTAAGCGCTTGTAAGAATTCATTTTTAAAATATTAATATGTCAAAGTAAAAAGACTTTTATGATTAAGTGTTGTTTAAAACAGCTCGACCAGTAATCTCTTCATGTGTCACTGGGCAAAATTCTGATCAAAATTTATATCCATCATCAAACTCAAATAACCCAAGCTCTGGGCCAAATTTCACTGAGCAATTTGCTCAAAATTTATCACCACCTTCAGACCTTTGCATTAATCTCAATATCCCAGATTCTGGGATAACCTCATAACCTAAACCAAATAACCGGAATTTCGGGCCAAATTCACCTAAATATAACAAGGATTTTCCTCAACATTCTGTTCTTTTTGGAAAATATTTTGAAAAGTCATATTTTGAATATGAATTGTTTCCATTGATATTTGAATTTATTTCAACGATAGTTATAAGGCCAAAATGTAATTGGCCTAAAAAATTGTCTTCATGTCATTGAACATTTTGTAGGGAATAATCCATTCCCTTAAGCTTGATATTACATGTATCATTAAGAAAAAAAAAGTTTTCTTAGTTTAAAGGGGGAATTAAAACCTGTGCAAATTATTTGACATGCCTAAGGAAACTTGAAATTGCAAATGAAATACAATGTAATTGTTCTTTGACAAACAACTATCAGAATAAAGTTTTATTTTGTAAGAAATAAAAAAACATTATTATCCTATACATTACCTAAACCAATTTTATTCTTATCAAAGAAATCTTCCCCAGTTATTTGCAATGCTTGCTTGTAAATTTGATGGCAAATGAGTGAATAGTAGAGGTAAAGAGGGTTTTTGTTGGACATGATAAAGCAAATCAAGCCATGAATACGTAGTTTCAAATAGATTTAAGATATTTTGATATTAATTTTATCAATACTCAACATCAGAATGAACGATATATACTAAAAGTATACTCGAGGTTTTAATTCTTTGGTCACGTCTTCTTTTGTAATCACATCTATCCAAAATGAATGTAATAAAAGAAGAAAAATGAAATCTAAAATCTGAACAGCTAAATTTGAGATATTAGAAATCAGTTATACAAATATGTCAATAAGATTTATGTAGTTCATAGATAATTCAAATACTTATCAATGAAGCTAAAATGTTATTTTATTTCTCATCAATGATAGATATTGAAGCAAAGAATCCTTTGATGTCTTCTTTTTCAAGAAACCGAAATAAAATAGAAAATAAGATCTTTCACTATCTAAATGACACTCAATGCCAGACCAATATTCTCTTGGAGAGTAGCAGATGGTCCATGATAAATTGACCAAATCAACTTGAATAGAAAGTGTACAGAAATATCAAATGACCACGTGAACTCATGTATTAATGATCACCTTCAAGTTCTCTAAAATGAGGTCCCCCTGTCAGCTTTTGAAATTGAGACGACATTATATAGATCAATGAAGTTGTTGAGGATCTTAAAGGTACTGTACATGTCGCTTTTATTTTATTATATAATTGTATATCAATACATTTTACAAAAAATAATAAATGTTAATGTAAACATGTAAATGTTAAATTGTATAAATATATATTAAAAAACCCACTAATTACTAAACCATATTATCCGTAGTAAAAAAAAGAAGGTGGCATGTATTATTTATAATTTTTGTGATCATCTTTTTATAACTTGAGATAGGAAAATGGATTCTTGTACATGTAACTAAAATCAAGATGGTACGTTCATTTTAGAAATGCTAAATTCACTAATTTGATTTTAAAACGTTGTCTTTATAATTCATATTTTGTTGAGATTCTTTTGCCTACAACAACTTTTCCCTTTTACACTTCCCCTTTTATGCTATCGTTGTTACCTCAACCTTAGTCAACCTTGAAGGAATGTATGGATACTCCTTTGATAGCTCATGATCATTTGATTTCTCATCATAAACTTTTTTTTCTCAAAAGTATTCTTTTCCGATTTTGTTACAAAATAGACAACGAATGTAATATTTTGGCATGATATATAATGAAATTACTTATTTGACATTCTATATCTCTCATCACCTTGAGTACTAAATATAAGTTTCATGGCATTTTTCAGAAAAAGCAATGATCTGAAACATGAAAAGGTTAAATGAACGACATTGGTTTTGTTAAATTTAATTAAAACATAATAATGATAAAAAGAGTAAAATAGTTTAGTTCAGTCATGTAAATAAAAAGTTATTGCCTTTTCGAATTCTTTATTCAACATCAACCTTCTGAATTAATGTAATTTGTTATTAAAAGATTGAAACGTCTTTATGACATGCATGTTTTTTTATGCAATAAGTGTTTCTCTCCAAGAAGACGACATTTTAGAGAAAATACTCTTTCAAGATCAGTCAAAATGGAACATCCTAGAATAAAAGTTCTGGAAACGATTTCATGGGGTTTTTTTTGTGTGAAATCAATTAGAACGGCTGTCAAATCAACTATGAGTTTTCCGTCAATGGATTTGTTGGCATTTATTGAAAGTTTGATTTCAACTCTGTTAGTATCTACAACGTATGTTAATTTCATATGATTTTAACAAAAGACTGAAGTTGATTGTAAGTGGAGCCAGTTTATGTTAACGTTTTAAGGGCATGTTTTCATCAAACTATGTTATGATGATAATATTTGAAGGGACTTAAAATATAAGTCATAGTAGGATTCCTTTGCAGCTCAAAACACATATAATAGTTTATTTCGTTTTTTAGGCCATCGGCCCATGTACATCATTTTATACACATAAATAGTTTACAAGTGACAGATAATACGTTATGGCAGTGACAGACAGTGTTTCACATATTTTGCTACATTTAATATCATAATTTGTACTTGATACAAGCACTTTATAGGAATAAAATGTAGGGTTTACAAAATATCTTTGTGGAATATATTAAAACGCACAACTTGCTTGCATCATGTGCATACATATTTCTTACAGGTTTCATCACGTTTAAATTGTCAGAAGACTCATTTACAGTGCAAAGAGGGAGATTCGTAGATGACAATAGACAGAACATATTAAGAGAAATGATATTCATCCGAAGAATAAATATCCATGCTTATGTAACATGAACTGTGGTGCCTTTGCTTGTCTTCATACATGCTTCCTTATTTAGTTGATGGCAGCTGCAGTGATGCAAGAGCTATTTTTTAAAAATTATTATAGGACTCAAACAACCTTTGAAACTTTTTTAAGGCGTGTAGTCCAGAATATTGTTCTGCTATCGAGTAGGTTATTCTCAGAAGTGGCTGAAGCATGAATTGTACAAAAGAAAGTTTGAGAAAAGAATTACTCACTTCAATTTCTTTGGGAATTGTATTGGCCATTTGTCTTGAAAAGCCCACACAAAAAGAGTTTTTTGTTGATTTACCACGCTTTCTTCATACAAAGGGGAAATCAAGAAGTGATGTGAAAATTTCAATTTTTATCTCTCCCTTTTTTGTTTGTGAAAAAATGCAAAACTATTAATCTCTTTTATTTACCTCTACGAATTACATTTTACATTACTTACATTACTTCAAAATTTGATTAAAATACCTTCAATATTTTAGTTGGATTGCCTTCATCGGTTTGCAAGGTTTGAAATATTTTTACTATTAACCCCACGTTTTGTTTTTGGCTCGAGTTTCCTTTTGGTACGAATTGCCGATGACAAAAGCTTCATTTTTACGAATTCTCCAACAGCAACTATGACCATAATGCTTAGCGCGTAAAAGATATAAACTCGATCTATTTCTAGCCTGAGGAATCACCTCTTCTAATTAGTTCCGTTTCTTGGCTTATTTAAGGTCTAAGAAAATGGTGATAATGTGTTTGTATATGTTTAAATGCGATTGATTTTCGGCATTATTCTTAAATTTGTATCAAAACACTTATTGTCATTTAAAGTTTTATTTTTACATAATCAAAGACAATACTGAAAAGAATGGATAATAAAAAGAATCCAGCGTCTTTCAGTTTCCGTTTCCTAATGTCCTTTTGCTTTCCTTTCTCTAAAAAAAAACTTATAATGCCTTCATAAGAAATTTGAAATGGCACCTGTCAATCATTTATAAGAACTGACCAATTGGGGAGTTAATCTCATCTTTGTCTAATCCTCAAACGTTGTTTTTTCAAGTTTGTCTTCAATCAAACCCATACATTCTAAAATTCAACATAAATCACTCTCAACACTTAACTACAGATGTATGAAGGAGTGAGCTGAAACCTGAGAATGTCTAATACTTTCACAATCAGGAAGTCTCTAGATGAGAGGAAAGTGATCTTACATTGAACAAAAAAATGTTCTGTCAGTATGTGCTTCTGTGGTCCGATATGTGGTGATTTACGTCAAAGACGACTTGAATAAAGTTGTGACAGCTGCGTCACAGTGATAACGTCACGTTTATTGTAATAGGACGTCAAAACAGTGTCCACGCAACAATATCCATTCTGTGATGTTTTCAGTGTGGTAAAGTGTGTACAGTATATAGCTAACAGTTAGACAAAGTTATCAATATATCCAATAACATAGGTTACAAACGGTTACAAAGTGATTTTGTGGTTACATAATTGCTATTACATTCAAACCATCAAGGTACATACCAACTTTGGTAACCAAATGATAAACTATCCTCCGCACGCAGACGCTCACCATACCAGGTTCCTACACAATATCACCCTTGGGATTTTTCATCAGGTATAACTTTACAATGCTCATTCAACCATGATTTCAGTAAGCAAATGGAAGTCCACTGGACCTGCTCATGATGACCTCTCAAATGACGTGTTACAATAACCTTCGGTCGTACGATGACAAACGATTCCTTCAATTCTAACTGTAAGCTGTCATTGTCTTGATGGCAGCCTATCAGAATGAAAGGTTTTCTTTGAAATTTCTAATGCAAGTTCCTTAATATGAAACAGAGATATAAAAAAACTATTTTGTATATTGCTTTTGGGGTTTGATATGAAATCATTTTCGTCAAAACCTGCTTGTCTTGAGGGCGTTTTGCAAATGCCATTAATAAATTATTCCTTAACATAGACGATGGCGTTGCTGTAATTGTAGAAGTTACATCAAACCATTTTACACATTATGTCAAAAGGTAGAAAAGAATTATAAATTTGTTGAACATAAACATAATCTAAAGAAAATAAACGAAGAGAATTCATTTCATATATCCCTTAGACTGGTAAGATTCATTAAACATTAACTGGAGAAACTAGGAATTAATTTGATTGAAAAAAAGAAGCATTAAAGTTTCTCCTTTATTTATGTGTAATTGAAATCATAAAGTTTACTATGATTACATAAAAATAAAAAATATAAATATAAATAAAAATATGGAAAATAAAAAAAAAAAAAAAAAAAAAAAAAAAAAATGATTACATAAATAGATATGTCACAGATGACAAATCGAATTATTGAACAGTGTGTATAAAATAACTCACTGCAATATCAAAACATAACACATATTAGAATATCGCCTTACATTAATAAAAAAGTAACCTTACTCTTCTTCTCTAACAATTTTCTGGAAATGTGTTGTTGTTTGACTTCATTTCAACCTCAACTGTGATTAAAATTATTTATAAAGACACTCATACATTAACAGTCAGATCATATTATTCAGTGGAATGGGATTCCATCATGAAATTAAAGAATCCTGAAAAAGTTGTGGAAAGTTTTGTTAAGAAATGGACAACACACCATTGAAAAATAATAGACTGAAAACAAGTACAAACGTTTACAGAAGATGATTTCCCTAAAGGTTATAGCAAATGATTTTATTTTCCCCTTTTGTGACAATTGAAGAAAACAACAATTGAACAATTGAATGAGGCTTGTACTTCTAATAAGACATCCTGTTTGTTATAAACTCTTACATCTGAACTTTTTATTTTAAATCAAGTTATATTTCTGATCAGAATAGTGTTTTTATAACTATGATATAATTTTATAAATTGAAGCCTTAAAGGGGCAGTAACCCGTTTTTTGATAATTTCATATTTTAAATATTTCACTGATAAGTGTAAGTTAATACTAAATTTATTATATTGACAGCCAATCATCCATAATCGGCGGACTAAGTATGACGATTCACATAAAATCCATTGGCAGCCATTTTGTGTGAACACATTTAATTCATGTCTTGTAAGAAAAATGAGTCTCATTGCTAAACTTTATGTTATAAATTTGAAGTATTACTGCTTCAATTAGTTTAAATACATTGACTTTCGGTTGGAACCATTAATGTTCCTGATACCACCTTTTCTTCCCCCTAAAAGCGTGCTACTGCCCCTTTAAATCGCATAAAGCAAAGTTTGATAGAAACAATCTTGAAATCTTGGCAAAAAGCATTGCTGCTATGGATTGAGAAGAAAATGTAATTGTAAGAACATAACAGAATTGGTAATCCCTCCCCGTGTTACCATAAATATTTATTAATTTGTGACTTGTATTCTTTATTTGCGAATATAATGATTAAATGTCGATCTGTTGAGAAGGTTTAAAACTTTAATAATGTTTCTAAAATATTAACATAACTGATTTTCATCATCATCAACCTTTTCATTTGAAAGAAAAAATAATTTGAAAAAAAAGTTCACATTCAGCTCTCCTCAAAGGCCCGGAGCGACTTTAATTGAGATAAGTTTAATACATTTTATCAATTCTGTTTTTAAGATTTTTATCATTTCCATTTTATTTCCTCAAGGCTTTACAAATCAAATTGAACGAACTCAATCACTATGCTCTTGACATTCATTGTGTTTATATTACACACAGGACAGATAGTTAGACCTTTCAACTTAAACTGTCACCTGTATAATAAAACATTAGGTACTTTGTTTGAGGGAAATATGAAATTGATATGAAATATAAATTTTAATATAAATTTGATTTTAACTTTTAAACTTTAAGCAACCCCAGAGCCTTGATTTTCGAAGCTCTCTTAGTGCTAAGATAGTCCTAGGACAATGTTTATGCACAAAGAGATCTTCAAAACAATATGTACCAATGTTCTATTCGAGAACTTTCGTCAATTGCATAAACTAAGTTTGTCACTGCCTTCCAATTTATGTGGTTAATTTTATGGCATACAGAAGCAATGTTTCAGAATTTATTATGATTATGTATAATCATTTCTCCCTATTATTCTTCTTCAATATTAACAATATTGCTTCGAAATCTTTATGAAGATTTTTAAGTTTAAAAGCAGAGTCAATTGTCATTTAAACAACATTAAAACCTTGAATATAAACGCCCTTTTCTCACAAATTCTAGTATTATCCATTGATGTCATTGAAAAAGTATCACAGCTGCTTTAACAGGGTAATCAAACAGTCAAATAGAAAATGAAACGTTGATTGTGGTCGCTTTAAAAGAATTAAAACGAAATAAAACTTTCAAATCGGCCATTTTCTCTTGATTAAAATCAAGCAGCGACATCATCTATATATCTTGTATTTGTAGATGGTTCAAACAAGGGCTTACATTTATTGAACCTCATATAAGTGTACGCTCAACATTTCAAGGATCTTATTTTATTGTATTGCAATATAATTCAAATATTTTGAATAGCATTTGAAGTTCGCTGCCCTATTTATCAGTCCCTTAAGAACATAGTAAAACAATTGAAAAAAGTGTAATCTGTTCTTGAAGGATATTTGTGATATGGCAAACGAAAAACAAGAGTTTAAGATAAAGTCAAAACAATAAACCTTTAGATATTTACAATACCCTCTGCTTGAGACTTTAAAACTAAAACCTTTATTCTTAAAACCAAATTTTTGTTCTTTAATATAGACATGTATATCAAGTTGAAAACTTTTAATACAAACATAACTCAACAGAATGTAGATTTGCTGGCATTGTCCATCAGTAGCTCAATTGATAAAGGTGCTCCTTGATTACATAGAGGGCTCTGGTTCGAATCCCTCCCGCCTTTTCTGTATTTGTATGTGCATTTGTTGGCTTTTGTTGATAACAGCATAGGTGATCATGATGGTGATTAACCTCAGATGGTGGTTACAGCATAAAAACTTATTTCAAGAAAAGGAAATAACTTCCAAATGTTGTACCTGTAGCTATGGCCACTGATTTGCAAGTTAGGATACAAAATAATAAATAAATGTAAATGAAAAACCTGATTTCAATTTCATTATGTGTAGTCATACCGACAAAAAATAAGAATACAATAGATATTGAAATGCAGAAAATATTTAGGCTGATAGTTTAAATGAAAATGACTTGAGATGACATCTTGCAAAGTCATTTGAACAATAAAGCCTTCAGTAAGCTATTTAGTGAAAGATTTGTGATCCGATGATAAGCAAATATAAGATTCGTGTTACATCAAATTATTTTCTACATCAGCTCTTGCAGGAAATGCCGAAACTGTGGCATCAATCAAACACCTACAATGATCCGGATGCTGAAATAATATTATCTATAATGACCGGATAAGATTTGTCAAGACGAAGACAAAAACTAATTTGTCAAAACATATGTGTGCTTTTCAATGAACTAGGTGACAAACACATAAATACATAATCTATATAAGTATACCGCATCTTTATTAATCATACCTTAATGTTCATACAAACAGAACAATTTTGTGATTAAACTTGTACCGAATGATACAAAAATTCTTCTTGATAAACGATTCGTTTGAACTTGTTTTCTATCCAAAAAAAATTGCCTGTTATTGCCTATAAAACAAACTGCTTTTAGATAAAAGAAACCTTATTCCTTTGAAGTTTGAATCATTTTAAATAACCACAATGTAAGCACTTGTAAGATTCAAGATGGCGACAGGAGTAAGACGTATGTAAGAGAGCTCCGTGTTGTTGTGTAACTTACTCGAAAGCAAATACACATCTGCAAGATTTTGTGCTTCCTTGTGTGAACAGAACAATCAAGTTGATGATATCAAGCAAGATTTCAAGCATATTATCCGACATTATGCCCCCATCGCAACGTGGAAGACAAAACAGGAGCTCAAACTCGAGCAAACAGAGAACTGAACGAAGCAACAGTGAAAAGAGAAAGCCCTCTTCGTCTCCACTTGATTCAGTGCCGCCTAAAACTCCTAAGAATCTTGTTCAGACTACATTGCAACTACCTGAAGTGCCTGAAGTATTTGCGTTTGGGAGTTGTAGCACCCCGGCCTCAACGAGCAAGTCAACCTTACGAGACAAGATGGCGGACACAAGGCAAGATGAGTCAGGACACAACATCTCCTACCCCTCCACGATCTTCAACTACATCAACGAAGTATCGGTAGATGTACTCACCACCAAGTTGGCAAACGTCATGATGATGCCTGCACTCCAGGACAAGTTCAGGCAATCCTTCACAGACATCGCAAAAGACATCATACAAGGTATTGTAGCCGATGTCATGGCCCCGTTCAGCCAGGAGATTCAGGAGCTGAGGCAGGAGTTGGAGGAGAAGACGGACGCACTGGAGCAGTATAGTCGGCGTAACTCCCTCAGGATCAGTGGAGTAGAAGAAACACAAGATGATGATCCGGAAATCGCCGTCTCCAACATTCTGCAGAAGGTACATCCGACCCTATGTCGAGGCGACATTGATAGATGTCACAGAGTCGGGAAGAAGAAGCCAGGCATGAGTCGACCGATCCTAGTGAAGTTCATCAGTTATTACGACAGGAACAAGATTATCAGGAACAGGCGGTTGTTGCACGAGAATCAGGACACCAGATCAGTGTACATCAACGAGGATCTCACACAGAGAAGAAGCCTACTCTTCAAGAAGGCAAGGGATCTGAGGTATCAGAAGAAGTTCCACTCTACATGGACAAAGGACGGAACAATCTATGTTTGTGAACAGCTAGAAGGATTGATTCGAGTGATCAAATGTGATTCAGATCTGGACAAGTATAGAGAGTGATATGTGAGACTGGTGATTCTGAATATTGGATTAGTGTGATATGTAACACCTATGTATTCACAAGGACGCACCAAGGACATGTAAGTAACTACATGAATATATGATAATCTGTAAATAATCCAACTACCACAGTATCATGCCTACGATAGTGTGTATGTGTCATGTTTATACACTTCTCATATTGTATATATTATTTGTACAAACTCTTGAGTATGTTAGAACTATCAATTTCTGTCTGTATATACCTCTTACTGTTTTTGTATTGCTCAGTCAGCACCATGTATTGCAATCATGTATCAAATATCATTTAAGAATATTCCATGTTATTTATATCCTAAAATCATGTCATGTTAAAACACCCCCATCGCTCCTCACTTGTAACATAAACATCAACAATTTGAAATCACTGTATGGGTGATAGCCTTAGTCAATATTGCATAGCGATTGGGGTGTTTCATTGTAAATTGTATTCTAAAGGTTACATGAAAAGATCTGCCAACGGATTTTCTCTAATTCTTCATAATGAATTGATTTTATTGTTAAAGGAGTTAAAACTTGCAACAGATATATTGTTGGTTAATCTAATTGCTTGTCGCACAAGCGTTTTTCTTTGTTTACTTCAAGCCTACTTAGGTAATCACAACGCCTTGTTAATCATTCTATTGTTACTTCAGCTTGCGGGTGATGTTGAATTAAATCCTGGTCCACTTTTAGAGGAAAAGAATAATTGTTACTGCAATGTTTCCATATTTCATTTGAACGTTAGAAGTGTAAGAAACAAGCAAAAATTTTTAAAGAGTATTTGTCGGACTTTGATATTATATGTTTCACTGAAACACATTTAGACCAAAATGTTGAAGATGTTAATCTTGAATGGAAGAATTATCATTTACCGATTCGTAAGGACAGAAATTGTTTTGGAGGGGGAGTCATGGTTTACGTATCTAAACATATATGTTTCAAAAGAATGACAAATTTGGAAAATTTAAATGACGAATCAATATGGTTAAAGATATTTCTTCCTCAAAAGACTCTTCTATTATGTGTAGCTTATAGACCAGAGAACAACTCAGTACAATTTTGGAGTCGCCTAGACGAAAGTATTGAGAGAGCAATGGACATATCCAGCAAAATTGCAATTGTTGGCGATTTGAATGTGAACTTGTTATCTGTAAAGAGTTGCCATCTGAAGAATATAATTGAAAGAAAACAGTTAAGGAATATAATTAAAGAACCCACAAGAGTAACAGCAACTACCAGCACTCTGTTAGACCCAATTATTATAAGTGAAGAAGTAAATGTCGATGATTGTGGAGTGATCGACTTTGACAGTAATATATCTGACCACAAGGGAACATACATTTCGCTCAATGTAAATATAAATACAAAAAAGTCTTACAAACGAGATATATGGTGTTACAATCAGGCAGATTTTCCTTATCTGAACAGTCTTATTGAAAGTATAGATTGGGCTGAGTTATTTAGCCATTTTTATGATATAGATGACATGTGCAATGCTTTCTATGACAGACTGAATGAGTTAATTAAAAGGTGCATTCCAACAAAAGAAGTTACTATACGCCCTAACGACAAACCATGGTTTAACTCAGAACTTCGACGTGAATGCAGACGACGAGATAGATTAAGGAAAAAAGCAAAAAGAACTGGTAATGAAAAAGATGTCATTTCATACAAAAAGCAGCGTAACAAAGTAAATAATATGAAGTACTTTGCTAAAGAAACATTTTATGCAAATCTTGACGAATATCTTACTGAATTATATATAGTAAATAAATCATCATACTGGAAAATTCTGCGTCATGTTGTAAGAAAGTCTGAAATATCGTCAGATATACCGCCCCTTAAAATAAATGACACTGATGACGGACCAACTTTGTTTACTGATATAGATAAAGCCACAAAGTTAAATGAATATTTCAAATCTGTGTCTACGTTGGAAGGTGGCAACAAGCATTTACCATACTTTGGGAAACGCACAAATAAGGAAATTAGTGATATCAATATAACTCCAAAGGAAATATCTGATATTATTAAATGTTTGCCGGAGAAAAAGGCATGTGGCCCAGATAGAATAAGTCACAAGCTCCTCAAGAACACAGTTAATTCCATAAGCAAAGTTTTGTGTCTCCTATTTAATTATTCACTACAATCATCAACTTATCCCAATGTTTGGAAAGTGGCACATGTATTACCATTGTTTAAAAAAGGTGATCATTCAATTGCTTCAAATTATAGACCCATTTCTCTCATAAGTTGTGTTGGAAAAGTGTTTGAGAGAGTTGTTTATAAGCATTTGTATAATTATTTTCATTGTAATGATTTACTTTATAAGTACCAAGCTGGTTTTCAGAAAGGTCACTCAACTGTACATCAATTGCTTGAATTGTACAATCAAGTATGCCTATCGTTAGATAATAAGGAAATGTTTTGCATGGTGTTTTGTGATGTTTCGAAAGCTTTTGATCGTGTCTGGCATAGAGGGCTTATGAGTAAATTGGAAATGTATGGTTTAAAAGGCTGTATACTTCAGTGGTTATCAAGTTATATAACCAATCGAAGTCAATCTGTTTTTGTAAATGGAGCATTGTCAAAGCCTGTATACTTGACAGCCGGTGTTCCCCAGGGCTCAGTATTGGGTCCCTTTCTTTTTATTGTATTTATAAATGACATTGCTGATGAACTTAATTGTTTAACAAGGTTATTTGCCGATGATACATCACTTGGCTTTTCATCAATTGACCATAGATTACTTGAGTATACTTTAAACTCGAACCTTGAAAAGCTTAGTTCTTGGGCAAAGCGTTGGCTAGTCAAATATAATCCAAATAAAACAGAAGCTATCATTTTTACTCTTAAGAAAGAAAGTAAAAACATAACACTGTATCTTGACGGGTGCGAAATCAGAAATGTAAATGAACATAAACACTTAGGTGTGACACTTTCAGCCGATGGGAAATGGAATAAACATATTGATAAATTAGTATTGTCGATTTCTAAAATGATAAATTCAATGCGAAAACTCAAATTAATATTAAGCAGGCAAATCTTAGATAAGATTTATATTATGTTTATTAGACCACATTTTGAATATGCTTGTGAAGTTTGGGATGGGTGTAACTCAGAACAGTCATTTCGACTTGAACAATTACAGTTAGAAGCAGCTCGTGTTATTACTGGTCTACCAAAATACACTTCACTGAACCATCTCTATTTTGAAACTGGTTGGGAAAAATTATCAGAACGGAGAGAAAGGAGAAAGTTAACACTTTATCATAAATTACAGTGCGGTAATGCACCATCATATCTTGTAGATTTACTCCCACCGATTGTTGGAGAAACTACTTCTTATGATCTTAGAAATGCAAATAATTTTGTTATTCCATCATATAGATTGAAACATTCACGTATGTCTTTTATTCCTTCAACCACAGTGTTATGGAACGATATCCCATTAGATAAGCGAAATGTAACATCAACGGAAAAGTTCAAATCATATTTGAAGAAGCCGATTGTTTCGGCACCATCTTATTTTTCATCAGGTATGCGTAGGTTAAATATTTATCATACACGTTTAAGATATCACGTAAGTGAGTTGAAATATGATTTATTTAAAGTTGGCATTAAGGCGGATTCAACATGTGAATGTGGTTATTTATGCGAAAATGTTTTTCACTTTAGGTTTGAGTGTCCTTTATATGATGAACACAGATTAAGAATGTTAAATGTATTAAAATCATATGTAAATGAAGATGCCGTAAATTTAGATTTAGTTTTATGTGGCAGTAAAAGCCTTTCAATTTTACAAAATCAGGTCATTTTCAAGGCAGTCCAACAATATATTTTAAACAGCAAGCGCTTCTGTTGACTGCAGCATGTACATATTTACTTTTGTAAATATCTTTCTACCATTCTGTATTATACTATTTTCCATGTTTTCATGTATGTCACTATATATCTATCATTTTGTAAATACTTGGGAGAAGGTTACCTAAGTTGGATAACTTGTTCCTAATCCCTTTCTTTATTGAATAAAATATGTTTAAATCAAAAAACACTTGTAAGAATTCATTTTCAAAATATTTATGTGTCGAAGTAAAAAGACTTTTATGATAAAGTGTTGTTTAAAACGGCTCGATCAGTAATCTCTTTATGTGTCACTGGGCAAAATTCTGATCAAAATTTAGATACATCATCAAACTCAAATAACCCAAGCTCTGGGCCAAATTTCACTGAGCAATTTGCTCAAAATCTATCACCACCTTCAGACATTTGCATTAATCTAAATACCCAGATTCTACGATAACCTCATCACCTAAACCAAATAACCGGAATTTCGGGCCAAATTCACCTAAATATAACGAGGATTTTCCTCAACATTCTGTTATTTTTTGAAAATATTTTGAAAAGTCATATTTAGAATATAAATTGTTTTCATTGATATTTGAATTTATTTCAACGATAGTTATGAGGCCAAAATGTAATTGGCCTAAACAAGTTTCTTGATGTCATTGATCATTTTGTAGGGAATAAACCATTCCCTTAAGCTTGATCAGGGCTCCAGATAACTTTTTGAGTGAAGTTGTACATATGCCTTGAAATTTAAGTGCAGGTGTACTCAAGAGTATGAAGGTGTACTGACATAGTGCTAAAGAGTTTGCTTTATACGTTGTTAAATTTGATCATCGCCAGTTTTATATTTTTCGCTATCCATCCCAATTAGTAAAAACAATATTATGTTGATATATTCTGAAAATACAAATACTCAAAGCTCTATTCAATTTAACTAATTTGTTAGAAAAATATTGTTTTGGCAAATTCTTCATTTTTTGTTTGATCTTATGAGTCCCCATTATCAGTGTAACTGAAATATAATGGTATTTAATGGATGAAACTGGTCTGTGAATAAAATCCCAAAATCAGAATCACTTTTTACAAATGAAGTCGTATTTCAGTTGATACAGTAGTAAAATTGACGTGATCCCTTTTTACCCTAACATATGGTGTTATGGTTATAATTTGATAATTGGCTAATTTCAGTTAATTAAATGGTATATTCAACATACGTGAAACCATCAATGCTTTTCCAACATTGTTAACTAACAACTAATTCACAAACAGAAGGAAAGAAAAGCCAAAATAGCAGTATCGTATGAAGACTGAATCGATTTCAAGTTAGACATGTAAAATGTTCACATATTGGATAAAATGTGAAATTGCAAATCACTAAACAGTGGGAAACTAAAATAAGTATTAGACAAATGTTTTATTCACATATTTTGCACATATCAATATACTTTGTTAGCATGTGACACTAAAATGATTTTGTCACGATAAGGTAGATGCAAGTGTTACCTTTTCATAATGTAAAATGTTATATGGGCATTACACTTAGTCCAAAAGGTTGATAATTTGTATTGAACCTAAGTCATAAGTCATAAGTCAATGTCATGACAGTAAAAAACAGACATTGCATACCCTTTTATATCAAGTTAAAGAAAGAGATGTAATGATTGACATTTAAATCATAAGAAACGTTGGCCAATCGAAAAATAAAGGTGTACCTCGTTGCACAGCAAGCATATAACTCTGTTCCTGTTTAAAGCATGATGCGTTTCCGCTTGTGATTTTTCGTTGTATCAAATTAATCATATCACTCTAATGAAAGTCCATGAACATGATACGCACCGAAACAAAGTAGTAGACGAACACAGGTATGTATGAGCGTACATGATACGCTTGAAATTTTATTTTCGGCCGTACTTGGTCGATTTTAAGGCGTACATTACGTGTGTACGCCCCTTATCTGTAGCCCTGAAATTGATATTACATGTATCATTAAGAAAAAAACACCTTTTTCTTAGTTTAAAGGGGGAATTAAAACCTGTGCACATTATTTGACATGCCTAAGGAAACTTGAAATTGCAAATGAAATACAATGTACATTTGTAATTGTTCTTTAACAAACAACTATCAGAATAAAGTTTTATTTTGTAAGAAATAAAAAAAATTTATTATCCTTTACATGACTTAAACCAATTTTATTCTTATCAAAGAAATCTTCCCCAGTTATTTGCAATGCTTGCTTGTAAATTTGATGGCAAATGAGTAAATAGTAGAGGTAAAGAGGGTTTTTGTTGGAGATGATAAAGCAAATCAAGCCATGAATACGTAGTTTCAAATAGATTTAAGATATTTTGATATTAATGTTATCAATACTCAACATCAGAATAAACGATACATACTAAAAGTATACTCGAGGTTTTAAATCTTTGGTCACGTCTTCTTTTGTAATCACATCTATCCAAAATGAATGTAATAAAAGAAGAAAAATGAAATCTAAAATCTGAACAGCTAAATTTGAGATATTAGAAATCAGTTATACAAATATGTCAATAAGATTTATGTAGTTCATAGATAATTCAAATACTTATCACTGA
Source organism: Steromphala cineraria (assembly GCA_916613615.1). NCBI lineage: Eukaryota > Metazoa > Mollusca > Gastropoda > Trochida > Trochidae > Steromphala > Steromphala cineraria. The sequence goes on along the minus strand of OU744732.1, from coordinate 56,074,839 downwards.
AGCTAAAATGTTATTTTATTTCCCATCAATGATAGATATTGAAGCAAAGAATCCTTTGATGTCTTCTTTTTCAAGAAACCGAAATACAATAGAAAATAAGATCTTTCACTATCTAAATGACACTCAATGCCAGACCAATATTCTCTTGGAGAGTAGCAGATGGTCCATGATAAATTGACCAAATCAACTTGAATAGAAAGTGTACAGAAATATCAAATGACCACTTGAACTCATGTATTAATGATCACCTTCAAGTTCTCTAAAATGAGCTCCCCCTGTCAGCTTTTGAAATTGAGACGACATTATATAGATCAATGAAGTTGTTGAGGATCTTAAAGGTACTGTACATGTCGCTTTTATTTTATTATATAATTGTATATCAATACATTTTACAAAAAATAATAAATGTTAATGTAAACATGTAAATGTAAAATTGTATAAATATATATTAAAAACACACTAATTACTCAACCATATTATCCGTAGTCAAAAAAAGAAGGTGTCATGTATTATTTATAATTTTTGTGATCATCTTTTTATAACTTGAGATAGGAAAATGGATTCTTGTACATGTAACTAAAATCAAGATGGTACGTTCGTTTTAGAAATGCTGAATTCACTAATTTGATTTTAAAACGTTGTCTTTATAATTCATATTTTGTTGAGATTCTTTTGCCTACAACAACTTTTCCCTTTTACACTTCCCCTTTTATGCTATCGTTGTTACCTCAACCTTAGTCAACCTTGAAGGAATGTATGGATACTCCTTTGATAGCTCATGATCATTTGATTTGTCATCATAAACTTTATTTTCTCAAAAGTGTTCTTTTCAGATTTTGTTACAAAATAGACAACGAATGTAATATTTTGGCATGATATATAATGAAATTACTTATTTGACATTCTGTATCTCTCATCACCTTGAGTACTAAATAAAAGTTTCATGGCATTTTTCAGAAAAAGCAATTATCTGAAACATGAAAACGTTAAATGAACGACATTGGTTATGTAAAATTAAATTAAAACATAATAATGATAATAATGATGAGTAAAATAGTTTAGTTCAGTCATGTAAATGAAATGTTATTGCCTTTTCGAATTCTTTATTCAACATCAACTACTGAATTAATGTAATTTGTTATTTAACCCTTACGATGCGGCTATATATTTTTGCTCAACTAGCCCCCGTGGCGACATTGTTTTGTCCGGTGCCAGCCACCGTTATATCCTGATTGCACCGCCCACTGAATATGTTTATGTAGCGAGTCCCGGGTCTTTTACAACAATTGGTGTATCTATTTCGCGGATCCCGGATTTTTATTTAGAGCCTTGTAAAATGTTTATTTATGCACACAGAATAATTCTTTTTACATGGACTTCTAGATACACTGTGCCTCTTTATAAATATATAAAAAAACATTACGATGCGCCTCATATTTTTTTTCCCACAGTCATCAAAAGAAAGTCTTTAATTCCGCTTGCCGCTTCTTTATTTTTGTGCGCGCATAGACATATGATACATGGAAAAAAAGACAATTCTTTTCTTTACAAGTTGTTATAAAAATTATAAAAATATCTCTAATGGTTCGTGAGATATGAGTGCCGCAAGATGCGCGAGTTAAATACAAGTTCAATTAGCGAACGCCGGCGCGCAAGTAGCGCGTGTGAACGATCACTTATCTTTCGCTTGCCGCTTCTTTATTCCTGTCCGCGCATAGACATATGATACATGGAAAAAAAGACAATTCTTTTCTCTACAAGTTGATATAAAAATTATAAAAATATCTCTAATGGTTCGTGAGATATGAGTGCCGCAAGGTGCGCGAGTTAAATACAAGTTCAATTAGCGAACGCCGGAGCGCAAGTAGAGCGCGCACCGCTTCTTCATTGCGCGCATAGACATATGATACATGGAAAAAAAGACAATTCTTTTCTCTACAAGTTGATATAAAAATTATAAAAATATCTCTAATGGTTCGTGAGATATGAGTGCCGCAAGGTGCGCGAGTTAACACAAGTTCAATTAGCGAACGCCGGAGCGCAAGTAGCGCGGGTGGACTATGTCATTTATTCCGTGCATCGCTGCCGCTTCTTTATCATTGTGCGCGCATAGACAAATGATACATTGAAATGAAGACAATTTACTCCTCTACAAAATGGAGAAAAAAATTTGAAATTATCTCAAACGTTCCGTGAGATATGAATGCCGCAAGGTGGGTAACCCCAATCATTTTTGAGAAAAGGTTTGATATTTCCGACAGATAGCGCAGCGCTTGCAGTTTCTTTAGTTTTTCGTGCGCATTTACAAATGACACATTGGACTGAAGCTCGTTCTTCGCTCTTTACAATGATGTAAATGATTTGATCCCCACCCCCTTCCAAAATTGTATATAGTGCCAAAGAAGGGGTGGGGGTTCATGATGCGGCTTCAGTTGAACTTCCACGGACAGCTCACATTGACTTTCTCTGTCTCTGTTACGAAATAAAAAAAGAAAAATTTATTTTTATAAATGCTTGTACAATATAATCAACAAATATATAAGCATAACAATAATCACCTTCAAAGGTGCGAATAACAGCTTTATAGAACCTAACAAGGTCTAGAGTTCAGTCCATACTTCTACTTCTTTTTTCTTTCTTCAATTATCTTCATCCCCATCTTCGTCTTCCCTCTCTATCATACTGATATAGGCTTTACAGAAATCTTGTGATGTGTGGTATAGGCGGAAACATGGTTCTACACACAAAGCAACATTGCAGTCTAGACACTCGAAACAAGATTCTCTTCCTACTCTTTTCTTCTTTCTTGCTGGCTGGTTGGCAGCTGCCGCTCCACGCCGCATGAGTTCACGTCTGGCTTTAGAACATACAACACAGGTGCGTGACAAATTCTTCTTTCTTCCTACAGGCTCGATCTTTGAAGTAAAGTGACGACCATGCAGGCGTACAATACTGTCGTCGGTCGTACATCGCCGACCCCTGGGACGTCTGCCGAGAGATGCAACCTTCTCTCTGTCGGCAACGGTTATGATGTGTTGAACTATTTCTTTCCTAAATTCTCTGTTTGTCTTCAGACTTTTATCTTTGGAGAGTTCTTTGTACAGAACGTAGGCATTCAAAAGAGCAACGTTGAGGATATGAAACCACACACGCTTCCACCACTTTAGAGTTTTCATTTTGAACGGTGTGTACGACAACATCTGACCGGCCCTGTCGACGCCACCCATGTACTTGTTGTATTCATGAACGATACGAGGTTTTGTAATTGGTTCTCCAGTCACCCTGTTCTTCCTTCCCGACTCGACATCTTCCGTGTCCTCAACAGTAGACATAAGCAAGACTGACTTTCTGTCCTCATACCTGACGATCAGAAGTTCTTTGTTGTGTTGCTGCAACATAGAACCTTTCTCTGGTTTCTTCGTTTTTCTCTTCAGTTTGACTGGGATTCCGCTCCTATTTCCTCGCAACGTCCCCGTCGCACCGAAACCACACTTCCACAGATTGATGTACAATGTCACAGATGAATAGAAATTGTCCATGTAAACATGATATCCCTTTCGAGAGTAATCTTTGACCAAATCCATGACCAAATCATACGTTTTCCCTCCAATAGAAACTTCGTTGGTTCTTCCAGTGTAGAGTTTGAATTTACAGACGTATCCATTGTGCGAGTCACACAACATGTAAGCCTTAATGCCATACTTCTTAGGTTTGTCAGGGTTGTAAACCTTGAAGCTGAGGTTGCCTTTCCAAGGCACCAATCCCTCATCAACTGAGATATGTTGATGCGGTATATAAACTCTTGAGAACCGATGTATGATGCGGTTATACAATATTCCAAGTTTATTGAGTGGGGAAAACTGAGGTGTGTTTCGTCCTGGCATTGTACTGTTAATCAGATAAGTGAAGAAACGTGAGCAACAACCAAAACCTGTCTCTAGGCATACACTTTGGGAAGAAAGGCGTCGAGGTAACATCACTAGTCGACCAATACAATACTATAGTCATCGCTACGAATACTTTCATTTCCTCAGCATTCGTATCCTTCCACTGGCGCATTCTTGACTTGGGCGGGAGGACCTCGTCGTCGCATTCTTGGTGAAAGTATCTATTGGTTTCCGTTGCCATCAATCCGTAATCATCTTCTTGTAAGAACATTTCGAAATAGTCAATAGGTTTTGGTTGCTCAGGCAATTCTTTGAACTGTCCCAGCCCAGTCTGTCCCGTAAAAGGCAGATCAACACGTCCACGTGGCCTCGGCCCGTCCTTCCAGTTTGCCGCAAAATCACACTCCCCTGTATCAGAGGTGTCACTGTCTTGATCATCCAAGTCAACGAACTCGTCAGTGGAAGAACCAGCAGAAGCTGCTCCCGCCGTAGCAGCTAGTATACGTCTTGCAATGTTCCTTATGTCTGGATCACTGTCCATGTCCGATACCAATCCATCACTATCACTATTCACATCACTATCATCAGTAGTTTCCATATCAGAAGTTTCATCAGCATGGACTTCGGAAGAGAACTCGTCGTCTGAAGCATACGGCCCCCCATAGTTCCGAGTCCTCGGTCTCCTTCCTCTAAATCTTGGTATCTTCTATATCATCTGTAATAAATTGAAACAGATTTTGACATGTGCAAGAAAGAACAACTCAGGAGCATTTTACAGAGAAAACCAGTGTGAGCCTCATGGACATTCATTTGCCGTCATTCCAAAGTATTTGAAACAATCACACCATCGGCGCCGACGGCACCAAAGGCAATAGTAAAATTCACATATTTGGACGTTTCATGACTGTCCCGGCTAACCCCGGTTCTTTTATTCATACGACTCCCCCAAAGTCGAAAATCTGGGCTTTCTTCTGACTTCCTAGGCGACGAGTTGGCGAGTCGCGAACGAAACAACCATCTACGTCAGGGAAGCTCTGATTGTCAGTTGTGGATTACAAAAGTTTTGCAACTTTTGATAGGTTCCACGGACCTAACCGCCGCAGCGTTACGGCGAAACCCGAACAAAATTGCCGATGTCAAAAAAAGGACATCAACACATTTTGCGGGGCTTCTTGCATCTTTATTTCTCTTTGCGCATATACATATGATATACCAAAATGATGGCACTTTTATTCTCTTTCCAACGATATATCGTGTGTTAGAGCGCGCCGCTTGGTTAGTGAAATATCAAGCGCGAAAGTACATACTTTTGCGGCCTTTATAGTATAATTATTTGCATGGGCGGACATACAAATGATATGCCAAAATGAAGGCAATTTCATCCTCTTTCCAACGATATCTCATGTGTTAGAGCGCGCCGCTTGGTTAGTGAAATATCAAGCGCGAAAGCAATCTCTCGGACTTTGTGTTCTGAAATCCGAGGCACTGGGCAACGTTGTTCTCGAATGGAAGGACCTCGCCCGACATATAAGGAAAATGTTTCAGACCTCGGATTAACACCGAAAAGAGTTTTTGAATTTCACTAAACATGATATTGATTTTGAAAGTTTGGGTGCTAAGGGTCAATTTTTCCCATGGTTCGCGGCGAGGCCTGCACTAGAAATAGTGAAAATTCTCGATTGAAAGTTCCAAGCACCCTCGATTTTTCATGGGAAAAATTCCCACAAACGTTCCTTACCTCTCGGGAGAAAATTCTCGGTCTCTGAAAAAGTTGAATAAGTCAAAAACCGATTGCTTCGCGTCAACAACATTTATACCGCAGATAGAGCCCCGACTTTTCCACCTCTCCAATTAGTCACTTTTCACAAATAATTTTTTTTTATTTTGTTATTGACGAAAACGGTTTTATGTAAATATTTCAATAATTAGTAACTTCTCCTTTCTTCCAGGGACGTGAAAGGGTAGACATTGACACTCAAAGTTTGGACATGTGCAGTTTCAGCAAATGGCATCACAAACAAAAATGTTCACGCAGTTCTAAAAAACCCGAGTGCAGCCGAAATTTAGTGGGAAATTTTTCTCACAAAAACGACTATAGTCGGAAAAAGCGTCTCGATCTTGACAATATTTCTGTTTCCGAGTTATAACTTTTTAGGCCGAACTGGAAGCAAACTTCTGATATTGAATGTTGAAGCTTGGGGGGCTAAGGGTAAATTTGTACCATGTCTCGTGGCGAGGCCCGCACTAAAAATATTGAAAATCCTCGAAAGAAAACTCCGAGTACGCTCGATTTTTCATGGGAAAAAAGTCCATACCTCACGGCGAAGCTCGGAAGTGGTCAAAATCTCCGGCCTTCGTCATAACCCGAGAGTGAAAGTGGCCCAAAAAAAGCCCATACCGCCGGGTGGTTTCGGAAAAGTAGAACAAAAGCACGATCGTGCTCAAAACCCGATAGTGTGAATGTGGTCATGGGACAACTTTCCCATTACATCATGGCGAGACCCGGGACAAAATTTCCGATGGCCGGAAGTGGTCAGAACACTCGGACGTCCCTTTCGTCATGGGAAAACGTTCCCATTACCTCATGCCGAGACCCGGAAAAAAATTTCGATGCCCGGAAGTGGTTCGGAACCTCTGACGTCATCGCAACCCGATCATGTAAGTTTGGTAATGGGACAAGTTTCCCATTACGTCATGACTAAAAACCGGAACAAAAATTTTATGTCAAAAAGACCTACAAACATTTTGCGGGGCTTCTTGCATCTTTATTTCTCTTTGCGCATATACATATCATATACCAAATTGAAGGCATTTTTATTCTCTTTCCATCGATATATCTTGCTTTATAGCGCGCCACTTGGTTAGTAAAATATCAAGCGCAAAAGCTTTTTTTTGCGGCCTTCATAGTACAATTATTTGCAACTGCGCATATACAAATTATACACCAAATTGAAGACAATTTTATTCTCTTTCCATCGATATATTATGTTTTATAGCGCGCCAATTTGTTATTGAAATATCATGCACGAAAGTCGAAAACTTTTAAATATTTTTAGTACAATTATTTGCAACTGCGCATATACAAATTATACACCAAATTGAAGACAATTTTATTCTCTTTCCATCGATATATCATGTGTTAGAGCGCGCCACTTGGTTAGTGAAATATCGAGCGCGAAAGAACACATTTTATTTGCTTTTGCGGCTTTTTGCGGCCTTTATAGTGCAATTATTTGCAACTGCGCATATACAAATTATACCCCAAATTGAAGACAATTTTATTCTCTTTTCATTGATATATCATGTGGTAGAGCGCGCCACTTGGTTAGTGAAATATCGAGCGTGAAAGAACACATTTTGTCTGCTTTTGCGGCCTTTTGCGGCCTTTTGTGGCCTTTATAGTGCAATTATTTGCAACTGCGCATATGAAAATTATACACCAAATTGAAGACAATTTTATTCTCTTTCCATCGATATATCATGTGGTAGAGCCCGCCACTTGGTTAGTGAAATATCGAGCGCGAAAGAACACATTTTGGCTGTTTTTGCGGCCTTTTGCGGCCTTAATAGTGCAATTTTTTGCAACTGCGCATATGCAAATTATACACCAAATTGAAGACAATTTTATTCTCTTTCCATCGATATATCATGTGGTAGAGCGCGCCACTTGGTTAGTGAAATATCATGCACGAAAGTCGAAAACTTTTAAATATTTTTTAGTACAATTATTTGAAAACTGCGTATATACAAATTATACACCAATTTGAAGACAATTTTATTCTCTTTCCATCGATATATCATGTGTTAGAGCGCGCCACTTGGTTAGTGAAATATCAAGCGCGAAAGAACACATTTTGTCTGCTTTTGCGGCCTTTTACGGCCTTTATAGTACAATTATTCGCAACTGCGAATATACAAATTATACACCAAATTGAAGAAAATTTTATTCTCTTTCCATCGATATATCATGTGTTAGAGCGCGCCACTTGGTTAGTGAAATATCAAGCGCGAAAGAACACATTTTGTCTGCTTTTTGTCAACAATTCAACAGAGAAAATACATGTTTTCACGGAGCTCGCTGTCTGCGCCAGTTAAACCAATTTTCATAAAACAACGGCGTATAGCGAGGCGCGGAAAATAATTACGAGCAATCCGGGAGCCGCCAAAACTGCTTGCAGTAAATTTTTGCCTTCTCGTGAAAGTTAGAGTCCGGACTCCGGATTTCGCCTAGAGGGCTTGCGCGCCAGTTTATATTTGGCACGGAAATATAACGCTCCCCGCATCGTAAGGGTTAAAGATGGAAACGTCTTTGTGACATGCAAGTATTTTTTATGCAATAAGTGTTTCTCTCCAAGAAGATGACATTTTAGAGAAAATACTCTTTCAAGATCAGTCAAAGTGGAACATCCTAGAATAATAGTTCTGGAAACGATTTCATGGGGTTTTTTTGGTGTGAAATCAATTAGAACCGCTGTCAAAACAACTATGAGTTTTCTGTCAATGGATTTGTTGGCATTTATTGAAAGTGTGATTTTAACTCTTTTAGTATCTACAACGTATGTTAATTTCATATGATTTTAACAAAGAACTGAAGTTGATTGTAAGTGAAGCCAGTTAATGTTTACATTTTAAGGGCATGTTTTCATCAAACTATGTAATGATGATAATATTTGAAGGGACTTAAAATATAAGTCATAGTAGGATTCCTTTGCAGCTCAAAACACATATAATAGTTTATTTCGTTTTTAGGCCATCGGCCGATGCACATCATTTTATACACATAAATAGTTTACAAGTGACAGATAATACGTTATGGCAGTGACAGGCAGTGTTTCACATATTTAGCTACATTTAAGATAATATCATGATTTGTACTTGATACAAGCACTTTATAGGAATAAAATGTAGGGTTTACAAAATATCTTCGATGAATATATTTAAACGCACAACTTGCTTGCATCATGTGCATACATATTTCTTACAGGTTTCATAATTTTTTAATTTTTTCAGAAGACTCATTAACAGTGCAAAGCGGGAGATTCGTAGATGACAATAGACAGAACATATTAAGAGAAATGATATTCATCCGAAGAATAAATATCCATGCTTATGTAACATGAACTGTGGTGCCTTTGCTTGTCTTCATACATACTTCCTTATTTAGTTGATGGCAGCTGCAGTGATGCAAGAGCTTTTTTTTGTAAATTATTATAGGACTCAAACAACCTTTCAGCACAAAAAACCTAACCTTTAAACTTTTTGAAGGCGTGTGGTCCAGAATATTGTTCTGCTATCGAGTAGGTTATTCTCAGAAGTTGCTGAAGCATGAATTGTACAAAAGAAAGTTTGAGAAAAGAATTACTCACTTCAATTTCTTTGGGAATTGTATTTGCAATATGTCTTGAAAAGCCCACACAGAAGGAGTTTTGTGTTGATTTACCACGCTTTCTTCATACATAGGGGAAATCAAGAAGTAATGTGATAATTTCAATTTTTATCTCTCCCTTTTTTGTTTGTGAAAAAACGCAAAACTATTAATCTCTTTTATTTACCTCTACGAATTACATTTTACATTACTTACATTACTTCAAAATTTGATCAAAAGACCTTAAATATTTTAGTTGGATTGCCTTCATCGGTTTGCAAGGTTTGAAATATTTTTACACTAAACCCCACGTTTTGTTTTTGGCACGAGTTTCCTTTTGGTACGAATTGCCGATGACAAAAGCTTCATTTTTACGAATTCACCCACAGCAACTATGACCATAATGCTTAGCGCGTAAAAGATATAAACTCGATCTATTTCTAACCTGAGGAATCACCTCTTCTAATTATTTCCGTTTCTTGGCTTATTTTAGGTCTAAGAAAATTGTGATAATGTGTTTGTATATGTTTAAATGAGATTTATTTCGGCATTATTCTTAAATTTGTATCAAAACACTTATTGTCATTTTAAGTTTTATTTTTACATAATCAAAGACAATACTGAAAAGTATGGATAATAAAAAAAATCCAGTGTCTTTCAGTTAACTGTTTCCTAATGTCCTTTTGCTTTCCTTTTTCTAAAAAAAAATTGAAATGCCTTCATAAGAAATTTGAAATGGCACCTGTCAATCATTTTTATAAGAACTGACCAATTGGGGAGTTAATCTAAACTTTGTCTTATCCTCAAACGTTGTTTTTTCATGTTTGTGTTCAATCAAACCTATAAATTCTTAAATTTAACATCAATCACTCCCAACACTTAACTACAGATGTATGAAGGAGTGAGCTGAAACCTGAGAACGACTGATACTCTCACAATAAGGAAGTTGTTACTCAGAATTTGTTTTTCGTCTCTAGATGAGAGGAAAATTATCTTACACTGAACACAAAAAATATTCTGTCAGTATATGCTTCTGTGGTCCGATATATGGTGATTTACGCCAAAGACGACTTGAATGAAGCTGTGTCACAGCAATAACGTCACGTTTATTGTCATATGACGTCAAACTAGTGTACATGCAACACTATCCATTCTGTGATGTTTTCAGTGTGGTAAAAGTGGGATACAAAACTAGAAACTCAACGTCTCACAAGTGAAATGTCAATAAAGAGGTCTTCGACAGATGATTGGATATAATATGTAGAACACTAGACTTTATGCGACTTGAAAAGATGGCATATGCTCTAGGTGTCATAATGGAGATGCTCACTTTCAGTATTTGTAAATAGCACTTCATGATAAAAAAAAATTATTGCCTGTGAACTGTCCAGTTCCATTTTATTTTTATTTTTTGAACTTTAATCGTAATCTCAAAGTACAATTTCTTTTTGTGTTGCACTTTCGTGTTGACTCGATGTTTCAATAATTATATAAGGCCATCTAAAACAGATCCAAGTGAACAGTGTTTGGACATAAAAAATAATTTTTCTTTATGTAGGTTTTGATACCCAATTAACCTTCCGAAAGTGTATACTATAACAATTAATCATTATTTGCATATAATTTTCGACATTGTTCGCTATATCTGATTTTTTTTGCCATATCTGATTTTTTGCTATATCCGATGTCGCTATAATATGTGTGTTCTACTGTATTCCAAAAAAGACACTGTTCAAATCATGGTTTTGCATGTATTTAAAAAGTCCTATCCTATTTGAAAACTGTTAAGTGACAAAAGTTGAATAAAATACTGCATGCATTAGTTGTTTCAACTGAACATGCAATCTTGCAATTCTAATTTAACATGATTTTCAAACCTGTTTTGAATGTTTATTTTCGAGGATAGAAACAACATTTTATTGACATGAGTTTGAGGCTGTCCTTCAATACTCTTGATTTACATGTACAAGATATCAAGAATTTGTTTAGTAAACTTTACTGTCTAAACAACAAGACAGTTATAGCTACAAGGAGCAGTGTAAGTAAACCTAGCCTCAGTAATACTCACTACACTCCCATATTGAGTCTATAGAAACAGGTTGTGTCAAGTTTACTTCGACTGCTACAAGGTGTTTAAAAGAATCAATAATTGAAAATGTACAGTACATGGTTAACAGTGAGACAAAGTTATCAATATATTCCATAACAAGGTTACAAACGGTTACAAAGCGATAACGTGGTTACATTATTGCTATTATATTGAAACCATCAAGGCAAATACCAAATTTGGTAAGCTAATGATAAACTATCCTCCGCATGCAGACGCTCACCGTACCAGGGTTCTGGATAATATCACCCTTGGAACTTTGCATCAGGAATAACTGTACCATGCTCACTCAAACTTGGATTAAGTAAGCAAATGCAAGTCGCCTGGACCTGCTCATGATGACCTCTCAAATGACGTGTTACAACAACCTTTGGTCGTACAAAGACAAACGTTTCCTTCAATTATAACCGTGAGGTGTTATTGACTTGTTTGCAGCCTATCACAAAAAAGGGTTTTCTTTGAAATTTCTAATGCAACTTTCTTAATATGAAAAAGAAAATAACATGAGTTTCATCAATATCAAACAACTATTTTGTATATTGTTTGCTTTTGGGGTCGGATATGAAATTATTTACGTCGAAACCTGCTTGTCTTGAGGGCGGTTTTGCAAATACCATTGTTCATTATCCCTTAACACTGACAATGGCGTTGCTTTGATTGTAGAAGTTACATCAAACCATTGTTAAACATTAATATAATCTAAAGAAACTAAAAGAAGAGAATTCATTTCAGATATCCCTTACACTATTAAGATTCTAAAAAAAACAATAACTGGAGAAACTAGGAATAATTTTGATTGAAATAACTCCGAATGCAAAGAAGCATTACATTTTCTTCTTTATTTGTGTAATTGAAATCATAAAGCTTATTATGATTACATAAATAGATATGTCACAGATGACAAATCGAATTATTTAACAGTGTGTATAAAATAACTCACTGCAATATCAAAACATAACACATATTAGAATATCGCCTTACATTAATAAAATAGCAACCTAGCTCTTCTTCTCTTACAATTTTCTGGAAATTTGCTGTTGTTTGACTTCATTTCAACCTCACCTGTCATTAAAAATTATTTATAAATACACTCATACATTAACAGTCAGATCATATTGTTCAGTGGAATAAGTTTCCATCATGAAATTAAAGAATCCTGAAAAAGTTTTGGAAAGTTTTGTTAAGAAATGGACAACACACCATTGAAAAAAAATTGACTGAAAACAAGTACAAACGTTTACAGAAGATGATTTCCCTAAAGGTTATAGCAAATCATTTTATTTACCCCTTTTGTGACAATTGAAGAAAACAACAACTGAACAATTGAATGAGGCTTGTACTTCTAATAAGACATCCTGTTCATTATAAACTCTTACATCTGAACTTTTTATTTTAAATCAAGTTATATTTCTTATCAGAATAGTGTTTTTATAACTATGATATAATTTGATAAATTGAAGCCTTAAAGGGGCAGTAACACGTTTTTTGATAATTACATATTTTAAATATTTCACTGATAAGTGTAAGTTAATACTAAATTTATCATTTTGACAGCCAATCATCCATAATCGGAGGACTTAGTATGACCATTCACATAAAATCCATTGGCGGCCATTTTGTGTGAACACATTTAATTCATGTCTTGTAAGAAAAATGAGTCTCATGGCTAATTTTTACGTTATAAATTTGAAGTATTACTGCTTCAATTAGTTTAAATACATTGTCTTTCATTTGGAACCATTAATTTTCATTTTCCTGATACCACCTTTTCTTCCCCCTAAAAGCGTGCTACTGCCCCTTTAAATCGCATAAAGCAAAGTTTGATAGAAACAATCTTGAAATCTTGGCAAAAAGCATTGCTGCTATGGATTGAGAAGAAAATGTAATATTATTGTAAGAACATAACAGAATTGGTAATCCCTCCCCGTGTTACAATGAGGCATGTACATATAATTATAAAGTAATAACATCAGAAAATTTGTGTATTGACATGTTATATTGTGTAGGTATATAGTTAAAGACAATTTCTTAGAAGAACACCATCTATAATGTGCATGGAACTTCTTTAAAACATTCTTCACTTGAAAACTTGAATATTTATTAATTTGTGACTTGTATTCTTTATTTGCGAATATAATGATTTAATGTCAATCTTTTGAGAAGGTTAAAAACTTAGATAATGTTTCTAAAATATTAACATAACTGATTTTAATCATCATGAACCTTTTCATTTGAAAGAAATAATAAATTTGGAAAAAAATTCACATTCAGCTCTCCTCAAAGGTCCTGAGCGACTTTAATTGAGATAAATTTAAGACATTTTATCAATTCTGTTTTTAAGATTTTATCATTTACATCTTATTTCCTCAAGGCTTTACAAATCAAATTGAACGAACACAATCACTATGCTCTTGACATTCATTGTGTTTATATTACACACAGGACAGATAGTTAGACCTTTCAACTTAAACTGTCACCTGTATAATAGAACATTAGGTACTTTGTTTGAGGGAAATATGAAATTGATATGAAATATGAATTTTAATATAAATTTGATTTTAACTTTTAAACATCAGGCAACCCCAGGGCCTTGATTTTTGAAGCTCTCGTAGTGCTAAGATAGTCCTAGGACACTGGTTATGCACAAAGAGATCTTCAAAACAATATGTACCAATGTTCTATTCGAGAACTATTCGTCAATTGCATGAACTAAGTTTGTCACTGCCTACCAATTTATGTGGTTAATTTTATGGCATACAGAAGCAATTTTTCAGAATTTATTATGATTATGTATAATCATTTCTCCCTATTATTCTTCTTCAATATTAACAATATTGCTTCGAAATCTTTATGAAGATTTTTAAGTTTAAAAGCAGAGTCAATTGTCATTAAAACAACATTAAAACCTTGAATAAAAAACGCCCTTATCTCACAAAATCTATCATTATCCATTGATGTCATTGAAAAAGTATCACAGCTGCTTTAACAGGGTAATCAAACAGTCAAATAGAAAATGAAACGTTGATTGTGGTCGCTTTAAAAGAATTAAAACGAAATAAAACTTTCAAATCGGCCATTTTCTCTTGATTAAAATCAAGCAGCAACCTCATCTATATATCTTGTATTTGTAGATGGTTCAAATAAAGGCTTTCATTTATTGAACCTCAGATAAGTGTCACTCAACATTTCAAGTATCTGATTTGATTGTATTGCAATATAATTTAAATACTTGGAATAGCATTTGAAGTTCGCTGCCCTATTTATCAGTCCCTTAAGAACATAATAAAATAATTTAAAAAAGTGTAATCTGTTCTTGAAGGATATTGTGATATGGAAAACGAAAAACAAGTGTTTAAGATTAAGTAAAGACAATAAACCATTAGATATTTACAATACCCTCTGCTTGAGGCTTTAAAACTTAAACATTTATTCTTAAAACCAAACTTTTGTTCTTTAATATAGACATATAGAATATAGAAAACTTTTCATACAAACATAACTCAACAGATTGTACATTTGCTGACATGGATCATCAGTAGCTCAATTGATAAAGGTGCTCATTGATTACATAGAGGGCTCTGGTTCGAATCCCTCCCTCCTTTTTCTGTATTTTTATGTGCATTTGTTTGCTACTGTTGATAACAGCATAGGTGATCATGATGGTGATTAACCTCAGATGGTGGTTACAGCATAAAAACTTATTTCAAACAAAGGAAATAACTTCCAAATGGTGTACCTGTAGCTATGGCCACTGATTTTCAAGTTAGGATACAAAATAATAAATAAATGTTAATGAAAAACCTGATTTAAATTTCATTATGTGTAGTCAAACCGACAAAAAAAAAGAAAACAATAGATATTGAAATGCAGAAAATATTGAGGCTGATAGTTTAAATGAAAATGACTTGAGATGACATCTTTCAAAGTCATTTGAACAATAAAACCTTCAGTAAGCTATTTAGTGAAAGATTTGTGATTCGATGATAAGCAAATATAAGATTCGTGTTACATCAAATTATTTTCTACATCAGCTCTTGCAGGAAATGCCGAAACTGTGGCATCTGTCAAACACCTACAATGATCTGGATGCTGAAATAATATAATCTATAATGACCGGATAAGATTTGTCAAGACGAAGACAAAAACTAATTTGTCAAAACATGTGTGTGCTTTTCAATGGATTAGGTGACAAACACATAAATACATACTCTATATAAGTATACCGCATCTTTAATAATCATACCTTAATGTTCATACAAACAGAACAATTTTGTGATTAAACTTGTACCGAATGATACAAAAATTCTTGATAAACGATTCGTTTGAAGTTGTTTTCTATCCAAAACAAATTGCCTGTTATTGTCTATAAAACAAACTGCTTTTAGATAAAAGAAACCTTATTCCTTTGAAGTTTGAATCATTTTAAATAACCACAATGTAAGCACTTGTAAGAATTCATTTTCAAAATATTTATATGTCAAAGTAAAAAGACTTTTATGATTAAGT
Source organism: Steromphala cineraria (assembly GCA_916613615.1). Lineage (NCBI taxonomy): Eukaryota > Metazoa > Mollusca > Gastropoda > Trochida > Trochidae > Steromphala > Steromphala cineraria. The sequence continues at coordinate 56,058,974 of OU744732.1, read as the reverse complement.
GTTGTTTAAAACGCCTCGACCAGTAATCTCTTCAGGTGTCACTTGGCAAAATTCTGATCAAAATTTAGACCCAACAGCAAACTCAAATAACCCAAGCTCTGGGCCAAATTTCACTGAGCAATTTGCTCAAAATCTATCACCACCTTCAGACCTTTGCATTAATCTAAATTTCCCAGATTCTGGGATAACCTCATCACCTCAACCAAATAACCGGAATTTCGGGCCAAATTCACCTAAATATAACGAGGATTTTCCTCAACATTCTATTCTTTTTGGAAAATGTTTTGAAAAGTCATATTTTGAATATGAATTGTTTTCATTGATATTTGAATTTATTTCAACGATAGTTATGAGGCCAAAATGTGATTGGCTCAAAATATTGTCTTGATGTCATTGATCATTTTGTAGGGAATAAACCATTCCCTTAAGCTTGTTGTTACATGTATCATTAAGAAAAAAACACCTTTTTCTTAGTTTAAAGGGGGAATTAAAACCAGTGCAAATTATTTGACATGCCTAAGGAAACTTGAAATTGCAAATGAAATACAATGTACATTTGTAATTGTTCTTTAACAAACAACTATCAGAATAAAGTTTTATTTTGTGAGAAATAAAAAAACATTATTATCCTATACATTGGTGTCATGTGTCATGTAATATTTATAATTTTTGTGATCATCTTTTTATAACTTGAGATAGGAAAATGGATTCTTGTACATGTAACTAAAATCAAGATGGTACGTTCGTTTTAGAAATGCTGAATTCACTAATTTGATTTTTAAACGTTGACTTTATAATTCATATTTTGTTGAGATTATTTTGCCTACAACAAATTTTCCCTTGTACACTTCCCCTTTTATGCTATCGCTGTTACCTCAACCTTTGTCAACCTTGAAGGAATGTATGGATACTCCTTTGATAGCTCATGATCATTTGATTTGTCATCATATACTTTATTTTCTCAAAAGTGTTCTTTTCAGATTTTGTTACAAAATAGACAACGAATGTAATAGTTTGGCATGATATATAATGAAATTACTTATTTGACATTCTATATCTCTCATCACCTTGAGTACTTTTATGGCATTTTTCAGAAAAAGCAATGATCTGAAACATGAAAACGTTAAATGAACGACATTGGTTATGTAAAATTAAATTAAAACATAATAATGATAATAATGATGAGTAAAATAGTTCAGTTCAGTCATTTAAATGAAATGTTATTGCCTTTTCGAATTCTTTATTCAACATCAACCTACTGAATTAATGTAATTTGTTATTAAAAGATGGAAACGTCTTTGTGACATGCAAGTTTTTTTTATGCAATAAGTGTTTCTCTCCAAGAAGACGACATTTTAGAGAAAATACTCTTTCAAGATCAGTAAAAACGGAACATCCTAGAATAATAGTTCTGGAAACGATTTCATCGAGTTTTTTTTTGTGTGAAATCAATTAGAACCGCTGTCAAATCAACTATGAGTTTTCCGTCAATGGCTCTGTTGGCATTTATTGAAAGTTTGATTTCAACTCTGTTAGTATCTACAACGTATGTTAATTTCATATGATTATAACAAAGAACTGAAGTTGATTGTAAGTGAACATTTTACGTGTTAACATTTTAAGGGCATGTTTCCATCAAACTATGTAATGATGATAATATTTGAAGGGACTTCAAATATAAGTCATAGTAGGATTCCTTTGCAACTCAAAACGCATATAATAGTTTATTTTGTTTTTTAGGCCATCGGCCCATGTACATCATTTTATACACATAAATAGTTTACAAGTGACAGATAATACTTTATGGCAGTGACAGGCAGTGTTTCACATATTTTGCTACATTTAAGATGATATCATGATTTTAACTTGATACAAGCTCTTTATAGGAATAAAATGTAGGGTTTACAAAATATCTTCGTGGAATATATTTAAACGCACAACTTGCTTGCATCATGTGCATACATATTTCTTACAGGTTTCATTTCATAAATTTGTCAGAAGACTCACTATGGATTTCAATGGATTTGTTTGCATTTATTGAAAGTTTGATTTTTTTCTTGGCATTCATGATTACAGCTCTTTTAGTGTTTACAACGCATGTAAACTTTCATATAATTTTAACAAAGAAATAAAATTGATTGTAAGTGAAGCCAGCTTATGTGACCATTTTAAGGGCATGTTTTTGATAATATTTGAAGGGACTTAAAATATAAGTCATAGTACGATTCCGTTGTAACTCAAAACGCACAGCTTCCTTGCATCATGTGCATACATATTTCTTACAGGTTTCATTCATTAACAGTGCAAAGAGGGAGATTCGATGACAATAGACAGAACATATTAAGAGAAATGATATTCATCCTAAGAATAAATATCCATGCTTATGTTACATGAACTGTGGTGCCTTTGCTTGTCTTCATACATACTTCCTTATTTAGTTGATGGCATCTGCAATGATACAAGAGGTTTTATAAATATATATATATATATATAACTCAAATAATCTTTCAGCACAAAGAACTAACCTTGAAACTTTTTGAAGGCGTGTAGTCCAGAATATTGTTCAGCTATCGAGTAGGTTATTCTCAGAAGTGGCTGAAGCATGAATTGTACAAAAGAAAGTTTGAGAAAAGAATTACTCACTTCAATTTCTTTGGGAATTGTATTGGCTATATGTCTTGAAAAGCCCACACAAAAAGAGTTTTTTGTTGATTTACCACGCTTTCTTCATACATAGGGGAAATCAAGAAGTGATGTGATAATTTCAATTTTTATCTCTCCCTTTTTTGTTTGTGAAAAAATGCAAAACTATTAATATCTTTTATTTACCTCTACGAATTACATTTTACATTACTTACATTACTTCAAAATTTGATTAAAATACCTTCAATATTTTAGTTGGATTGCCTTCATCGGTTTGCAAGGTTTGAAATATTTTTACACTTAACCCCACGTTTTTTTTTGGCACGAGTTACCTTTTGGTACGAATTGCCGATGACAAAAGCTTCATTTTTACGAATTCTCCAACAGCAACTATGACCATAATGCTTAGCGCGTAAAAGTTATAAACTCGATCTATTTCTAGCCTGCGGAATCACCTCTTCTAATTAGTTCCGTTTCTTGGCTTATTTGAGGTCTAAGAAAATTGTGATAACGTGTTTGTATATGTTTAAATGCGATTGATTTTCGGCATTATTCTTTAATTTGTATCAAAACACTTATTGTCATTTAAAGTTTTATTTTTACATAATCAAAGACAATACTGAAAAGAATGGATAATAAAAAGAATCCAGCCTCTTTCAGTTTCCGTTTCCTAATGTCCTTTTGCTTTCCTTTCTCTAAAAAATAAATTGAAATGCCTTCATAAGAAATTTGAAATGGCACCTGTCAATCATTTTTATAAGAACTGACCAATTGGGGAGTTAATCTCAACTTTTTCTAATCCTCAAACGTTGTTTTTTCAAGTTTGTCTTCAATCAAACCCATAAATTCTTAAATTCAACATAAATCACTCTCAACACTTAACTACAGATGTATGAAGGAGTGAGCTGAAACCTGAGAATGTCTGATACTTTCACAATCTGGAAGTCTCTAGATGAGAGGAAAGTGATCTTACATTGACCAAAAAAATGTTCTGTCAGTATGTGCTTCTGTGGACTGATATGTGGTGATTTACGTCAAAGACGACTTGAATAAAGTTGTGACAACTGCGTCACAGTGATAACGTCACGTTTATTGTAATAGGACGTCAAACCAGTGTCCACGCAACAATATCCATTCTGTGATGTTTTCAGTGTGGTAAAGTGTGTACAGTATATAGCTAACAGTTAGACAAAGTTATCACTATATCCAATAACATAGGTAACAAACGGTTACAAAGCGATAATGTGGTTACATAATTGCTATTATATTCAAACCATCAAGGTACATACCAAATTTGGTAACCAAATGATAAACTATCCTCCGCACACAGACGCTCACCATACCAGGTTTCTACACAATATCACCCTTGGGACTTTTCATCAGGAATAACTGTACCATGCTCATTCAACCTTGATTTCAGTAAGCAAATGGAAGTCGACTGGACCTGCTCCTGATGACCTCTCAAATGACGTGTTACAACAACCTTTGGTCGTACGATGACAAACGTTTCCTTAAATTCTAACTGTGAGGTGTCATTGTCTTGTTGCAGCCTATCAGAAAAAAGGTTTTCTTTGAAATTTCTAATGCAAGTTCCTTAATATGGAACAGAAAATTACATAAGTTTCATCAATATCAAAAAACTAATCTGTATATTTTGCTTTTGGGGTCGGATATGAAATTATTTAGGTCAAAACCTGCTTGTCTTGACGACAACACTTAACACAGACGATGGTGTTGCTTTGATTGTAGAAGTTACATCAAACCATTCCACACATTACATCAAAAAGTTGAAAAGACTTGTTGAACATAAACATAATCTAATAAACAAATTTACAGAAGCATTAAAGTTTCTCCTTTATTTATTTGTAATTGAAATCATGAAGTTTACTATGATTACATAAATAGATATGCCACAGATGACAAATCGAGTTATTTAACAGTGTGTATAAAATAACTCACTGCAATATCAAAACATAACACATATTAGAATATCGCCTTACATTAATAAAATAGCAACCTTGCTCTTCTCTTACAATGTTCTGGAAATGTGTTGTGTCACAAAGCAGCTGTAAACGGGAACCATGAACGGTTCGGTGGGTCTGTTTGTCGTGTGCATGCTTGAAGTGTGCACGACTGAGTATAAATGTGAATGTTAGACGTTTGCTGACAGATGACTGTAGCGAGCGCAGTGGAGAGTGCAGGCTGTACGAGCCGTAAGTAAACTTTTACATTGAGTGATTTATTGTGATGAAATATGAACTTTGTAACGTGTATGATTGTGTATAATTTCATTTGTACTGATTTGTACATATTGTTGCATTTTCATCTGTATGATAAAATGTGCGATGACAGAGTGATAAATATCAAGGTTTGTATAGTTTGGTGCATGTACACATTATGAAGTAATTTCATGTGGTGTGTCAAGTTGGTGTATTGGCGTGTTTCATATATTATGTTGCCTTTGCACATTTGCTATGATTGCGTATGACAATCTGTGGTATTTCATGAAAATGTTCAGGGTGTTAATTTGAATCATGTTTGACATTTTGTGATGTTTATTGACCATATGTTGAAAAATGGTAATAGTGTGAAATTTGATAGTAAAACATGTGTTTTACAGTGTCGGAGCGTGGGACTTGGGCATGGTGCGCTAGCTTTATTGCCTGAATGTCAGATGGTGTTCGACCAGACCATGTTCTGTGATGTCTGTGTGACGTCAGCTCTATCTGTGATGTCTGTGTGACGTCAGCGACAGTATCTCCGAGGGTGTGATGCAGGATCCATCTGGTGGTAGTTATCCAGCTGAGGGGTAACTACTGAGGAGACCGAGGATCACGGTTGGTGATGCTACTTCAGTCACGTTATGGTGACATACATCTATATGATGACACTTCAGTCACGTTGTGGTGACACTTACAGCTACATGCTGCGACGTCAGTCACGTTATGGTGATGTCATGGAGGACACTGTACTACGCCTTGATGGGTCGGCAGTTACGTGCTGATATGTGATGTTTACTCTCATGAAATATTTCATTCAAGTATATGACTTGAAACTGTTCCATAGAATGGAGGATTTGAATTTGTGCATTTGTTATGTAATTGTGTTGTGAAACTGAAGGAGGTAGTTTTCATGTTGTTGAAAATGTGTATTTATTCATGTGAATGAAGAAGTGGTGTTTATTTTCACATGTTTGATGTTGTGAAATATATGTTGTGGTGATTAGTATGCTTTTGTGAGTGGTATGCTATGATATGGGTATGCTTTAAAGTGTGTACTTTGTATGCTTTGCTGAGGTGTGTAACATGAATGTTCAAGAGAGTATGTGCGGATTGTAAGCTGTGCATAGATGAATGTGTTACATGTGTGAAGGTTATTTGAGTGAGATGTGTATGACGAGTGCGCATGTGTTGTATGCTGATTGAATAGTTGAGGTTGTGACTTGTATGTAGTGTGAGTGAACGGTGAATGCATTACATGTTGATTGTTCGACTATGCTTTGTTTTTGAATAAACTTTGTTTATTGTATTCGTGTGTTTTTCATTCTTGGATTGAGCAAGGCATGTGACATGTTGTTGTTTGGCTTCATTTCAACCTCAACTGTCATTAAAAATTATTTATAAATACACTCATACATTAACAGTCAGATCATATTATTCAGTGGAATAGGATTCCATCATGAAATTAAAGAATCCTGAAAAAGTTGTGGAAAGTTTTGTTAAGAAATGGACAACAAACATTGAAAAATAATAGACTGAAAACAAGTACAAACTTTTACAGAAGATGATTTCCCTAAAGGTTATAGCAAATCATTTTATTTTCCCCTTTTGTGACAATTGCAGAAAACAACAATTGAACAATTGAATGAGGCTTGTACTTCTAATAAGACATCCTGTTCATTATAAACTCTTACATCTGAATTTTTCATTTTAAATCAAGTTATATTTCTCATCTGAATAATGTTTTTATATCTATTATATAATTTGATAAATTGAAATCTTAAATCGCATAAAGCAAATTTTAATGGAAACAATCTTTAATTTTGGCAAAAAGCATTGCTGCTAGGGATTGAGAAGAAAATGTAATATGTAAGAATACGGACTAAATGCTTACACGAGTTCATTCCTAAAGTCAGAGAGATACAGATATGTCATGTATGACGTCAAATACAATATTTTATCTTTATGTTGGATAAGACACATTGATCTGAACAGAAGAAAATGTAATTTTAAGAATATAACATAATTGGTAATCCCTCCCTTCGTCAACATAAGGCATGTACATCTAATTATAAAGTAATAATATCAGAAAAAAGGAGTATTGACATTTGATGTTGTGTAGGTATATAGATAAAGAGCGACAACTTCTTAGAACTCGTTCTGTCATGTACATGAAACTTCTTTAAAACATTCTTCAATTTAATACTTGAATATTTATTAATTTGTGACTAGTATTCTTTATTTGCAAATATAATGATTTAATGTCGATCTTTTGAGAAGGTTTCAAACTTTAATAATGTTTTTAAAATATTACCATAACTGATTTAATTCATCACCGACTTTTTCATTTGAAAGAAAAATATAAGTTTGAAAAAAAAGTTCCCTTTCAGCTCTGCTCAAAGACCCGGAGCAACTTTAATTGATCAATTCTGTTTTCAAGATTTTTATCATTTCCATTATATTTCCTCAAGGGTTTACAAATCAAATTGAACGAACACAATCACTATGCTTTTCGACATTCATTGTTATTGCTGACATAGGGCCTTTATTCTGAACGTGTAGAGGTACAGTTCAAGCTGAAACAACAATCCGTATGCACCTCAGAAAATATATTCCTGTACAACATTCTAAATTCAAATGTTCATTATTTTGTATATGTTATAATTTTAGTATTCAACGAAATTCATAATTGTACAATGTTTCAGCTTCGCACATTTGCATAACAATTACATGAAGAGCACAATGAAATACTTACAAAATTTCTTGGCCCTATCAACATCCAAAAACTTCATTCGCCGCAGCAGGCACATTATGACCGCAGCCAAACATTCAAATCTCGTGCAGTATATTAAAAATCCGGAGAACTTCCGGTACAGGAATGCTACTGATCCGGACAATGAACCGGACCACATCCGAAATCTGTAAATACTTACTGTCTGTAACAATTGTGTTTATATTATACACAGGACAGATAGTAAGACCTTTCAACTTAAACTGGCACCTGTATACTAGAAAAATAGGTACTTTGTTTGAGAGAAATATGAAATTGATATGAAATATGAATTTTAAAATAAAATTTTGTCAATCCTAAGTTGATTGCAACTTTTAAACTTTAAGCAACGTCTTATCTCCAGGGCCTTGATTTTCGCAGCTCTCTTAGTGCTAAGATAGTCCTATGACAATGTTAGCAAAACAATATAAACCAATGTTCTATTCGAGAACTTTTGTCAATGGAATAAACTAAGTTTGTTACTGCCTGTCAACTTATGTGGTTAATTCTATGGCTTACAGAAGCAATGATTCAGAATCTACTATAATTATGTTTAATCATTTCTCCCTATTATTCTTCTTCAATATTAACAATATTGCTCCGAAATATTTATGAAGATATTTAGGTTTTAAAGCAGAGTCAATTGTCATTAAAACTACATTAAAATCTTGATTACAAAACGCCTATTTCTCAAAAATTCTATAATTATTCATTAATGTCATTGGAAAAGTGTCACAGCTGCGTTAACAGGGTAATCAAACAGTCAAATAGAAACTGAAACGTTGATTGTGGTCGCTTTGTTAGTATTAAAACGAAATAAAACTTTCAAATGGGCCATTTTCTCTTGATTAAAATCCAGCAGGGACATCATCTATATATCTTGTATTTGTAGATGGTTCATATAAGGGCTTACATTTATTGAACCTGGATCAGATAAGTGTACGCTCAACATTTCAAGGATCTGATTTGATTGTATTGCAATATAATTCAAATACTTTGAATAGCATTTAAAGGGGCAGTAGCAAGTTTTTAGGGAGAATATAGGGTGATGTCAGGAAAATGAAAATTAATGATTCCAATTGAAAGACAGTGTATTTGAATTGAAGCTAATTGAAGCAGATATACTTCAAATATATAACGAAAAGTTTAGCCATGGGATTGCTTTTTCTTACAAAAAATGAATTAAAGGTGTTCACACAAAATTGCCGCCAATGGATTTTATGTGAGTCTTTATACTTTGTCCTCTGACTATGGATGATTGACTTGTGTAATGAGATTTTTGACATTGTCAATATAATACATTGAGCATTAATATACAATTATGAGTGAAAAGTTTAGAATATAAAATTGTCAAAAATCGTGCTACTGCCCCTTAAAAGTTCGCTGCCCTACTAATCAGTCTCTAAAGGACAAATGAAAAAATTAAAAATGTAATCTCTTCTTGAAGGATATGTGTGATTTAGCAAACAGAAAACAAATGTAACTGATAAAGCAAAGACAAGCATCGGATATTTACAATACCCTCTGTTTGAGAATTTAAAACTTAATTTTATTCTTAACAGACAACTTTTCATATTTAATATAGACATATATTAAATTGAATTTTTTTTTTATAACAAACATAATTCAACAGAATGTACATTTGCTGATGTGCATCTTCAGTAGCTGAGTCCATTTGTTTGTGTTTAGTCATCGCCATGGTGGTGAGAGTATCAACCTCTGCAGACATTTTAAGCAAATAAATAACTTCCAAAGAATGTACCTGTAGTTTAGGCAACTGACTTTCATTTCATTATGCCAAAGAAATGTATGTAAATAAAAAACCGTATTTAAAGTTTACTATGTCTAGACATACAGACGAAATAGTAATAGAATACAATAGAAACTGAAAGACAGCTAATATTTAGGCTGACAGTTTAAATGGAAAATACTTGAGATGACCTCGTATAATGTCATTTAAACTATGATGCCTAAAGTAAGCCATTTAATGAAAAAATTGTGATATTAGGTTTTTGTTACATCAACTTTTTTGTCTACACTCACTCTCAAAGAAATGCAAAAACTGTGGCATCAGTCAAACACATACAACGATCCGGATGCTGAAATATTATTATCTATAATGACCGGATACGATTTGTCAAGACAAAGACAAAAACTCATTTGCCTATAACATGTCCTGTTATTACTTATAAAAACAACTACTCATAGATAAAAGAAACCTTATTCCTTTGAAGTTTGAATCATTTCAAATAACCACAATGTAAGCACTTGTAAGCATTCATTTTCAAAATATTTATATGTCGAAGGACTTTTATGATTGAAGTGTTGTTTGAAATGGCTCGATCAGTAATCTCTTTGTATGTCTATACGTCCTTCTGTTCTGCAAGGAAATTATTTTGAAAAGTAATATTTTGAACATGAATTGTTTTCATTGATTTCTTTGAATTTATTTCAGTTAACAACGATAGTTATAAGGCCACAATGTTATTGGCCTAAACAAATTGTCCTGAGGTCATTCATCATATTGTACATTCTCTCCCCACAGAGGCAACTCAGTCATACCTGAATTAGCCTCTGTTCTATTACGCCTAGATCCTGGGGTTCCGGTAGATTGCCCTAGCGGCAAAAAGTTGTAACTTGAGATATCTCCCTTATCTGCAGCCAATGAAAACACCTTTTGGATAGCAACGACTTTGGGAATTCTCAACGGTCGTACAGTGGCTTTTGAAAGTATCATGCCTTTAGGTTTATTATTCATTAACAGTGTGAGAGGGGAAATATTTGAAAATCAGATATGGATAAGGTTTTTCATTAGAAACATACTGTTTTATAATTGTGTAAATTGTTCTTTGTTTTATGATAAATTTTATTTTAATAATCTACCAAATAAAAACTTATGAGAAGGTAAAAAAGCAATGTTTTGTAGAAGGAAGAGTTATCTCCCCTGAAAGCCGAATCACCGGGAATAGCCGGGAGGAGTCGAGCTTTTGCGAATGACCCCTTTTGAAACGGCGTCGCTGATTGCACAACTAACTTCGATTGCCTCCAATCAGATTTCTACTTTTCTGTCCCGTGTGTTAGCCGTAATAGAACAGAGGCTAATTCAGGTATGACTGAGTTGCCTCTGTGGGGAGAGAATGCATATTGTAGGGAATAAACCATTCCCTATAGCTTGTAATTACATGTATCATAAAGAAAAAACACCTTTTTCTTAGTTTAAAGGGGGAATTAAAACCTGTGCAAATTATTTTACACGCTTAAGGTAACTTGAAATTGCAAAATGAAATTCATTGTTATTATTCTTTAACAAAGAACTATCAGCATAAACTTTTATTTGGTAAGAAATCAAAAACATTATTTTCCTGTTATTAAAACATTACTTAAACCAATTTAATTCTTATTAAAGAAATCTTCCCAGATTATTCACAGGATTGCTTGCTTCTAAATGTGATATGGTAAATAAGTAAATAGTAAAAAGGGTTTTTGTTAACATGTGAAGCATGTTTGCGCAAATCAGGGAAATAAAACATAGTTTCAAATAGAATTAAGATATTTTGATAAGATATTAAGATATTTATCAATACTCTATGTCAGATTAACAATATATAAAATCCAGAATTTCACTCTTTGATCACGTTTTCTATTGTAATCACATGTATTTAATATGAATGTAATAAAAGCAGGAAAACCAAATAAAAAAACCGAATAGCTCAATGTGAGATACTAGAAATCAGTCACAAACATGTCAATATGATTTATGTAGTTCATAGATAGTTCAAATACTTATCAATGAAGTGAAAATGTCATTTTATTTCTCATCAATGATCGATATTGCAGTAAAGATTCCTTTGGTGGCTTCTTTTTAAAGTTTCCGAAATAAAAGAGAAAAAAGGTATTTCTCCATTGAAACGACACTCGATGCCAGACCAATCTTCTCTTCGAGAGTAGCAGATGGTCCACGACAAATTGACCAAATCAACTTGAATAGAAAGTGTACAGAAATATCAAATGACCACTTGAACTCATCTATTAATGATCACCTTCAAGTTCTCTAAATTGACGTCCTCCTGTCACCTTTTGAAATGGGAGACGACATTATATAGATCTATTAAGTTGCTGAGCATATTCAAGGTTCTGTAGATGTAACGCATGATTTGATATTGTATTTCCATATATTTCCCGAAGAACATACATGTAATATAAATAGCGTCAACAATGTAATTACTCGACCAGATTGTCCATAGTCAAAGAACGCGTAGTCAAAGAAGAGATGTCATTTCATGAAAATTGTATTTAAGTGTAAAAATACTTTTATAACTCGAGGTAAGGAAATAGATTCGAATAACTAAGAAAAAGTTTGTTTTAAAATGCAGAATTCAACAATTTTGTTTCAAACATTATCTCGCATGCATATTATGTTGTCACGAGATGCTTTTACCTTTAACCTTCGTCAGCCATGACAGAATACATGGATAATCTTGTGATTTGTCATCACAAACTTTATTCCCAAAATGGTTTCTCTTAGATTTTGTTAGAAAATAGACAACGAATGTAATATGTTGGCATGATATAATGGAATTACTTACTTGACATCCTATATATCTTAACACAGGGAGTAAGAAATTTAAGTGTTGTTGCATTTTTCAAAAAAAGCAACGACCTTAAACACGAAAACATTAAATGAACGACATTGGTCTTTAAAGGGGCAGTAGCACGTTTTTTGACAATTTTATATTTTCAATTTTTCACTGATAATTGTAAGTTAATGCTTAATGTATTCCTTTGATAGTGTCAAAAATATAATTACACAAACCAATCATCCATAGTCAGAGATCAAATTATAAAGATTCACATAAAATCAATTGGCGGCCATTTTTGTGTGAACACCTTTAATTCATTTTGTGTAAGAAAAGCAATCTCATGGCTTAACTTTACATTATATATTTGATTTATTGATGATTCATTTAGTTTAAATACATTGTCTTTAGATTGGAACCATTTATTTTCATTTTCCTGACATCACCTTATATTCCCAGTAAAAACGTGCTACTGCCCCTTTAAACATTTAAAAACCTTTTCAAATTCCTTATTCAAAATCAACCTGTTGTATTAGTATAATTTGTTATAAAAGGATGAAAACGTCTTGTTGACATGCTAGTTTACTTTCTACAATAGAGATTTCTCCCCAAAAAGACGGACACTTCAGAGAAAATACTCTTTTGAGATAAGTCAAACTGGAACATTCTAGACTAATAGTTAGGATACGATTTCATGGTGGTTTTTGTGGGTTTTTCTAGATGGATTAAAACCTCAGTCTATTCAACTATGAGTTTTCCGTCAATCGATTCGGTTGCATTTATTGAAGTTTTATATTTAGATTCGTTTCTTGTGCTTAATTATTACAACTCTTTTAGTGTCTGCAACGCACGTTCACTTAGTAATTTCATACATTTCAGTTAATATGTGAGAAATGAAGTTTATTGTAAGTGATGCCAGCTAATGCTAACTTTTTATGAGCATACAATGTATCTTCATCCAACAATGAAAGGATGATAGTAATTGAAAAGACTTATAATATTAGTCATAGTAAGATTCCTTTGTAACACACACTCTTTGGAGCCAACTCAATGTAAATCGCCTAGATTTTGATTAAACACAACAATTTAATCATAAAATAAATTATATTCATCCTTCGAATTATTACCAATGCCAATTTGACATGAACTGTGATGCCTTGGCTTGGCTTGATATAATGACAGGTTTATATTTAGGTAATGGCAGCTGCAGCGATCCAAGAGCTATTCTGTATTCGTAGTTTTTAAAATACTCAAATACTCTTCCAGAACAAAATCCATGTTAGATCTCGAAACTTCTTGTAGTCAAGAATATTGTTCTGCTATCGAGTAGGTTATTCGCAGAAGGGTTGAAGCATAAATTGTACAAAAGAAATTTTCCGAATAGAATTATTCACTTCCATTTCTTTGGGATTTGTATTGCCAATATGTCTTGAAAAGCCCACACAGAAAGTGTTTTTGTTGATTACCATGCTTCTTCATACATAGGGGAAATCAAGAAGTGATGTAATCATTTGATTATTTTTATCGCTACCATTTTGTTTGTGAAAAATTCAAAAACATTAATCTGTCTTGTTTACCTCTACGAATTACATGTTCTTATGTATTTACACATTCAACATGTACACATAAGTTACTTTCAAAATTTGAATAAAAGACCTACATTATTTGAGTTGGATGCCTTCATTGGTTCGCAAGGTGTGAACATACTTTTACACAAAACCCTACAAATTCGTTGTGTCTTGGATTGACCATGGAGAGCACTGCATTTCAGTTTACAACATAGGTTGTCCTTTATTAAGTTTTTTGTTGTTGTATATATTTTATTAAACTAAATCTCTATTTTTTTAAAAATATTTTGTCCCCACACTGTCGATGAAAATAAACAAAAAAGTGAAAACTGTTCAATACCAAATCTGACCGTTGCAGATGCTTAGCAACAAAGGTATCCAACCTCCTGAAGCCGCGACAGCATGCAATTATTGCATTGTCACAGCGATTACGTCACATAAAATGACGTCAAACTAGTGTACACACAATATTATTCCTACTGTAATATTTTCATTTTCAAATGTGACACATAACTACATTGCCAAACTCAGTGTCCTACTGGTAAGCATTTAATCAACTGCTTCTCTAAACCAAGTTCATATCCAACAAGTGAAATGCTTAATCTCAAGTTAAATGTCATTCAAACATGGTTTTCAACAGAATATTTGAAAGTAACATGTTCAGCACTGAACTTCGTGCGACTTTCAATATGATACTGCATTCGCATGCTCTCGGCCTTGTCATAATTCAGATACTCACTTTAAGTATATGTTAATAGCACCACTCGAAAATTAGTTTATATAGCCTGTAAATCAACATTTAGTGGTCTATGTTCGTTTTATTCGTTGTACTTTATCTTTATCTTAAGCTATAAATAATTTTTTGTGTTTCACTTACTTGTTTACTTGAAAACAAAATACTTCATTTTCATAATGATACTTTTATTTTTATCAACGTTTCAATAACCTTTATAGTAGAGGGAACTGTGATATCACTTGTTCCATAAACGGTCTTAGTATCTACACCGAAACTTGTTCCAAATCGAACCAGCTACTAAAATGCTTCTGAAAGATCAAATTTAGTACAGTACTACTCACGTATTACTTACAGATTTTCGGAATAACATTTCACTAATTATAAATATATGTTGTATTCTAGGATGAAAGGAGTACAAGGGACTGGCATAGAATTAATTTTTATGAAGATGACTCTTTACAAATTACCGTAGGAAGATATGACTTTAACTACTGCGATTTTGAGACAATGGTAACACAAAAGAGGAATGATACTTTGCATTTCAGAGCGATTTATTGATATTTTATGAGCGCTTCCATGTTTGTTTTACGAGTTGTTATTGAATATGAAATTGAGATTTAGCATGTGTCTGAGTTAAATATACTAGACAAAAGTTTGGACTCGGTGAAAAGTGTAACGTCTTATTTTCTATCGCTTAACTAGTGACTCCATTCTCCATGTCTCACACTAAACGCCGTAACAATGATTTAAAGAAAGCTTGATTTTAGTCCACCCCCAAAAATGAAAACGTACTGTCCTTGTTACGATGGGGTCCTAAGACGTAAAAAAATGACTTTTCAAAAACGTCCATGGACTGTACCTGAGCATTTGTCAGTTAACTTTCATGATGGACGTGTTAATCAGTATCCATTAATGACAAATGCATGACACTTTGGTAATGAGTTGAGGTTTAATAAAAGCATAAATCAATTTTACCATACCCACCGATACCACAATTTCATAGCATCATGGTGAGTCAAAACTAGTGTCGCGAAGTACATTAAACGAGAACAACACAATAAAATATACCGAAGTTGGATGTATAATAATTGATGATCGTGACTTCGGACTTCGGACTTGTGGACATCGGATCTCTGTTTTCATCATAATCTGATAATGACGTTTGAATCTCGAACAGGCTGTTTCATCACTTTGTGCGGGTTATCATGGACTATATGGGTAAATGGGTAAGTATCTGAAAAACAAACGTCTCGACAAAAATGTGTCTTAATATCATTGCCTTGAAGATAGTTTTCTTAATATCATAATATGTACTCGAAATTCCCAATGTTGTGGCCCTGGACATAGTAAATGAGGTTATCATCATAAAAATGTTTCCATGATCCATTTGGATTGCAGCCCACTCCTGTACTTTTAAAGGACAACATAAACGGAGAAATTTAACCGAATACCATTTAATTTTCCCTCAGTTTGATATTTACAATATATACAATAATGGTCAAATCTCTACAATAATTTGGGTTAGGAAATACATTTGTTTACTACTTACATTTACTAAAGGCTTTCAAATAAACCAAAGCTTAACAAGGCATTATATGCAATTTCATAATCATACATGTTGCCCCGCCAACGGCGTTAATGTAACAGTCAGTTGGCACGTGCAACAAGATGCACGAGCTGAAATTGACATCGTGGTCCACAACAACAACTTGCTGCGTTTTTGAGATAGTTTATTGTTCGGGAACGGTTCTTTCGTTCACCAATATTTCGAAATGTTTATGTATTTCGAAGAAATTCAACATTGTTGATAAGGAAAATTATATTTTTGCAAATTTTGTCAAAATAAAGGTCGTGAAAAATATTACTTGTTTAAATTGTTTCAGATTATGTGTTCGTCTGGAAAACTGACTTTAGATTTCTTCCATATGTACGGACGTTTTTGTATATATGCCAGGAAAAGGAAACACTCGATCTTTTTGAATGTGGTATCAAGCAAAAAATAATATTATTGGATATATCACATGATACAAAATACATAATATTGTTTATTTTTCTAATACAATGTTCAATAAAAAAAAATAAGATATCAACCTCATTACATATATGTGCAATTCGTGCATTCAATGTGTTCAACTTAAATGGGCGGTAGCACGTTTTAGGTTGAATATAAGGAGATGTCAGGAAAATTAAAATAAATGGTTCCAATTGAAAGACAACGTATTTATACTATATGAATCGGTAATAAATGAAAAATTAAATGTAAATTAAGCTACACGATTCCTTTTTCTTACACAGAATGAAATAAAGGTGTTCACACAAATATAGCCGCCAATAGACTTTTTGTGAATCTTCATAATTTGTTTTCTGACTATTGATGAGTTGTTCGTGTAATGAGATTTTTGACACTATCAAAATTATACATCAAACATTAAGGTACATTTATCTGTAAAAAATCTAAAATATTAATTTTCCCAAAAAACGTGCTACTGCCCCTTTAAAATCTCCCCAAGTAATATATACAGTGAAGCAGGTATTCAATTACTTACATAACTGAAAACCAAGTAATAAGACGTGAAAACCGATGATGGTCTATGGATTGATTGAAAGTAGTAAAGTATATAGAAATATCACCATAACATGTTTGTAAGTTATCAAATTGCGGATTTCATTGCTGAGATACATTATTGCATTTGACATTTGATGGGGAAAATGAAGCGTGAAAGCGTATAACGGCACGTGAACGAGCAACAAGATGTCTTGTAAAGTATAGAAAATAGGACCTTTCAAACAAGATATACAATGGCAATTTTATGCAAGTATTTTCAAAGTATGCTTAAACAAAAGTGGTTTTACATTCATCATGAAATATATAAATTGACAGGCAACGACATTAAGGTGCATAAGTTTTTATATAGTAATCTATTTAATGAATGAAACAGTTTCTATTTCTTTAATATTTTTTAACAATAAGATTAAAATTAATCTAAACAATCATTACCTTAATCAATATGGTTCAGTCCATATTGCAGGTCAACTAAACCTTAATTTTCCGTAAATGAAAAAAGTACAAGCTACATTGTACATATGTAGTCTGATGGAATGTTGCTGTAACCAGTTTAGCGCAGAAAATAATCAGTTCTATCTATGAAACGGCGATCATGTATAACGATTGATATACTTGAGTTACCTGCCCCTATCGAAAGCTTTTGCCGCCGTCCTTGCGATAGGTGGGATGAGCTTAGTTAAAAAAACGTGACAAAGGTTGGTACAAACACACTATCAGGAAAGATTCCAGATGTCTCCAGAATATGCAACACCAAAAATTATCTTTGTTGCATTATCATCATGAGAGTCATAAATCATAAAGTTTTTTCACAGTATTCTCCATGAAAACCAGCCAAACATCGACAGATGTAGTAATCATATTTTCGGACATTCTTGTACAGGTTTTCACCAAACTGCAAAACTCGTCTGCTGCTGATGTCCTGATATTCGTGAGTTGGCCGGAAACAGGAAGTCGTCTGCTTGAGCACAAGAAACTTCTGTGTCTGTGCCTCGTATTCTTTACTTACACAGCGCCCGTGGTTGTTGCACAGTTGTAGAGCACAGGATTGTGCAAAATCGGTCAAGTTCTTCACAAACGGACCAACAACGTGTTTGATATCATCGCGGAGCTTCTGACACGCCCCGTGTACGCGGAAGAAACTTGAGCTTCCCCAGATCGTTACACCGGAAGCTCCCATATCTGCAGGTTCCTCCAAAGCTACTCCTAGATCATCCTGAAACCAAAAGATGAGGTGAGGTGATTTGAGGCTAAACGTTTTTTCATGGGTATCTAACTTGTATCACGGCAGCTTTTTTTAATTGCAGGTAGAAAGCTCGCAACATTTTTGTGGGAATGCATAGCGGTGAAACCAGCGAGCATCGGCTTGAACTACATGTAGCGAACCATGGTTGGTACTACGCTGAAATTCAGTGTAGCAATGCAACCAAACCTGCGTGTTGAACAAACATCTACTGCAGACCAACTTTCCAAACCCCTGGCGGGATTCCAACCCATAATGATAAAGTGATATAAAGTTTCAATTTGTTTTGTCTGTCCTAATTAAATGTATGTTGAAATTTTGTTACGTTCATTCAAATAAACAAATGTAACGGTTGGTCACTTCAGCGCTATTGAAATAAAGCCATTGGTATTGTGCAAATACATATTGAAAACGTTCATTCAAAATTGTAATAATTACATATTTTAGTATTTCATCAATCTCATTAAAATGATATCATACTGTTCTTTACGAGATTACGCAGAAAGCGTAGTGTAGCAAACAAATCATATTTTATTGAGATTGGTATTTCATAATCCCCTTATTTCAATCCGACGGTTTGGCAAGAAACGTGGACGAGTTGAGCCAATACGGAGATGCTTAATTCATATACATAAAGAAAAAAATGTCCCTCCAGTTTTGCCATGTGGGTATTGTCAATGATGATAACTGTAACGTACCTTGTTGAAGAGCTCTGTAGTTGAGTCCTCTATAAGCGTGTATGGCAATATCGGAGTGTTGAGACTCGACCACTTCACCTGCACACGTAACGTCTCGTTGACTATCTGACGGACTCCTAGGTGTCGCGATGCCAACGGATTTTTTTTGTTGGTGTAAATCCGGGGGTAGAACGCCGTACATTGGCTGAACATCCAGCTTAAACTGTGAAGTATTCAAATTGTGTGTTATTGTTAAACATAAAACACTGTGTGGCAGATGGTTGCAATGTTCATTTCAAGTATAACATCAAATTCCTTAAATACGAAGAGTTTTCAATCATTTCCTAGCGAAGGTTCGCCTCGTAAGGAATTTGCTTATAGGAGAATGCCATCACTATGTATAAACGTACACCGATACAAGCGAGGTGTACGGCATATAAATGTATCTAGCGAGGAGCCAAATCGAAAGTTAAATATTTAACTTCTAACCTCTCAAATAGTCAATAACACAACGGTTGTTAAGCAACTAAAAAGTATGTAATTATCATTTCGTAAATCTGGTACACTAACAAGGGAATAATACGAAAATGGTAGAAAAACATGATACGATATTTTGTTAGTAACATATTTGTTATCTCCACAAATGAAGATAACATCGCATTCAATCATTTGTATGTTGTCTTAAAGCTAGTAACATCATATGGAAAAGTTTGACAAAACAGCGACAAATCGCTCTCTATGTGTTTCCGTTTGCAATTATGCTCGCTGGGATCATTTATCACTGTGTATAACCGTACACCGTAACTAGCGAGGTGTACGGAGGGGAAATGTTGCTAGCGAGGAGCGTGATCGCAAACAGGATCACTTCAAAAGCAATCATCGCCGTTTCATCAACTTTTTCTATGTTATTATCATGTCAATAGCTTTCCGAGACATAACTATTTAATGTCATATCCTGTTCATAGTCAGAGATAGCAAATATGTTACTAACAATAGCATTACTCGCAACTGTCATTGTTACTGTCCCTTGGATACAGAATGACAAGCACATACATTTTACTAAGTATGTGTGCTAAAATTACCACATGATGTTGATTATTTGAAAGTTATGAAGTAAAATATTACCTAACTTTCGATTTCGGCTCCTCGCTAGCAACATTTCTTCGCCGTACACCTCGCTAGTTCCGGTGTACGGTTACACACAGTGTTTATCCGCCGTACACCTCGCAAGTTCCGGTGTACGGTTATACACATTGATCCTGATTTACAATATTCCCAAAATGTTAATCTCAAAATGTGGTAACCACCATTTAGTAAGTGGATCCCGATATATTTCATCATATATATAGTAAAAATTTGAAGCTCTGCTGACTTATAGATTTATCGTAACTAGTATTCTATTTTACTGACTGTTTGTCATTCTCAGTGCGAGTCCCGGAAGGACAAACGTTGGTTTCGCTTGGGGTCCAGCATCTTGGGTAACCATAGTAACCCCAGTGTCCCATTGGTCGCAACTTCTTCGCCAGCAGAAGGGTCGATTCCATGAAAGTTCTGAAAAAAACATATCTTTCAAATTTCCTTTACTTGTAATAATCTTCACAGGCAATCAAAGACATTGTAACCCTATTATCAGATAACGATATCATTGAAAAAGATTTGTTGTTCTGTGTTTAAGGTGTTTCTATGTCATATTCAGCATCGGGCTTTTAAACAAGACAGATTTTGTTAAATGGGACTCCCGGATTGTTCATTCAAAAAATCTACGATTTGCAATGACCATATGTTCGGTGTCGAGGTCAGTTAAAGTTAAAAAAGTGTATTAATTTTGTCTGCCTTTTACCGTATCATAGGTTCCTTTAAGCTGATTTCCCTAATATTCCAAATACGGTTAAAGCGAAATCATGTTGACATGTATTTTGAAATATTGCAATAAAAAGTATCCAACTTGTAAGTCTCGAAATGTCCGTCTTATAAGATTGACCTCACAACTATTCAGTTGAAATTTTTACCCGTAATAAGTAACTTGGAATATAAAAAATATGAGCTTCACTTTTCAAAAACCGCAAATTAACTTGACAAAGGAAAATGTTAACTTTGTATCATAAATATGGTCCTATTAGAACTGCATGGTTGAAAACGGCATGTTGCATTTTGCTGATTACAAATTTCATATATTAGGCCCTTTAATTCAATTTAAGTAAACCTATCCCCAATAACACTCGCTACACTCCCATATTGAGTCTAGCTACGTGAAGTAACGGCTCGCGTCAGCCGATTTATCGAATTGACCAATCAGGGCTCGGCTTACCATGTCGCAATAGTCTGCTTTCGCACACATAACGTTGGAGGGTCATATAGCTCGCCGAAAAATCGACCTCTTACTGTATCTCGCTAGACTCAGTATGGGAGTATAGCGAGTATTATTGAGGCTAGGTTTACTTGGACTGTCCTATAATTATAGGGAAGCGACAGGTAGGTGAACACCTGGGCTTACCGTGCGGCTTTGTCGAACTGGACAATTGCCTCAGCCTCCACCATGGACTCGTTCCAGTTGGGGTGTTCCTTCTCCACCAGTTCCCTGGACTTTGTTTGGTACTGTCTAAGTCCGTCATAGTTCCAGGGAAGGTGGGGACGCCATGATTCGAAGTCGATCACCGACAGGCCGTTGAAATCTGCATTTTTTATTGTCGATTTGACGATTTCAGTTTCCTTCTGTAAGTGTTTATTCAAGTCACCTTTCTGCAAAAAAGTACCCATTTTGTGAGACAATCGTCGTTTTTCAGTCGAGCATGTGACTTATTATCATTGTGTGATGGTTAAAAAGGCCACCCCGTGATTTTCAACACATATTGTTTTGCTTTGAAACGAAAGTAAATATTGTAATTAATTACATAAATTCAAAACATATTCCCCAAACGGCAATGATATAATTTCTGGGTTTTTTGATTGAAAAATCTTATAAAAATCCTATATTTCATGAAAGCCATATTAATCATCCAATTTATTTGAATATTAGTGATTAAACCTATTAATTAAGCATTCTCAACCCATAACCCATGACAGCTTCAGATGAGTTTAAAAATTTACGTTTGCCTGATTTACGCGGGCCATTGTCCGGTTTTCGATCACCACGACTTCAAACCTTTCTAAAGGTATTATACAACGTCGATTGCCTCCAAAAAGATACTCTCCTTCAACAGTGAGTGAGTGAGTTATTGTTTAGCGCCGCTTGGGCAATATTGCAACCATAAGCGGCGACCTTCAACAGTCGATACTTCTCGATGAAATGATACTATTATGACCCCGAGCAACTTAGTGAGTGGCTCTTTAAACCTGTATCAGTGATTAACTTTTGAACTCCTATATTTTATATATCTGGATGATTATCAACCACTTATTATTGTGGTTTTTTTTCGGCCTATGTGGAATTACTAATTTACTTACTTAGTAAAGTTGATTTGTATTATTGACTGATTTTTTTTATATTTAATGGAGCGGCACTTATATAAGCTTGAAGCTTGTTGTGCCAATCCTTATTCATGTAAATGCTTTCATAAATAAAGATATGTTTAAATCAATTACTTTTAAAAGCGGCGTTTAACACATCACCTCACCTAACTTTTTTTCCACCTTCACAAAATGCGAAATTAAATATCTATACATAAATCCTAGATAGGATGTATTTATCTCCTAACGTCAAACAATTGAATCTAGATACGAATATCGACTTGTTTTATTAGGTTAATAACCAACACCGTTTTGATATCTTAATGGAGAAAGCTTTATAAGCCAGTGATTAACATTAACACACACAATGCAAGAAGTACACATTGGTCCACAGTGAGACACTAAAATGTTGTCGAAGCGCACGTAAAATATCAAATAATGACGAACCTGCGGCAATCCGCCATTACTTTCAACGTGAGTTTTATGTTTGAGGGTGGGCCAGTCGCCTATGTTGTAGAATATGGTCACGTTTCCACCTTGGAAGCCTTCAGGGTTGTTGGTAACGATTCCATAGGCGGTGAGGTTTAGATGTATTCCTTGCTTAAGGCACTCTTCTGATGGTATCTCCCACACGACCAGATAGGGCAGGTTCGGTAGGAAAAATGGAGCGGTGCATCCTTTCTGTGCGTCTTCGGGGCTACGTGACAGCGTTAATGTCGTAATTGCCAGGAATACAAGAATATGCAGCTGTATATCCCCCATCGTTGCAGTTTACGAAGAGGGAAGTTGTTTGTTTTGCAAACCTTCCTGTCACGTGACTCACTCGCTTGAGTTGCCATTCACAAAGGCCTGAGCGAAGTACATTCAACAACGAAACTGGTATGTCATATGAGTAAGGTCGTTTACAAAAATACAACGCTTGACTTCATCATTGTAGGATAAAGTCAAGACTTTCTTCATGCATATGTGAATAGTTTGTATTCATTTTGCAAACTTGTTAAACCTGTTAAGTAGGATACAAATACATGAAATGTATATACAGCTAGTGACTATATAATTACGTACAAGTACCTTGTTCCATATACTTACATCCTAAGCAGCTGTTGCGAGAATAATTTTCGTAAATTTAGTTAAATAACATTCACTGTAATATTATGCGGGCAGCTTGAAGTCATCTCAGCTACAGTACAAACACGTAATTTCGAATATTATGTTTTGATTATTATTTTGAAAACACAGCATCTCCATTTTCAGCACATATGCAACACAACAGTGACGTTTAAAGGGGCAGTAGCACGTTTTTAGGGGGAAGATGAGGTGATGTCAGGAAAATGAAAATTAATGGTTCCAATTTAAAGACAATGTATTTATACTAAATGGAGCAGTAATAATTCAAAAATAAAACGTAAAGTTTATCCATTCGATTCCTTTTTCTTACACAAAATGAATTAAAGGTCTTCACACAAAAATGGCGGCCTATGTATTTTATGTGAATCTTCATACTTTGTCCTCCGACTATGGATGATTGACTTGTGTAATGACATTTTTGACACTGTCAAAATAATACATTTAACATTAACTTGCAATAATCACTGAAAATTTTAAAATATAAAATTATCAAAAAACGTGCTACTGCCCCTTTAACATGGCCGTCAATGGGAACATGAATCCAAAAATGTGTATAATACCAATATGGGAAAAGTGACACAGAGTATTTTTCCCCGTCAGTCCCAAAGTTTGATGTTTTATACACACGATCAACACAGATGACGTGCATGGGGGATTGCACTTCAGTCGCTAAAACCTGATCGAAAACCGGACATGCCGACTTTTTAACAAACAGTTCAATTTAAACCAATTTTTCACAAAAATATCCATTGAGTTCATTCTTTTAACTTGCTGTATCTCTTGCCAATTTATCTCAAATCTTCTCACTTTTGAAAACTGCCCCTTACACTAGCACCACCCTCCTCTTTGAACAAATGGCCGGTCGATTCCAACCTCTGTGTCTCTCTGTCCTGCAATATGTTTCAATCAGGTAAAGTTTTTAAACATTGTGCTATCAGTTTATACTGTCACTTTTAGCGGTATGTGCCTTCTGGCGTGTCATTATTAAGTATATTAATATAAAATCCGACACTGTTGCTCTGCATGTTTGTTAAGCAATAAAGTTTATCCAAGTTAATGCTTTATTGCTTAACACCGAAAACTTAACAGACCTCTTTTATATTTGTTATAAAGGTTCCTATTCGTTCAACTCTTTGCACCCAAGTCTAAATCACAATAAACTATCTTCCTTCTTTGGTGGTATAACAGTGCCAAAATTGCTATTTTTTAGTTCAATATTTTCATAATTTTTGTTATACACTACAAAGTTATAATTAGAATTATTTCACCCATGAAGTCTTAATGTGTAAAGTCAGCTTGCATATTATCAGTTATCTCTCTCCGGTAAAGGTTGACACGATGCGCTAAGCTCAGCTTTTAGGCGATAAGAATTAACTAACCTGTCGGAGGGACCTGTTGGACAAACAACAGCTTATCACTTTAACAACAAGAGCGTTTTACTTCAACAGTCAATGGAGCTTAACGCTGGCCGATGTCAGCAAATGTTACTTAAGGTAATCATAATGAAGATTATCCATTATCAAGGGGTAGATAGAAGTGACATATTTTCAAATTCACACAGAGAATCAGGGCTAAAAAGGGGCGACTAAATGTGCTAAACGTCAGTCTTGTTCCCTGCCTGGAAGAATCTTTTCTGCTTGGTTTTGAAGGTAAGTCACTTCACTTTGCTATTTGTGTTGAAACTTTGTTTAAAATCTGCTGCCTTCAATAATTAACTTATGTTATTTTTAGTTAGAATTCAGTAAGGGAATTATAATCGTTGGGTGGTTTTAATTAATAAATAGTGTTTATACAGTGTGCTTCAAATGTAGAAATATTTAGGAAGAGAATTATGTTAAAATGTATATTTTATTCTTGGTCGGGTGTCGTGGATGCTAAAGCACATAAATGTACAACGTGTTGAATGTTGTTCACGAGTTTAAATGTTCATATTCATATCTTTGTTGTGTATCATGTTATTCTATGTAACATGTCTGTGTATGTAATATGCACGTAGCGCCGGAAGCTTATATATATTTTTTCAATAGTATTAGATTGTAAAGAATCACTACATTGTTTTAGTAGGACATGTTTTATATTTATTATTTGTTTAAGGCTTTAGATGAAATTATCGTTTTATTTACTTTACCATAATACTTCTTTTATTGCACACCTTTTGTAGTAGGATCACTATTCAAGCAAGAATTTTTATTTAAGGGTTCGGTGTATTATGAATGTTTATTAATGGCATAAAAATATGGAAGTTAAGACAATATATGCATTTGTATTATCTAGATGAATGCAATGTTCATTTATGTTAAGAAAATTGTTAAGCTCCAGTTTGTCACATAATTATTACTTAGTGAGCTGCATTTAGAAGTTGTTGAGATGCTCACATCCTTTGTTCATTAATAGCAATTGCATTATACTTTATATACAATTATGTTTATTATACTTATTGATTATCGAACTCAATTACCATTACTCTCATAGTATAATGTTACATCATCAATTATGTTGATCATACTTATCAATTCTCTAACTCAGTTATCATTGTCTTTATATTCAATAACTGTAACTTAGATATGATTTCATTAATGATTTGATGGCTTGTTGTGTATGATTGATATACTTCTTGTCTGATTCATTATTTTTTAAGAATAAACAGTCTTGTTCCCTGCCTGAAAGAATCTTCTCTGCTTGTTTTTGAAGGTGTGTAGATCCCGAGCTATTCCCCCACGACCAAGTTCTAGGCAAAACAGTAGGCTTAATCTCCTCTGTTTTAGTGGTAACAAATTGGATAAAATCAAAATGCTTTATCCGGGTGACGGTACTGAAAATATATCCAACGAAGAACTACCATTGAGAACCTGCAGACAGGTTCTATAATTTTAAAAAAATTAAAAAATGATAAAAATGTTCTGACAAAAATATTACCAGTTTCAATACGAATCTGTATTTTCTTCTAAAGACAATTGTCATAAGTGAGTAGATATATATATATATATATATATTCACAAAAAGTTAATTGTCCAGGTGTATGGTCCAACTTCGTCTAATGAATATTAAATAAAAACATAATGCCGGATTTTTCTCCTACCGGTTTCATTTTTAATCTTCAGGGAGAATGAAACGTTACAAAAGTCCTTGTTCCCTTGCTCCATATATATATACAGGAACCCATTGAGCCTATCGATAATTGTTTGGTATTCTGGTCGAAAGGGCAGATACACGTTTTGCGAATTATATGTCCTGATTAAATACGTTATAGAAATTAGTTCTATCAAGAAAATTTCAAAAGTTTCTATGCTAAAAAAAGAAGCACAAAACATCAGTTTATTACTTATTATTAAACACACATATCAACAGAGAAAGAAACTTAATGACAAATTGATTGTAGATAACGCTGAAAGAGGCAAAAAAAATTAATTTTATGTTTTTAAGTGTCAAATGTATTTCCTTCGCAGGATCGCTCATTTAAATAATTCAACTCAAAACATATTTCAATCATCCATAGTCGAAGGTATGTTCTGTCCTTCGACCTATGCATTTTCTTAGTTAGAGAGTGTATGACTTGTTTCTCCTGTTACACAGACAAAGAAGTTGTTGGTTAAAAGTCTGATTCAAAGATTACTCCATTCTCTTCCCACAGAGGCAAATCAAGCCATGAAATGTTGATACACTTACTTACTTACTTAGGCCCTTTGCCCCCCTGGGAGCATAGGCCATCGACGACAACCCTCCATGTTGATACAGCCTCTGTTATATTACGCCGATATCCGTGTGTTCCGGCAGTTTCATGAGTTGTAAATTCACAATGGTATGTTGTTTTCTAATCGTATCTCGTATAGGTAATAACCTTAATTAGCTCTTGTTTGTTTCCACTCAGTGACTTTTTTTCAAATATTTGAACAACAACATGGGCATTTATGAGGATTAAGAAATGAAGTTCTAATACAATTTAGTACGTAATTTATAACCATTTTGTGATTTCATTATTTGTCTTGTTCGTTGTAAACGTTTTTTTGTAATTATTTGCTGTTACATAACAATCTTTTGACCCTAAGTAGATGGTTCACTTTTAACTTCTTAATTTTGGATATGTTTGTTACCTTAAATGTTACCAAAGAATGAAAACCAAAAGATCTAGCTCAGGTACACCTGGTATGTGGGGAAATCGTCATGTTATATTCCAGAAACATAGGGTCTACCTCATATAAACTTGGTACATGAATGCTATGAAAACATAACTGATAGTTATAAGGCATACCCATAAAATCCATAATGTTTTTTCATAATGTTATCATTGATATATTGTTTTGAGATATAAATATATAAATATACTCTTTAACCAAAATGCGTTCCGGTAATGCGCAATTCGAGAAACGTGAAATGAACACATTAAAGGGGCAGTAGCCCGCTTTTAGGGGGAATATGAAGTAATGTCAGGAAAATGAAAGTAAATGGTTCCAATTGAAAGACAATGTATTGAAACTGAACTAAGCAGATATAGATAAAAATAGTAATGTAAAATTTAACCATGCGATGCCTTTTACTTACACGAAATGAATTAAAGGTGTTCACATAAAAATGGCCGTCAATGGACTTTGTATTAATCTTTATAATTTGTTCTCTGACTATGGATGATTGGTTTGTGTAATAAGATTTTTGACAGTATAGAAATAGAATCTATTCCTTCATTCACCTGGATGTAAAAGTTTTAAATTAAAAAAAAATTTCATGTACCTGTTTCAAGCTGGTATGACTGCTATGGTTTTCAAGTTTACAGTAAGTTAAGTAAATGTTTTAAATATGAGTCAAACTGAAAGTAATTTTATTGTATTAAAGACCTCCGGTCCATTCACACAAGAGATACAGTTCAGTATACATGTACACAATATATAAAAAAAAATTATATGAAGTACATGAAAATATACAACGTTACTTATATTATAGCTAAAGTATTTAAAGGTCTACAGACTATTTGATTAAGATCTTCCTTTTAGCTAATGCTTGCCTTATATACAAAGACAACTGGAAGATAGAAAGTTTTTTATTAGTTTGCAGTAAGGGCATATAAGCATCTTTATTTCTCTAATGTGTCTAGAAAATGACGCTGCATATATTTCTGTCGTAGTTTCAGGCAATACGAACATGAAAGTGTAATTAACATCTCATTTTAAATACCTTGGTTACATAAAGGACAATAACGACTTTCCTTTTCTG
Source organism: Steromphala cineraria (assembly GCA_916613615.1). NCBI lineage: Eukaryota > Metazoa > Mollusca > Gastropoda > Trochida > Trochidae > Steromphala > Steromphala cineraria. Next base: position 56,030,198 of record OU744732.1, on the reverse strand, counting down.
GAGATGTTTTTCTTCTCACGTTTATCATCTTCCTGTTAACGTTATTTTACAATTATTCTTCATAATTTCCGGTTTGAGTAACTTTTAAAGGACCTGCAATATTCATAACTTGAGCTTGAATCGAATGGGGATTCCAATCTTGACTTAGCATAATCTATTGATCTAAAACGAAACTCATTAATAAAGCGGTATACATGCATTGTCTCGCACAACTATATTAAACTTAACCATGAGAGAATGATAAATTTCTTTTATCAGTTGCGTAAGTATGTTTTCACATATCATGTTAATGCATATCACAGGCTTCTTAAGGCAGACCTTCCTCGTGAATGTTTAATAAAGAATCTTTAACATCTACTTCGGAAATGATTGTACAATAGAAAGCTACCTCATTCGCCATGAGCCATACAATTTGGTGTTTTTGGGCTGACGTTGAGATACGTTTTACATGCCGCGAGGTGGACTCTCTTTTTACAATCGAAACGTTAAAAAAGCCATATTTCAAAACCCCAAAAAGTTGTTTTTGGCAATTTCTGGGTATCAAATATCTTAAAGAATACTTTTCGTGACAACTTTGCATAAGACTGTGATACCGTGTTCGTAAACTTTTCTTCCACGTTAAGTAAAATTCTGCGCGCATTTATCAATATAAATTCTGTGTGAAAATATAAATCCTAAATAAGAATTTGATCGGATATGTTTATCAACTGACCATCGTACAACCAGCTCTCTCGTCCTGCCACAGGGTTGCCCCTTCTGAATATGAAATGGTGTGTTTTATTTAAAAAAACGATAGTTTCCATTCTTTAGTGTAGCTCAACAGGATATTTAGTTGATTTTGTAAACTGACTATAGTGTCTGAAACCAAAATAACGTCGTCAGCACAAAATCTGGGTAAATTATGATTCCATGTTTCCATTATATAAGATATGATGAAACAAATTCACTTATGCAGATGGAAAATAGATTTGAATTCAAGAAACAACCTTGTTTCAGACCTATATGACATTCACAGAGATTTGTTACTTCATTTGTACATCGCAAACATTGCATATAACAATATGCTTTATGTAGATATAGAATGACTGATACTAGCTAACGATAACTTTAACAATAACATGTATACAGAATCTGTACCAGCTGGAGTATGAAACACATAGACAAACATAAATCGGGAATACTCTTTATTAAACGTTTGGAAAAATATGTCTTAAAGTGGCATAGAGTATCTTTCTTAAAATTTTATTTGGTTTGGATAAGCTACAAAATATCTAATATGCTGATTGAAGTTCATATCTCATCACTGGACCTGCAAATATAGCCATTTATGCATAATATCTCTAAAATGCTTGATTTTATGAATAAATCAACAAAACATCTCAAATACGGTTAATATTCGAAATTATGCATCCAATTAATCTTCCTATTAGTTACAATACCTAATAAACACTATCGAATCGAATATATCTTCCTGTCAGCTTATGACAAGGTTTCAAACTTACGTTTGGCGAATTTGCGCGCGCCACTCGAGCCACATTGTCCGGTTTTCGATCCAAATCCCGACTTTGAATGGCCGTATTTTCGCTCTAATGTACTGATTGACCTTTAACTTGTTATTTTCAGTAACAGTTAGTGGTTCCCGATGTTATAACATCAATTTAAAATTTGACATATGTGATCCTATCAAGATACTCTGTGTCTCTTTAATTGAACTCTTTACGTCATCCAGCAGCTGAACTGTCCTGGTGCGAGTTCCATAGGGCCAAATACGCTACTACCAATCTTCGGTTGTCATATTTTGCTGAACTTGCAGACAAAACGACTAACATTAAGCCTTCAAAGTACTTTTTTTCGATATTGACAATATATTTAAAGATTTCATGTATTGCACCAATATTAAGCCCAGAAGATGCTTTAACTTCACAACTAAAGCTGAGAGATCTTGACTTGCTATACTTTTCTACTCTGGGTAGGTCATCAATTAAATATTTTTGCTTAAGGGTCTGGATGACAGACAAGTAGATGAAGTGTCAAAATTTTGCCGTGTTCATCTCAGGTTTCGTCATAGCTGGTAATCTTTTATTATTTTCTGGATATAGTACGGATAAATGATGTACTTTGCATTGAGTATGACAGTAAGTCCTGGGGTTGAATATTTCGCCAGCAGTTTCAAGCTATTCAACACGTGAAAGTTGCCACCCAAAAGAGAGTAGACCGACCAGAAAGAAAGGGACCCAAAGGGTGACGGAATACACGAAAAGATAGACATTGTGGGGAAAATATAGGTTTTAAAGACGCAGTAGCACGTTTTTAGGGGAATATAAGGTCATGTCAGGAAAATGAAAATAAATGGTTCAAATTAAGAGACAATGTATTTAAACTAAATGAAGCAGTAACAAATCAAACATATAATGTAAAGATTAGCCATGCCATTCCTTTTTCTTTCACAAAATGGATTAAAGGTGTTCACACAAAAATGGCAGCCAATGGACTTTATTGGATTCTGTTGTATTTATTCTCTGACTATGGATGATTGATTTGTGTAATGAGCTTTTTGACGCTATCAAATTAATAAATTAACGTACAATTATCAGTGAACATTTTGAAATATAAAATTTTCCAAAAACGTGCTACTGCCCCTTTAAAAGTCTCACATTTGATCTGGCTTCTTCATGTCGACCTAACAAGCTTTGGTGATCCTACTAGGAGCATCTACACTCCAGCTGGTAAAGCTCTCAAAACCATTTAATCACCAAAACCAGCAAACCGCGATAACCTATTAAGTTAAGTGATGGATTTTAATTGATCATCAATAGTTTAATTTCTTCATAATTTTCACCAGTGTAGATCTTCAGTACAGGTATTATTGAGTTTGATGTTCTTTTCCTTTTTCTTCTGAGTTTGAATCCTGGTTTGCTGGTAATCTTTGAATAGTTCCTGGAGATACCTGACTGCTAAGTGAAACCTCTGTAACTTGTCTACTAGACTCTTGAGCAACAACAGAACGTTACAGTAGTCTAAATGCAATAGAACTCCTGGCTGGATCTAAGTGACTGTCAATTTTAATTGCAGGAGGGCAAGTCTTCTTCCAAGCCTTCTTAGCCTCTGATACAGTGTTTCAAGTACACGACAAGATCGTGTATTCAGATGTCCAACAAAACATCGGAGATGCCTACAACCCGTCTACAGGAGTCTTCACTGCTCCGGTCACAGGTAGATCCGTTATTTATGAAATTGAAGACGAGTTGGTGTGCATCTATCGTTGAATAAAACATAACAGGGAGCATAAAACACGAAGGGCGCAATGACATTAGATTCGAATCGACAGAAAGCGAGTCGACCCTGATGAGCTATAGATGCCACCTCAAGTTTGATCGATTGACTTGATAATTATGACGTCATTTGATACATGTACGTAACGTTCTAATAACTGAAATGACGTCATTAATCTCGCGCATGGTTGTATCGTCAAATAAAGCACAATGTCGGTCCCATTGTCCGCCATTGTTTTAATACCGTGGCTATCTTATATATCATAAAACAGCTGGCCACCTATCCTGTCTCAAGGTACGAATGGAGTTAGCGTAACGTTCGTACCCTGAGAGAGGATGCTGCTTACCTTAAGAGCATTCCCTTCTTGTGTATCTTAGTGAAATATCACGTGATTTTTAATTTTCTTATTAAGGCAATATGGAATTTATTTATTCCAAGGAATTAGATAGCAAGTAAAGTTTGAATACAGAAGCTCATCCTGTAGCATTGATCTAGGCTCGGCTCACTTTCTATTTTACGAAAGGCTACTAAAAGGCTAAAAGGGGCAGTAGCACGTTTTGGGGTGCATAAATCGAAATTTCAAATTGTTTTATAAACAGAACTTTTGTCATTTCACTTTAAAATTGATAAAGTATTGAATTTATGTCAGAAAAAAATGTTGTTGATATAATACACTTTATTTGACATAAATTCGTTGACGCGTCACTGCACTAGAACGTTTTAAAACAAGCGAAAGTGTCCAATTTCTCTCTGCTATCTCGCCTAGTTAAGGAGATTCCAGATCGATGATTTTTTTCAAATGCATGTTTCTCGCAAACATGAAAAGATAATGTTTCCAATTTGTGCATAGACGTAAGTTGACTACTGAAGAAATGATATTACTATGTTTTAGTCTTATTAATCTGCAGTGGATTGAGTTATTTTGGGATTTGTATGGTATCGTTTCTTTTGGACATGAGTTTATGTTTAAACTACAGAGTGTTGTACAAAGATATCTTAATTCACAAGGAGGTAAATTTTATGCATTGTTTGTTGATTTTTCCAAAGCTTTTGGTTCTGTAAAAAAGGCACAAACTATGGCATCTATTCAATGCAGGGGGATTGAGTAGCAAAATGTCAAAATTATTAAACAGCATCTATGAAAATGTGAAAGCTGCCGTTAGGAATAGAAATGAAATATCTGAATCTTTTTATGTACAAATCGGCGTCTGACAAGGCTGTGTACCAAACGTTATGATATATGGTGAATGCGGAAGATATCCGCTCATCATTAACTCCCAGGTGAAAGTTGTTAAATACTGGTTGAGACTCCTAAGTATGCCCTCTTACCGTTTACCAACATTTTTTTATGAAATGATGATTTTATATGACAGTCATGGACACAAAAACTGGGTATCGGACATTAAAGGGGCAGTAGCACGTTTTTAAGGGGGATATAAGGTGATGTCGGGAAATTGAAAATTAATGGTTCCAATTGAAAGACAATGCATTTAAACTAAATGGAGCAGTAATAATTCAAATATATAATGAAAAGTTTAGCCATGCCATTCCCTTTTCTTACACAAAATGAATTAAAGGTGTTCACACAAAATGGCCGCCCATGGATTTTAGGTGAATCTTCATACTTTGTCCTCTGACTATGGATAATTGGTTTGTGTTATGAGATTTTTGACACTATCAAAGTAATACATTTATCATTAACTTGCAATTATAAGTGAACAATTTAAAATATAAAATTATCAAAAAACGTGCTACTGCCCCTTTAAATGGCTGTTATATAAAACTGGTTTTAACCATATGTGGTATGAACAAACTGTTGAGTGCCCTTCGAAGTTTTTAAGTGATTTTACGCAAAGACTAAAGGATATATACCAACAAAACTGGTTTAGTAAACTTGCACTTTCTTCAAAATGTAACACTTATTTGGGTTTTAAGCCATATATTTATACTGAGTACTATTTATCATGTGTTACTATTAAGAAATTTAGAGTAAGTTTATCACGTTTCCGATGTTCATCTCACGATTTATGGATTGAAAAGGGCAGATATTTTAATATGAAAAGAGAAGATAGATTATGTAAATCATGTACTACAAATGTTATAGAAAATGAATATCATGTTTTGCTCGTGTGTCCGTTATATGATAAACTCAGAAGACAATACCTTAATACCTTATTATGTTCATTCCTCTTTAGAGAAATTTTCATCCTTAATGAAATGTAATAAGTATGATGTAATACAAAATCTTGCAATGTTTCTGTACCATGCCACGAACATTAGGAAATTCCAATGTTAGATATGTTATGATTGTCATGACATGATTGCCATATATTTTTGTATTTTGTATTCTTATAAAATGTACTATAGGCCTGTGGCCTTTCAGTATTGAATAAAGATTGATTGATTGATTGATGTCAGAAAAATGAAAATAAATGAATCCAATTGAAAGACAATTTATTTAAACTTAATTGAGCAGTAATAATTCAAATATGTAATGTAAAGTTCAGCCATGCGATTCTCTTTCCTTACACAGAATGAATTAAAGGTGTTCCACACAAAAATGGCCGCCAATGGACTTCATGTGATTCGTTATGATTTGTTGACTATATAATGAAATTTTTCACACTATCAAAATAATGCATTTCGGTGAAAAATTGAATATATTGAAATATGAAATTTTGAAAAAACGTTTTACTGCCCCTTCAAAGTCGCTGATGTCAGCATGCTTTACTTCCAGGTCTGTACGAGTTCAACATCCATCTGCAGAAAGTCGACGGAGTGAAAACAGAGCTTGGTCTGTGGAACAACGGCAGGCTGGTCGCAAGTACAGACTCTGCGCAGAGCTGGGTATCTAACAGCCTCAGCAGTATCCTGGAGGTCCAGAAGGGAGATCCCGTCCATGTCAAGGATGATTGGGGCAGTGGAGACGCATCCATCACCTTGCGGGGCGGTTTCCACAACCAATTCACGGGCTATCTGATCCGCAGAAAATTTGGCATTTGAAGAGATTAAGCCCAAATGTGTGATTATGAATAAAGGTTTTACAAACTTGTGTTTTTGTAGTTGTAGCTGTTGTTGTTTTTGTTGTTATTGACAGACAGACAGATTTTATTCTGTAGTAGAGGCCCAGTGACCCGAAGTACAATTATAATAAGTACAATTTGAAATATTTTATTAAAAATGGACATCAGTTGTTATCCTAAAGTAGCAACAGATTTGATAACATCATCATTGTTAGAATTAAAGAAGATTTAACATTGTTTGTGGGTTAACATGATAATAATTCAAATACTTTTTTCAGCAAGGAGAAACGGCGTCGTCGCAAACTAACAATATGGTGATGTGTTGGTGTTAACGGTGCTAAGTGACTAGTTAACGATGTACCCATCATGCATCATGGTGCAAATGTTCCATCTCAGATCATTTAAAAAGTTCATTTTGAGCCCTTACGATGCACGGTTTGCTGCAAATTTCACTTCTGACAGGACACTTTTTGAAAGAAGAGATTTAATCCTTTCATCTCTAAAAAGTTGTGAAGAATAGGTGTTTGGGGCCGATATCTGGCCTGTAAGGGAAAAGGGTTAAATCTTTGAATGTTATAAAGACGTCATTAATTTTTGTGTGGAAAATCGATAAAAGCACCCTGAACAAAATTTAACATATTACTTTGTCTTAAATTTGAACACGTTGTTTTATTTCTTCGTATTCTTAATTGGCATATAGAATTTAATATGACAAAGAGTACCGTGGTTTGCAACTTCTTTACTGTATTTGTAACTAGGGAACGGATTCAATTTTATCAAAGTGTGCACATGAATGTGTACACATTTATAATGGTGATCTATGGGACACGTTTCCATTTCTTCTACATGCAACAGTAAGATTCAGCACGAACTTTTTTCATGAAAATTATTTATGCTACACTAATTTAACGTGAGAGTATATGGAAAAAACGTCACCGTCCGAATATAACTGACACGGGTCTGTACATCGAACTAACATGTAAGTCTAAATGAGATTTACGTAAAATATGACATGAGATACATAAGATATTCGAAAACCGTTTACCGGTTGCATAAGGAAAATTCAATGACACAATTATTGTTTGCATTACAAAATCCACCTGTTCGTTCCATTTCGTTTTTCAGTTATTTTTTCATTTGACGTTCACATTACGTGCGAATTTATAATGCGTTGCGATGCCTGCGTTGCGTCAAAAATACCGCGTTCAGTTATTTTTTCATTTGACGTTCACATTACGTGCGAATATGAAATGCGTTGCGATGCGATGCGATTTGAATCGAACATGTAGCGATTCCTGACGCATCGCATCCGAAAACGAAAAAAAATCTGAAATGAAAAAAAAAACTCCACAAAATTACGTTGCAGAAACGTTTTTCAAAACGTTTCTGAAACCAAAAGGAAACGTTTCAGAAACGTTGTAGGAATGTTTCTGTGTTAGCTGGGCTAGACTTGTTTGTGCTTGTTCTCTAACTTACAATGAGAGAAGGCAATAGTCCAATCCGAATGTAACTGAAGGTTGCTAACAATCGCCTGTAGGGGCGCTGATATTAGCACAAACAACTCAAGGGTCGGCAGCAAGGCATAAAAGTGACAGTTCGGAAACTGGCGTTTGAGACTTTGCGTTGTATGATGGTAATTGTCCTGCAAGTAACAAAGTGTCCTTTTTCTCCCCATAAAGGTAGCTAAGTCTTATATTTTCATTGCTTCATATTTTCTGATAGTTTGTGGCTGATTGGTGAATGTACTGAAACCCGAGAATAAATCTTATAACAACAGAGGTTAGATCGTGATTTTATGAGCCGAATTATCTCCTCCGGGAGAGAATGAGAAGTGAATTGACATTTGAGTTTTCTGCAAAAATTTCAACATCTGAAATAGTTTTAAAACGGGCCTCAATGTTGTGGAATAATAACTATGAACAGGTTTTTAAAAGTCATTGATAACACATTATCCTTAAGCATTATATTTATACTCGCATTGATATGATAATGTTAAAGAAAAGAAGAGAAGCTCCCGTAAAATATCCAACCACCCACACTCAGACCTTTGTGTTAAGATGTCCTCCGTTAACAATACAGTTGCAGCAGATCAGTGGTTTGAGCGTTCCATTCGTCAATGTGGGTTCGAGATGGCATATCGTTTAAACATTTTCAATTAGCAAAATGAAATTTGAGTTTTTTTTCTAAAAAAACATTTTGACTTTAACAGAAAATCATCAATAACATAAACTAAACTCCAAAAGAAACGTCCCCATTTTTTTTTCACACACATCAAAAATCACGACAGATAATTAAAAAATGACACCATTCTTATATATGCCAAGGCACTCTCTGAAGAAACACATCGCTTAAATGCACAAAATGCTGTGTTAAGGTTAAGGTTAAGGTACAAAAATATCGTTTTGTTATTTTTTTTGTTTTATCGAGAATCAAAATCAATTACAGAGGGGACGTTTCTTTTTTATTTTAGTATAGCTGGAAAATAATTATTTGAAAAGGGATATGCCATTATAATGTCCTGCCTTGCAGGGCGATCATGTTGATGAAAACATGTGTCAGAAGGAAATTAAGATAATAAAGACCTAAAATAACAAAAGAGCGATGTCACTCAACTTTGATAAAAGTTGGCATAGGACATCATGTTAGTATCTTTGAAAGAATGACCAGAAACATATTTTTGTATTTGTTTTGGGCTTTTACTGAATTGTTTATATTTTCAATTGTATAGAAGATATTTCTTGTATAAATGTAAAATTTTTGATTTGAATAATGATGATAGAACTGGTAAACGGCGTGGAGTCTGGTCAAGAGCTAACCATCCGTCTACAACAATGGTTAATGATTGTATTTGAGTCGTGTAGTTGTCCAATGAAACCATTTCGCTAAGTTAATTAGGTCGTTAGGGCCCCTCGGGTGTCGTTTTTAAAGCGTGTGTCATTATTTACACCTGTGACGTAACCCTAAACGTCATGTCACTAACAGCTTTTCAGGTTCCAATGATGTTAGAGCAGCAGGCCAGTTCTCAAAGACCTGGTGGCTTATTGTGACAAAGGTTCTTGACGTCATTGCCAACTTCCAAGACTATCCCAAGATAATCCTGCACTTCCCAATACTGTCTTGTCGTCACTAACAGCTATTCAGTTTCCAATGTGTGTCAGCACTAATGTTTGAACAGTAAGCCAGTACGAGTTCATAGACTTGGGTGGCTTATTGTGACAAAGATTCTTGACGTCATTGCCAACTTCCAAAACTATCCCAAGATAAGCCAGTACCACACCAATACTGTCTTGTCGTCACTAACACGTATTCAGATTCCAACATGTGTCAGCACCGATGACAGAACAGCAAGCCAGTAAAATACAAGCCAGTAAGCCACAAAAACCAGGGTGGTTTATCGTATTACGAATTCTTTACGTTTTTGCCGACGTCAAAGACTATCCCAAGAAAAGCGGGGACCACCCCGATGCTGAATAGAAATCATTGACGTCAGCATTGGCTGCAAGCACGACTCCATCTCATCCATACTATCTACATGTGACAAACTGCACGATTCCTTATCGATTGATGTTGAAACGTTTGGAGGTGCACGTGCGATGAATTTATTTGGCTGCATCGAGAATGAAAAAAACCCGATAATCTTGATATTATTGTATGGTTCAAGTGTGTCCAAATGCAATCCTGAAAGACTGGCAGATTTTTCTTCTGACGCGGAAACTCAATTCAACTAACATTTATGTTGTAACATAGCAGGTGTTTACTGACGGTAATTTCAAACGTGTGAAAAGGCTTGAACGAAACCAAATGACACGCACTAACAGGATAATAAACAAGTATCGAACGGAGGCCTGGGTATCTTGACTTCCTATCCCCATCGGGCTTGTGATTATTTTGAATTTCTTAATTAGCTATCAATGATAAGGCACTTATACGATTTAGTACCATAAGACGGTAGTACCCCAAAACCCCTACAACTCGTTTCCCCTACAGCTTATAACAACAAAGTTATGGTCCATTGCACTGCTAATCTCAAGCCTGATACCTCTGACGGTTACATCCCAGTTGGACTACGCCCAAAAAGACTACTCCCAAAATGACTACTCTAATCCTATTAGTTAAAACAACAAAGGGTCACTGCTTACCTACTCTGAAATGAACTCTCCCAACAAGTGTTGTTAACTTACAGGTAGACATGTTCATGAATGTAGTAAAGCTAGCTTTATAATGTAATGATTTGGAATACATCATATATATACCATATCACAAAAGGGTACAGATCAAATATTGCACCAAGGTTATAGGTACAAAATCAACAAAGTTCGAAACACAGTAACATATTGGAGATGTGTAGAGCAAAATTGTCGAGGATATATATCAACATCATGTGGATACATCAGAACAGTAACAGGAAATAATAACCATATAACTGAAGATGTTCCATCTGTAAAGCTTTTGAGTTCACTGAGGAAGCGGGCCAGGTATGAGACAACAGCGATCAGTAAAATTTACAATGAGGAACTAAATTTTTTTTAATGATATGGACATTGAAAATGCTGGGTCAGCGACTCCAATAGAAAGTGTTAAATCAGGACTTCATCGGCATAGACAGAAGACAGATACCTCCTTCGCCAAAGGAATTGTCTGATGTTAACATTAGAGGAACCTAATGGCAGACCATTCCTCTGAGTTAATGATGTTGGGACCATCACGAAACACTGGGACCCAGGACTAACAATCACATTGAAGGGTTGCATCATTTTCTAAACCAAATCATCAAGCAAAACCACACAAACATCTTCATTTTCATAAAGACTCTTAAATATATGGAATTGGTGAACAGGAGGAAGCTGACTACAGGGACTGAAAAGAGAATTATTGAGAGGCGCAATATGACATTTTTGTATATCTCTTTTAGATGAATTTATCATATTTATAAATATATTTTTAATGTGTTTATTACATTTTTTTAAATTTTAAATGTTTTCAAAAACAATACTTTTTTGTGTTTCTCGTACATTTTAACCGAACATTTTAATCCAATTTATAATGTTTAAAAAACATAGTTTTCATGTCTCCGGATACCATGTTGTTTGATAATAAACCTGTTTCATAAGTTCTCGTGGTTCAGTCCATTATTTCAAATAGGGGAGAGGTTTCTCATGCAACACTGATTTTTTGTTTATGTAAGGACTAAGGACTAAGGAGTAGTCATTTTGGGAGTAGTCAAAATGGGATGCCGCCACCTCTGACAATAATGGACTGGCCCAGAACATAACATGAACATGACAAAGAGACAGTTGGCAGTTTGATGTTTTGATGACATATACATAGCAATAGAGAGACATATATTTTATCATATCATTATCATTAAATATCTTCAATCTTTCACATTTCATCACATTCATTCATGTTATACTTTATACTATATTACTATATATACATATTTAGATTTAAATATCTTCATTCTTTCACATGTTGTATTTAAATGTTAATATAATTTGTTTTACATATTTACATTTTGGCCGAAAGAGAATTGATACAGTTTTGCTTGTGGATAATTGAAATCCCCAGTTTCGAGTCCATTCATTTACTTTGATTAAGGCTTTTTGTAATATTTCTGCAGCTACATGTTGATGTTTGTGACTGACCCAAAGGACCCCGTCGGACCTGATATCTTCAAGAAGTCTATGTTCATAATTTTCCAACATTTTCTCCATTTTTGTTTCCCTATGTGTCATGTTTGTTTGTAACATGTACCTATATACTTGGTTAGCAATCTCAAATATAAATAAACTTATCTCAGTTTTTTTCTAAATATACTAAACTAAACTAAAGAGTTGTTTCTGTGTTTGAAAAATCTTTCCTTCTCACCAGATAAGTTGCTATCTTTTATTCATAATCCATCTCCAACTTTAATTCCTGTAATCCCTTCTGCTCAACCACTCGCACAAACAAATCTACTCCATACTTAATCACTTGTTAGGGAGAGTCTATTATGTCAGAAGGGTAACTCACTGTGTCGTTTTAGCAACCTGTAGGGGAACTGGGCTGTAGGGGTAATTGGCTGTAGGTGTTTTGGGACATAATCCATAAGACAGAATTCCCAAAAGACAGAATTCCCATAAGACAGAATCAATCACAACACTAATTAGCTGAACAGTGCTGACCACCCCTAATTAATCAATGAACTGACCCGACCTGCTTTAAGTTCTAGTAACAACACACTCTGATCTCAAAACATCTTACTAATCGCAAAATTGAGATGTGGAACTTTACCCCTGGCGATTGAAACTGTAGATTCTCTCGCCCTGTTGTACCTTTGTCAAACCGGGACTTGTACCATATGTGATACCAACGTTGTAGAGGACGAAATACACTTTTTAACTAGTTGTAGCGTTTACAGCAACTTAAGATATAACTTATGGACCTATGCTGCATCCCTCCAACTATCCTTCCTCCATCAGCCACCAATAAACCAACTGTGCTCCCTAATGAACAAACTATAAACTATAAACTATTAATTTGATATAGCGCTAATTTTGATACAGATCTTCAAAAGCGCTGTACAATATGCGTCTCTTCTCTTGAATCAGAACTGTGTGAACAGGTGAGTCTTAAGCACATTCTTGAACTTCGAATTCTGTACAGTCCCAGAACGTCTGATCTCGTTGGACAGTTCGTTCGACCATGTAGTGACAATGATTCCTCCCTTACTTGAATAAGAGGCTGGTGTCATATGTTACCTTATGTTCAGTAACAGGAAAGAAAATATTGGTAACAGGACAAAAATGTTGTCATCTATGATATTTGTCATTTTTATCCTTATGAAATTCGCACGGATTTTGAAAATGACCCATATATATGTTTATATGTATCAATATAGACACCTCTTCTCTGTTCCTCTTCCTCAGTGGTGCATCAAATGAAAATATTTAATAACAATTTATCTTAATAGTGTCTTTTCTGTCTTTTGGGAATTCTGTCTTCTTTTATCTGGCTCGTTCCATTTTCTTTAAAGGGTAGAGCCCATGTTACACATCATTTGTCAACCGTGAAAAGTGTTGTTTTAAGCTTTCTGTCTTTTGGGAATTCTGTCTTTTGAGACGATACCACTTATACAATCTATACGGCCTACACTATACAATTCGGCAACAGGGCCAATATAGGTAAGCTGGGCCAATACGACTCTGAGCATGCGCATACACACAAATGGCGCAAGTCCGAAGCTATCGCTTCAAAACGTTTAACATATTTGACAGTTCACCAATCTCATGTATTATTTTGATTTCGTTAAAAATGAACTCTCCAATGTTGTGCAACTAAATCACAAAGAAGTTAAAAAAAATAACTGTCATTAATCATGTTTTTTCCGTATTGACCCAGTTACAGGTCTTCGGTCTTTTGTATTGGCCTTTGGCTTCGCCTCTGACCAATATAGCAGACCACGAACCTGTCGCTGAACCATTACGGAAAAACCTGATACATAATTGCGGGTTTAACAATTACAACTTATCATAAATTTCTATTTGTCAGTCACCACAATCCCTTGATTGGATCCAATTCCTAGACTTTTGATTGTGCCATGGCAAAATTTGATGTTAATGTTTGAGAATGGTCCACCTGACAGAGCAAACACAGTTCATTATGTTATAAGAATAACCATTATACGCATGGACTGGCCAGCATACTCCCCGGACCTTGATCTCATTGAACCTGCTTTGGACCATCTGTAGATATAACTACGTCCCCTATTACCAACAACCCTAAATGTGCTCGTCGACACCCTTGTGTGGATGGAACCAAAGGGCGGGATTAGCGTTTGCGTTGATAATGAAAGTAACCAATTTTCCCTATGTGCGAAAAAATGAGCAAAGGGCGGCAACGACTTTCTCTCGCCTGGAATCAAGATAATGTAGGTGTGTAAAAACTTATTTCTCCAAAAATCCAATATCGACATATATGTCATCAAAATCGTTTGCTCTCTTAGTTAACACCTCAGACATGTCATATATAATACTGATCCAGTTTCTTTTATTTTGGATCCATTTTGTTTGTCTTTGAGACAAAATTTCTCTATCTTTACTCTCCAGATTAAAATACTTGTATAACTATGATACATAAAACTAAGTTTTTTTATACTTGTAGGTAAAAAATCCAATGGCCCCTTACATTTGTGTCTCAGAATTAATATTGAAATATGATCTGATTTCTAACGTTTGGATTTGAGGTATTGATGTTAGATGTACAGTATATATTAGAGTATTCCCAAACAGAACACTTTTATGTTATTGTATTTTCATACATGAACTGTGTCCAAAGGAAACTTTACCACCCTTTGTTTTCATTCTGATAATAGAACGAAAACTGGTAGAAACAAATTACATTATTGATTCATTTACTTGTTTTTTAAATCCGATGTCAGTGATCTGGAGACGGAATTGTGCAAACCCAACAACATATACCCAAGAGCAAAAAGTGACTCTAGATAACAGGGCAGGTGTTCAGTTTGTAAACATTGTCGTCTCGCATGTTAACCGTTTCCTTACGTCTATCAAGCTGATAAATTGGAATGAATACAAGCCCTGGTGAAGTCGGCAGTGTGAAGTTGGTTACTTATTCCTTATTCCTTATTCGATATTCAACTTCACACTGCCGGTGAAGTCAACCGTTTCTATAGAATACATTAGCTTTATCATCATATTTGACTTGCCACATATACGTTGAGACAATTCTGAAAATACCAAAAAAGGCACAAAAACCAGATTTTCTTATTTCAACGATAAGATATCATTGATTATTGGGAATTATGTTCAAAGTGTACATGGGCCAATGGCAAACAAAACTTAAATAAAGTGAATTTAAAAAAAGTGATAAATACATTCAGTCATGTAGACCAGAGATTGGAAAATTATTTTTGTGCATTTTGACAAGGAGTTTTACAATGCTTTGCACAGTTTGTCTTAGTTTAAAGCAAGCGTAGCGCGAGTGTGCTCTTCTTGCCAAGCAAGTTGAACTATGCAGTAAAAACTATTGAAGTAGAATCCTTTCATGTTATCATAGTTGTCCATTATGCAATAATCATATATTAGTAGGTTTATTATATGCTCTTAATATGCTCACATATCAGAACATGGTTTTACATCATTTATGTTGTTGTTTGAAATGATGCGATATGACATAGAGTACTGCCTAGCGAGTTTGTATGATTAGGTAATAGATATTATACTTGATGATATCATATGATATATTACAAAATCATGGCTTCTTAAAAAGTAAGGAGATATGTTGTTTGATATGTTATTATATGATCTATGGTATGGTATGCTGTTTGTGTGAAGTGATATTGAATGGTTAGATAGGACAAGGTATGAGTTGTTTGTACAATTGTGTATACATATTTCTAAATATTGTCTGTTGAATATAGATTGAGTTAAACTATATCATAATAGTTTAATTTGACAATGTATATTCCCATGAACTCGTTTGCAAATGTAAGTAGAAGTAGTAGTAGTAGTAGTAGTAGTAGAAGTAGTAGTAGTAGTAGTAGTAGTAGTAGTAGTAGAAGTAGTAGTAGTAGTAGTAGTAGTAGTAGTAGTAGTAGTAGTAGTAGTAGTAGTAGTAGTAGTAGTAGTAGTAGTAGTTGTTGTAGTAGTAGTAGTAAAATACAACTCGTTAATATTAAATTATTTTATTATTCCTTGTTGTATAAATGTCTATAATTCATTTCTTGCGTGTAACCGGTTAAATTTTTATTTTACAGTTGGTAGTGATAAAATATGATTTACGTCGTTACATTTAAACTTCACCTCGTGAGAAGTATTCCCTATGCTCTGAGGACATCGCGCGTGAAGGGGTTAATAAGGATATTTTTTGCTCAATGTTCTTCGTTGAAATGAGCCTCAGATTTAGGGTTGAAGCACAAAGAGGTAAATTATGTTATCATCTTAACGTTTTGGTTTGAAAGATTGATAAAAGATAATTTCGGAAGAATCTAGATGTTTAAAATGGTGTTTCTTACAGATGTGTTTAGAAGATCCTGTCCACATGATGTGAGTCTTGTTGGAATTTGTGTTAAGGCAGGATAAGGCTCAATACAAATTAAAGATAAATATGGTACATATTACTTACTAGGTTATTGAAATGTGAAGTAATGCAGTTTTGCCTTAAGTGCATGTGTAAGGTCTTGTTCTACTATAATTATGTGTATGTATATGTTAATATCATAAAAAATCAGATTACAAAATTCAAGCAATATGCTGCCAAGCTACATATTGTATACAAGTGTAAATTATAAGTTTAATAACATTATAACCACCAGGAAGATCAGGAAATTCTCTTTCGCCTTTGTCCGAAATAATGTAAGACAATTGCTTATAGTATCATCTGTTTCAAGAGTCACATATGACGATTAGTGTCAATTTTGTGCATAACGTTATTTCAGCGAGGTCAATGTCACAAAACAATTTTTCGATATATCAAACAGTTTCTAAATAAAATTATAAGTCTTATCATTAGATAAAATTCAACAAATCAACACAATATACGAAGTAGTTTTACCAAACTAATACAAAACAAATTTGATAAATCGTAATAATCGTGTTTTGAAACAAGTTTAAAGCTATGTGACCCCACGTGATCGAACATTGATTTTACAGTTCGAGCGAGGATGGCCGATGACTGTTGTAACTGCTTCACTTAAATCGATAACTATAAAGTAATCGGTCGCATAAAATATAAAGAATTGACCATTTTCCAGTTTCGCGAAACGAGTCGATTTAGAGTGACGTCCCTTTGAAAAGTCACGTGACCGCGGGCAAGCCTCGAAAGTCAACTTGTCATGCTCGCCTAGACCTTAAAATTTTCTCTATAAAACAATTGAAGGTCTCAAACGACTGTACACTGTTTAGACCTATTTTAAAGAGTCAATAAAGACGACTAAGGCCTTCAAAAGTATTCCATGGCGCACTTTTGAGAACCGTGGGATTAGGCTACACAACAGGAATAATGAAAACTTAAAATGTTGAATTAAATTATTTGAAAAATTCTAGATTTGAAATAACATTTTTAAAAAGTATAAAATGTTATGGGTTAAACTTAAAAAATAACCATAACGTTATTTAAACACGTATTATGATAAATAAAAAATCCCGAAATTCGACTACATAAAACCAACTTCTCCCACAACATTGCTTCTCTTCCCGTACTATTGTCCATATTTTGAAAAAACGATAAGTAGCAAATGAAATATTTTATAATAAATTTAATTTTGCATTTGAATTAAAATCAAATTTAACTATTTTGATTTATGAAAGATACACTGATGATATAAAAGAAATCAAGAAACTTATGAGCTACATTACATCAGAAATGATATTTGAGGGCGTACCACACAGTTTCCATTGATTTATTCTATCATATCTATTTTTATCGTTTTGTTACTTTTTAAAAAGCCTTTAACGTCGGAAAACATCAGATAAGATATATATGAGATTCTTTCATGAATAATCTATTTAGGCCTAAAAAGTACTTGGAATGTATTAGTGTCCTTCAGTTTGTCAAGAATATTTAATTCAAACTGAATGAAAATTGATACAATGGTAAAAGTAAGGGTATGAATTAAATGTCCATAAAGAAACAAATAACCTACGGAAAATGCAACATTGCGGTTGGGTTTATAGCAATGGAAGAAAAAATCCTTGAATTATGCATTTTAAAATAAACTTAAAATTTAGAAATTTACACAATTCTTACAGATGAAACAGCTTGTTGAGTCAGAATGAAACACTGAGGGGCAAAAGAAACGACTTCAACGTTTTCAAGAGGGTGAATTACAAAATGTTATGACTAGTGACTGGCGACAACTAGACCCTGCGATAGGCTATGAATAAGTACTCACAATTTCATTCATCAGAGTATGATTATTTTATTATGACTGTTCAAATTTACTTAAAGTCCTAAAACAGTCTTTTCAAGATGCTTTTTGGCCAAAATGTAATGAATCGAACTTGAAAAAGGTACGAAATGTAGAAACTCTATAGATAAAAGATGTTACAAATATAAAAAAACCTTCATGGAAATCAATTTGTTTAAGCATATATGCTGTATGACGCTAAAAAAAAACAAGAAGAAAAAACTGTTTACCCTCTCATCTACTTAAGGAGATTTTAAAACGACAAATTTTGAAATGCGTATAATTCAAATACCTTGATCAAATATTGCTTTTAAATTCATAACTTAGTTCAGGTTGCTCCTGAAGACATGAAGTAACCCTGTAACTATCTTGAATTTTATATGGTATCGTTGCTTTTGCCTCTGAGTATCACACAGTTAATATTTGAATAATCACCGGCATTGAAAAGTCATATATAACTTGATTTAAGCCGCCTGCATGCCGTGATTCGGGGCAAAAATGTTTACAATATTTATCGATATGCAATAACTGATGTAACAATATCTTCATAGAAATCCTTAATGAATTTATTTGCATAGAGTTATCAAAATTGAACATATATGTCATGGCTTAGAAAACAACCTTGAATATACTCCGGATCAAAATGGTTTCTAACATTGATAATCGCGAATATTTAGGGATTCACTGCGGTTCATATCATTTGTGTTATTCAGTCAAGAGCTACTGATTGTTGAGTTATATAGCCTACGTATATATCTATAGACTAATACAGAGAGCCGTACGATGACATAAAAAGACAGATTAAAATTAAGAATCTCACCCCGTAACAATCATTATTTATGATTGTCTAATTTCTTTCAAATCAAACACTTTCCCATACAATTTTACAACACCGAAATGTAAGCTACTGTACTAGATCCCATTGAAGCCAAGCGTGACGTTGCCCGCGGTCAAGGGCAGATAACTCTAAACGTCAAAACTGGAAAATGGTCAATTGAACGAACAAAATTCTAGAGACACCCACATACCATTTTCATAATTTGTTTTTCACTGAATATGTTTCCGTTTTCTATCAACATCGAGAAGAAAGAATGCTCGTAACGCAAAGCACTGTTTGGACGCTATTAAGACTTTGTTGCGGGGACATCTCATAAAAAGTTGTGTGTTAATATCGATGAAATTCGAAAAAGATATAAACAGTAACACATTTCACACAATATAGATGTATTTGTGTTTAGCGTTACAGATTCATGTATAACCATAATTCGAAAATCTCTGGTACATGTTTGTCGTACAAATTACTCTTTTTTCATATTTACCGGTGGCGTTGCGAAAGAAAAATATATAATATGGTATTTTGCAACTACATGTATTCTAAAGTGAATTTCAGTAAAACCTTCGACAGTCATTCGTAGAAATGTATTTTGTCTTTGGTTTTAAATGAAATATTATCAGGATGAGACTGATTTCGAAATATCTCAAACTTAACAACTTTGTCATCAGCAATCCAAGTCCGCGTTCTTGCGAAGTAGTTAAGTGAATTGTCAAGTCTATGTAAGTCTAGACTGACGTAAAAGTATATGGAGACAACAACCTTGCGTACTCCTATGTAAAATAAAGGAAGGCAAATTGATTTCTGAAAGATTGGTGTTACTTTTATAACGATTGATACGTTGTTTGTAGACATATCAACACGGATGTAAACAGCATCGTTAAGTAAAAGTTTTGGCTGTTTGAAATTACGTTGAAATTTTTCATTTCAACGTTTGTAACATTCTCTTGTCTTTAAGAAGGAAGTTCCATTCGTGCACTTCGATTTTTTTCTGATATAGAATATATTTTAAAAAAACTTGATGTAAAAGAAAATCTAGAAAAAGATTTATTGACAAAATAGTCCGATTTTGAAGCTTAAGTGCAAATTATGACTTGTGTGATTTTTTTCATTTAATTCAATGTAAAATGGAAATAAACCTGATTGTTTTAAAGTATAAGGAAATTTGACAAAAATGATAATCATGTCAAGTAAGCAAATTATTTTAACATTAACAATATCATACAAGCAACAATTTACCAATGTACACAGGTTTGATTTTGATAGACAGGCTAACTTGTATAAAATAATTGAAATACAGTATTGTGTAAAATGATCTATTAAATTTAAGTGATATTACACTGTTTAAGCTCTCCGCCAAAAAGCTTCGAAACAATCCAGTAGGCTGTAGGATAATTTGATAATTTTATTTTCTAAATTTTTCACTGATAATTGTAAGTTACTGCTAAATGTATTATTTTGACAGTGTCAGAAATATCATTACACAAGCCATACATCCATAGTCAGAGGATAAAGTTAGAAGATTCACATAAGATTCATTGGCGGCCATTTTGTGTGAACACCTTTAATTCATTTTGTGTAAGAAAAAGGAATCGCATGGCTAAACTTTACGTTATATACTCGATTTATTACTGCTCCGTTTAGTTTAAATAGATTGTCGTTCAATTGGAACCATTCATTTACATTTTCCTGACATCACCTTATATGCCTCCTAAATATTGGATTTTCTTTCCTGCTACACATGCATTAAATTTTATTTGAAATTAAAGTTCATGAGTGTCAGGAGGTTCGTTGAACACTTTGTACAGGAACACAGCTATGGCTTGGATTGTCTTTGTTTCAGGAGATTGCATGAGTCGAGAGAATTTAAGAAATGTTGGATTTTCGATGTAGTATGGACTTATGTAGATTTGCCGGAGATGAAGATACTTAGCACAACACAGGAGAATATGATATTCGTCTTCAATGAACTTTGAATTTTCAGTAGAACATGTTCCACAAATTCTTTGGCTATGGGGAATAATTTTATGTCGACTGGTTTCTATCAATAGGTTGACGTTGATGCAACGGAATTTGGTGATGTATTTGATAAGATGGGGTTGAATGTCACAAGTCACAAAGTTGTCGTTTAAGGATGAATTCTAGTCTTGAATCAGTCTTTAAGTCGCTGTTTAAATTCAGATATAAATATATCGGTATCTCCCACTTGATGTGAAATCCACACGATTCCGAATCCCAGTTTGTATAGCACATTTTAATCTCAGTGGCCCATGTATGTCGTCCTTTATCCGTGATACCCTTAATCATATAGTAGACTTGATATTTGGGCCTGTAGTTTCAAGATAAATAAGTCGGCACCAGGTTTAACAGATTTTGTCAAATACGTTAGCTGTAAATAAGTTTAACCACATTCTCCAAGAGCCATGTTATTCGATGTATCTTTACAAGCCCAAGGAATCTCTTGCAGATTTGGGTGTGAACAGTCTCGATTATTTTTCGATGAGATGTACCCAATATTTCAGCCCCATAGCACAGAACAGCAACATTTTTTTTCTGAATTTCAGTGGATATAAACGTGCCATGACCACCATTCACTTCCAGCATTTTGGTCAGTTGATTGATAAACATGATAAATAATTTAGGGCTAATTTTACAGCCTTGTCGCGTTCCCATGCTACACGTGAAATTTTCTGATAGACCTGTTCCAGTTATTACACAAGCTGATAGTTTGCTATACATGTCACCTAGTATCTTGAAAATATTACCATTGGAACCTATAGATTTCAATTGATTTAGTTAGACATCATGTCGGACACAGTCGAAGGCTTTCGAAAAATCTATGAATAGACAATAAAACCTTCCATTCGTTTAAGATATGTGCTTTTGGATTATTGATTGTAACACAAACATCTGGTCAACAGTTGAATACCCAGTTTGAAAACCAGCTTGTGTTTCGTGGATTGCGTTATTGTCGTCACACCAAGCCTGAAGTCTTGAGTTGAGTATAGAGGTGAACACTTTACACACAGAGTTTATAAGTGAAATGCCTGGTTACCTGGGTTGGTCTTATCACCTGATTTGCGAAGTGGACATATAATGCTTTTACAGTCTTCAAGCATATGAACATGATTTGTTGTTGTGTTGGGGTTATTTTTTTGGATATTATTAAATTGAGTAATACTAGTACTCATTTTCGTATTAGGTGTGTATACTTTGTCCATTCTACTTTGCCGTTGTTTCCATCGTTTGTATATCTTCGCAATGTGCGGTTTGTTTCCCTGTGTATATAAATGGCAATGATGATTTGAGGGAATTTGAAATGATCTACCAATTGTAAAAGTGAAAAGTTCCTGGGGAAATCACATCGTACACTTTAGTTTCATTCCCTTTCCTCTCACTGACTGGCAGTGAGGGTATTTAGGTTTGAATTAGTCACAAATTATCAGTGGTACTAAGGTAAATCGCTTGGGAAAGTCACCAGTTTGAACCAGTTAGCCCTGTGCCCAATTCCTACCAGTTATATCCCAAACATTTGAGTGGTATATGACATTCAAGGGGATAGGTGGAAAGCATACGTGCCTATTTCTATAGTTTTGCGCGAGAGGCCATGAGTTACCCAACTCCAGTCCAGCCCCGGTCGCAGGTCGCCATGACCACTCCTACTAGGAGAAGGAGGTTTTAGAGGTCTGTCTCGCTATTGTGGCGTCCTTCTGGGGGTTGATTGTTATGGTTGGTGAACCTTTAATTGGGTGTGAGGATATTGGGTAGTGATTAGGTATAGGTATAAGGCCAAGAGGTTATCAATTATAACATTTTGTTTGGTGTTGGCTAAGAGTTCTTGTGAGATGTTAGCACTTACATTTTCCTAAGAATTGTTTCCTGTATTTATTGTATTCATCACGGTCAAGTAGAATTCTATGTATGGTGTCTTGGATATTGTACTATATGCAGTTCTTTTTTCATTGGCTGATTTCCGCGCATGCGTGACACGGACCAGGTGGGTAAGTAGCTAGATGTAACGTAAGGACTTAGGGGACGATAACATTACAGTTAGTTTTAACTAGATTGCAGCAATCACCATAGAGTGATAGAGTGAGTTGTAGGTAAAGAGGAAACCAGTGAAAGGATAAAGTTTGTACAGAGGTAAGGATTGAAAGTTCATCATTGAATAAGAATAGACCAAGTTTGTTAGGTCAGATTTTTGTATAAGAAGTTTGGATGTCTAAAATCTAGAAGGGGAGTTCGTCCAGTTTGTAATGTCAGTTTTAAAGAAGGCTTGTAATACAGTTTTTGAAGAATTAAAGTACGTTTGGTTGTTGATGACTAATGTCGAGAAAAATAAAAATGAAGTTTGTCAGATGCAAGGAATATAAGTTGATCAAATTTGTGATGTTAGATGCGAAGATTGCGAATAGATAATATTTATGATATCAGATGCAAAGAAGAAGCATTAATCAATTAGTGGGTATCCATTAAAAATTTAGAGTTCATAAGTTTGTGATGTCAGTTATAGATGATGTCAGGAAAAACGTTTGAAATATCATTTTTTTAATGAGAGGAAAAATGTTTGTGACGTCACATTTAAATATTTCAAGTTCATTGATTTTGCTGTCAGGTGTTTCAGGTAATGAGAAAAAAACAATGAGGGTCATTTTAATGAACATGAATAGATCAAAATTGTTATATCATCTTAATTAACGAGAATAGATAATTGTTTATGATGTCATTCTAATGAACGAGAATAGTTCAAGATTGTGATGTCATTTAAATGAATGAAAACAGATACATTTTTATGACGTCATTCTAATGAATGAAAATAGATCAAATTTGTTTTGTCATTTTTATGAACGAGAATATATCAATTTTTGTAATGTCATTTTATTTAACGAGAATAGATCAAGATTGTGATGTCATTTTATTGAACGAGAATAGATCGATTTTGTGATGGCATTTTAATGAACGAGAATAGATGTGATGTCAGCTGTAATTGATAAGTGTTTATCAGATTTATAATGTCAGTTAAAAAGTAATTAGTATTGATCAAGTTTGTAACTTCTGTTTTTAATAATAAGTGTTAATTTAACTTTGTGATTTCAAATTATAGAACGAAAGTGGTAAGAAGTTGTAAATAGTGAAAGTCTATCACTGTCAGTCTAAAAGAATGAGAGAAATCAGGTTTATATATTAAGTTTTTAAAGTCACATTAGTTTGAAAATTTTTTTTTTTAATTTTTCACTGATGACTGAACGTTAATGCTCAATGTATTATGTTGATGGTGTCAAAAATCTCATTACCCAAACCGATCATCAATTGTCAGAGAACGAATCATAAAGATTCATTCAAAGTTCATTGGCGGCCATTTTGTGTGAAGACCTTTAGTTCATTTTGTGTAAGAACGGAATCGCATGGCTGAACTTTACATTATATATTTGATTTATTACTGCTTCATTTATTTGGGGGCGCCCCATTTGTCAGACACCCCTCTTGTCAGACACTTAATTAAGCAGATTAAACTGGGGCTGTTACCAATCAAGAAAATGGAACCATCCAATGAATACCCCACTTGTTAGACAGCAAAGCCAAAAATGACAGAAATGGATCCTTCCTTGAGTTGAACCCAACTCATATCCCACTTTTGTTGGCACTTGGTAAGAAAGATTGAACAATGACAAAAAAGAAGATTCCTTAAAAAATTTAATAGATAATGTTTATAAATAATGATGTTAATTCTAGTATTGAATATACATGTAATATTATTTATCTTTCATATACCTTGCAATACTTAAAACAATATACAACCAAAATTGGAATGAACTTATTATATTTCAAGAAGTTTATGCTACAAGAGTAGCGTTAATGAACAAGCATGGATTATTTAAATATTTTCGTGGATGTAACTTATAGAACAGATACCGTACTCTACTGTCAATATATCATTAAATAAATAATAAACTATTGTTAATAAATTTGTTTTTCGCATTAATAGACGTAATGGTTTTCAACAGAAACATTCGAGGAAATGTTTGAATTGAAATAATACGAATTCTTATCAATATTCTAAGGGAAATATTTACTTTCGTGGTTGATGATTGAGTTTTATTTGTGCATAAAGTTTGTAATGAGAATCAATTTGTATATATTCAGAAAACCAGAATTATATTTAAAACTTTTTAGTTTTATGAATGAATATAGAAATATTAAAAACACGATATTTTGTGTCTACGATTTAGCAAAATAACATTAAGAAACCTATATGAAGAGTTATTCAATTGAGGTTTCAATTTAGAATTTACTCGCTATCAATCGAGTATAACATGTCTCTGATTTTCAAACACACTAGGTTTATCTCCATTCTACCATGAGAATATTAAACGTGAACTCTTTGTATAAGCGAATTGCACTTTGTAAAATGTCCTCGCTTCCGGCAACAAAAATTAACTCGTCTGTGCCGGGGGATTTGCTCCTTGTTATTTGAAATAAATTTAGCCGTGAGCAAAGGTAAAATCCATCATTGCGTGTCCTCCAAGTACATTTCTCACTTTCTTCAACACAGCTATTAAGATCGTACCTTTTAAAACGTGTTATTCCATTAATTGTTTACAATATAGACTGAGACATCCCTATCAATAAAATAGATGATTCTAACAGAAAACCACTTTGACGTTGTCAAGGATTATGACGTCATAAGCGCGCGCGTAAATGACGTCACTGTATTCTTGCCGTAATCGAAGGAAGCCCGCTGCGTGTGGCGCTGATTGACCACTTAAACTTCTTATTTTGAATAAAATACTTTATCTGCCTCAAACGGTTTGGTCATCCTCCGTAAACACACGAAAATAATACATGTTAAATAACTTTTCAAAAGATTTAATCTCAGTAAAATACAAGCTCTGAAATTGCCAGTCGGCTGTATAAATGCGCGGTGAAGCGGCCTCAAAATCAGAGGACGTTCAATCCAAAATTGATCATGTTTGATTTTCCAGGAGAACCAATCAGAATCTAGTATTCATCACATTCATGGTAGAATGTACTATAAATTGAAATTAGATAAAAGCAATATACTGCAGGTCCCGGTCTGGCGTTCATGACGTACCCAGACGCGGTGGCAACGATGCCTCTACCTCAACTGTGGTCTGTTCTCTTCTTCCTCATGCTTTTTACTATGGGACTAGAAAGCCAGGTACATGTCCATATGAAGAATGTTTGTTTGCTTCTCATGAGGGTTATACGGTCTGATGTTCAATCTTTGTACCGATGTCCCCCGAGCCGCAAGGCGAGGGATGACATTGGTACGAACATGATACATCAGGTCGCATTAGCCGCGGGAGAAGTAAAGGTAGCAAGATATGATGTAGTCCTTTCTAACCATCCATTCAGAATCACGAATTTACAAATGTCTAAAAATATAAATGTCTAAAAATATTATACTGGAATAAGGTAGACGTCTCAGTTAAACTTAATATATTATATATTGTCGTTTCATTTTTCAATAATATTTGAACATTTCAAGTGCATTTTGTTTTATCTTGACTCATTGAAAACAAAACGATTTAAAATTAAGACTGAGTTATTCTTACCATGTTTCATGATGATATTATCGTTACAGTTCGTTCACGTTCAAACTATCACAACCGCACTTATTGACCTTTTCCCAAGGTCTCTAGGTCACCGGAAGTTGATGGTGACAGCATCTGTGTGCGTGATTGGATTCGTCCTCGGGATCTCGTGTGTCACTCAGGTATATCGCAACACAAATATCCGATCGTATAATTCCAAATTCCATGTACATGTTGTTACTTTGGACATTTTACAAGCGCTTCTAGCGGAGCGGATTTTGCAAAAGATTCGTCGGCAGGACTTTACTCTTTACTCGCTTTAAACGTGAAATGAGAAATCAGTATGACCTCTTCTTCTTATAATTTTAGCGTTTCTTCAATGTTTAGGACACAATTTGATGAAATTGCAGATTAACGTGCATGGAATGATAGTTATCAATTCCCAATATATCTCTTGAATATCTTTTCCCAGGTTTTGCTCATAGCAGGACTTGTCAATTTCGCGCCAATTACATTGGGTGGGCGGAGCTATCCCTTTTTCGGCTCGTGTGATTGGTTGGTTTGTAGCCACGTGCCCTCTCTTACCAATCCCACTGGGCATGGTGGCGGCAATAAGAAAAGAGGAAGGTGGCAGCCTTAAAGAGGTAGAGTATAAAATTTGCTTAAACATTACATCAAACTTTGCATTAAACGTTTTTCATCTCAAGTAATATATATAACTGCTTATAATAGAGATAAATGTTAGCAGATTTATTTAGGTGCAAGAATAATACATCATACCTATAGAACCCTTTCATTTCTCTTCAGAAAGTTCTCAAAGCAACGAAACCCCGAAAAGAATGGCGGCCTGCAATAGACAACGATGAGTCGCTCTCAGAGGAAAAAGCTGTAAGCGAACTGGATCCTCTTGACTCATAACCAAAACCTCTCAAATTATGACAAACATTGCCATCCTAGTGTTAACTTGTATAGGGGGTACTCCATTTGTTTCTTTGTAGTGTCTTCCCCTGTGCGATTAACACGAACTAAAATTGAACTTCATCGTTTATTTTACAGAAAAGATACAGTTATTCAAGATGTACATCCTGCTACATCAGCGTATATGTCTCCGCGTTATGCCACAACCTATCCCCTGATATCCTTCTGTCGTATTCTGCCGTATCGCTGTCGGGTAGACATATACACTGATGTAGCAGGATGTTCAAGATAAACAAGTCTATTTTTGGGACATCCACTGCCTCAAAATAACAATGAAATTTGTATCTAATATTACTTTACAAAAACTTTACGTTGCCAAATCTTTACATCAAAGGATCATTTGAAGTCAATAATTGTTGAATCTCTCTCTCAACATCATTTGGCAAATTTCAGGTACATTTCTGCTGATCACAGGTTCTACTACAAGTTAACGTTTTGGTTTTGAAATCCTTTTAATTAGGCTTCATTTTTTAGAGCGGCTGTATCAAAGTTTGTGGCATGGATTTATTTTGTTTTGAACCCGTTTTCCAAAAATTCTGACATCTTGCGGGGAAATTGTAACTTGGTCAAAGAGGATAAGATTTTAAAGCTTGTCGACGGTATAAACTGTTCATTACAAAGCGTAACCTTTAACTTGACATGAAATTGTTGCACAATTAATAATTGTCCGATAGGGCAGATGAACTTCATGGCGAATGAGTTTTTCTTTATCATATGTTAATAAAAATTCTGTTTTTGTTTTGCTTGCATTACTCAATATATGTATACTCAGACATCAGGAGATTGTTGGAGTCTGTGTATACAACAGCAAGTTATATTTCCCGGTTACGAGAGCTAAATGATCATATACACTGTATTACACACCATCAGATATCAGGAGATTGTAGGAGTTTGTGTATACAACAACAAGTTATATTTCCCGGTTACGAGAGCTAAATGATCATATACACTGTATTACACACCATCAGATATCAGGAGATTGTTGGAGTTTGTGTATACAACAACAAGTTATATTTCCCGCTTACGAAAGCTAAATGATCATATACACTGTATTACACACCATCAAATATCAGGAGATTGTTTGTGTATACAAATATGTTGATGTCAAATATGTTGATGTAGTTAGAAGCTATCTTGAATACAAACCACGCACTTCAATTAAATAGCCATTGAGGAACAACAAATACTTACTCTGATGTCTGCATCACGTTAGTATGGTACTCCTCGGGCTGATCAAAGTCATGAAACCTTTAAATTCTAACATCTTAATTAAAACGTAAACATTCATTTGAACGTTGCCATGTATGGTACAAAATTTTAAGCTAAAAATTTGATCTTCAAATTCGGTCTTATCTTGCCAATGACGTTACTCATCACTGATTTCTCTGAAAATAATGCCTTTCCGTTTTAGACGGAATCGAAATAGATTGATAAAGCATTATATATAGTCGAAGCCATAAACGGGGGTGTATATATAATATTATGTATATTAGTGTGTGTGGTACTACTACTACTTCCTACTACTATAGTACTTCCTACTACTACTACTTCCTACTACTTACTACTACTACTACTACTTCCTACTACTTCCTACTACTATAGTACTTCCTACTACTACTACTTCCTACTACTTCCTACTACTATAGTACTTCCTACTACTACTACTTCCTACTACTTACTACTACTACTACTACTTCCTACTACTTCCTACTACTACTACTTCCTACTACTTCCTACTACTACTACTTCCTACTACTACTACTACCACTACTACTTCCTACTACTTCCTACTACTTCCTACTTCCTACTACTACTATTTCCTACTACTACTACTACTTCCTACTACTTCCTACTACTACTACTTCCTACTACTTCCTACTACTACTACTTCCTACTACTACTTCTTCCTACTACTTCCTACTACTACAACTTCCTACTACTACTACTTCCTATTACTACTACTTCCTACTACTACTACTTCCTACTACAACTACTACATCCCTCATGGTTTATCAAAGGGGTATTCTTTTCTCCATGACAAGCATGCTCTTTAAGATAAAAGAATCTAGTGAAAACGTGCTGTACATAACGGATACCGGACTTCGGGGTTATAGACTTATATTAGGGTTGTTTGTGTTCCTTTTTGGATATTACTACTACTACTTCCTACTACTTACTACTACTACTACTACTACTTCCTACTACTTCCTACTACTACTACTTCCTACTACTTCCTACTACTACTACTTCCTACTACTACTACTTCCTACTACTTCCTACTACTACTACTTCCTACTACTACTACTACTTCCTACTACTTCCTACTACTACTACTTCCTACTACTTCCTACTACTACTACTTCCTACTACTACTACTACTTCCTACTACTTCCTACTACTACTACTTCCTACTACTTACTACTACTACTACTACTTCCTACTACTTCCTACTACTACTACTTCCTACTACTACTACTTCCTACTACTTCCTACTACTACTACTACTTCCTACTACTTCCTACTACTACTACTACTACTACTTCCTACTACTTCCTACTACTACTACTTCCTACTACTTCCTACTACTACTACTTCCTACTACTACTACTTCCTACTACTTCCTACTACTACTACTTCCTACTACTACTACTTCCTACTACTACTACTTCCTACTACTACTATTTCCTATTACTACTACTTCCTACTACTACTACTTCCTACTACAACTACTACATCCCTCATGGTTTATCAAAGGGGTATTCTTTTCTCCATGACAAGCATGCTCTTTAAGATAAAAGAATCTAGTGAAAACGTGCTGTACATAACGGATACCGGACTTCGGGGTTATAGACTTATATTAGGGTTGTTTGTGTTCCTTTTTGGATATTGGATATCCTTCATTTGTTTAACAAACAGAACAATATCAAGATAGCTAGATTGTCGGAGATGATTCGCCCTTGGCAGTGAAAAAAAAATAGACTTTACTCAGAATTCACCGATTTTATTAAAATAAACGTTTCTCTTTGAAATTGACTATGATAGTGTTTTCATCAACATTTATCTACCAGATAACGTGCTGCCTGTTCAGTTCAGTTCAAACATCATAAGTTCAAACCCTGGGTGATAGAGATTTTGTCAGAGCCTGGTGATTGAGTTGATATCCTGATGGGACAGTCAGTGCCGACAGGGTTGTTTCGAAATCTATAAGCGACTCTACCCAAAACATACATGTGAAGAATTTTTACTGTCCTGAGGCGTATCTCTATGTTACAGTATTTCTGATGTCAAAGGGTTGTTTCAGAAATAAAACTAATAAAAATGGATACCAGTCGCACTTCCGTTAGCAAAAGAAATGTCTGTTCTCCTGAGCTTTTAAACACACAACGTTATTTGTATGAATATAGGTATGAACATTAAACGGTGTTTTTAAGAGGACATATAAAAAACATATTCCATTTTTATAACTAACATTGAATCAATAACCAAGTCCTAAAATAGCTATTTTTTCACTTTTTGAAAGGCATATCTTTATGTTTTTCGTTTTAAACCCAATAAATTGAAGTTGAAAAGGTTCAATATAGACCGAGTCATTGTTTGATTTTGCTGAGGAACACAAGACGTCTCTTAAGCTCCAAGTTGTCCGTCGTCTCCAATAACGTCTTTACCCTTTGAAAGAACAAGTCCTTTGCAAAATTATACAGCATGACGTCATACTTGTTGAGGTAAAAAACCTGATCCTTAGTTTGAGAGGGAATTGGAATGTTGTCAACGTATGAATTGCTTTTCTTTCCAGCCGTGGATATAAACTTTACATTAAATGTACTCTCGAACAATATCTGTGATAGTTCCTGAAATTCCATGAGACCAAAGTACGCCATTTTTCTGAGGTTATCCTTAGCACTAGCGAGCATCTTATGGTGTTTCTCCTCGAAGTTCATGGTTGACATGTTATAACAGTTAACAAGAGTCAGATCAGCTGTCATCCTTGTCTGACGGTTGATAGCCAGGTTTGAAGCACATCCAAAAAACGTTTTTATATCAACGTTTTTCCAGTCGATCATTTCATAGCAATTTGGAACTTCCTCCTTGGTTGCAGATTTACCATTGCAAATCAAAGGGGACATCTTCCAGGTTGCCCCTCTCGAAACGTGCTGCCATTCGCTGATGAACCTCGCGTAGGGCTCTCTCAGGGTGGTGATGTATAAATATCTGGAAGAATTTTTTTTTTAATTATTTTTTCGAATTCTTATTCATATATTTATTCATAATATCAACACAGTGTACCCTTCCAATCCAGTGATTCCTTCATGTCAGTTCTCCGTTAATATATATCGAGAATATTCCAACAAAACGATTTGAAATCCAGCACTTTGGCAGTTCCCGAATAAAAGGACCGTTGAGTTTTACAAATCTTGATTCAGTTTCATAACGACTGTGAATTGGCTGGAAAGGGGTGGCTGTATAATCATCTCAGCACGATTTGTTACGAATATCAAGCAGCTAAACATTTACGAGATTTGAACTCAGAGTGTGAATCAAATACTTTAAAGGGGCAGTAGCACGTTTTTAGGAGGAATATAAGGTGATGTCAGGAAAATGAAAATTAATGGTTCCAATTCAAAGACAAAGTATTAAAACTAAATGGAGCAGTAATAATTCAAATATATAACGTAACGTTTAGCCAAGCGATTACTTTTTCTTACACAAAATGATTTAAAGGCGTTCACAAAAAAATGGCCGCCAATGGATTTTTATATGAATCTTCATACTCTGTCCTCTAACTATAGATGATTGGCTTGTGTAGTGAGATTTTTTATATTGTCAAAATAATACATTTAGCATTAACTAACAGTTATCAGTGAACATTTTAAAATATAAAATTATCAAAAAACGTGCTACTGCCCCTTTAAACAGAATTTACTGGGGAAAAAATACTTAGTTTAATCAATTTGTGTGTTGTTAATGCTTATTTAACAATAATTCAAGAATGTTATTCAGTGTAGAGATATCCTTCAAAATTGTGTTCTTTTCACATGAAAAAGTAATAAGAAAATCCTTTGCTTAGACCCTTTGTCAAAGACGTAAGATCTACATCTATTTGCAGAATGAAATTGTACCGTCAGGCGTCTGATTATTTCTTTATTAGGTAAATTAATGATTTTATTTCATGCAATATTCAAATGAACTTATATATCCTGAATTTTAGCATAAACAGTGTGCAATAAAAGTCGTTTTCCGGAAAACCTGTTGGGCTGACAACCCCTCTATAGAGACTGTTTAATTTGAGAAAAGCGTTATTTTCACATAATGTGAAGTGATGAGAAACACCTTTTTTATGTTAATGGATTATCTAAGAAATTTTATCATTCGATTGATTAACAATGTCACAGCAATGCTTTTTCAATCCTGATGCCGACGATTGTCTTCACCTCTATTTGATTTCCCTTGAATGATTTGATGTTATTCATTTATAAACTAAAGATGATATCACATATATACATATATACGATTAAATGTGATGACACCTTAAGTTACAGTTTGGAAACAAAAGACGATAGCACATACACTCAGGGGCAAAAGAAACTATACCAGCTTTTCAAAGGAGTACAAAACAAAATCCTGTTTTTTAAACGCTGTTTTTTAAGGGGTGTTTTTCTAAAGCGTAAACATATATAGCTTTGAAATTAACTTGGCTCAGTTAGATATTGAAGACATGGAATAACCCTGTTTCAGTCGTAACTATTATTCGTTGCTTACGCTATCATGCAATTTATATGGTATCGTTTCTATTGCCCCTGAGTGTATATCAGCAAGAAATCATCTTCAGATACATATTTTGAAGATATCGCCTATAGGATTAAATGTGATGTTAATTCAAGTACATGTTTGAAATTAAATGTGATAACACATACGTTTAGACATGAGTGACCCCTGATTATTCGCTTCGCAAAACGTACCCCAAAACTCACTTTACGTGAAAACCTTTACCTTCTATTCGTCTGTCTCCCCAGTCGTCTGTCCATCGTGGCCACAGCACAACTCTGAAGATGCGTCCAGTCTGCGTGTATACCACACGTTGAGTCATCCTTACTTCTCAATAGGTACACTCGGTTCTTCCAGGCGTTTTCGCAGTGAAAGAAGTGTTTATCCAGTTTACTATAATTACAGAAGGGACTCAAGTCTAAATCGGTAGTAAGTCGTTTTATAAAGGTTGTACTTCCAGTCTTCTGAATTCTGACGTAAACAATGACGTCACTTCCGTCGGTGTTTTATTCAAAATGGCGGACAGCATCACTTTTAGAAAATTCATGATGACGAATTTGTCGATGATTACCGTTGCTTTGCGCATAATAGCGTTTAGATCCAAAAACGAGAAATAAACAAAGAACAATTGACATAACTGCGTAAAATAATGAATAAAATACTCCCTTCATGGTGTTCGAGAAAATAGCGCACTGAAAAGAAAATAGAACTATGTATTCATGTCAGCTGAAGAAACTATTCTTAGGGAAATGCAGGAATCTCGCGAAAAATATACAATATACATGTACCCTTGCAAAAAAATCTGATTAATCAATCCATATTTTCTAAAATTAGAATATATTGCATGAATTTATACTTTGCAAAAGGCAGCATCACTTCATTACACACAATGTGCAAATTATCATGATCAACATTGTAAGACAAAGTATCATGATGGAAACACATCAGTTAAAGTTATTAAGAAATTACGATTACAACATCAGTGTTTGACAAGTTAGGTAAAAATACCTTGAATTCTTTAAAACTTGAAACTTTCCATATCGAAAACATCGAGAAAAGAAAAATTACTACAGTACCTTTTAACATTTGCATTTAAAATCCAAACGCGTACATGACGAAGTAAGTAGGGCAGCGCATATAATAAATCAAACATTGTGTCATTAACATATCTAAGCCTTATCTGGAAATATAGATTTCAATTAATTTTATCTATATGAAAAAGATCTGAAACACCATCAGATATCGAGTAAACTTTGCAACAGCTCTTACCTATTTGATGACTGATTGAGAATTCGTTAAGAAGAATGCGTAATTAATGAACCGCAATAGAAACGCAAAACGATTCCATTTCGTGATAATGTTAAGCTGATAGTCGGAAGATTTTGCAATGTTGTTTCATATAAAATCCATTATGCAAAAATAAAAAATCGAGACATGATCTGATCCCTTTTCTTCTAAGTTCTCATGTGACACAGTTTCCATAATTTTTTTTATAAAAACCAAAATGTGTGTGCGAGTTTTTAAGTAACCTCTATAATAATACAAATCCTAAACCAAGCATCTATGACATCTCAATTTCTTACGAGTAGACAGCCGAAATTTCCGAGAGTATGAGAGCATCTGTATACTTTTGCATCTCAATTTGTTACGAGTAGAGAGCCGAAATGTCCGAGAGTATGAGACCATGAGAGCATCTGTATGTTTTTGCATCTCAATTTGTAACGAGTAGAGAAATGTCCGAGAGTATGAGACCATGAGAGCATCTGTATACTTTTGCATCTCAATTTGTAACGAGTAGAGAAATGTCCGAGAGTATGAGACCATGAGAGCATCTGTATACTTTTGCATCTCAATTTGTAACGAGTAGAGAAATGTCTGAGAGTATGAGACCATGAGAGCATCTGTATGCTTTTGTATCTCAATTTGTAACGAGCAGAGAAATGTCCGAGAGTATGAGACCATGAGAGCATCTGTATGTTTTTGCATCTCAATTTGTAACGAGCAGAGAAATGTCTGAGAGTATGAGACCATGAGAGCATCTGT
This sequence comes from Steromphala cineraria, assembly GCA_916613615.1. Lineage (NCBI taxonomy): Eukaryota > Metazoa > Mollusca > Gastropoda > Trochida > Trochidae > Steromphala > Steromphala cineraria. The sequence goes on along the minus strand of OU744732.1, from coordinate 55,994,822 downwards.
ATACTTTTGCATCTCAATTTGTAACGAGTAGAGAATATCCGAGAGTATGAGACCATGAGAGCATCTGTATGTTTTTGCATCTCAATTTGTAACGAGCAGAGAAATGTCTGAGAGTATGAGACCATGAGAGCATCTGTATGCTTTTGTATCTCAATTTGTAACGAGTAGAGAAATGTCTGAGAGTATGAGACCATGAGAGCATCTGTATGTTTTTGCATCTCAATTTGTAACGAGCAGAGAAATGTCTGAGAGTATGAGACCATGAGAGCATCTGTATGCTTTTGCATCTCAATTTGTAACGAGCAGAGAAATGTCCGAGAGTATGAGACCATGAGAGCATCTGTATGTTTTTGCATCTCAATTTGTAACGAGTAGAGAAATGTCCGAGAGTATGAGACCATGAGAGCATCTGTATGTTTTTGCATCTCAATTTGTAACGAGTAGAGAAATATCCGAGAGTATGAGACCATGAGAGCATCTGTATGCTTGTCAGGCATCACGGGCTTTCATCAACAGTGATAATTTTCATGTTGGAACATCATTCGTTGCCATTGTAACATTTGGCACCATTCTTTTGTACCGCAGACCAAAACTTTCCAACGTTCAAACTGAGGTAGGATCAACATTCTATGACTTGATCTATCTCTGCGGGGAGAGAATTACAAAAGTCTGCACTTTTTAATAAATGTTAGTACCAAAAGGTTCATAATGTCGAGAGAGAATGCCCTTCATATTCTGATGATATGGAACGTTTCTTTTGTTCGTCAGTATATGTCACCTTCGCCTCAGTTCGAAGAACGTTTACCATGCATAACTGATACTTCACATCATAAGTTTACTAAATACATCTACCCTCTTCATATATCAAACTTATATTTCTTGTATTTTCTAACGCGGTAAAAACATACAAGTCTGCCATTAAGTACTTTAGTAGTACATACTTTGTCTTTGTAATAAGATTTATTTTCAGAATGAACCCCTTTTTGGATTTCAATTTCTTAGTAGGTGTAATCGTAAATTTTCCCGAATAAGGCCATTATTCTTAAAAAGGACTTATTTCTCGACACTAATGAATGATGACTTGTAATTTAGCTATGCTGTGCATTATACACATGTTGCATGTTATCAATGATGGTGAGCAAGATACACAATCAAGATTACACCTATAAGTCAGTTATTACCCGATAGTGAGGCAGATATGAGGAATCATCACACAAGCGACATGTGCTGCATATCATACATTGATAGTGTGCTAGATATCACATTATTTACATACGAAGTAAATTGCTGTCTGTAACTTACTGATGTATTTGAGATATGTATCGTTACACCTACACATGTGCTACATATCTGGACAGTAGATTAAACTGATACAAATATGCATGAAGTATTATTCTCAAAACAAGATATGAAATTAATAATTAAGGTCTAATTCAAGTATATATTTTCTCGATAACATGCACATTGCCTTCTAATAGATAATCTTAATGGAGATAATGATCTGTCATTCTTCAAAAGACTGCATTAAATCGCCTCTAAGGACAGCTAAAGGACAGGGTAAATTATAACTCATATGAATATTTAATGTGAAACAGCGAGCTATCCATCATTCTGACTCAACGTGTAAGATTAGATTACTATCTGCCCCTTAAATGTTCTACCGAGTTAATTAAAAGTTTCCGATTCTATATCAACTTGAAAATTTGTCACTTGGAATCGAGAGTTATTAAATCCAAGGTCGTCAAATACAGTGTGTCAACGTCGTCATTTTACTTCCTTTGTACATTACATTAGGCACATTGAATACTCCTGTCATACGAAGACGAAGAAACGGACAATAACGAGGATGAGAGAAGAACGTGAATCATTCTAAGGTATAGGTATTATAATATTGATTTAATTATCGCATACTGTAATCCTTCAACTATAACTTCAAATCCTATGTAAACTCTTTTGATTAGTTTAATTTTATTAAACAGAAATATATTGTTTACTTCCACATTGAGATACATATTCTCTTGACTTTCCAAATGAAATATGGTTTTCAAATAATTTAATTTTCGCGCTAATTAGGTGATATGTTGTCATTTGTCCTCTTTTAAGAACTTGAAATGTTTTATGATGCCTATATTTACTTTTTTCATTGTATTTTAGTTTGATACAACAATTTCTTAACATTTTGACATAATTTTGCAGATAACGATATGCTTACGCAGCCTATAAAAACAAAGGATCAGACCAAAGGGTTGGAAGGCACCCTAATCAGCCTATTACTGCTTTCAACACAGAAGGGTTTGACGACATTTGATTGGAATTCGAACGGAAGGATGAGAAAATATCCCAGTCGAGGCTATAACTGAAATTCAACACGGAAGAATTGTAATATTATCCCAATCTAGCCCATAACTGAAAATCAACAAGAAAGGGTTGGAGGATATCGTCTAGCCTGCAACTGACATTTAACACGGAAGGGTTGGATGATATCCCAATCTAGTTCATAACTGATATTCAACATAGAAGGGTTGGATGGTGTCCTAAACGAGCCTATAACTGAAATTCAACATGTAAGGGTTGGACTATATCCCAATCTAGTCCATAACTGATATTCAACCCAAAAGGATTGAAAATATCCCCACCTAGCCTTTAACTGATATTCAACACGGAAGGATAAGAAAGAATCCAAATCTAGCCTGTAACCGATATTAATTTGAAAGATTAGAAGGCTCTGATATCCTTTGCTGATACTAATACTGAGGCGAATCGGTAGTCTGAATGGTTATCTTTTACTAATGCTGATGCTTATACTGAGGTGAATCGGTAGTCTGAATGGTTATCCTTTACCAATGCTGATACTAATACTGAGGTGAATCGGTAGTCTGAATGGTTATCCTTTACTAATGCTGATGTTAATACTGAGGTGAATCGGTAGTCTGAATTGTTATCCTTTAATAATGCTGATGCTTATACTGAGGTGAATCGGTAGTCTGAATGGTTATCCTTTACTAGTGCTGATGCTAATACTGAGGTGAATCGGTAGTCTGAATGGTTATCCTTTACTAATGCTGATACTAATACTGAGGCGAATCGGTAGTCTGAATGGTTATCCTTTACTAATGCTGATGCTAATACTGAGGTGAATCGGTAGTCTGAATGGTTATCCTTTACTAATGCTGATGTTAATACTGAGATGAGTCGGTAGTCTGAATGGTTATCCTTTACTAATGCTGATGCTAATACTGAGATGAGTCGGTAGTCTGAATGGTTATCCTTTACTAATGCTGATGCTAATACTGAGATGAGTCGGTAGTCTGAATGGTTATCCTTTACTAATGCTGATGCTAGTGCTGAGGTGAACCGGTAGTCTGAATGGTTATCCTTTACTAATGCTGATGCTAATACTGAGGTGAGTCGGTAGTCTGAATGGTTATCCTTTACTAATGCTGATGTTAATACTGAGGTGAGTCGGTAGTCTGAATGGTTATCCTTTACTAATGCTGATGCTAATACTGAGGTGAATCGGTAGTCTGAATGGTTATCCTTTACTAATGCTGATGTTAATACTGAGGTGAGTCGGTAGTCTGAATGGTTATCCTTTACTAATGCTGATGCTAATACTGAGATGAGTCGGTAGTCTGAATGGTTATCCTTTACTAATGCTGATGCTAATACTGAGATGAGTCGGTAGTCTGAATGGTTATCCTTTACTAATGCTGATGCTAGTGCTGAGGTGAACCGGTAGTCTGAATGGTTATCCTTTACTAATGCTGATGCTAATACTGAGGTGAGTCGGTAGTCTGAATGGTTATCCTTTACTAATGCTGATGTTAATACTGAGGTGAGTCGGTAGTCTGAATGGTTATCCTTTACTAATGCTGATGCTAATACTGAGGTGAATCGGTAGTCTGAATGGTTATCCTTTACTAATGCTGATGTTAATACTGAGGTGAGTCGGTAGTCTGAATGGTTATCCTTTACTAGTGCTGATGCTAATACTGAGGTGAATCGGTAGTCTGAATGGTTATCCTTTACTAATGCTGATGCTAATACTGAGGTGAATCGGTAGTCTGAATGGTTATCCTTTACTAATGCTGATGCTAATACTGAGATGAGTCGGTAGTCTGAATGGTTATCCTTTACTAATGCTGATGCTAATACTGAGGTGAATCGGTAGTCTGAATGGTTATCCTTTACTAATGCTGATGTTAATACTGAGGTGAACCGGTAGTCTGAATGGTTATCCTTTACTAATGCTGATGCTAATACTGAGGTGAATCGGTAGTCTGAATGGTTATCCTTTACTAATGCTGATGTTAATACTGAGATGAGTCGGTAGTCTGAATGGTTATCCTTTACTAATGCTGATGCTAATACTGAGATGAGTCGGTAGTCTGAATGGTTATCCTTTACTAATGCTGATGCTAATACTGAGATGAGTCGGTAGTCTGAATGGTTATCCTTTACTAGTGCTGATGCTAATACTGAGATGAGTCGGTAGTCTGAATGGTTATCCTTTACTAATGCTGATGCTAATACTGAGGTGAATCGGTAGTCTGAATGGTTATCCTTTACTAATGCTGATGCTAATACTGAGGTGAATCGGTAGTCTGAATGGTTATCCTTTACTAATGCTGATGCTAATACTGAGGTGAGTCGGTAGTCTGAATGGTTATCCTTTACTAATGCTGATGTTAATACTGAGGTGAACCGGTAGTCTGAATGGTTATCCTTTACTAATGCTGATGTTAATACTGAGGTGAATCGGTAGTCTGAATGGTTATCCTTTACTAATGCTGATGTTAATACTGAGGTGAACCGGTAGTTTGAATGGTTATCCTTTACTAATGCTGATGTTAATACTGAGGTGAATCGGTAGTCTGAATGGTTATCCTTTACTAATGCTGATGTTAATACTGAGATGAGTCGGTAGTCTGAATGGTTATCCTTTACTAATGCTGATGCTAATACTGAGGTGAATCGGTAGTCTGAATGGTTATCCTTTACTAATGCTGATGCTAATACTGAGATGAGTCGGTAGTCTGAATGGTTATCCTTTACTAATGCTGATGTTAATACTGAGGTGAATCGGTAGTCTGAATGGTTATCCTTTACTAATGCTGATGTTAATACTGAGATGAGTCGGTAGTCTGAATGGTTATCCTTTACTAATGCTGATGTTAATACTGAGGTGAACCGGTAGTCTGAATGGTTATCCTTTACTAATGCTGATGTTAATACTGAGGTGAATCGGTAGTCTGAATGGTTATCCTTTACTAATGCTGATGCTAATACTGAGGTGAGTCGGTAGTCTGAATGGTTATCCTTTACTAATGCTGATGTTAATACTGAGGTGAACCGGTAGTCTGAATGGTTATCCTTTACTAATGCTGATGTTAATACTGAGGTGAATCGGTAGTCTGAATGGTTATCCTTTACTAATGCTGATGTTAATACTGAGGTGAATCGGTAGTCTGAATGGTTATCCTTTACTAATGCTGATGTTAATACTGAGGTGAACCGGTAGTCTGAATGGTTATCCTTTACTAATGCTGATGTTAATACTGAGGTGAATCGGTAGTCTGAATGGTTATCCTTTACTAATGCTGATGCTTATACTGAGGTGAATCGGTAGTCTGAATGGTTATCCTTTACTAATGCTGATGCTAATACTGAGGTGAACCGGTAGTCTGAATGGTTATCCTTTACTAATGCTGATGCTAATACTGAGGTGAACCGGTAGTCTGAATGGTTATCCTTTACTAATGCTGATGTTAATACTGAGGTGAATCGGTAGTCTGAATGGTTATCCTTTACTAATGCTGATGTTAATACTGAGGTGAATCGGTAGTCTGAATGGTTATCCTTTACTAATGCTGATGCTAATACTGAGGTGAACCGGTAGTCTGAATGGTTATCCTTTACTAATGCTGATGTTAATACTGAGGTGAATCGGTAGTCTGAATGGTTATCCTTTACTAATGCTGATGTTAATACTGAGGTGAATCGGTAGTCTGAATGGTTATCCTTTACTAATGCTGATGCTAATACTGAGGTGAGTCGGTAGTCTGAATGGTTATCCTTTACTAATGCTGATGTTAATACTGAGATGAGTCGGTAGTCTGAATGGTTATCCTTTACTAATGCTGATGTTAATACTGAGGTGAGTCGGTAGTCTGAATGGTTATCCTTTACTAATGCTGATGTTAATACTGAGGTGAGTCGGTAGTCTGAATGGTTATCCTTTACTAATGCTGATGCTAGTGCTGAGGTGAGTCGGTAGTCTGAATGGTTATCCTTTACTAATGCTGATGCTAATACTGAGGTGAATCGGTAGTCTGAATGGTTATCCTTTACTAATGCTGATGCTAATACTGAGGTGAACCGGTAGTCTGAATGGTTATCCTTTACTAATGCTGATGCTAATACTGAGGTGAATCGGTAGTCTGAATGGTTATCCTTTACTAATGCTGATGTTAATACTGAGGTGAACCGGTAGTCTGAATGGTTATCCTTTACTAATGCTGATGTTAATACTGAGGTGAATCGGTAGTCTGAATGGTTATCCTTTACTAATGCTGATGTTAATACTGAGATGAGTCGGTAGTCTGAATGGTTATCCTTTACTAATGCTGATGCTAATACTGAGGTGAACCGGTAGTCTGAATGGTTATCCTTTACTAGTGCTGATGCTAATACTGAGGTGAATCGGTAGTCTGAATGGTTATCCTTTACTAATGCTGATGCTAATACTGAGGTGAGTCGGTAGTCTGAATGGTTATCCTTTACTAATGCTGATGTTAATACTGAGGTGAATCGGTAGTCTGAATGGTTATCCTTTACTAATGCTGATGCTAATACTGAGGTGAATCGGTAGTCTGAATGGTTATCCTTTACTAATGCTGATGTTAATACTGAGATGAGTCGGTAGTCTGAATGGTTATCCTTTACTAATGCTGATGCTAATACTGAGATGAGTCGGTAGTCTGAATGGTTATCCTTTACTAATGCTGATGTTAATACTGAGATGAGTCGGTAGTCTGAATGGTTATCCTTTACTAGTGCTGATGCTAATACTGAGGTGAATCGGTAGTCTGAATGGTTATCCTTTACTAATGCTGATGCTAATACTGAGGTGAATCGGTAGTCTGAATGGTTATCCTTTACTAATGCTGATGTTAATACTGAGGTGAATCGGTAGTCTGAATGGTTATCCTTTACTAGTGCTGATGCTAATACTGAGGTGAATCGGTAGTCTGAATGGTTATCCTTTACTAATGCTGATGCTAATACTGAGGTGAATCGGTAGTCTGAATGGTTATCCTTTACTAATGCTGATGTTAATACTGAGATGAGTCGGTAGTCTGAATGGTTATCCTTTACTAATGCTGATGCTAATACTGAGGCGAATCGGTAGTCTGAATGGTTATCCTTTACTAATGCTGATGCTAATACTGAGGTGAACCGGTAGTCTGAATGGTTATCCTTTACTAATGCTGATGCTAATACTGAGGTGAACCGGTAGTCTGAATGGTTATCCTTTACTAATGCTGATGCTAATACTGAGGTGAATCGGTAGTCTGAATGGTTATCCTTTACTAATGCTGATGTTAATACTGAGGTGAATCGGTAGTCTGAATGGTTATCCTTTACTAATGCTGATGCTAATACTGAGGTGAATCGGTAGTCTGAATGGTTATCCTTTACTAATGCTGATGTTAATACTGAGATGAATCGGTAGTCTGAATGGTTATCCTTTACTAATGCTGATGTTAATACTGAGGTGAATCGGTAGTCTGAATGGTTATCCTTTACTAATGCTGATGTTAATACTGAGGTGAATCGGTAGTCTGAATGGTTATCCTTTACTAATGCTGATGTTAATACTGAGATGAGTCGGTAGTCTGAATGGTTATCCTTTACTAATGATGATGCTAGTGCTGAGGTGAATCGGTAATCTGAATGGTTATCCTTTACTAATGCTGATGCTAATACTGAGGTGAATCGGTAGTCTGAATGGTTATCCTTTACTAATGCTGATGTTAATACTGAGATGAATCGGTAGTCTGAATGGTTATCCTTTACTAATGCTGATGTTAATACTGAGGTGAATCGGTAGTCTGAATGGTTATCCTTTACTAATGCTGATGTTAATACTGAGGTGAATCGGTAGTCTGAATGGTTATCCTTTACTAATGCTGATGTTAATACTGAGATGAGTCGGTAGTCTGAATGGTTATCCTTTACTAATGATGATGCTAGTGCTGAGGTGAATCGGTAGTCTGAATGGTTATCCTTTACTAATGCTGATGCTAATACTGAGGTGAATCGGTAGTCTGAATGGTTATCCTTTACTAATGCTGATGTTAATACTGAGGTGAATCGGTAGTCTGAATGGTTATCCTTTACTAATGCTGATGCTAATACTGAGGTGAATCGGTAGTCTGAATGGTTATCCTTTACTAATGCTGATGTTAATACTGAGGTGAATCGGTAGTCTGAATGGTTATCCTTTACTAATGCTGATGTTAATACTGAGATGAGTCGGTAGTCTGAATGGTTATCCTTTACTAATGCTGATGTTAATACTGAGGTGAATCGGTAGTCTGAATGGTTATCCTTTACTAATGCTGATACTAATACTGAGGCGAATCGGTAGTCTGAATGGTTATCCTTTACTAATGCTGATGTTAATACTGAGATGAGTCGGTAGTCTGAATGGTTATCCTTTACTAATGCTGATGCTAATACTGAGGTGAGTCGGTAGTCTGAATGGTTATCCTTTACTAATGCTGATGTTAATACTGAGGTGAATCGGTAGTCTGAATGGTTATCCTTTACTAATGCTGATGCTAATACTGAGGTGAACCGGTAGTCTGAATGGTTATCCTTTACTAATGCTGATGTTAATACTGAGGTGAATCGGTAGTCTGAATGGTTATCCTTTACTAATGCTGATGTTAATACTGAGATGAGTCGGTAGTCTGAATGGTTATCCTTTACTAATGCTGATGTTAATACTGAGGTGAATCGGTAGTCTGAATGGTTATCCTTTACTAATGCTGATGTTAATACTGAGGTGAATCGGTAGTCTGAATGGTTATCCTTTACTAATGCTGATGTTAATACTGAGATGAGTCGGTAGTCTGAATGGTTATCCTTTACTAATGCTGATGCTAGTGCTGAGGTGAATCGGTAGTCTGAATGGTTATCCTTTACTAATGCTGATGCTAGTGCTGAGGTGAGTCGGTAGTCTGAATGGTTATCCTTTACTAATGCTGATGTTAATACTGAGGTGAATCGGTAGTCTGAATGGTTATCCTTTACTAATGCTGATGTTAATACTGAGGTGAATCGGTAGTCTGAATGGTTATCCTTTACTAGTGCTGATGTTAATACTGAGGTGAATCGGTAGTCTGAATGGTTATCCTTTACTAATGCTGATGTTAATACTGAGATGAGTCGGTAGTCTGAATGGTTATCCTTTACTAATGCTGATGTTAATACTGAGGTGAATCGGTAGTCTGAATGGTTATCCTTTACTAATGCTGATGCTTATACTGAGGTGAGTCGGTAGTCTGAATGGTTATCCTTTACTAATGTTGATGCTAGTGCTGAGGTGAGTCGGTAGTCTGAATGAGGTGTGTCACAATGCAGACTGATCGTGTGTTGCTGGTCTTCATGGTCACAGTCTGGTGCCCCGTACTTCTCTTCCTGTGTTGGAGACTTACTCCTGATGCCTCACATCATTCTAGAGATATCACTTTAACCACGCATCACACTCCCTGGGACGATTTCAACGCATATATCAAGGGCTACATGCTTGAACATGATTTCTCTGACCTTGAACTCAAAAGAGATTTTCGACTTAACCTAACCGGAAGTGACATAATACTTTACTTAAGGATTCAGAAAACCGGAAGTACACATTTTGAAGAAAGGTTGAAACATGAAATTGATATCTCAAAATGGTGTCCATCCAACCAGGATTTCGAAGAATGCCGGAATCGTCTGAACTATAACTTCCTTTTGTTTAAAAATGAGGAGGGTCCTTTTTGTGGTCTTCATGCCGACTTCACCAGACTACAGGAGTGCGCTGAGGATGCAGTGAACACTCGTCGAGGGGAGATTGTGCCTCAACGGTATGTGTACATGTAAAGTTTTGTGGGCGAATGGGTAAGGTATAGGTATGGTTTGTGCTCGCAGTGATGCCTGTTTTGAGCGGGTTAGTTCGAATCCCGTAATAGCGATAAGTTTTTTTAATATAATCGTTACCTTCAGAGAGTGGTTCAAATTTCATAAAACATTTGTTCTATCTAAATAACATGTATTTCTAACGGTACATTATTCGTAAAGTTTGTTCTGGAAAAATAGGCTTGATGTTTTATGATTTAAATAACATAAGAATGTGAATGAGGAAAACTATCACTTAATATTGTTTTTAATTTGCATATAACCCTCCCCATTCTAGTTATAGTTCAAGGATATTGTGATTTCTATGATTGATAATCAAATCATTGAAAAGTAAGATTACTTTTCTACTTTGATTGCATCTGCACCAATTCTCTCTTCACAGGCATTACTACATTACAACGATCCGAAACCCTGAATCCAGATACATCAGCGAATGGGGAATGGTCCAAAAAGGAGCCAGTTGGCCAACTGACTATTTAACCTGCAATAGGAAACCACTCACGGAAATCGACATACCCAAGTGTTACAATAGAACGCAGGCATGGATGGGTGTAGATCTGGAGGTGTTCATGAGCTGTCCTCACAATCTGGCAGTCAACCGCCAGACCAGAATGCTTGCCGACCTCAGGCTGATCAACTGTTACAACACCACGGGGATGACCTTCGAGGAAAGGCACTACAAGATGCTCCAAAGTGCAAAAACAAACCTAAAAAATATGGCCTTCTTTGGACTCACAGAGCATCAAGAACTGTCACAAATTTTGTTTGAAAATACATTTCATCTTACATTTCTGTCAGTGTCAGAAACATCTAAATAATCAAGGGCTGGAAAGTCTGTAATGAACATTTCCAGTCACATTTTAGAAAGAATACATTTCATGAACCGCTATGATGTGATGCTGTACCAATATGCCAAAGACCTTTTTGCTCAAAGGCTCCTCCGCTTGGCTGCAGAAACCTCTGATCAACAAGTGAGGGTGAGGATTCTTCAACTTGCAGAACCCTTGTTGATGAACTATAAGTGGATGGTGCCCTCAGATTGGCTTCAATATCCTCTTACCAATAACTGAGGGTGAGGATTCTACAACTTGCAGAACCCTTGTTGATGAACTATCAGTGATTTGTGCTCTAAGATGGGCTTCAATATCCTTTGACCAATAAATAAGGGTAAGGAATTTTGAACTTGCACATTTCTTGTGAACTATAAGTGACTAATAGGTTTTAATCCGCCATGTCGTTTTGCTAAATTTGCGGCACCGCTAAAACTCCACCTGCTCACATGAAATGCTTCTGACTCGAACATACCGGTAACCAGGATGACTGAGGGAGGAAAGGACATTACTCCAATCGATCGTAACTCTACAACTGCTTTGTGACACGCCACTCTGATGGGCATTCTATTTTAAATAATATTCGTTATATCAAGCATTCAAGCGTGCCTAAAAGCTGCATAAGGATTAGTGTCTATGTAATATCTACCTACTATGCCGGTACATCTGCGTACCTTAAGTCTCACTTGCTTTTGTATCTCTGTGCAATTATCATGTAAATTGGGTTCGGTTTGACATCCATAAAATAACTCCAAGAGCACTTAGAAAGGATTACTAATCAACACACACTGATATTGAAATGTCCTCAATTCAACTGCTTTGTGACACGCCGATCTGATGTGCATTCGATTTAAAAGAATATTCGTTAAATGGCACAATCCAGAAGTGCACAGTTTTTTAAAATCAAGTTCTCAGAAATGTGTCCCCTAAGATTGGTCATCCTGCTACGACAGAATTCGATAGGGGATATCAGGGGAGGGATTGTAGCATAACGCGGAGACATCTACGCTGACCATCTTTTATTCAGTTAAAGCTGTGATTTTGTTCCGTATATTTGAAAAAGTGTTGCTTCTATCGTGCTTCGTTCCTTCGTTTTTTTTATCGTTAGCTATAACACAAAGCTTTGCAGATACAAATACGCCAATATAGAAGAATGGCCTTGAAACTGTGTACCACCACTCCAATTTGTATAATCATTCATGTATAAAGCGGTGATTAATCTCCTTTACATTTGGAACAGTCTTGGAGATATTGTACTTCCTTACCGGACACAATTTTCACTCACACTGTCAGAGTTGTTACTTCTTGAATTTGTTTGCAGAAACGATGATAACATTACTATACAGTTTCTCTACGGGTCTCATTGTGTTCAGTACTTTTTCTTGTTTGTTCACAAAAGCTTATCTTATCGCTTATCGCTTTTCTGTATCGCAATATATTACAATACATAAAAGAGGAACTATACCTATCATTAGCATTTCACATTTCTACTTTTGATTGCTTACAAACTTTAACTGTGTTAATGTGTCTTCTGGCTGAAAAAAAACAGTGAAAACTGTGTGATAAGCAATATCTTCAGGTACTTCGACCCAATAATTGTGTTGAATATCTTAGTTTTGTTTTTGGTTAATTGTTTTATGCGGAATAGGGCCAATGAATTATCACTTTTATTACACGATCGCTAAAAGCGCATGCAAACACTGTTGTCGGAACGCTTACTGAAACCCTCAATGTCTTATGAACTATTCAAGAAGTGGTTTAACTAATATTGCCAGTTTGTCTTTCAATTGTACATCTTGTGTGGTTTCTATAAAATTCAACACTCGTTGCCGAAATAAATCTTTTGCATAGTCGAAAAACAGAACATCAAAACGATTCATGTCGAGAATTCTTTGACGAATCGGTTCAGAAATATTGTCCTTCTTGCTACCCGCTCTCTGGGAAACAGTTTCAAATCCTCTGGCATAACGAATGTTGAATGTGTTCTCGAAGACAATCTGGGATAGTTCCTGATATTCCGTGATACCAAAATAAGCGAAATTCTTTAAATTCTCCATTGCACTTTTCGTAACGGCAAACATTCTATCGTCACCAGTGAGTTTTCTCGAAGGATTAGCCTGTTCAAGACGACGGTCTGATATGAGTCTCACTTGACGGTTGATGGCCGGGTTAGAAGGACAGTTCATGAACTCCACCAGTGTTACATTAGTCCAGAATTTCTTTGAAGTTTTGGTAACACATTTTCTCGGAGAAGTCCCCCACTGCCCATGTAGCCTGACGTGCATCCACTCACTGAGATATCTCCTGAGGGGGTCCCTCACCATCGTGATGTACAGGTGTCTGAAAATTGAAACTGAATTTTTTTAAATATGCTCAACAAAATTATTGTGAAGCTTTCATCCCAACATTACATGATTGCATCGACATCAAGCAAACCCGGGGGTTCTGAAAAAGCATATTCAAACATAAAAGGGATAATAACATAAATAGCGACGAACTTTACCAGCCATGAATGTCCACACTAGTAAATCTCTTTACGGCTTAGCCTTAGTCAATATGTTAAAACTTTGGGTTGTTATTTTTCATGCATCACAGAAACATTTTGTTTTCGATATCAAAAGCAAAATTACACCCTGCCAAATCCGACTACACGGGTATGTATGCTTTGGCTATTGACAAATCAGAATTCGAGAAATTTATCTTAAGGGTAATAAGGGGAGATATCAGCCTCGAGCTTGGTGTTATGCGACGAGCCGAAGGCGAGTTGCATTACACCAAGCGAGAGACTGATTTCTCCCCAAATACCATGCCTCTGAATGGTATAAGAAATTTATCTTACCGAATGTTTAAACAAAACGCATATAATATGAAGATAAAGAAAAACGGTAACAGTGTAAACCCTTTGACTATAGTTTGTTAAAAGCTACATAAAGGTTGATCAAAAGAAACCAGCTTGATCATGTGTTCGAGGTAATATACATTGTACATTTCAAGAAGCTCAATCTGCCCGCTTTTTTCATGCTTTTTATGTGCCGGGGTATAAATAATGTATCATCCCGCTCAAGAGGGTGATATCAGTTTTTATCCAGGGTCACGTTGACCAATCCGAGATCGAGATTCTTACATGAGGTAGGATAAAGGTGCCATATATTCGTTTTATTTTACCTTCACCGGATGGCTGACCTGTGTTGAATGAAATTGAACAGGTGTTAGAATTTAGAAGTAATCGGACAGCATATATATCTTTCTAACAGTATAGATCACGCAGATTATATGTATCATATTCGATGTGTAAAATATTATCAGAAACATTATATTGAATTTTTTTTTTTAAATAACTTTCTATGGTGTCTTAATCTCGGCATTTTGTTGTCATATAAAAAGTATAAACAAATATATGAGAACGTTCTGTTTTTTAGAATCAAAGCAACCCCCCTCGATTAAGAAAATGCAATATATAGTCACGTTAATCACAATGATAAACATTTGCAATAGTCGCAGTTTTCGATGGACATGTTCGTATTGCTACAATATCCAACTGCACAATTGTTGTTTCGAATAGACCGAAATTCATGTAAATATGAAACCATTGTTTACTTTTTGAATTCATGATCATAATAAGACTTAAATCCTCTTAAAGCTGACATAAACATACAATATCTTAAGAACAGCGCGTCTTGATCAGCATGAGCTAGTTTTCTTGTCGCTTTTATTGCATTGTTTTATGTTTGCATTAGTATCTCAAGTTTATATATAACCGGATGATATGTGAAGGGAAATTGAACAAAGCTATTTACATTATACACCGTACACATTTCTATAAACAGTACCAGTTCATTTGAATCGCCTAAGCGAACACGAGGCACCCTAAGGACTGCATACAGAAAGATTGTTCACGTGCTAGTGTGTCTTACGCCCTTTTCTCATGCACACATTTACATAGTCATACATGAGCAAATTTACATACTATGTAAATATACATGTGTGTGTTATAGTAAATATACTTTTTGTTCTCATCTTATTAAGAAATATGTTGTTTTTGTCAATTACATACATCAACGATAAACAAATCATTAACCGAAAAGTGAAAATATTTTATTCGAGTACCAGATTTCCTGATATTAAGATGTTTTGGCTCCAAGAGTAGAATGTTTTACAAGAAGAGGCTTTGTCCTTGGTTTAGATACAGAATAGAGAGTACGGTCAAAAGAGAGGACAATGGTTTAGTGGTGTCACATTGACACATTTTTTTCCAGTGGATTGAAAATCTAGAATCATACAGTGGAATCACATTGGAATTGAAAAGTGATAAGAGCAGTTTACTCCATATATAGGCTGCAATATGGCCATTCTCTCCCCACAGAGGCAGATCACGTCATGTTGATTTAGCCTCTGTTCTTTTACGACGAGTTTGTGGGATAGAATGGGAGATGCCTGATTGGAGGCAATCAAAATTAGTTGTGCAATCAGCGACGCTGTTCTTAAATCATCATTTTGGCTACTGAAACAAGGCAAAGGCATTGTGGTGTGGACCACCCTTTCCATGCGAGAAGCCTTGTCATTTGAAATTCAAATGTATTGAGATGAAAGTTTTTTTCCGCCAGGGGAAACTGCCGGAACCCACGGATTTCGGCCTAATAGAACAGAAGCTAAATCAAGATGATTTGATCTGCCTCTGTTGGGAGAGAATGCAATATGGCACGGTTGGAATCTCCCTTGGAGTAACGTTGGAACACCAACAGTCTGGACTGTTGTCCTCGATGTTTGAACGCTAGAGCCACTGAATGCTTATCCCCTTGGCGTTGCATTGGCATGTCTGTGTTATATACATTAATGTAGAATTCAATTTTTAATACGAAGTGTCCTGGTATTGTAACGTCATAAAAGGGAAGGAGGATATTGATTTTCATTTTACGATATACATTTACATTGTATATCTACTCTGAAAAGACTACTTCTTTTTTCATAAAAAATTATATGAAGGATGGTACATTTTTATATTGTCAGATTGATTAGTTTCGTGAAATTTACAAACTTTTAGGTACACGTACTTAATACCTATTAGTAATTAACAAGAGCAAACTAAGGATGTAGCTACACGTACGTAAATACAAATAGTTATGGATCACAAAGTAATTGTAGGTATTCATGTATGTTATCAACACCACATACACAATTTCGTTTTATGCACTGTTATTAAACCGTTTTTTTATCTACGAAATCACAAAATGACAATTTTAGATATCATGCGTTTGCATATATGAGTAAAAACACATTTGACTCTCATGACATTCTTTGCATAGTGTGTAAAAATACGTATATGTTAATTTACCGAGGTCATGTAAATTTGCTCCTAGTGCAATAATACACATGTGTGTAATTGCGTTCACATGACATTTTTACATACCTCAAATGCATTTACATACATAAGTACATTTACTCATATATACGTAAATACTTGCATGAAAAGCGCCTTAGTGCAAAATTGATTTCATGCTATTAAATGTTTGTTTAGACTTTAATCTATTACACTCAGCTGATCTGACAAAGGATCAACCAATGTTCGTTATAACTCATACATTCTTAGCCTTGATTAGGAATCTATAGTCGCTTAATATCGAATTTTGAAATGACAGGGGAATATTTTCAAAATTCAGATTTTCTTTAGTTTCGGATTAACATATTACACTACATATCGTCTCTATTAGAAAAGATCCGCTAAATAACATGGACTGATTGCATTAGAACACAAATAAGTTATTTTAAAGTTCTTTACACTTAAGAAGAAGTATCTAGAGAAAAGTACATAATTCAGCGTTGTATCAGCGTTATATCAAGATGGTGGCATATATCCTGCACACAAAACACATGATAAGCTGCAGGCTAGATTACAAGCACAAACTAAAATAAGAGTTGTCAAAATTCGTAATCTGTATCAGACTACTACTTTGAAAACGCTGGATAATATACAATCGTCTGCAGTTATCCATTTGGTTTAAAGTTATTAAAGAATTAAAGTTAGAGATGGATTATGAATTAAAGATAGAAAACGTATCTGGTGAGAAGGTATATATATATATATAGGTACATGTTACAAACACACGAAGGGTTGATGTAGCCATAACTAGACTTAGGCTTAACAATGTTCACAATGGGGTTTATCTCCACAAAATAGGGAAAGCACCAAATAATCTATGCAATCAATGTAATGTCGAAGACACCATACATCACATTCTGTTTCAATGTGATAAATACCAAAAACACAGGGGACAACTCCTTGAAAATGTAAGCGCTAACAACCCACAGGAACTGTTAGCAAATGCTAAAAATTACCAGTACCTTTCAGTATTCCTACTACAAACCAAATTGTATAAAACATTATAATTAATAACCACCTAGCCTTACACCCGAACTCCTAACCATTACCTACCCCTCATCCCCTACCCAATTTAAGGGTCACTAAACCCTAACAACCACCCCACGGGTAAAACTCCCAGAAGGACCCTACGGAAGCGAGACTGATCTCTTAAACCTCCTTCTTCTGGTAAGTGTTGGTCATGGCGACCCACGACCAGAGCTGGTTGGTGAGATAGGTTCACGATATACATTACCTCGGGACCACTCGCGCAAGCCTATACAAACAGGCGCGTAGGCTCCCGACGGGAGATTTCCACCTAATACCTAAAATAATATTTACCACTCCCATATTTGGGATAACTGGTAGGACTTGGCACAGGGCAAAATGGTTAAAACTCTTCATTAAAAGTGCACGGTGTGGCTACCCCCGGCACTTTACTAAATTATAACTGGTAATTTTCCCAGTAGCAAACCTCAAAACCCTCACTGCCTGGTTCTTAATCGGGTTCAGTGGGGAGGACAGGTATTGTACCTTAAGTGTATGGTTAGACTACCCCCTGCACTTTACATAGGTACAATACTAGTTAGACGACCTTCAAGAAAGAAAAAACGCACATTGCGAAGATACCAACGCTGGAAACAACAGCAAATAACAGACTAAGTATATCAAACCAAAAAGATAAGTAATACTCCATTCACTCAATTATCAATAAATTTAATTATAAAACATTACTAATTACAAATAACTATAAATACAATTCAAACACAATTATTCTACTACAATTTTATTTTATCACAATTAAAAATACCATCTCAAATACTACTTTAAACCTTTTTACCTCAATATAATTTCCCATACATAATATATGCTTTCTATCTCTTTCAGGTACCACGCCATTTCACAACACTATTTATTTACTTACTATTCATATATATATCCCCCCCCCCTCCACTCTATTCCAAATTCTAAATTAATTTTAACCACTTTAGAACTTTTATTAATTTTACTTGGGTGTCTAAGACCTATTCTAAATTTCATGCCCCCTTTTTTGGAAATAATCCTATAACACCACTGACCATATTGTTAGATTACAACACTCTATCAGACAAGCTCAACAAAATAATAAATTCACTACAGCAGTCTTCCTAGACTTTAGTAAAGCATTTGACATGCTCTGGAAAAGAGGCTTGATACAAAAAGTGAAATGTGGGAAATGTTAAACTTTATAAACGACTTTATATCAGAAAGAACTTTTCGTCTTAAAACAGATGATCAAATATCAGACACCTATAATTTAGAAAATGGTACCCCAAAGCAAGTATCATATAACCAACCTTGTTCAATATTATGATAGATGATCTATTTCACAAACTACCGAAACAAGTGAACACCTTACAATTCGCTGACGACGGGGCCCTTTGGGTCAGTCACAAACATCAACATGTAGCTGCAGAAATATTACAAAAAGCCTTAATCAAAGTAAATGAATGGACCCGAAACTGGGGATTTCAATTATCCACAAGCAAAACTGTATCAATACTCTTTCGGCCAAAATGTAAATATGTAAAAAAAATTATATTTAATGTTTAAGTACAACATGTGAAAGAATGAAGATATTTTAATGTAAGTATGTATATATAGTAATATAGTATAAAGTATAAAATGAATGTATGTGATGAAATGTGAAAGACTGAAGATATTTAATGATAATGATATAATAAAATATATGTCTCTCTAGTGCTGTATATGTCTTGAAGACATCAAACTGCCAACAGTCTCTTTGTCATGTTCATGTTATGTTCTGGGCCAGTCCATTATTGTCAGAGGTATCAGGCTTGAGATTAGCAACTTTGTTGTTTTAAGCTGTAGGGGAAATGAGCTGTAGGGGTTTTGGGGTACTACCGTGTAGAGCTATGCGAGTCTTGACTAGAGAGCCCTTGACTGAAGGGGTGTGAGAGTATTCATTCAAGCTGCCTCCGAGTAGATCGTAAAGATAATCTCTTTCTCTGTATAGCTCAAGGAGGGAGAAGTAATAGTGAAACATCCAATACGTGGTTCAAGGTTAAAAAAACAAAAAAAACAAAAGAAGGTGAGTTTCCAAATCAAAACATAATATGTCGAAATGGAAAAAAACTAAAACGAGTATCAACTGAATAAATCATTGATTTTTTTAGAATATTGAGTATTTACCAAATAAAAATATAATTCAAGCTAACTATCAAAATAAAATCATGAAGAATATCACACATCATATGAAGTTGCTCTAAACATGCACGTTTTTGGTTTAGGCTAAAAGCCCTCCCCTCAAATCGAAATATTTTAAAGTCAATTTTTAATTGGTCTGCCAAAATCCCCAATTCTTGGTTTAAACGTATAACAGCTCTTTTTTGTACGTGCTAATATTGATATCACTGACAGCCATCTTACTTTTGCCGTTGTTAAAGATATTTTGTTAAAAAATGATAACACAAAGTGGTTTCAGTGTTTATGAAATGATAACGGCAATCCTAACGGAAACAAGTTTCGCACATATCGCACATTTAAAATTGCACCTCTTACTGAAAATTAAATTAAATCTATTTCCCCAAGAGAACATCGAAGTACGCTAGCTAAATTTCGCTGTGGTACCCTGCCCCTCCAAATTGAACTAGGCCGCTTTCCCCGCCCAACTACCCCTCTTTTAAACCGCATATGTACACAATGTAATTTGAACGCTGTTGAAGATAAATGCCATTTTTTAATTACCTGTCCATTTTATTCCGATTTGAGGTATGAACTCTTTTTGAAAATATCCCAATTTGATCCAACCTTTCTTTCCATGGCACCGTTTGATAAACTTACTTATATCATGATCAACAACCTATTCTCCCAATCCCTTGTCGCTACTTTATATAAAATGTACAAACGCAGTCTCTTAAGATAATATTTTACCCTTCTATATTATAACTTTTTATGTATATATTATGGTTTATTTAAACATATATGTGTGAGTGTGTGTGCATCTCTCAACTGTCTCATTTACGTGTATTTATAATGTTTTATTTGAATTGTGTCTCATAAGCCTAGGTAGGCTGGACTTTGCTTTTTTACTCTTCTGTGATATTTTATGTTATAAATAATGTATACTTGCAAAGTGTGACACTTTAATAAACTAATTTTCTTCTTCTTCTTTCTTCTTCTTCTTCTTCGTAATATGAGATGAAGTATGACCGCTCGTTCATTAACCATTTCATTTTAACAGCACATTGACTTGGCAGTTTTATGTTCTTTGTTGTTGCATTCGGACTATTTTAATCATACAAAAGGAGTGTTGAAAATGATCAGAGGATTGGATTTCTTTTAAGATTTTTATTTACTATAGGAACCTTGTCTCAAAGCAGTATACATGCTACATAACGAATCATTAAATTTCACATTTTGTTGAAAATACACGACACATATATAGTTTATATGCATTTCACTGCAAGTTGATATGTTTCATTAACAAAATATATAAAGTGATAAGGAAATCAAATGCATTTATATGATATTATCTTATTTATACATTTAGTGAATGTTTTATATCAAATTATCATTAAGGTAATAAGTTTCTGCAAGGAAGCCATAGACAGTTTTAAAACATTTTATCAAATTATTTATTGGAAAAGAGTAATTAGCCAGGCGTAAATAAGCCTCCGGTAGTCGGAAATCTCACTTCCCACCGATGATTTATTTGCCGAGACTAAGTTCTAGTTACGATCTATCTATATATTCATATGTATAGTCCTAATTTTGTGTAGCGATCTGTGGTAATTTCATTAATTTCAGTGATACTCAGAAAGTGTGTTTTATTCTATCCAGCCCATCTGTGATATTTGAAAGCGCCAAAACCTGCAATGTTATACTACGAAACGTAGAAGTGAGTTATATAGGGTATATATATATATATATATGACTTTTTTCCCTTAGTATGTTTGTTTATACTTTTATATTTATTTTCATTTGTTATGTTCATTTGTATATGTTGATTCTATCTTTGTTTTATAGTCTCTCGTAACCATGGCTCACTATTTTAATGTACTGTATGTTTGATGAATTTTATTATGTATATATTGTGAGGTGAGACTCAAATAAACATCTATCTATCTATCTATCTATCTATCTAATTATCTCTATATCTATCTCTATATCTATCTCCATCTCTATATATATCTCTATATCCATCCATCCATCCATCCATCTATCTAACCTAAACACAAACGCAATGGTCCCATCAACGAAGCCTCATAATGTTTTACAGGAGACATATTAGTCTCCCCCTTTAATATCATATAAAGATTAGTTCCTCATCACATCAAAGCTTTTCAACATCTATTCCCTCGTCAGATCATTTTTCATAAATAAATATAAAATAAACAAATTGTTGATTGCAGAATCGCTGTTGATACACATATACCAGAGTGCTTTGATAATATTTTAGACGCGTTACATGACAGTCAATACTCTTTTGAAATGGTATGAAGATTTCTTTGGTTATTTTTCTGAATCAAGTATTGTATAACAAAGGCATGATTAGGTTATATGTGATGTGATTGTTTGCAAGGGTAATATGAAATTTGTAAGGTGCAAATTGCAAAACAATATGATCGGTACTTTTATTTTTCAACTTTTATTTTTCAAATTTTATTTTTGCTAATTGTGTAATTAAGAAAACAGAAATTTATTGTAGTTATGGTGATAATCGAAACTGGGAAAATATGAAAATGATTATTTTAATTTACATTTGAATCGCTGTCAGTGCCGGAGCGTGATCGAGGGTCTGTACTAGAATCGCACGTAGTCGAAACTGTTTCAGCTTTGTTAATTCAGACAGAACTGTTTATTAACGTCTCACCTCAAAATGTTACATAAAAAATATACAACATTAAAAGAGCCACTCCTTTTGGAGTTACGAGAGAGGAACAATATTTAAAAAATGTACAGTAAATGTAACTTATATATATATACATAACAGTACAGTAAATATTAGAAATATGTATTATATTAAAAAGTACAGTAAATATTAGAAATATGTATTAAAGGGTACAATAACTATTACAAATATATATTAAAAAGTACTCAGCATTACAAATATATGATAAAAAGTATGCTGGTAAATAAGTCTAATGCGTAAATAAAATATCCTTACGTAAATTTAGAATTGCCTTGCAGGTTTTGGCACTTGCATGTACAATACTTGGGCTGGCAAGGATAAAACATAATTTAACATCATCTCTATGTTGGTAAAATTCAGACCACACATCATTACATTTACCTAAAAGATCTTCACGCACATTATAAATTGGACATTGAAGTAAAACATGCATCTTATCTTCCACACAGTATAACGTCAAACACCGCAATACCACACACACACTCTCTCTCTCTCTCCATCCTATACTCTCTCATAAAAAGGAGAGGGTCCTAAAAGTTAGAGCAGATATCATCACTTTCAGTACACCTGTTATATCGCAGAGAGCGGGATAAACACCGTAGTTCCACTGATAAAACTTTCAATCACCACCCAACAGACGGTTTGGTAAGGAGACCACAGACGCTTATGTATATGTATAGATTAGAATGTAGGAACTACGGTAACACACACTACATAGGGCTAGACGAGATATCTCCCTCCGCATTGCATGGAGTAGTTGAGTTCATTTGTTTCGCTTACCATTATAAATATATATATATTACTAATAAGTAGATTAAGTCGAAAATCGCTCGTTTGTTAAACAAATGTATAGATATGTAAGTTCAGAGAGAAAAAACACGGTTTTAAAAGAAATTAACATTCATCCGTATATTCATATCATACGATCAGAGAAATAGTTAAATTTATTTGTTTTATTAATTAATTTAATTTTAATTTAGAAAAGGAATGTAAAATTAGATACGATTTTTTTCACCAAAACAATACCATAGATATATAAGTTTTAGATGAAACACAGTTTAACGCTTCATGTATCCTATTATTCATATCACACGATCGGAGCACGGCTCAACAATAGTTATTTAGGTTTAAGGCGAGGTGGGAATCTCTTTTCTTAACCACATATTCACACGCTATGGAGAAAGAGAGTTGGTCTCAACGCTGTTCAACACCTGTATTTACCCAATTATCGGTGTAGTGAAAAGACTTGATGAAACTATTCAACGCCTATATTTAACAATATTCAGTCCGCACTAGTTTTTAATATACTGATTAAAGCCTCGCATAGACATAATTAGGAGCGGGACAAACAAACGAAACGTGTATATATACACTGTAAACCTTTACCGTTAAAACTACATTTGGTTTAACGTAAAATACTGTGAAATACATACAGTTGCCGACTGTTTAAGAAAAAACGGTATAATAATGTAGCAGAAACAGTAATGTACTGCCTTGAAAAATATTCAGCGGTAGTTTCGTGAACAACAGTTACAGGTTTAAATATGTTCTTAAACACGCAATATACTGTTATGGTTTACAGTCATACACCGTCAACGTATGCTCTACGGTAGTTTACTGTACATATTATGATGCACCATGGGATACGCTGATGCATCACGGGATTTACCATCCTGTTCCGCCATTTTCCTTCGAAGTTCGCGAGGCAAAACTTATGAAAACGCCATCCGACCAATCTGTTGGTATTTGCATGGTAATATCACCCAATATGTTTCGATTTAAACGTAGAAATGTCCGTCTGACATGATTTCCCTGTTCATTTGGTGCATTTTGTGCTCGATTCTTCGTTTTTGGGAAATTAAAAGGCCGGTTTCCTCTAGATATGCAGACATGTATGATTGTAAAATTTGCGCGTTTAGCACGCAATATTTGACACATTATGCAATCCACTATGGAATCCATAGGAACATTCCAAATGTTCGATTTCCGTGTTGTCAACAAAGTTGTGATAGAAAATTTCATACGTATGCCGCATTCAAATCTCACATTCATAGAGATCATCAAGGTCAAGGTCGGCTAGGCCCAGTTCATACAAAACCAAGTTTGTTATTGTCATTGCGTTGTCGGCGTGATAATTGTGATTCTTCCTTTAGAAGTATTGACGATCTGTTGGTTCATTTGAGCCAACATATAAGGAAAGGTGATTGCATTGTTTGTTCATTTAAAAACTGTGAAACAAATTTTGGTAAAGTTTCAACATTCTCTTCACATCTCTCAAGAAAACATCAACATAGGAATTTAGATTGCATGTCCCAGGACTATATTTATGCAGATTCTAATATTCAGACAGGTAATGATGCCAAAATACCTAACTGTGAAAATGACAGAGCTTCTGAAGTGAATTTTGAGGAGATAAATGAAACAGAATATGGTTTCAAGGAAAATGAGATTTTGGAGGTTTCTGAAAAAGATTTTCTGAGGAATGTTGCTCATTTCTATGTAAAACTAGAGGCAAAACATTTGTTGCCAGCATCAGTTATACAAGATATAATTGTAGAATTTCAATCGTTTCATGAATGTACAATTCAAATTGTTCAAAAGCACATAGAAGATAGGTTGGCATCATCTGGTGTTCCATATGCAACAATATCACAAGTAAAGAAAGATATAATTGATTCAGATTTGTTTTCTAAGTGCAACAAGGGCCCGTTGAGGTCAAGTAAGTGCAGAACAAGTTTCTATGCCAAAAACTTTCCATATGTGCCTCCTGAGGAGATACTTCTCAAACATGATGATGTAAACAATGAGGAACAGTCAGGTTTTCAATATATACCTATCACTCAGACTCTCTCCTGTTTGTATGAAAACAATGAGACCTTTTTAAAATACCATGATTCTGGTAATGAAGTTAGAAATGAACATTTGCACGACATTCATCAAGGGTCAGTTGTAAAGAACAATATATTTTTCCAGAGCGATAGAGATGTATTGCAGATAATACTTTATCAGGATGCTTTTGAGATAGTTAACCCTTTAGGTTCTGCTAAGAGAAAGCACAAGTTGATTGGGGTTTATTTCACTCTTGGTAATTACCCTGCACACTTGCGTTCAAATATTGATCACATGCAGCTAGTTATTCTCTGCAAAGAGAAAGATTGGAAGGAGTTTGGTACTGACAAAGTATTAAAACCACTTTTGAAGGATTTGAAAGAACTTGAAGTTACAGGCATTAATATTGGTAATGACTCTTTCATGAAAGGTTCCATAGTATGTATACTTGGAGATAATTTGGGTTCACATATGATTGGGGGCTACCTTGAGAGTTTTTCATCAAATTACTTCTGTAGATATTGCCTGATTACAAAGTCAGAGGCTTTTGAGGGAGATCATGTTAAAAAAGGCCCTTGTAGGACTGTAGAAAATTACAAAGAAAGTGTTGAGTTGATATCTGGTGATGTGCCTCACCATTGTGGTATTAAACGAAACTCAGATTTCAATAGCCTTCTTCATTATCATGTGGTTGATGGCCTTCCTCCTTGTTTAGGACATGACCTCTTTGAAGGGATTTTGCCATATGATATTATGCTTATCATAAATTACTTGGTAAAAAAAAGCACTGGTTCTCCTTTGATCAATTGAATAGACGCATTGTTCAATTTCAGTACAAAGAACATGACTCGTTAGACAAGCCCTGCATTGTTAATAGTAACAGTGATAGGTTAACAGGACATGCAGTCCAGGTGTGGGTCTTTGTCAGACTTTTCCCTTTGCTTATTGGAAAGTACATCTTGGATACCAGTGATAGAGTTTGGTCCTTCTTCTTGTTAATGAAGAATTTGACCGATACAGTGTGCAGTCAGTCATTTTCAATGTCTCTTATTGCTTATCTTAGCTCTGTTACCGAGGATTACACGTTTGAAAGGAAAGCCCTTTTCCCAGGTGTCAAGCTTCGCCCAAAACACCATTTCATATCTCATTATCCGGAACTCATTGTTAAATTTGGCCCCTTGATAAGGCTATGGACCTTGCGATTTGAAAGCAAGCACTCATATTTCAAGAAATGTGTTCGTAAATTACAAAATTACAAAGCAATTGCAAAAACGTTAGCAAAAAAACATCAAATGCTACAGTCATTTTACAACTGCGGGTCACTGTTTAAGACAGAATTAGTTGCAGACAACCTTTCACCTTTCAATCCCGTTCTCTACTCTGATGCATTCAATAATGCGATAACCAATGCTTCTATTGATACTTCAAATATGCATAAAACTGATAGGCTGACATTTAGGGGTATAGAGTACAAGACGGGAAGTTGTTTGCTGGTTTGTCAAGAAAATTCTTCAGAGTTGTCAGTTGGTCAAATTCTTACTTTGTTGGTTAAGAATGATGACGTGCATGTTGTTGTAAGTGAGAGAACATTCTTGCACATCCCTACAATGGAACTGTATGCCTGTGAACAGAATTTGAGTAATGGTAACTTGAGCTGTCGCCCTATTTCTAAATTTATTGATTATTGTCCAATTGCAGTGTACTACTACTCGGGTACAAGCTACTTGTCACTAAGGCAGAAATTCATGTAAGGAAATATGGAAGAAAGTTGCCGTGTAGAAAGTAACACAACTTTGTCTGCAACTGGGAAATCTGCATTACTTAGGAAAAATGTTGTGGACATTGTTGGAAATATGGACTCTGGAGAAATAACGAACATTGTAGAAGTTTTAGGGAAAGTTGGTGTTGTTAACATCACTGATCTGGAGTGGGTGGAATGGGAGGACTTGAAAGGTCTCAAGCCTGTCCATGCAAGGAAACTGTTGAGAAGCTGTAAGAAACAGTGTCCTGCTACACCTGCTGCAACTAGCATTGGTAAGTAGAAGTATACTCAGTTTATAAATCTCTTTGACTGTATTCCTACACAGTGAATGTGGTGAAATATCTAAATTTATGTGAAATAAATATGTCTAGAGCTCTGAGGTTTTTTTGATTTAATAAATGTACCAGGTGCAAATTAATTCTTGTCTTCCAACCAATCGTTTTATGACCGATGTTTTGAAATATAAAGGTTTCAATATGCAGAAACTAAAATCTGAGACAGACGTTTTAAAATTATCTTATAAATTAGAAATTACGAGGAACAAGAGTAGGAAGTCTGTTTACTGTTATACTCCCCTGCATACTAATATTAGTTTTGTGGAAACAAATTTAATCTTGACGTTTCTATATTGTAGACCAAGGATTAAGCCAAAGGTCCTCTTCTACAATGGCTCCGTCACCGGTGTCCAGCGACAGTTCGTCTGTGTTTTCACCTGAGCCCATCCTGTACACAACAGACCCCAACTGGCCAGTTCGCATGGAACTCCAGTGGGACAAGTTAGACTTTCTCACCAAAGAAGCCCTTGAGAAAGGCAAAAGGCTATCACCTGCAGCCAAAAAGGAACTCGTTCATAAGATTGTGGATTCTGTAAGAAATATGACGCGACATGCAACAAGGCCACAGTTCTGCACCATTACCCAGCGCATGATTGCCAAGTACACACAAAGCCTACAGGATCAACTTGATGGAAGTGTCTGTGGTTCAGGTTACGAAACTTTGCTTAATAAGCTTGTATCAAGGAACCAAAACTTGAACAGACAAGAATCACGTGGTCGCTTGTGTTTGTCTGCAAGGAAGAGGTCAATAGGAGAATCTGAGATCACTGAATCTGATGATCAACCAGAAGATTTAACTGTGTCCAAACCCTTGAGGACAGATTCGTATGGATGTGTTTCTTGGTCTCCTGTTATTGGCGTTGATTGTTCTGATGACATGAAACAGCTAAGAGATGAACTCAAGGAGATGCATTGTGCTTCATGTAGTGATGCTGAACAGATAAACCAGAAGATGAAGACGAGCTATCCATTACAAAGACAAAACATCAACAATGGCATGTCGATGCTAGACCTAAAGGACAACTGGCCATATATGTTTACAACAAATGGTTTGATCAGTCATTCAAACGAGCTTCTGGGACAAGACGTCAGGAAGGAACTGTCCGATGCCTACTTGAAGAAGGCTCCACGCTTGAATAATTTCTTTCGAGCCACTGATGGAAATGAATTTATATTCCAAGAAGCACAGCGTCAAAGCAATCAAGATAATCTAAAGGCTTGGCTCTCCGCAGTGATCCTTTGTACGATGAAGCGTCTGGGGGAGAAAGAAGAGCAGCTGTTTTATGTTGTAGATGTAAGTCCTACTCAAATGTATAACATATTAGCTGTTATATAACTCATAAAATTAGTAAAGGACTCGTTACAATTGAAGTTGTGAGTTCCGAAATGAGCAAATGTTTTCTATGTAGTATTTGCTTACGCTTTGAGGCATCAACATATCTGCTTGTTGTCCCAAGTGCTTCTGGTAGTGAGGCCCTGCATCTGCCGGCAATATTTGTAAATTTATCACTGGTTTGGATATTATTCACTGATTGAACTTTTAAATATTATTTAATTTTCTTCACTGTTTATCTGCAGTGTCTAGATAATAGTTCTTAACTTCTTTCCATGCATTTGTTGTTATTTCATTTTGAGAAAATTGACCTTCATAATGATGTTCGAATTGTAGACTGATAGACAAATATTGTTCCATACATTTATTTCAATTATACCCTTTTGATGTAGGAGACGTCGACACCAGCAGAGATTCAGTCTTCAAGCAGAACCGAATCACCTGTTTTAGTTGTATTTGGTAAGCACACATGTTTTTTTTCCAACCATTGATTACTTTGGATACTTTCATATACTTTGATGAACATGTATTTCATGTATAAACAATAATGAACACCTGTGCAGCAGCACCTTGTTCCTGTGTTTTCACAGGCTTTGATATTGCTACAAGCATTTACTTGTTCAAAGTATTGTGACTTCTCCACATGTGATCAATAACACTGACAATGTGTACCTAAAATGTGTTTTTTTATAATAGTACTCCTATTGTATTATGATCTTTGAACTTTAACTTTCCTCCTGAGAAAACAGTTTAGAGTATTGTTTGGATTATTGTTTTATTTTATCTCAATGACAACCAGATATGTTGTTACCCCGGTAATACTTGAACCATTATTTGATGGCTACTGTAGGAACTAATCGTTTTGATGATACTGTTACAGGGGACTCAGTTCTCTTGGGGAGATCCTTCACTGTGATGTGCGACCATGTCATCTTGTGCCCTCGAAGCGAAAGTTTCATCGATACCGTGTCGGCCTACTTCTCATCCTTCTACATCTTCAATTTGGAGTACCCCCCAGGAGCTGCCTCAACCCTTGAGTTTATTCAGAGGTATGATTATTAAATATGATTTGATCAATCACTAAATGTTTCAGAAATTCTGAACAGGTGGGGAATTCCCTTTGACAAAAGGTCAAGTGTGAATCCTGTAAACAAGCCATTCAGAATGACTTGACTAATATTATTGGTTCAAGAGTTCTCGCCGACTTTGAATTCATTCATCTTACGGACAAAATTCAATATCTGCCTGAAGTCATTCAAACACTTGCTTCAAAAAAGTCTGAGGTATAAAGTGTCTGTCTGTTTCGGTCCCTCATTTACATAAGTATGACAAATTCATAGTTTTCATTCTGCTCATAGCTGCATTTAATTAGTACAAAACTCATGACAATGATCTAATGTTATTCCTAACACAAGGAATCATAAATATTCTGTTCAAATAGTAAAGAGTCATTAATCTATGCAAATTTACATTTTCACTAAACCAAGTTAAAGCATGAAATGAGATAAAAACTTGTGTTTGAATAATTCCAAACCATTGGGAAATGAGTGAATTGTGCTCACAAATCATTTTTTTCTTAAACTATAGATATATTCATTTGTAAAGGTTAAGTTTAAATATTGCTTGAAAATGTTTCAGATGTTTTGTGGGAATCAACCCAGACAGGGGATCCAAGGGAAACAAGGGAAAAAAGAAGAAAACATCCATGGGATCCAAGGTCTTGAAACTAATTATTGACCTCTCAGACTTTGAGTGGCTAAAGTCCTAATCTAGAGACATTAGAACTGAGTGTTAAAACAGGAAGGGGACTTGAGATTGAAAATGTTTGTTTTATTCAAATGCCTTAAAGATGCTGTATCATACTTGCAAGCGGTTCAGGATGAAACTAAGCTATTGAGAAATGAAATACATCACTTTGTAGAAAAATCTTTCGTCGAAATTTTGATATCATATTTAGATTGTTTAATCAACAATAACATACTTATTTCGAAGCTTCAAGCACAGTACCGCTCCTAGAAAGGGCATGTCATTTAGCGAACCCGCTTTCGGTGACATAATCATTATGCTTGTAGGATTTACACCGTGTCTCAACTACCGTAATTGCGTTCGATGGGTATCGACTTTGACAGCAATGAATAACTTATTCGGAGAAAAAGAAAATAAAATCTAGTTGAGCGCGACAAAGACGGTTTTCAAGCGTATATTTAGAAACCGGAAGTTGTGAAATGGCCACACTTGATTCGCCCTTATGTCGACTGCCGTTTCGGTATTTTTTGGTAAACTATCTCCTATTTGATGAATTTTGGTCCGATTTTCTCAAGGTTGGTCGCTAAATTTTTCTAAAAATACAACGTATACATTAAAAATACTTTTAAAATATTGCAAGTATGATATAGCACCTTTAAACAGTCTGATGTCACCAGTGCTGTTTTCTTTGTCATTTTTACTAAAATGTGAATGATGTAGATAAAGTTTGTTGAAACTAATCATTGACCTCAGACTTTGTAGAATGATTGAAGTCCTAATCTAGAGACATTAGAACTGAGTGTTAAAACAGGAAGGGGACTTGAGATTGAAAATGTTTTTTTTTATTCAAATGCCTTAAACAGTCTGATGTCACCAGTGCTGTTTTCTTTGTCATTTTTACTAAAATGTGAATGATGTAGATAAAGTTTGTTGAAACTAATCATTGACCTCAGACTTTGTAGAATGATTGAAGTCCTAATCTAGAGACATTAGAACTGAGTGTTAAAACAGGAAGGGGACTTGAGATTGAAAATGGTTTTTTTTATTCAAATGCCTTAAACAGTCTGATGTCACCAGTGCTGTTTTCTTTGTCATTTTTACTAAAATGTGAATTATGTAGATAAAGTTTGTTGAAACTAATCATTGACCTCAGACTTTGTAGAATGATTGAAGTCCTAATCTAGAGTCATTAGATCTGGGTGTATCAAATCAGAAAGTGGACTTGAGAGATATTGAGCATGTTTTTTTTTTATTCAAATGCCTTAAACTGGTTATACCAGTGCTGTTTTCTTTGTACTTAAAATGTGAATGATGTAAGCTTTGCTGCTATGATTTTATCTATTTGAATTGGTAGTTTTAGTAGTTTACACTTTTAAGTGTTCCGTTTAAATATAATGGCACACTTTGAGTTAGGTGTTTGTATGTTTATTCTCTTGTGAGTATAACTCAAATGTTTATTTTGCAACATGTTATTGACTAGGCCTTGGAAAAGGTTTGGTCATTAAAGTAGTGGGTATGCCTGGAGGTAATGTAGGTTTAGTACCGGTATGTATGTATTTACAATGTATGTGTGCATGTGAGTGTGTATGTATGAATGCATGTGTGTGTATGTTGTATGTGTGTATGTGTGCATGTGTCATAGTATCAATGTAAGTAATAATGTGCTAACGTGTGGATGCGTGCATATATGTGTGTAGTGTATTCATGTATGTACATACTAATATACTAATGTACTTACATATGTGTGTGTGTGTATGAATGTAGTATAGGCATGTACTAATACACTAATGTACTAACATATGTGTGTGTGTATGAATGTAGTATAGGCATGTACTAATATACTAATGTACTAACATATGTGTGTGTGTATGAATGTAGTATAGGCATGTACTAATAAACTAATGTACTAATGTATGGGTATGTTCATATATGTATGTAATGTATACATGTATGTACTAATGCACTAACGTATGGGTGTGTGTATGTATTTACTGTACGCACGAGCTAACAAACTAATGTACTAATGTTGTGGTGTGTGCATGTATGTATGTAATGTAGATACAAATGTATTAATGGGGTGTGCAGATTTGAATGTTTTGTATTTGTGTATGTATGTACAGATGAATGCAATTCAAAATTTATGTATCATGTTTTATTTTATGAATTTTTATCACCGTACAATATAACAGTGTCTTGTCGGCCTAATAGGCCTGGGGTTGTAAAAACTCAAGACACATTAATAAACTATTCTATTATTATAATTATTATTATTATTAAAGGGGATCAGTTTCAGTGATATTTCTTGTGTATGCTAACCTTTGTCGTGAATATATGGCTCAAATAATGTGGGTTTTTGAAATCATCTAATTGGCATGTTAAAACTAATGAAACTTTTTCAAACAGCTTGAAGATGGTGACTTTTGTTGACAGATTTTGGTCAACCTTTTCCTCCTCGCATTACAATTTCTTCCTTATGAACCATAACACAAGAGATAAAATTTCCTGAGAATATATATATAGAATTATATTTTGGAAGAAGATACCTATCATTTTGTTTAATGTTTCACATATATTCAATTGTGCCTTTAATTGTTAGTTTTCTGAAAGAGTGGGAAAATGTATTATTATGGGGTTTGCTAAAGAGTTTTGAATCACTAAAAAATCACGTGATATTTTCTGGCTATTTTTGTAACAATTTCAAGTATTTCATATGTGAAAACATAGTTTTAGGCATTAAAGGCATTTAGGCATTGAAGTAATTTTAGAATTGTAGTCTTGATTCTTGCTATTTCATTGAAAAGCTGTTTCTTAATGATTGTGATACTTGTTGTAGTCAACAAATATATTTATAAGGGCAATAATTTGTTACCAATTTTTATGATCATTGGTCAATTTGGTCAATAAATAAAGTTCATTGAATCAAAAGTGATTCAATTGGTGATCTACTCATTTATTATTAACCTGGTTTGGTTCAAAACAATTCGAAACTTCAAACAAAAATCCATTTAGGGCAAGAGAGCTCATAGATGCTTAACTGATTTACCTGATTTAATTTTGTATCATAAGTCATATTTTAATGAGTTTCATAACAATTATAAAAATTTTAAATATATATATAACTAGATTTTATGTGGAAAATATGACTTTGTAAGAACATTGTCACAAGTCCTGTATGGTTTTTTTGTATGATTGCTTGAATCAGCAGTGTGCAACGAATAACAGTTTTGATTTTGGATACTTTTAAAGGAAATAGTTTAATGGGCAAAACAAAGGTTGAAATATTCCTTTGAGCTGCTTGCGTTTAACAAATTGAAAGTTCCTGTTTGTTAAGATTCACTCGGTTAAGTTATTAATAAACAGTTTTTCAAAAAGCTTATCTGTCTGTTATTATTTATATTTCAGGTGATCACAATAGAACACTGTGATACCGTGTAACCATAATACAGTATAGGGTGTAATTTTACGGTATGATATTGGCAACACTGCTGCCATTCTTTTACTGTAACTTTTACGGTCAAGTCTTACAGTGTATAAGACTCTGTAAAAGATAATTTCCATCTCTCCGAATATCATACAGCATGGAAGACGATAAAGAAATCGACGCTGAACACCCGAACATTGCAAACAGTGAGACACATGGTAAACGAAAAAAGCGTTCTGATTGTGACTCTGATACTGTATCGACAAAGAAAGTTAGGAATGGAACGAGTAAGAAAAAGGTGACATTTAACGAAGATCGTTATGATGACGTAGCTATCGAATCTGACGACACACTATCCTTGAGTGATAGCGGGAAAAGTGAAAGTTCTAGCGATTCGTCGGAAGACAATTCTAGTTCTTCTTCTTCTTCATCCGACTCAGAGGATTCGAACTCGACCTCGAGCAGTGATAGCGACGACGAAAACAGAGACGCTCGGCACGATAAAGGATTGGGTTGGATCAGTGTGAAGAATTCTGTTTCTAATGCCATTAAAACAAAGGTGGCGTCGAATACTCTCTACATCAGGAAAAAGAACGCTCAAGGTTTGGAAACTCGGCTGAGGTTTCCGATCATTCTCTTGTCAAAGGTAAGTCATATTAAATCTCTCGTGATAAAATAACTTGCACATCCCATATGTTTGTCGTAATCTGAAAGGAACGTGTTAACTTTTAAGGTTAATTTATAAACAATTTACAGCTCGTTATATCGTCAGTCACGTGATCTCTCTCTCTCTCTCTCAATAAACAAATCAAGTATGATCATTATGTCGTTAGTCACGTGTCTTGCTGTCGCGATCAATCATCTTAATCGACAGCGGACTGCGAATAGCTGTAATCAGCGTGATATAGAATTAATCGCGGTAACATCTCTTATCTAACTAATTAGTAAACAAACAAAAACAAACAAAAAAAAAGAAAAGAAAAAAGTATGCGAGTAGCTGTGTTTGAATTGATTTGATCATACATTATATCTTAATTATGTAATGAACATTATTCACGAGATATTTGATTGGGTTTACAGTTCATTGCTGGGATAGGAAAATTGAAGAGGGAGCATCAGAAACTTAAGAAAAGATATAAGAAGAAGCATGACGTAAAGAAAATCAAAGCCGTCGTTATCAACAAAAGACCTTGGTACAAGGCTAGATTTGTCAAACTCTCAAACTACTGGTACATGGACGTGAGGGGTTACGGAAGAAAGAAGAAGGAGGGGTCTTACGATAAAGAAAACGGAGTCTTTTTTCCCGTTAAGGACTACTTCACAACGTTACAAGCCGCTGATACCTACTTGAAGAACAAAAACAAGAACAAGAAGCAGAACAAGATCAAGAACAAGAAGCATGGAGGCTACTAATGCATATAAATGTGATATTTGTAAGAACATTGTCAAGGGACGTAGGAGATCGGAAAAACATTTCTTAAATTGTTTTTGTGTAGAAAGACGTTTTTTCCAATGTGTAGCATGTAACAGAAAGTTTAGCGGTAAACATCTATTTACACGTCATATTAACAGATGTATGGAACATGTATATCCGAGTAGGAGAAGGAAACAACGAGGTGATGGGAAATTCTCTAAAGCGGGTGCTGAGAAGTTAATTAAATGTAGGATATGTAGTAAAAGAGTAAAGAAGAGGGGTAGTAAGGGATATAATCACTTCCTAGCACTACAGAAATGACTTGGTTTCCAGGACACTGAAACCATAAAGAAACGTCATGGAAACCAATGTATCCACTTGGTTTCCAGATGGTTTTCGAAAGTTTCAGTTTGGTTTCAGTGAAAACTGAAACTAAGTTGTGTCCCAGATCCGGATGGTATCCACCCCCGTTCATTACACACTATCCAAAGAAGATCCACTTGGTTTCCAGATCGTTTAGTTTTATGTAGGTTTCAACCTGGATTCCAATTTTTAGTTTAATGTAGGTATCAACTTGGTTTCCTGGTTTAGTTAGTTTATTTCAAGTTTCATTTTGGTTTCCATGACACTCTTTAATTTTAGTTTCAACTTTGTTTCCATGATAATTGTTTTAATGTAGGTTTCTAATTGGTTTCTAGAAAGTTTATTGTTAGTTTCAACTTGGTTTCCATGATGCTTGCATTTATATTTTGTTTGCGTGTATGAATTTTAATTCGGTCTTCGGTCTTGTTCTTTAACAATAATAGTTCAGGGCAAAACTAAACTTTATTCTAAGACACATGATGGTTAGGTCTACTCTATTTCTTAAATATAAAACAAAATACACAGATAAATCCAACAGTAGTTTATTCAGTGTCAACAAATGAGTATAAATATCAAAAAATAAATTTAAAGTACATGTATGTTATTCATTTCATTAATTGCAATGCACATAACTCCATCATTTACATGAGAGTGACTATGGAATTGGACAAAATGCAGGTTTCAGCAAATGGAATTCTAACTCTACTTAAAACTACAAACATCAAAACACACACATTCGAAGTTCATGTGATCATGTCATCCAAACTGTTTTAATTTGTTTAAAAGTCAATGAAAATACAGATTTAGACTTCCTCATTGCATGAAAGCTTTTTTAGCTTTTATATAACTAACAATGTCTTTTCCAGACATTTATGATTCTTCTATTGTATTAATAAAATCTTCAATGTGCTTTCAATGTGACTGTATCATAAAAAAAGAAGTTAACGATAAAACAATACTGAGAGTACATCAAATGGCTCATCTGAACAAATAATATCAGAGTTAAGAGCGGAACAAAAATGACTTCCTCTAAGAGTCACTTTTACAAGAAAGAAATCTAAATCTAAAAATATTAGTGAGAGTGGTCTGACTGAAATCTACAAAAGGCAAATCTAGGGACCATAGCCATTACATATATACAGTTTTATCACATTGGAAGATCAGAATTATGAGCGAAACAAAAATGACTTCCTCAAAGAATCACTTCTACAATCAAGAAGTTGAAAATCTGAAATAATGATCACGGCATCTGACCAAAATTATCAAAAGGCACATCTAAGGACTGTAGGGATTACATATAAAGTTTCGCGACAATTGAACATATAGTTAAGAGCGTAACAAAAGGCTTTCCTTGAACAGTCACTTCTACAACAAAGAAGTCAAAAATCTAAAAAAACAATGAGGGCATCTGACAGAAATATACAAAAGGCACATCTAGGGACCATTGTGATTACATATATGAAGTTTCGTGACATTTGAACAAATAGTATTCTAGTTATGAGCGGAATAAAAATTACTCCCTAAAATATTCACTTCTACAACAAAGAAGTCTAAAATCTATAAAAATAGTGAGGGCATCTGACTGAAATATACAAAAGGCACATCTAGGGACCATAGAGATTACACATATGAAGTTTTGTGACATTTGAACAAATAGTATTTGAGTTTTGAGCGGAACAAAAATGACTTCCTCAGAGTCACTCCTACAACAAAGAAGTCTATAATCCAAAACAATAATGAGGGCATCTGACCGAAATATACAAAAGGCACATCTAGGGACCATAGTGATTACACATATGAAGTTTCGTGACATTTGAACAAATAGTATTGAGTAACTTATGAGCGGAACAGAAAGTGTGACGGACGGATGGATACACGGACGGATGGAGACGCGCTGACCTGATATACGCCCGACTATTTCGTAGCGAGGGTATAAAAAGAGCATAAATTAACTTTTGTAAAAGAAAATAAATAATAAATAAATAGATTTTGCACATTGATACATTTAACTAGGCATTATATTACAAGGTGTTGTCAAGATTGTCCAGGTTTGTCAAGGCCCAGTCGGGGACATCCTTGGGTGGGTCAGCATCCTTGATGGCTGTAGGATGCCTACTCCACATCTTCATTTTATTTTTTCCTCTTGCCGGGGCAGCATAGAGGCACTGGTCATCCAATATAGATTAAATTTACGTTAGTACACCTAATTGAATCGAAACTGTATTTAAGTTCTTGTGACAATTATCATCAGGGATTTTGATTGCTCTAGTCCATAGGCCTTTGGCCTATTACATTTTCAATTTAATGACCTATCAACTTCTATTGACTTAGGACATTGAGGCTGATCAATAATTGTAATATTATTTCTACATTTTGGCTTATTAATCATCATGACATGAATATTGATGACCACCAATGTACAAATGTAGTGTTATGTAATTATATTATTTTAGAAGTTTATACAAGTATATAAAGTATGGACATTATGACCATATATACATATGTAGTCAGTGTATTGTAATGCTATAACCAGCATGTTAGCCGCAGGACCAGGACCCGCCATCTCCGTGGTGAGCAGGAGCAGGAGCCCCTCTTGAAGAAAGCATGTGGTGATCCCCAAAGCTTGAATTTAACATCAGGTACCTTCTTGTTTTCTTCTGTGTTATCAAGAATTTTTGTCATATGATATATCCTGTTTCAGATGCTTCAATTCTTATGATACAATATTAATGCAGTCTGTACTGCACCTCTAACAAAACCTTCTTATCAATCAGTCACAAAAATAAATAGAGAATATCATTTCTATCTCATCGATTGGAGTGAGAAAGTAATATATTCACTAGTCACTTTCTCACTTCACGAGTTGAGATAGTAATGATATTTGGCAAAAAAAACAATGAAAAGGTCTATTTATTATCATAATATTAAGATTGTAAAACGCAGTCAGAAGGAACTTACTCCTTGGCTAGTGAGGAATATAAATTGTAACTTTGGTGGCCCTGTGACCCCTAATAAGGGCCACATGGGCCACGCCCTAAAAACCTATTTTCATCTTCTTCACCATATAACACTATATTTCATTGCTAATTATATAATAAACTATATATATGTTGGATATAGTGCTATTCAAACTGTTACAGTGAGTTCAGGATATAAACTTTTAGAATTTGAAACTATGATAGAATTACTGAGTGAACAATCACAATATTTGTGCAGTTTCCGCCGCCGCCGGCGCGCACATACTAATGGCTATCAGGGGCGGATCCAGGATTGTTGAAAGGGGGGGGTCCCAAAATAATTTTTCTCCACTCAGTGGTGTTGCAAAAATGCTTTATTTTAACTATGAACACTTTTAATCAATAGATGATTGTTATTCTCAATGAAAAGTGTTCATAGATTGTGTGACCTTTTCTTTATTATCCCCCGCCACGAAGTGAAAGGGGGATATAGGTTTGACCTCCGTGCGTGCGTCCGTGCGTCCGTCCGTCCGAGTTAAAGGAGCCAATTTTTCTCAGAAACCGTTAAGGATAGGATTATCAAATTTTGTGTGTGCCTCCAGGGTATCAATACCTTGATGGAGTCGAAAATCAGAACCGAGCAATTATTTTTTCCGGAGTTATTGCCCTTGTTCCGGAGGCGGGGACACAATTAGGGAAACAAGAAGCAGGATATAGAATTAATGATATTAATATTTGAGATTTGTCATCTAAGAAGATAAAATGTCATTGGTGTCAGAAACATGTCAAGTGTGTAACAAACTAAGCAAACTAAAAGGCACAAAATGGAGCAAATGACTTTATGTGGTATGTATGTATCTTAAATAAATATTTCAATAAACATTCTTAATGGAAATGCTCTAAATAGATGTAATGTAAACAGTTTGAGTTTTGTGAATATTGCATTGAAGGCAAATGTTGTCAGTGGTGTTACAAGATTTGTCAGTGGTGTAATATCTATCCAGTGTTACAACACTGACTGTTACACCACTGACCCATTCACAATTTTAGGAACTTAAAACAATTAATGACCCCTATAGACTGATCAAATGACATCAATGATGGTGTTACATTTTGTTTGAATAGACCTAACATGTTAAAGGGTTTGAAAATATGCATTTTAAAATTCTGCAAAGTCACCCGCGTGTCAACTGACAGAGGTTTTTCTTCCAAAATGACTACAAAACCCAAATTTTCCCTAAAAAAATCAACACATCTTAAACATTTTACATTTTAAAGAAGTACAAAATACCTTCTTCTTTGAGGATATGGCTTTTAAAAAAAATTTGAAAACATATTTTTATAGCATTTTCCTACTGACTAAAATTTGGTCAAATGACCCATATGCATGATCATGATTTCATGTGAGAATGAGAAAAAATTATTATTTCAATGTGTGTCCTATGTGAAGTTGGAAATGGGCATTTATATATAAACATACAAAATCTGGTAGAAGGGATTGCCAAATTGTTTAAATTTTGGTCATGGGATGTTTGGTCTTTCACTGATAGATTTATCATTTAAAAGATATGATGAATTATATATTGAAATATATTTATGAATAATTGCAACAGTTGCGATGTTGTAAATTAAGTGATATTAAATTATCAAATCAAACAA
The DNA here is from genome assembly GCA_916613615.1 of Steromphala cineraria. NCBI lineage: Eukaryota > Metazoa > Mollusca > Gastropoda > Trochida > Trochidae > Steromphala > Steromphala cineraria. The sequence goes on along the minus strand of OU744732.1, from coordinate 55,954,715 downwards.
ATATATTTATGTCTGGTTAAAGTGTGTATCATGACAAAACAGGTTCAAAAGGAAAATGATAACTACAACTTCTGAAATGTTGGATAGTTTTCCCAAAGGATAAATGGTATTTGTCAAAAATTGACGGATATTCTATTTATTATATGATTTTACCATTGTAATTACTTCCGAAAAGGGTCATTTTCACACCGAGTGGCCGCTAGGAACAGCCCGTCAACACAGTAACACTGTGACGTCATAAGCCAATTCGCCGCATGAGACCATTGTTTTATGATATCAAATTTTATCATCCAAAAGGGGCTACCACAGTAGATATCGCTTTTCTTAGATCAAGCGATATCTACAAGCGATATCTACATTGTAGATATCGCTACAATCAAATCGTCATAATCCTATTACATCATCAGTTAATGACATCACAAGGCTTTGGCATCACTTAGAAAACCTATGACAATACTATGACGTCACAAAGTTCATGACGTAACAATGCTACCTTAATATGACGTCATAATGCTGATGACGTCACAATGCAATTACCTCACTGCTCAAGAAGTCTAATGGCAGTTTCGTGTTCAGATATGTTCATTCTTTTGCTAATAACTGTTGAAAAATGATTTGGATGATAAATAAAATCTCACCCTCGTGTCTTCTGATATCAAATATATCAACACTCGTTGATTAAAGTAAAAATATCCTCGGCAAGCCTCGGATATTTGTAACTTTAATCAACTCGTGTTGATATATTTGATATCAGAAGACACTTGGGTGAGATTCTCTATATATCAGTCACCGTTCGCAGTGAAAATATAAGTTATTTTCACTGTAGCTTGATAGACAGTTTATTTCACTGATAAATCACAGTATTTCACTTCTCGCCATATAATAAATATCATGATCATTTGTCATTTTGTAGATTCAGATGATGAGGAATCTGATGTCTCCTGCCACGCAGAGCCCAAGCCAGAGCCTGTTGTTTCGGAGTCGGACACAACATATTCAGACCACACTAACTCTGACGAGGTAATTTGAAATTGACATAATCAGTCACACAAATACATCATCATTATAACCCCGCTACGACGTAGTCGGGGGTTTATAGCGCTCCACGTGTCCGTGCTTGCGTGTGTGCGTCCGTCCGTCCAAAATCGTTTCCAGAGCATTACTTAACAAATATACCACTTAGAAACTTCAAATTTGGTATGGAAGTAGCCTATATGGTGCTGTTGTGCCTTATAGGGGTTTCAGCTCAATGTTCCGAATAAATTTTTGAAATTTTGACCAAAAACGGTCAAATTTTTTTACTTTGTCTCGTTTCCGGAGCATAACTGAAAAACTATACCACTTAGAAACTTCAAATTTGTTATGGAAGTAACCTATATGGTGCTGTTGTGCTTTTTAGGGGTTTCAGCTCAATGTTCTGAATAGTCTTTGACAAAAAAACGGTCCAATATTTGGACTTTGTGTTGTTACCGGAGCATATACAAATATCAAATGACTTGCACACTTCAAATTTGGTATGGAAGTATTCAGTCCATATGTTGCCTATATGGTGCTGTTGTGCCTTTTAGGGGTTTCAGCTCAATGTTCTGAATAATCTTTGACAAAAAAACGGTCCAATATTTGGACTTTGTGTTGTTACCTGAGCATATATAAATACCAAATGACTTGCACACTTCAAATTTGGTATGGAAGTATTCAGTTGAACCTCGGATACCCGGACTCCGTATATCCGTAAATCTCACCTTACGGACAAAGATTTTTCAAACAATGTGGTGTCTATATTTCTTAATATAAATGACCCAGTTAACCGGACGATTTGCTATCCGGACGATTTTCACCTGTAACCAAAACAAGGTTCGACTGTATAGTGCTGTTGTGCTCACTTTTGCCTTGTTTGCTAGATAATGTAATTTTCAATCATTATCAATATTACACATGGTAAACCACATACTGGTATATCAGAGCAAACTAAAGTCAAACACTTACTCAATACATCAATGGTTTAAAAGCTAGTTTGTATGCACCATTTTTGGAAGTGATTGCAATTGATAGTTAAAATTTGTCGTTCAGAAACAACATTTTCATTCCCTGTCAAACTATTGGAAAACAAACTGAAAATTAGAGATCAAGACTCTGCTAAATCAGGAGCTATAAATATGTTTAGTATCTTCCACCTTTATGATAGTGTGTATCATCAATTTTGACATCTAAAGATGAATTTAAATTTTTTTACTGTATTGTTTTACTTTGAAAACACCTAAACATATAAAATTGACCATGTACCAAATATGAGGCAGAGCATAAAAAGAAAAAAAAAAACATTATTGCTGTTTTTTTTATTTCATTTGAGAAGGGATTTAAAAGGATACCCAAATCAGTTAGACTGTATTATTATGTTTCATGAAATGTTTATCAAATTAATAACAACTATATTGCATATATTTTTACTTGCTTAATATTTCATTAAAGTTTCCAAATATTTTCACTTGAACCTTTATTTTCATTTTATTTCTTACTGAAATCATGCTTATGTTTTCCTGAAGAATTTTACATAATTATGTAACAGGAATCTGCCAAGACCTTAAGATTGTTTGTTTTCCAGGAAAGTGGCGAGTCTATCTGGGAAGAAGATGAAGATGAGCTCAAAGATGACATCACCAGCAACAGTAGATCACCGGCATCCAGCAGCATCAAAGAACGTGCCCGACAAGTCGTCATGTGGATTGTGATGTCTGTCGTGTTCCTGCAGTGCTCCTACTTCTTAAGCAACGGTTGTCTAGAGCACATCCTCCTCTTGATCTCCCAGATCTTCAACTTCCTTGGCCAGTACAGTGAGTTGTGCACTGTTGCTGCAGGAATGCTCCCTGTCACCATGCACATGGTTAAGAAAATGTTCAAGTGTGAAGATACCTTTTGCAAATATGTTGTATGTCCGAATTGTTGTTTGCTCCATTCTTATGATGATGTACTTCTTAATGGGAAAAGTCTATGTAAAAATAAGGTATTTGCTTCAAAAGCTACAAATAGCAGCAGAAAGAAGGGTCGTGCCAAATGTAACACTGAGTTGGCACGACAGGTTGTGTTGAGTAATGGAAAACGATTGTTGTATCCCCATAAGATTTATTGTTTCAAGGGAATTGTTGAACCCTTACAGAAAATGTTGAATATTCCTGGCTTTGTAGACAGTTGTAATTTGTGGAGGTCAAGAGACACTGACAATCTGTATGCTGATATATTTGACGGTAAAGTTTGGAATAGTTTTAAGTCCCTCAATGGCTCTGACTTTTTAACCCAGAGATGTCATTTTGGCTTAGCCCTTAATGTAGACTGGTTTGCGCCCTACAAGAGAAGGAGTGATATATCTATAGGTGCTCTGTATATGGTAGTAATGAACTTGCCTAGAGAAGAACGATATAAAACAGAAAATGCCATCCTGATTGGACTGATACCAGCCATGAAGAAGGAACCAGAATCATTGAAATACTTCCTGGAGCCACTTGTTGCAGAGCTGAAGGCACTCTGGAAGGGTGTTAAGATGACAATTGGTTCTGACCCTGCTGTTGTAACGGTGAAAGCTGCCTTGATGTGTGCAGCAGCTGACATCCCAGCTGCAAGGAAGCTATGTGGTTTTATGGGCCATTCTGCGTATCAAGGATGCTCCCATTGTACAAAACCTCTGAGAACAAACTCTGGTCGTGACTGTGGCATACCAAATTTGGAAAGGTGGCCACTTCGTGATCGAAACAAACATGTGAAGTTTTCGTGTAAGGCAGAAGCAGCCGAAAGTGTGTCTGCAAAACAAATGATTGAATCTCGATATGGGTATAGGCACACTGTTTTACTTGACTTAGAATACTTCCACCCCTCCAAGTTCTATGCTATTGACCCTATGCATAACTTGTTTTTAGGAACTGCCAAAAAAATGTTTACTTACTGGGTGGAAAGTGAAGTACTCACAAAAAGTAATTTGACTAAAATCACTGATAGAATCTCTGCGATAAAAATTCCCTATGAAATGGGGCGTATACCAAGGAACATTGTCTCCAACTATGGACAAATGACTGCCAAAGAGTGGAAGAATTGGGTTTTAGTGTATTCTATGTATGTATTGAAAGGTATTCTTCCCTCTCCTCACCTTAATGTATGGCAAACTTTTGTGTTAGCATGTAAGAATCTGTGTATGCCGGTTGTATCACAAACTGAGGTTGAAATTTCTCATCTTTGTTTTGTAAAGTTTGTGAATGAAGTGCGTAATGTTTATGGTGCTGCCTTTGTAACCCCGAATATGCACCTCCACTGCCACCTCAAAGAATGTGTAGAATCATTTGGTTGTATTTATGGGTTTTGGCTTTTTTCCTTTGAGAGGTACAATGGTATTTTAACTGAATACCCTACCAATAAAAAATCTGTTAAATGCCAAATTATGAGAAAATTTGAAATGTCAAGTGTTGTAAATCCATTGAATGTTGATGAAGTACACAATGTTCAATTTATGGAATTGTTGAATTTTGCCTCCCCTTCACATGTCCAGACTACTAATTTGTCAAGTTTCTATGCTGTTTCATATCCACTTAGTAATGTGCCAATGGCTGTTTGGGGTAATCTATCCTCTTGCTCTTCAAAGCAGTCTTATAAACTATGTACACTTTCGAATGTTAATCTAGCTTTCCTGGCACAGGCATATTCCACATGTATAAAATTAAGGTCAGGGTCAATCTGCTTTCCCAAGTGGCGAAGAAATACCGATGTATGCTCATCAATAATGAAGTTTTTACTTCAGTTGGGTATGGGAACAGCAGTACACCTGATGTCATCCTTGCCTCCTGGACTGATGACAAGTCCAATATTGATGCCTCAACCCCCAGACCATGGAAAATAAGTTACTTTTTGAAACACACTCTTGAGACACCTGAGGGTGTCATAGATCATGTATTTGCAGTAGTGGACTGGTACAAAAAATCAGATGACAACCTCGGCTATTTGCCACCAACGACAATCTGGCAAAACAGACACCTCAATCCTGGACCAGCCTCATTCATACCAGTCCAGAGAATCAAGACGAAGTGTGCCTGGTGTGTTGAGAAAAGTGGTCAAAGACCGTACATTGTCGTGGTTCCCCTACCTCACCATTTGTATGTGTGATGTACCATGGATATATGATGACAATCCTTAGATGTATACTACTCAAACAAAGAAACGCATAGCTGAGAACAGATTTAATCATTTAGTATTAAGGATTGTGGCAAGATTTTGTAAAACATTTTTGTAAATGTTTTGTTTAATGAAAGTTGAGACCTGTCAGAATAAATGACGTGTGTCAAAAGGTCAAGGTCACTTAGCAGTCAATATCTTTCACGACCTAAAATAGAGACTCTTTTATCGTGGCATTCACGTCCCTTAGAATGGACGAGATCATTTTTATATTGTCTTTAAATGTGCTGATGTTCTTCCACAAACCTCCCTAGCATGTTTCGTAAGTAACCAAGACAGAAGGTCCAATCCCAGATGGGCGTGGTCATCCAAAGTCGCCATTACCAAGGGCTATCAAGTGTTATTCAATCCTGCTGGAACCAATTACAAAACCTTCTTTATGTACCCAAAAACACTTTGGGAATTGTTGCAATCCTTGGCGGTACTTACAGCGCCCGAACTGGTTCATGACATTGTTCTTTAGAACTTCAGTTTGTAGAGCCACGACTTTGCTTCAAAATTCACAAATACCAATTGATTTCCAAACCTCGAAAACCCCCGGTTTTGATTGAAAATAATGTTTTTAATGTGTATGCAACAGAAATCGCATTTATCTTTTCAATTTTGTGCTTTATTGACTTTATTTTAAAAAGCGGATTTTATTGAATCCTTAAAACACATTTTCAAGGACAAATGTTTCAAGCTCTGAAATGGTTGCAGAAAATGTTAATCACAGACATACTGCTTAGATGTAAGCGTCTGATTCATGTAACAAATGTTTCATTGAAGAATATTTGCTATGCGTTTCTTTTTTTTAGCAGTATATATTATGTGAATTGATTTGACATGTACTTTTTTATTGTAAAATGTATAGTAAATTGTTTGAAGTTATGTATCTTATAAACATCGCCATTGTGTGTCTCATTAATAAAAAAAAATGAGAACAAATGACTTGCATGTGTTCTTTATTATCCCCCGCCACAAAGTGGAAGGGGGATATAGGTTTGGGCTCCGTCCTTGCGTCTGTCCATCCGAGTTAAAGGGGACAGCTTTTCTCAGAAACTATTTAAGATAGGCTAACCAAATTTGCTGTGTGTCTTCATTGTATCAATACCTTGCTGGAGTTCAAAAATCAGAAATGCAAAATTATTTTTTAAGGAGTTTTTGCCCTTTTTACATGTTTTTGGACTTTGTTCTAGGGAGTCGTCAACTTTTCTCAGAAACTATTTAAGATAGGTAACAACATTTGCACCGTGTCTTGAATACCTTGATGGAGTCCAAAAACAAGGTAAATGCAATTACTTATTACAGAGTTACAGCCCATTTAGGGAAATATTGGGAGCTTTAGTGAAAACGTATTTGGCGGGGGATGCAGTCTGATTAAAATCAACCATGCTCCGAGGAATGAAATATCAAAAATATTCAAACAAACAAAAATAAGCTTTCACTGCGCTCCTTTCGATTGGCTAGATGACTTTGCGTCAGAACATGCGGGCAATAGGGGTATCTTCAGACTGTGAATGAGAGGTAAGAGAGGCTGGGTGAGGTTCGAATCGCGATAGAGATGATATTTTTACACTTGTTTTCCTCGAATCACAGTCGATTTTAATCAGACTGGCGGGGATCTTGATTTCTGATATGCCATCCTGCTAATTAACCATAAACCTTTATGGGTTTCTTTATATAAATGTTTTTTAAAAGACTTATAGTAAGGATAACTTTATATCCATATCCAAGAATATCACAATTGTTTGAAAATGATTCTTACATTACAAACGGATAAAGCTGTAAGATTGTAGAAATGGGAGAACCAATCTAAGACGGAATCTACCTGGAAACCAAGTAGTTGGTTTCAGTGAATGGATACTGAGTGGATGGCATAGAAACGCATCAAGAAACTTATTTTTTTTGTTTAATGTTGGTTTCCATTCAAGGAAATTATCTGTTTTATTATCCAGGAATGGAAACCAAGTGGATATGCTTGTACATAGTTTATTGTTGGTTTCCGTAAGAGGAAAAACAATAGATAAAAGATTCCAAATTGGATTCACGCTGGAAACCTAGTGACTTAGTTTCCATGAATGGAAACCAACTTGATACGACAATTACACACTTTCCTGAAGGTTTCCAGGATCATGGAAACCAAGTCATTTCTGTAGTGTAGATTGTAGTTGTGTAATAAACCGTTATTATCAATGTATTTTATGTAATCGGAAATTCTTGAAAAAAAGCTTATTTATACTTCATAAAAACTGTTGTATGATACCTAGTCTCGGAAGAAAGGCTGTACAGAATTACAAACAAATGAAACCTATTTCCTACACATGTATTAGGTGTAGCGAATGTTTTCCAAATCGAACTCGATTTAACAGACATCTGAGAAACTGTTCAAGAGATGATTGGCTATGTGAACTGTGCGGAGAGTTGGTAAATACAACCAGAAATCCTCACCGCTGTCGCGGTAAAAGTCATCTCCCTCTTGACTCTCCGACATACAAATGTCGAACCTGTTATGAAGTATTCAAAAATCGTCGGTTATTATGGCGTCACAAACGACGTAATCATGTGGGTAGGGGAGAAGGGGTTAACCTTCAACCCGAACCTTTCATAAAACACCTTTTAAAAGTGGTCGAGATAAAACTAACAATCTCTCCCTTAAAGTTGCATTAGTAGTTTTTTCAATTAGTTTCAATATCCGCAAACGAAATAAATCCACATCATAATTGAAGTACATCCTATCCAACCTATTCATTTCATCGATTTCATCTCGTTGTTCATCAGTGATATCAAGCGTGATATTTCCAGCTTTTTGAGGCACTGTTTCGAATCCTTTGATGATATGAATGTTAAACGTCTCTTCAAAAAGAATCTGCGACAGTTCCTGATATTCAGTTAAACCGAAGTATGCAAAATGCTTCATGTTGTCCATGGCACTCTTAACAAGATTCATGTCTTTGACTTCCTTAGACCCATATTTTCGTTGCGGTGGGATATTGGCAGTTCTTTGGTGAAGTCCCCCATTGCCCATGTAAACTGACGTGCTTCCATTCACTGAGGCACCTCCTGAGGGGGTCTCTAACTATTGTGATGTACAGGTGTCTGTAACAAATAAAAAGATTTCAAGTTTAGAATTATGTTCAACACAAATAATAATAAATTCTTTCATTAAAAAACGCATGCTTTTCCCTTAACGCATTGTCTTCAATGAAATTTGCGGATTCTGGAAATAGAAATTGCCAATTACAAAAAACAACATAGCGCATAAATTTTACGAAAAATCAAGTTCACTTTAGTAGAGCACTTTGCGTTTGGCTCTGCCTTGGTTGATATTATGTTGTCGAGGTTGATTGCTTTGATCATCGAAACTGTCTCATTGATCTTCGTATAGTACCCGATTACTAAATTATGGAACTGGCACATCCCTTAGGTCACATGTTCATCTATCTTCAACACAAGGAGAATAAACGGACAAATCTCTATCATACAACTATTCCTTTTCTCATTTATTTATCTCATGGTTTTTATCAAAGTTACAATGTAAACAAATTCTTATCTTGTGACCCATTTTGTTCATGTTCACAAATCATATAACTAACCTCTGAAATACAGATGCATCAAAAATTTCCAAATGACCAAAGGAGGCCTTTTTGATTATTATTCTATTTTACCCCCTCAACGTTTTCGTTTACACCGGGTTGCTTGCATACTTGCATCATGTAAAGCTCAAAATATGTCTTAACACATGCAGCTTCCGGATCTACATGCTCACGCTTACTAGTTGCTTTGAAAGTACGATTTATTCAGGGTTATGGTGGAGGTAGCACTTTGAGAAGATGAGAACAGTATATGTTTGGAAATGGAAATAATGGCATGTAAGATGTTAAGATTATCATCCCGCCGCTAATGGTTGCCATATTGCCCAAGCGGCGTAAAACAATAACTCACTCACTCACTAACATTATCATACTGATATAGCAATAGTAAACCTTACATCAATGTGTTTATGATGCTCTAGTATAAAGGTACCTTCGTTTACGGTGTTGTTTTAATCGCTTGTCCATCGCTTTGTCAACACAGGGTAAAAGTCGAGCATAACCTTCATGTAGTCCACACGTGTAATCAAAGTTGGTAGTTCTGAGAAGAACTGTTGATCTCCACCGCTTAAGACATGAACATTTATTAACGTCTCTTGGACAGTTACACGCGGGTCGAAGATCAACGTCATCTGACAAATGTCTACTCAGAGAAGAGCTTCCGGTTTTCTGCACACGAAGGAAGATGATTACGTCACTTCCGTTGCTACTCACATCAAACTTTTTCACCAGATCCTCCATGGTAAAGTTACGCTTCAGAGCTATGTTTCTAACATAGGAGTCGAGAAGACTGTGCGGTGACAGCAAGTAACGTTTGATGCTCAGAAATGTGTCTGTGATCGTACTCTGATAGTGGAATGGTTGCACATTTGATGTGAACTGTGACACGAAACATACCATCACTGCCACCCCAATAGCTGCTAGGACAACAAGTGATCTATAAAGGGATTGAAAACCCGGCATCCCCATCACTGAAAAAGATTAGATTGTTCAAATTAGTCAGTAAATATTAATTTCTAAATAACGTATTCCATTTTTGCTATCAAAGATTACATTTTAAACGTTTAAAATGTGAACATTAATGTATATTAATTTGATCGATTATAATACACTATTTAACCAAGAGTCGCTTTTGAGATATAAGCTAAAATTGCAAAAGCAACGGAGGGGATGAATGGCAGTACCCATTTAAACTTAACTGTTATTGGTCTATGTAAGATTCATAGGGTAAATCAAAAATCGGTGAGTAATACACGGAATATTAAACATTCATACCTTTATATACTTTATTGTAGTTGCTCGTGAATAATTTAGTATCATTCTCGCTTTCCTTCGTTTATACTAATTAAGGTGAGGTGATGCACATGGGGTATAACATCGCTTTCAAGAATATTGATATTGCCAAAACGGTGTTCAACTCCAACTCACTCATTTCATGTTTCTGTCCATCTTCCCACGGCAAGGTGAAAACGTATCGAGCAACTCTCCTCGCTTTAGACCTTGCCTTCACAAGGAAGAAAACTGGTGATCCGGAGCAGCGACACCTATCGTGATCACGAGTTACGCCCCTTATCAGCTTTTACAAAATAGCCAATGAAATTTCGGAACAAATTCAAAATACTAACAGACGATCTTTTTGAAAACTATCCGAGTGAAATTTAATTTCAAATTTCAGTCCGCATGGTTGTTTTCACGTTTTTGATGAGCACCGAGAAGGCAGAGAAGACAAACATTTTATGTATCACTCAAATTAATTGTTTCTCGCCCTTGTAAAACACATACAAAAGTTTTTTTTCAAATCGGTTCAGTTAACATGCTGTCTTCTGATTGGACTATTCTACTTCCGTGCAGCGGGTTGAAATGCTAGCACAGAAATCACGGCCAATGATTTCAAGGGAGGAATGGGAAAGTTTAGAAACTTTTTCGTTTCGCCCGTGACGTTGTGAAGATGGTTTCTGTCTAAGAGTCAAGTGAGATTGTTTTGTCAAAATCATTCTTATAGATTGAAAATTGACCATCTAGACTCATTTATTTGTGGTAAAAGCCAAACGATGATTAAGACGAAGTAATAGTAATAGCATACTGTCATGTGAGTATTTGAGGCGTTAAACAATACTCCCATTGTTTTAAAAATAAGAACTATTAAACTTGGAGTTATTAAAAAGGTTTTTGTAATTCTTCATTGTAGATCTCGATAGTAAAGAGTTGCTTCGTAGTTTTCATCACCTTATTGTTTTACTTTATTTCGAACCTAAATGCCTTAATTCGTGACAAGATTTCAAAATATCTCACATACTCATCCCCAAATGCATTTATATGAGACATACTTGTTTTCGATGAAAATCTTAAAACAGTCATATGTATTCGAGAGGCAAAACTCACACGTTCATTTTACTTGAATACCAGTTAGATAAACTAACAAATATCTTCAACTCGTAACTGACATTCTGTCTTCTTTAGATAAGTTTCAAACTTCGTTTTACCGAGTATCGATCATAATCGCGAGTTCAAACCTTTCTGTTGTCACCATACGTCATCGATTAGCTTATAATAATACTTTCCTGCGACAGGTGATCACTATTGGTAACGTTTTGCATTTATTACCAGGGAGTGGCTCTTTAAGTTTGAGTTGAAATAAACAACCTAGCATTAAGTGGGATGATGTTTAGGACAATAACATTCAGTGTGATTTAATAGTCCGTCAGAACATGGACAATCTCATTTAATCATAACAAACATAAGCAAGGCCGTCTGTAAACACTTTTTTGTAAACAAACTGAAAATGCAAAGCTAGAATGAAAACAGGTGTGTAGAATCAATATTACAAGACTATATGACCTTGACGTTTATGTCGATCAATAAATAAATAAATAATAACTATTTCAAATACGAAGGAAATTCTCTTCTATAGAAATAGGTTTCGCAACTTCGTTCAATATCTTCCCTAAAATATTTTGTACAATCCAAATAAAGCTCAATCTTATTTCCTCGTGTTATCATAATATTGTAGATATATACATAAATTGTAACGAGGGCTGGAAAAATGTATTGTTTTGCCATGTATTATATTGTTATGGTCGTATGGCCTAAACTTCATAAAAATAAAGTTGAATTAAATGAAGGGTCCCTCCACAAGACCGCCATTTAAATAATGTTTCCGGATGTAAGTATGAAGTCGAAGCATTGTTTTGACGTGACGTCACAATATAAAGCAATATGTTGCACTAGGGCATAGTATGAAAATTATTAACTTCGATATGACTGCTCTCGTACGTAATAAAAAATAATATGGTTTTAACCAGTGAATCAAACATATTTTAAACAAGAATAGAAAAGGAAATGATTTTGATTATCCATAGTCCTATATATCAAAATATTCAACAAATGATCATTCACTTGCTCTTCTTTCTTCCGTTTCAAATCACACATATGCACAGTGAAGAATAAAATAACATACATTTAACATTGTGTAACATTCGCATGTAGATAAAAAGGTAAATGTGTTCACTGTAAACAAGAGATAAGCTAAAGGGGCTGATTGCTGACGACATGAAATATCCTTGTCGTAATTATCACACGTTGATTGAAATAGCTTCCATTTCATTTGTATCGCTTCTTTTGCATGTGAGTGTCAAATTACAATGCCTTTCCTGTAAATCTCTAATGTCATAGGGTATTCAGTCGACCTATAAACACTGTCCTTTCACGTTTCTATAGGCTTAATCAGCCATCTAAAAAATCTAGCACTTCGGGAAAGCAATCTGTTGTCATATGCTAATTAGTAAACAAAGTTAGAAAATTACTGGTTGATTGATAGAATATGAACATATTTTCAAATGAATTAACAATAAAAGTAATCATTTATCACAACCTCAACCTGTACTGTAGTAAGTCGGTCCACTGCATTCTGTTTCCCAAAGAAAATGTCCGATAGGACTGTCACTTTAAGGCGTCAAATTAAAAAATATAGACCCGACATACGAACAAGCTTCAACTTTAGCTAAATTTCTTCGGTACATGAGCACCTATCAAGAAACAGAGTGCATATGTACAAAGTGTATGTTTTGTTAAATTTCTTCGGTATATGATCACCTATCAAGAAACAGAGTGCATATATACAAAGTGTATGTTTTGTTAAAGTGTTAATCTATGAAATTGAAAAGAAAAATATTTGCCGCTCTCTGAAACACGTCATTCGGCGACAGGTGTGGACAACAGTAGCTTGAAGAAATGTTTGTTGAAACTTGATCTTATTATCTATGTTATGGTGTATCAGCAACGAGAGGGAGTGGTGTTGAGGGCGGAATGTTGCTGTTTCCGGAGGGTTCAGGAACTAAGTTTATGCGTAATCACCGGGATCATGGAGGAACCCGGGGGGGGGAGGTTCTCATGGAGAGGGTTCAGAAAAAATTTGAAAGTGTACATGTGGATGGTGAACTGTCCTCCTTGTCCTGTGTGAAAATGGCACAAAACTTTAAAAACAAAACATTTTTGCAGCAAATGGGCTCATGCAACCCTGGGCATGATCTCCTTTCTGTAACAGGCACTATTGAAATAAAACAAAATAAAAAAAAGATAAAGATAAAGTTACAATCACCAGGGGATGGTCATAAGAAAAAGCCAAAAGGTTGGATAGCGTCATTTCGAAAAAGTCGATAATGAAGCAATTCTAGAAGTGTAAACATTAGTAAGAAAGCCTTTGTCCACAGGTTAAAGCAAGTTCCGCATTGGGAACTTCAAAGCGTGACAGCGTTAAGATCTTTTAAAAAGAACATGAATGTTGTTACAGTTTGGTCAATCAAAATAAAAAATCTGATTTTAAACGGTTAAAGGAACAGTTTTTTCGGTAAATGACTTCTTCCGCGAAAATAAAAAAAGGTTTCCCATTGCATTTTGTTGTTAAAAAAACGTGTTAAAAAAGTTGTTCACTCAAAAATGATCGCAAAAGAACATTGCTTGATTCTTGATAATTTCGTCTGCAAGTAATGTGGTAGGTAAGGACTAAAGAGTCGTTTGACGCTCCGAAGACAAATAATTTTTACTTTACTCATATCAATTGGGAACATTTTGAGAAAAAAATAAAAAACGTTATACTTCCCCCTCACGGAAATCTTTTTAAAAAAATGTAAAGTCAAAATATCTACTTTAGTCAAGATTCCAGTTATTTACTTTAGTTATTTATTTATCTTAAGTCCCTGACAACCAATGTTGAATGATAATCAGCTTGTTCCCTGATCACAGTTCGGATAGTTGTAACTTGTTTACAACCAAAGAAGTTCAATGTGGCTCTAAATCCTATATTCTACTTCCCAAATGGGAAACCTGTTCCTTTTGATCGCTTGTCTGGTCGAGTATTTGGTAATTGAGGAATGGTAACAATCTTTCCCCACAGAAGTAGATCAAGTCATAAAATGTTGATATTACCTCTGTTCTTGTAAGACTAAATTCGTCTTTCCGGCAGTGTCCCCTGATGGAAAAAAGTTGCACTACAATCCATTAGAATTTCTTCATCAAATGACAAGGCTTCTCGCATTGAAAGGGTGGTTCATATCACAATGCATTTGTTATATTCAGTAGCCAAAAGGATGATTTGAGAACACCATCGCTGATTACATAACTAACTTTGATTACCTCAAATCTGGCATCTCCCATTCCAAACAACAAACTCGGCTAATTAGAACAGAGGCTCTGTCAGTATTTCATGACTTGATCTGCCTCCGTGGGAGAGAATGGAATGGATAATAAGGTCGATAAAGATTTGATCAGCACCATTTTACGGACTAAAGACAAAGGAAATGTTATGAAAATCAGCAAAATAGTCTTGATTAAGCAAAGACAAAAATAACAATTATGGGTAGCAGAAAAAAAGGTTTGTAAAGAACAGAGACAAAATAAAATTGTTATTTAAATCAGCAAAATAGCCTTTAAACAAATACATAAATAAAAGTTATGATTCAAAACAGACTTGTAAAAAACATAGACAAGATAAAACTGCCATTAAAATCAACAAAATGGTCTTGTACAGAACAAAGACAAATATCTTGTAATGAAAAGTGCAAAAATCTCTTGATAAACCCTCTTTGCCACAGGACATGGCGCTAGCGGTTGTGAGGAAGGATCTGTTGAGTCCAGACCAGATGTGTGGTCTCATATTCGGAGCGTCCTGTGCCACGCCCTACGATCCTCTCGACATGTGGAACGTCACTCTTCCAGACACCCCAAAACCTCCAGTTGTTCCACCAAAGCCACCAAGGGTAAGTCGGGTTTTCAATGACATAATTACTAAGAGAGTCTCACAATCTCAACCTCAAACCTCCAGTTGTTCCACCAAAACAAACCGGCTGTAGGTGGGGTTTTCAATGACATAATTACTAAGAGAGTCTCACAATCTCAACTTCAAACCTCCAGTTGTTCCACCAAAACAAACCGGCGGTAGGTGGGGTTTTCAATGACATAATTACAAAGAGACTGTCACAACCTCAACCTCAAACCTCCAGTTGTTCCAACAAAACAAACCGGCGGTAGATGGGGTTCTCAATGACATAATTACAAAGAGAGTGTCACAACCTCAACCTACAGTTTTCCCCACAGGGATATGTATCGCTTAAATACAGCGTTAGAAAGACATACATACTCATAGACCCTACCCTAATACTTTATACTTATATATAGTATTAGGGTAGGGTATGTGAGTTAGTATGTCTTTCTAACGCTGTATTTAAGCGATACATGCCCCTGTGGTTGTTCCACCAAAACCACCAGCGGCAGGTCAGGTTTTCATATTGACTCATATTTATCTTACCTTAAGTGTGAAATTATGATGCTAAAATTTTTATTTTTGTCGAAAAGCAGCTAACTACTCATCCTTTTTCGGCGATTTCTGAGGTTGAGGTTTTGGGTAGAGGTTGTGATTTGAACTCCTAAGCGACCATCCCTCTTAATCGGCTAATGCACTTTCTCTTTTTAAGCCTCTTTATCTTTTTATTTGAACAATTTCCGCAGCCAGGTGCGCCTAAAGTCCGGTTTGTCCAGCTGACTGATATCCACATCGATATGATGTACCTAGAGGGGAGAAACGCGCTCTGTGGCGAACCACATGCAAGGTATTTTGTAACCTTTGATATCATTATTTCAGTCTTTTAATGACAGTTTGAATACTGAAATCTGATTTGCTATTTTTTTATTTGTTATATTTGTATATATCATTGTAAATCGTGTGACAATCATATGACAACATTATTAATAATGTTGTGGGTTTAAATCAATTATGTAAAACCATGTCAATTTCATTTCAAATATCAAACATTAATATGTTTCATTAAGCCCATCATGACTTTTTTTCAGTCACGTATTGTCGGATATACTTTTATCGTCGTGATTCAGTTAATATTTCGTGTTTCAGCATTGTAAACATCAGTTTACCAAAATGAGTTGCTTTTATTCCACGTGTTAACGTTTATCTTGCTTTATCCCTGGTAATATTGTTTAAACTCTCCTGTGACTACTTGTTACAGTCCTTGTACCTGATGTTTCTACTCTGACGTTTGTTGTTGAAGCCCGTGGGTGTCATGGTGAAGCCCTGATCGTATTTTTGTTCTAACCCTTGTGTATCTTCATTATGCCCTGATGATGTGTCATGTTTCATTCCTTGTCTTTCTTTGTCAAGCCCTGATGATATATCTTGTTTCAGCCCTTGTGTGTCTTGGTCAAGCCCTGATGATACATCTTGTTTCAGTCCGTGTGTGTGTTGGTCAAGCCTTGATGATCAATTTTGTTTCAGCCCCTGTGTGTCTTGGTAAAACCCTAATGATATATTTTGTCTCAGTCCTTGTGTGTCTTGACCCTGATGATATATCTCATTTTAGTCCGTGTTTCATGTTTCATTCCTTGTCTTTCTTTGTCAAGCCCTGATGATATATCTGATTTCAGCCCTTGTGTGTCTTGGTCAAGCCCTGATGATTTATCTCGTTTTAGTCCGTGTGTGTGTTGGTCAAGCCTTGGTGATATATTTTGTTTCAGCCCCTGTGTCTTTGTAAAACCCTAATGATATATCTTGTTTCAGCCCTTCTGTGTCTTGGTCAAGCCCTAATGATATATTTTGTTTCAGCCCTTTGTGTGTTTTGGTCAAGCCCTGAATATATCTTGTCTCAGTCCTTGTGTGTTTTGGTCAAGCCCTGATGATATATTGTGTTTCAGCCCTTGTGTGTCTTGGTCAAGCCCTGATGATATATATTGTTTCAGCGCTTGTGTGTCTTGGTCAAGTCCTGATCATATATCTAATTTCAGCCCCTGGTCTTTCTTTGTCAAGCCCTGATGATATATCTTGTGTCAGCCCTTGCGTGTCTCGGTCAAGCCCTGATGGTATATCTTGTTTCAGCCTTTGTCTTTCTTGGTTAAACCCTGATGATATATATTGTTTCAGCCCTTGTTTGTTTTGGTCAATCCCTGATGATATAATTTGTCTCAGCCCTAGTGTGTCTTGGTAAAACCCTAATGATATAATTTGTCTCAGTCCTTGTGTGTCTTGGCCCTGATGATAATAATCTTGTTTCAGCTATGAAAAGTCTGGTTCGAGCCCCTGGTGTGTATTGATTAAGTTTTTATATATTTTATTTCAGCTCCCGGGGTTCCCGGAGCAGGACATTGGGGAGACTACCGCCATTGTGACGTCCCTCTCAGTTTGGTAGACAACCTCTTCCAGGAACTAGCCAGAAAGAAAGATCAGGTTCTACATTTTGTATCGAGAAGTATTTTAGAAAGGCAGTTACATGTACTGCCATTCCTGGCAACATCCTGCAATGTAATATCATTTCATCATCATAAAAATCTAACTGAATGAGTTTGAGGTGTTTAGTGGGCATTGGCCGATAGTATTTATGTCATACACTGGATAAGACTTAAGGATAAATCACTTTTTACTGTGCCTACTTCAGGGGAAATTTTTATTTCAATGACATTATCAATGTTTATTGTGTATTTCGTTTCCACATGAAATATTTTCAATTTGAACAAGTATGCACATTTGGCCATCAATTGTTAAACTGTTTTCATGTGTTTTATCCTCAAGCTGGATTTGATTTATTTCACGATAAGAACTAGATATGTGTATTTATTTCCAACTAAACTGATTTCATTCTACATCGCGTTTATCACAGAATCAGTTTAGTTAATTTTGTAATAGATTGTTCAGAATTTATTAACGATCTTTCAGGAAATACTCAATAATTCCGAATCAATATGTTCTTGATCATTTTTCCTGCCAGTAATCAAACTACATTTATTTAAATTCTATGTCATGTTATCCTCTGATTAAAAGATCGTTTATCGACACAAAATTCGAGTTAATGATAAAATAAAAATCACAAATCTCATATCGACCAGAAGGCATTTGTTTAATAATGAATTTGCATCCTTATTTCAAGTTCGACTTCGTCATATTCACGGGTGATATCGCTGCCCACGACGTATGGAACCAATCGAGGAGCGACCAGGTATCAGCATTGGAGAGGCTCGTGTCGTACTTTGAGAAAAATTTTCCCGATAAACCTGTCTATTTCACGGCAGGGAACCATGACAGTTCTCCTTGTAACCGTTATAGAATCATGTGATATATACATTGTTGGACATTAATTATAACTATAAAATGAAATATTCTGTAACATTGTAAAGTGAGTAAATGTTTGTAAAAATACCAGCTTGAAATGCAAAAAGGCTTGGCATGAAGTGCCTTCTATTTCACGACAGTTAATCATGCGACTCGCAGTGTGATAGGTGGTCATTGAGAAATCATTTAAAAGATATATCGTAGGACATTAGGTCGGCGACATCACCTAATGGTGCCGTTAAACCTCAATCCAAAAACAACAACATAGCTTCCAAATGAGAACTATATAATGATTAAAACGATACATATTTTACAAAATGTATATTGATATCGTTATACACAAACTTTAAATGTAAAACGTTTGTCATTAACTGATGTCTATTTCACGGCAGGGTACCATGGCAGCTTCCAATGTGATAGGTATTCCTTGTCATATTATTTAAAATATACATTGTTATTGGTTACCATTGTCGAATCCTCTTCAAGACCTACCTTTAGAATCCCTCACCAAATAAGCATGTTCCATAATGTGTCACATTTTCATTCTTTTCGAATGTTTTACTTACCGCACATGCGCAGACGTCATTTCTCATCGAAGCGAGACTTTCAAATGACGCCATTTATTTTAACCGTGAATTACGACAAATTTTGAGACATTTTAGACATTATCAGTACCAATCGATGGTATTATTAAGCCTTTGGTTGCATGCTAATATTCTTTCTGAAGTATGTCCCTGATCGACATGCTTTAAGGTTTTCCCCGTCGTGGGTTTGTCACTGATAAAGTCAGTGATATTGACATGCAGGTTGCACTTCAAAAACGGTTTGTGATAATTGCTAACCCACAGTGTAGGAGCGGTGTACTCGCGATTTTCAATACTATGCAAGTGTACTCAATTTGGCAGTACTGCTGCAGCTTGTATATTCGAAAATTATGATAGGCTGTCCCGGGTTTTTGAACGTAGCTGGTTAAATCAAAACCCCACAGCCAAAAACGGTTTAATTCAGGTCTTAAGGTTTCCAACCATTAAAATATAAACTTTCAGAATCCAAAACTGTCAAATAATAAAGCTATCAGGAAGTGAAATCCAAGCAAGTTGTCATTTTCCCGTTTCTTTTAATTTATCATGTTTTATCGTTTATGAACATGCATGAACTTTTGACCCAACTTTCTAGATATAGCTTTCGACATTATATGTAAGTGTTTGCTAATGTATTCAAAATAGATAGTACTTAATCATTCAGTACTGACGTTCGCGTACGCAGTTCTGAAGTGCAGGTGTACTCAGTTATGAGGTGTCGGTACATGGTGAGTGTACACAGTTCTTGTGTGCTTTCAATAGGACGACTAGTAAATTAACGATTATTTTGGTATAAATATGTTGCAGTATTTATCAGATAATCAATACATTATTTTGCGACATATTTGGACTTATTGAAATGTTATTTCTTTACCTTTCTCAGTGATGTTTGTTTTCAAATCTGGCATTTTCAAATCTGACATTCGTAAAAGGTTTGTAAAATATCGGTTCGTGCATAAAATGATTAACTGAAAGATATAAGATAGATATACATGATAAGAACTAAATAAAGCTGATGATAAAGAAACAGATCCCCGCCCTTTTGTTTTGATCTTTTGACTACAAGCTATGATGTAACATGCAATGACATGAGGATTTTCAGAGACATTTTACTACGTGTTTGAAAACCTACAAACGTTTTCAAATAAAATCAAATATTAAAAAACAAGCAGGTTGAGTCGTCTATATCCCCCGCCATTTGGGATATTTTGAATAAAATGTATCTCCCGTTTAGACTGATGTCGTAAACTGTTCATCACTGTCAATTGTTTCACAATGCAACTTTCTTTGTTTTTGAATAATACTGCTGAAATAAAGACGTAAAAAGACCCAAAAGACATATTCAAACATTCTTAATACATATGAATTTGTTTTGATGAGCTAGGGCATATAGTTTTAAGTAATGCTCTAGGAAACGAAATTCTAAACAACGTTTCCAGGGAAACCCTCAAAATTCATAATCAAAAGGAGTTGAAGCCCCCAAAGGCACATCTACTCATATCAGTTGATCCATATACCAAGTTTCGTTGAGCTACGTCCTACAGTTACTAAGTTAGGCGGGGGATAAAAAGGTAATGTTTTTGAGACTCTATACACTTGTTATCTTTGATTCATTTTCATGTTTTGAAAACATCCTCAAACTACATCTAAAAAGCTTACTGTTTCATCTACAAATTTGAAATAAAATTTGA
The DNA here is from genome assembly GCA_916613615.1 of Steromphala cineraria. NCBI lineage: Eukaryota > Metazoa > Mollusca > Gastropoda > Trochida > Trochidae > Steromphala > Steromphala cineraria. Next base: position 55,934,056 of record OU744732.1, on the reverse strand, counting down.
AAAACGACATGACATTTCTTCTTAGTATGTTTAAGGCGTTATGATCGCCATTTGAACTGCTCTCCACATACCGAAACATCGTTACATTTTCCTTTGTGAATATCATAAGTGTGTATTTTGAGGCTTGAGGTATTGTAGAAGATTAACCACTGACTTTGCAGATACATGATCCACTGCATCGGTTTGATACATTGCCTAACATGTTCTTGTATGTTTCGTTAGGTTTAAAATTACTATTCGCTATCTTTGTGATTTTCTCCCAGCATGACGTAAAACATGACCATTTAATGTATATTTATGGTCGTAGGCCTTGTTACAGTTAGGGCAACATAAACGTCAAGTCTTCTGATGTGTGAGTTAGATATGTGACGTGAATCCAGTATGGCTCTTAAAACCCCTTCCAACAGTACTCGCAAAGTATCTTGAACGACTCATGGCAAAAATGTCTAGCAGGTATATTAACGCATACATGCCAACAGTTATGGCATTATACGTTATACCATTCATAGGCGGGGTGCATGGGGAGAGGCGGATATCTCCCCATTACCCCGCCTCTGAATGGTATAACAAATTTTTCTTATCGAATGTTTAAACAAAACGCATATAATATGAAGATAAAGAGTAAGAAAAACAATAACTGTTTACGTCATTTTCCTATAGTTTGTACAAAGCTTATCAGTTGATCAAAAGTAACCAGCTTGATCATGTGTTCGAGGTAACATACAGTGTAGATTTTCACGCTGTTTATGTGCCGGGGTATAAATGATTTATCACCCCGCTTAAGAGGGTGATATTAGTATTTATCCAGGGTCACGTGGACCAAGAGATCGAGATTCTTACATGAGGTAGGATAATTTCATTTATCCCCATCATTGCAGATTTATACTGGAAAGTTTTCAAGTTTTGGAAGAACAACCGCCAAACTGGTTGACTTTCCGCTGCAGGAGGACTCTGTACTGTCGATTTGCTGCTACTTGTTTCCACTACTTACTTGCTTCGCAAAGCTTATGAACAAAAGATCTCAACATTAATTGAGATTTTAAAAAGTCTAAATGAGAAAATGTTTAACAACGTTTTTGTATATAATTTTGCATAATCATGTATTCTTGGTGGTTAACTTAAAATACCTATAAGGGTGAATGGTACCATCAAACATTGTTGTCTTTTTGAGAAAATTAAAGAGAAAATGTACTTAACACATTAGTTTCTCATCCAGTTTTACTCTAGTAATGCGTACACACGCGCATAAGAACTGAATACACTCCATTTTATGAGCACGTCAGTACTGAATGATTGAGTACTATAAAATTGTTCATACATTAGCTAAACTAATGCACTGATCATAGTGAAATTCACACAAAATGTCGAAAACTATATCTATAAAATTGTGTCAGAAGCTCACAGGTTTTGATAAACGAAAAAACATAGATCCAAAGAAACGGGGAAAAGACAACTTAAAGGTGCGTTCTCACGGTGCGATCTGTAGTCACTACGTGTAGTCAGCGATATGTAGTACCGACAAAAATCGCGAGTATGATTGATATTTTAAATCGTAACAACTGTTCTCGCGAGAATATCGTAGTTCTAAAGCCAAAATGGATTCTTCAGGCGACGAAGAAACGCTGGCCGCACTAGGTGCTTACATCTATGTCATAGGCCAACGAAGAAAACAAAAGACAAGAAAGCGAAAGTCTGTTTGGGTCCGTAATTGGATAAGCAGACGGGGCGAGTTAGGGGCATATAATGCGCTATTACGGGAATTGCAATTAGAAGACCCTCGGTCACTCAAGAATTTTTTAAGGATGGACATGGGTAACTTTAATCAGTTACTTGATATGGTCAGGCCCTTTATCGAGAAACGATGCACCCCGATGCGAAACAGCATCCCCGCCGGAGAGAAGCTCGCCCTCACCCTACGATATCTAGCGAGTGGTATGTATATAAAGGCTACAAATTAAGATCTGAAAGCTAAATCAAAATAAAACAGAATAATGGATTTTCCTTTAGAATATCATGTTCCATTTATTAAGCAAAACAAATCACTGTAACATTCAAACCCGGAAGTAAAACAATATTCCTGTTATTATAAAGGGAGATAATGAAGCGCCAATAAAATACTCAACTGACATACTGACTGATCTGACTTATTTTTTACAGGAGACAGCTATCAATCTTTGGAATTCTTATACAGAATTCCCAAAAATACGATATGTCAATTCGTTCCTGAAGTTTGTGATGCTATCACTAAAGTTCTACACAAAGACTATGTGCAGGTACATGTATATACATTATTAACTTAAATAATTGTTGAATGGTAAAAAAAATTAAATATGATATCAAATAAAATTACAACATATCATTTAAAAATAACAAAATAGTCAAATGACATGCTTTAGCAATAACATTACAATAAAATATTGTATTTGTTGTGATTGTCATCATTTAATAATAATCAAAAATTCATATTTTTATAATATTTAAATTTAACAAAAGGATTAACAAAAAGAATGAAAGGAACAGATTCCAAATCTCTCTATTATTTTAGGTTGTTATAACTATGTATTTGTAAGATATGGATGAATGTTTAAGACCTTTATTATGCTTATTTTTAAGGTTCCTAACAGTGAAAGCCAGTGGAAGACCATCAGAGAGGAGTTTGAGACAAAGTGGCAATTCCCAAACTGCATAGGTGCCCTAGATGGGAAGCACTTCGCCGTCCGAGCTCCATGCAACAGTGGTTCAGCTTACTATAACTACAAAAAGTTCTTTAGTATAATACTCTTAGCTTTAGTTGATGCTAATTGCAAGTTCATATTTGTAGATGTAGGTGCTAATGGCAGAGCTGGTGACGCCTCTGTTTATGCCAATTCCGACCTCTCCCATGCCCTGGAGTCCAACTCTCTTCATCTGCCCTCACCCTCTCCACTTCCTGGAAGACAGGACCCTGTGCCCAGTGTAGTTGTAGGTGATGATGCCTTCGCACTCAAAAGTTATCTCATGAAGCCATTCCCTCTCAGAGATCTTTCTTATTCAAAGAGAGTATTTAACTATAGGTTATCTCGAGCAAGGAGAGTATCAGAGAATGCCTTTGGCATTTTAGTTAGCCGCTTTTGTATTTTCAGGAAGCCCCTTCAAGTTTCACCAGAGGTTGCTGAACAAATAATCATGGCCGCAATTTCTCTTCATAATTACCTAAAATCCAACAATGATGGTTTATATCAAGCACAACATGACTCTATTGAGTCAGCAGAGGGAACACATGCAACCATACCTGGTATTGCCCATCAAGGGGGTAACAGGTGTGCGAGCAGTGCACTGGACATTCGTGATGAAATAGCTGATTATTTCATGACGAATGGACAGGTTCCATGGCAATGGGACATGATTGTATAAAGAATGAAAATTATGATTGAATACAGATGAATACTTTTCATGATATGACAATCTGATGCAGGGTTTTGATGGGTGATGACTGGATAAAGGTTTTAGAGTATCATGTATTGACATTATTGCATGAAGTATATATGATAAGTTACCCTGGCATTGATAAGACAAAGTTTGCATAAAAAAATTTCATGTCCTGTTAACAATTGTAGATGGGAAAACTAAAGAACTATTTGATATGGTGAAATTTCCATTTCATAATTATTGTTTATATATGATTCCAAAAACTACAATTTGACACAATATAATTTAAGACTTGGTGAAATAGATGTTAATTTCTGTCTCATGTTAAGGGATGGGCAAGCGTGCTAACACGAGTACTTCATCAAAGATAACACAACACAAGAATTAGGTTAATGATGGTATTATTCTGAGTCTGGAAAAGGGACAAATCTGTGTTATAATTAATGAAATAAAATACACAATTTATTCCACAAGCAACATTTCATTGACCATGAAAATACAGATGATATTATACCATAATTTATGAAAAGGTGTTGAAATAATCTAAAAAGATATATACCAGGGAAGTTATAGTTTTAATTACAGTTTAGATTTCTATATGGCATTACTTACACAATAAAATAGTTACTAAGAATGATAACTGTAGTGTTCTAGTTTCCCTCCAATTCATTATTAAGATTTTACATACTCATAAAATCATACACTTAACAAAATAATTAACTGAACATGTAGTTTATTACTTAATGCCATACTATCATATTTAATGCTAGTCTGTCAGCCAGACCCTAAAATAAAATGCAAGCCTAAGCAAGTCTATAATAAGACTTGAGGGCTCAAATGAAGAAATTTCAGTCTCCTTTTCATCATATTTTTCAGAATTTCAGATTTATTAATAAAAAATTCATTTCAGAGTCTTATTGATAGACTTACTTAATGCCTCAATACACTCATTCACAAAATTTACACAAACAAAAATTTCAGGACTGGTTATGTTTCAAATCTATATTGTGCAAGATTAATTAATTCATACAAGAATCATTTTAAAAAGTGACTATTTCAAAATTTTGAACAATAATGAAAATGAGAATTTCAATATAATATACATTTTTTGGATCATACAATTACTGTTCATTTTCAAACATGAAATCATACATTAATTGTTGTATTTTCAACTTTAGTTGTTGTTTCATCCTTGGATTTGTAATCTTTTTAATTTCTAGTCCTATCTGACTACCAAAAAGGTAGTCGGCATCATTCAGTCGGTCTACCTTAGACTTATTTTTTTCTTCAATAGCCAGAAGTGATCTAACAACAATTTGTTCCATGTCGCCTGTAGGTGTAGAAACCTTCTTTTTCTTGCTGGGAACTGGAGTCGGCTGGAGCACTGAGCTGTCTTGGTGCGATTGATCCTGAAATTGGGAATTTTACAAATAATCAAGGTTTCTTAAATTGATTTATCATCCAAGCCTCGGATATTTGTTACTTTTATCAACTTGTGTTGATATATTTGATATCAGAAGACACTTGGGTGAGATTCTCTATATATCTTCTGGACATGATATTTTCTTTAAATATTGTTGATTTATAATGATAATAATAATAAATATGAACTTGATTCTGTCATGATTGTATTTACATTCAATAAAATTGACTAATAATTGACTAAAAGGTACATATGACTCTATATCTGTATTAAAGAGATGATTATCATATTGATAGTATCCCATATGTATGCAATAGGTATGGATAGAATGCCATAATGTTAGATTTTCTTGAGAATTTCTTATTCTATCATATTTCATGAAATGATACAGGTATTATAATATATTACATTATACTGTGTAAAACATCATGAAGATGTAAAACATGTAATGAATAAAATCTGGGAAATATAGATACATGTTTGTTTTTTATATACAAAGTGGAAAATCCAATAAGTCAAAGATATTCATGACTCACCTCTGTAGCCTGTTCTTCTGTCGGTGACTCACTGTGCTCCACACTAGCTGACTGTTGGGTAACTGTCTCATCCTTCACCTGGAAGAAACTAATTGCAATGTGAATATTGTAAAGGGTCATAATCAAAAATTCAGAATCATTTAAAGTACAAAGAGGAATGTATACAGGATATATTAATACTGACAAAATAATTCAGCACTGTTTATATTGGTATTACTATGGCTGACAGGTAACTGTACAGTGTCTACCCAACGGCCATACTTAGTATAATCAAACATGAATAGAAAAAAAAACATTATCTGTCACACTTAAATAATAAGGGGGAATCTGACATATCAAAATCAATGTTGTATTTACCATGTTGCTGAATGATTGCCTCTGTTGTACATGGCACCTGAGGAAGGGATCCAAGAGTGGGAAGAACTCCCACGTGGACTTGTATACTTCATCCACTCCCGCACCACTCTTCTCAGATGAATTGATCTTCTTCAATTCTCTGCCATAGTATGTTCTAAGACTAGAAATTTTGGCAGACACTTGTTCAACTGAAAAACACCAAAAGAAAGTTTCTTATTATATGTCTATATAGGCATATTGATTTTTCAAAGTATATATTCCACAATGACACAAAAGTTTGACAAAAACTATTTCAGTGATATTTTTAAAGTAAATATCATTTTAAATAAAAATGACTTTGATTCATCAAATTTCATATGGAAAAATTGAAAAACATGAAGTGACAATTTGATCTAATATTATCACATTAAGATATTGCATAATGTAAAGAGTTACAAGAAAATAAACTGATAAATTATGAGGGCGGTTTGATAATAAAAAGACTTTCTTTCACATAAAAAAATGGTTTATTAGTAAATATGCTTCAATATGTTACTTATGTCTTTTAGGTTTTTGCCATTATATTTTTTCTTAAGCAAATTGTATATGAATATTCCTGGATGTACATATGAACCCTCTGCTGCAAATAACCCACAAAGTACTTTAAAATCTGTTTGGATTTGTTCACAGAAGAGAGTCAAAATGACTGTCTGAAAACACATGATGACTGAAAACAGATAACTTGGCGATATATATAATATTCATTAGTTGACATGAAATTCGGGGACTGGTGGATATTTCATTAGATACAACATGCAGGAAAGAATATCAGACATATTCAAAAGTTCTTATGCGCCCGGTTAAATTGCATTCAAACTCAAGTGTTTTTTTATTGAATCTAAACACTGGAAAGCACATGTCGTCTGCGGGTCATGTTGACCTGTCAAACACTCACTTGTCATTTCCCGGCCGTGACACGACATCTGTTGTGAAATCATTGTCTGCGCTGCAATGCGATGGTCCCGCTTTGAGTAATGTACATGCTGTAAATTCCACAGACATTCCTGCGCCAGGTAATATCCAATAAAAAGTTCGGTTTCAGTTCTGGAGAGATCGAGACGCGATCCGCGACTTGTTTTTGTTTCCATCTTGGATTCAAGGGAGGTAACTCGCACTGATTGATTCGACGCGTTTTCATTGGCTGAGAGCCTGCGATTTGTAGTAGGAAATAGGACATGCTCTAAAGGTGCGTTCTCACGGTGCGATCTGTAGTCACTACCTGTAGTCAGCGATATGTAGTACCGACAAAAATCGCGAGTATGATTGATATTTTAAATCGTAACAACTGTTCTCGCGAGAATATCGTAGTTCTAAAGCCAAAATGGATTCTTCAGGCGACGAAGAAACGCTGGCCGCACTAGGTGCTTACATCTATGTCATAGGCCAACGAAGAAAACAAAAGACAAGAAAGCGAAAGTCTGTTTGGGTCCGTAATTGGATAAGCAGACGGGGCGAGTTAGGGGCATATAATGCGCTATTACGGGAATTGCAATTAGAAGACCCTCGGTCACTCAAGAATTTTTTAAGGATGGACATGGGTAACTTTAATCAGTTACTTGATATGGTCAGGCCCTTTATCGAGAAACGATGCACCCCGATGCGAAACAGCATCCCCGCCGGAGAGAAGCTCGCCCTCACCCTACGATATCTAGCGAGTGGTATGTATATAAAGGCTACAAATTAAGATCTGAAAGCTAAATCAAAATAAAACAGAATAATGGATTTTTCTTTAGAATATCATGTTCCATTTATTAAGCAAAACAAATCACTGTAACATTCAAACCCGGAAGTAAAACAATATTCCTGTTATTATAAAGGGAGATAATGAAGCGCCAATAAAATACTCAACTGACATACTGACTGATCTGACTTATTTTTTACAGGAGACAGCTATCAATCTTTGGAATTCTTATACAGAATTCCCAAAAATACGATATGTCAATTCGTTCCTGAAGTTTGTGATGCTATCACTAAAGTTCTACACAAAGACTATGTGCAGGTACATGTATATACATTATTAACTTAAATAATTGTTGAATGGTAAAAAAAATTAAATATGATATCAAATAAAATTACAACATATCATTTAAAAATAACAAAATAGTCAAATGACATGCTTTAGCAATAACATTACAATAAAATATTGTATTTGTTGTGATTGTCATCATTTAATAATAATCAAAAATTCATATTTTTATAATATTTAAATTTAACAAAAGGATTAACAAAAAGATTGAAAGGAACAGATTCCAAATCTCTCTATTATTTTAGGTTGTTATAACTATGTATTTGTAAGATATGGATGAATGTTTAAGACCTTTATTATGCTTATTTTTAAGGTTCCTAACAGTGAAAGCCAGTGGAAGACCATCAGAGAGGAGTTTGAGACAAAGTGGCAATTCCCAAACTGCATAGGTGCCCTAGATGGGAAGCACTTCGCCGTCCGAGCTCCATGCAACAGTGGTTCAGCTTACTATAACTACAAAAAGTTCTTTAGTATAATACTCTTAGCTTTAGTTGATGCTAATTGCAAGTTCATATTTGTAGATGTAGGTGCTAATGGCAGAGCTGGTGACGCCTCTGTTTATGCCAATTCCGACCTCTCCCATGCCCTGGAGTCCAACTCTCTTCATCTGCCCTCACCCTCTCCACTTCCTGGAAGACAGGACCCTGTGCCCAGTGTAGTTGTAGGTTATGATGCCTTCGCACTCAAAAGTTATCTCATGAAGCCATTCCCTCTCAGAGATCTTTCTTATTCAAAGAGAGTATTTAACTATAGGTTATCTCGAGCAAGGAGAGTATCAGAGAATGCCTTTGGCATTTTAGTTAGCCGCTTTTGTATTTTCAGGAAGCCCCTTCAAGTTTCACCAGAGGTTGCTGAGCAAATAATCATGGCCGCAATTTCTCTTCATAATTACCTAAAATCCAACAATGATGGTTTATATCAAGCACAACATGACTCTATTGAGTCAGCAGAGGGAACACATGCAACCATACCTGGTATTGCCCATCAAGGGGGTAACAGGTGTGCGAGCAGTGCACTGGACATTCGTGATGAAATAGCTGATTATTTCATGACGAATGGACAGGTTCCATGGCAATGGGACATGATTGTATAAAGAATGAAAATTATGATTGAATACAGATGAATACTTTTCATGATATGACAATCTGATGCAGGGTTTTGATGGGTGATGACTGGATAAAGGTTTTAGAGTATCATGTATTGACATTATTGCATGAAGTATATATGATAAGTTACCCTGGCATTGATAAGACAAAGTTTGGATTAAAAATTTTCATGTCCTGTTAACAATTGTAGATGGGAAAACTAAAGAACTATTTGATATGGTGAAATTTCCATTTCATAATTATTGTTTATATATGATTCCAAAAACTACAATTTGACACAATATAATTTAAGACTTGGTGAAATAGATGTTAATTTCTGTCTCATGTTAAGGGATGGGCAAGCGTGCTAACACGAGTACTTCATCAAAGATAACACAACACAAGAATTAGGTTAATGTTGGTATTATTCTGAGTCTGGAAAAGGGACAAATCTGTGTTATAATTAATGAAATAAAATACACAATTTATTCCACAAGCAACATTTCATTGACCATGAAAATACAGATGATATTATACCATAATTTATGAAAAGGTGTTGAAATAATCTAAAAAGATATATACCAGGGAAGTTATAGTTTTAATTACAGTTTAGATTTCTATATGGCATTACTTACACAATAAAATAGTTACTAAGAATGATAACTGTAGTGTTCTAGTTTCCCTCCAATTCATTATTAAGATTTTACATACTCATAAAATCATACACTTAACAAAATAATTAACTGAACATGTAGTTTATTACTTAATGCCATACTATCATATTTAATGCTAGTCTGTCAGCCAGACCCTAAAATAAAATGCAAGCCTAAGCAAGTCTATAATAAGACTTGAGGGCTCAAATGAAGAAATTTCAGTCTCCTTTTCATCATATTTTTCAGAATTTCAGATTTATTAATAAAAAATTCATTTCAGAGTCTTATTGATAGACTTACTTAATGCCTCAATACACTCATTCACAAAATTTACACAAACAAAAATTTCAGGACTGGTTATGTTTCAAATCTATATTGTGCAAGATTAATTAATTCATACAAGAATCATTTTAAAAAGTGACTATTTCAAAATTTTGAACAATAATGAAAATGAGAATTTCAATATAATATACATACAATTACTGTTCATTTTCAAACATGAAATCATACATTAATTGTTGTATTTTCAACTTTAGTTGTTGTTTCATCCTTGGATTTGTAATCTTTTTAATTTCTAGTCCTATCTGACTACCAAAAAGGTAGTCGGCATCATTCAGTCGGTCTACCTTAGACTTATTTTTTTCTTCAATAGCCAGAAGTGATCTAACAACAATTTGTTCCATGTCGCCTGTAGGTGTAGAAACCTTCTTTTTCTTGCTGGGAACTGGAGTCGGCTGGAGCACTGAGCTGTCTTGGTGCGATTGATCCTGAAATTGGGAATTTTACAAATAATCAAGGTTTCTTAAATTGATTTATCATCCAAGCCTCGGATATTTGTTACTTTTATCAACTTGTGTTGATATATTTGATATCAGAAGACACTTGGGTGAGATTCTCTATATATCTTCTGGACATGATATTTTCTTTAAATATTGTTGATTTATAATGATAATAATAATAAATATGAACTTGATTCTGTCATGATTGTATTTACATTCAATAAAATTGACTAATAATTGACTAAAAGGTACATATGACTCTATATCTGTATTAAAGAGATGATTATCATATTGATAGTATCCCATATGTATGCAATAGGTATGGATAGAATGCCATAATGTTAGATTTTCTTGAGAATTTCTTATTCTATCATATTTCATGAAATGATACAGGTATTATAATATATTACATTATGCTGTGTAAAACATCATGAAGATGTAAAACATGTAATGAATAAAATCTGGGAAATATAGATACATGTTTGTTTTTTATATACAAAGTGGAAAATCCAATAAGTCAAAGATATTCATGACTCACCTCTGTAGCCTGTTCTTCTGTCGGTGACTCACTGTGCTCCACACTAGCTGACTGTTGGGTAACTGTCTCATCCTTCACCTGGAAGAAACTAATTGCAATGTGAATATTGTAAAGGGTCATAATCAAAAATTCAGAATCATTTAAAGTACAAAGAGGAATGTATACAGGACATATTAATACTGACAAAATAATTCAGCACTGTTTATATTGGTATTACTATGGCTGACAGGTAACTGTACAGTGTCTACCCAACGGCCATACTTAGTATAATCAAACATGAATAGAAAAAAAAACATTATCTGTCACACTTAAATAATAAGGGGGAATCTGACATATCAAAATCAATGTTGTATTTACCATGTTGCTGAATGATTGCCTCTGTTGTACATGGCACCTGAGGAAGGGATCCAAGAGTGGGAAGAACTCCCACGTTGACTTGTATACTTCATCCACTCCCGCACCACTCTTCTCAGATGAATTGATCTTCTTCAATTCTCTGCCATAGTATGTTCTAAGACTAGAAATTTTGGCAGACACTTGTTCAACTGAAAAACACCAAAAGAAAGTTTCTTATTATATGTCTATATAGGCATATTGATTTTTCAAAGTATATATTCCACAATGACACAAAAGTTTGACAAAAACTATTTCAGTGATATTTTTAAAGTAAATATCATTTTAAATAAAAATGACTTTGATTCATCAAATTTCATATGGAAAAATTGAAAAACATGAAGTGACAATTTGATCTAATATTATCACATTAAGATATTGCATAATGTAAAGAGTTACAAGAAAATAAACTGATAAATTATGAGGGCGGTTTGATAATAAAAAGACTTTCTTTCACATAAAAAAATGGTTTATTAGTAAATATGCTTCAATATGTTAATTATGTCTTTTAGGTTTTTGCCATTATATTTTTTCTTAAGCAAATTGTATATGAATATTCCTGGATGTACATATGAACCCTCTGCTGCAAATAACCCACAAAGTACTTTAAAATCTGTTTGGATTTGTTCACAGAAGAGAGTCAAAATGACTGTCTAAAAACACATGATGACTGAAAACAGATAACTTGGCGATATATATAATATTCATTAGTTGACATGAAATTCGGGGACTGGTGGATATTTCATTAGATACAACATGCAGGAAAGAATATCAGACATATTCAAAAGTTCTTATGCGCCCGGTTAAATTGCATTCGAACTCAAGTGTTTTTTTTATTGAATCTAAACACTGGAAAGCACATGTCGTCTGCGGGTCATGTTGACCTGTCAAACACTCACTTGTCATTTCCCGGCCGTGACACGACATCTGTTGTGAAATCATTGTCTGCGCTGCAATGCGATGGTCCCGCTTTGAGTAATGTACATGCTGTAAATTCCACAGACATTCCTGCGCCAGGTAATATCTGTTGTGATCGGCGGTTTCCGGAAAGTACATCCGGGGATAGGTCACGACCTCGGGACCCCTGCTCGATCACCCAGTGAGTTTAGCAGTATCTTTTGAAGTGTCAACACGTGCCTTTATCGAGTGACGGACCATACCACCGATACGAGGCCTCTGACGCCGATATGATAGACTCCAGAGAACTATTAACCTGAAGCAAGTGGTATATCGGGACTTATCCCGCTGTTCCCCAGGGACCTATCCCTGCCCCCAGAAGTGATATACCGGGACTTATCCCGCTGTACCCCAGGGACTTATCCCTGCCCAGGCTCTTGGGAAGTTAGTACTTTCTTGTGAACCCCAGGTTCACAACAATGGCGCTGTGACAAACAACGGAAGGGAAAACTTTTCTGTTACCGGTCACGAACTTCATTTTTCGAAAGGGAGTGGAGGGTGAGTAAAAGACTTTTGAGACTTTTCTCCACTGTCATTCGGATATCGCATTTATCGCATTCATCCTTCGCCTGGCAGGTTTTCATGGTGACATATCAACCTGTCAATTCTGCCGGCGAAATTGTCTTGTTTGGGAATTTCACGAAGTTTTCAAGGTGATATATCAACCGCGACAACTACGGAAATTCTCTGACACTGTCTTTCATTGATTGTGTTTGAATGTACTGCATCCAAAATGGTTTTGCGTACATTTTCCATGTAATTTTGTGATTGTGAAACACGTGTTGGGAAGCACATGCAATCCGTGCAGGGTGAGTGGACATTCCTGCCACGCTGTGAAGTACGAGAAGTAAGTGACTTTATTTGCTTAAATTCATTTGGACATGCATTCAAAATTCATGTGATGGAATTACACACGCTGTCATTGTGTGTGTAAACTTTGATAAATATTATCAACTCGCTTTCCAATTTGACAATTCAGCGGAAGTTACCTTGGCGCAGAAGCATTGCGCACCGATATTGTTTACATCCGGAACAGTGTTTACATGTAAACAGAGTGTGAAAGCATGGAAGGTAATATCAAGCATTTAACTGGTTTGTCTTTTGTTATCACTGTGATTAATCTCGCGTGATTACTCTGGAACATTTCACATTATTATATTGAATTGCTTACATGTGATAAACAATCTTTCAAGCAATTTCTTAAATTGAGGATCATCATTACGACATGAATTGAGTGTTTTTATGCAAATGTTCATGAACGTTTTCAATGGTAAGCATCTCTATTGAAATGAACGATTTCTAATGACAATATCAATGAACTGATTTGAAATGAAATACACGGCAATTGTTTGACATTTATCAGACTTTCACTAAATCAGGGATGAGAAAGTGACATTTAGTATAGTTTCACCAATACTGATTGTAAAAGACAACAAACATGAGCTCAATTCTCATCAACAACCCAACAACGGAAGGTCAAGTTATTCAAGTTAACTTTGATAATGTTCAAGAGATGAAGAATAAGGGCATGACGAAATCACAAATTCGTGCTATTCAAGATCTCAGGAAAAAGGGACATAATATTATGCTTGATGACATTGCAAGCAACTGTTATTTTCCAGAGAATTGCTACGACCGTCTGAGCTTCAACCCATCTGAGAAGCGAGCATCCCATCCTTCCCTGACAGAAAGGAGGGTGGAAGTAGAATCAGTCGGCGATGTCTCTCCAGAGAAGTTATCCAGAGCCACCAGGGAAAGAAGCAGATTATCTTATCAGCTTGGTGGACAGGGCCAGCAGGCCCCAATAGATGTACACATGCTTGGTCAGGTACTTCAGGATGTTTTAGCAGGCTTTATGGGGGAATCCATCAAATCAGTGACAGAATCAGTCCACACCGACCTAGCAGTCTTGACAGAAACAATGACCAAGTTAACACAGAAAGTGTCAGATTTGTCAGATAATATGACTGAGGTTGTCACAAGAATAGAGAACAGAGTTGAAGATTTGGATATTTACATGACTGGTAAAATTGGCCAGTTATCAGATGACATTGAAGCACTCAGACAGCAACTTAAAGTTGAGGATTCCAAGCCAAAGCATCTGTGGAGGGAGCCTGAAGTAATCCTTCCTGAACCTTTGATACAGTTGAGTGTTCAGGATAGTGAGCCCAAACCAACACTGCTTCCTGCTGGAAATGACAACTCTAAGACACTCGTGGGACATCATGACCCTAATGACGAAGACCATGCAACTCCTGATGCTGGGAGTTGTCATGATGTCAACGGAAGCTACACCATCCCTGACAGACACAGTGCGTGTGACAGACAAATCAATGACGACGACCCACCTTCAGAAGAGGACACAGACCATAACAGGAATAGTCAGAGCCACCAACCTCAAACTCTGCTTAAGGGTAACAAATTCAAGATACCAATAGACACAATTGCATATAATGGCAAAAGTTCATGGTTGGCATTTAACCTAAAGTTCTCATTACTTGCATCTTTATATGACTGGACAGAAGATGAAAAGCTACTGAATCTATGCTTAGCTTTGAAAGATGAGGCCAGCACATTCTACACATCCTGCATGAGGATTGATGAGAACATCACATCGGTTGTCCTGTTACACAAATTAAGGAAAAGGTTTGATGTCAGGGAGTCGGCATCATCTGCAAGACATCGCTTTACCAGTATGACACAAAAACCAAACGAGTCGTTGGAAGCATGGGGTGACAGATTGTCGTCAACTGCTCACATAGCTTATCCCAATTTTCCCGAAGACTTTGTTGAGCAGGAAATTGTGGATCTCTTTTGTGTGGGATGTCATGATACGGACGCTGGTACTTTTGTTTACAATTTGGGACCAGCAAACTTGGAAGACGCAATAAACAAAATCCGACGTTATCAACAGTTTAATTTGTCATCTATTGATCATCCTGCTAATAATGCAACACTGTTATCGGACTCCGAGGATGAAGAGAGACCTTCACCAACAAGTCAGTCAAGTTGGTCTTCTGGATACACATCTGGAAGCATGAATGACAAGTCTTTAAACTAGGCGGGGGAAAGTCTGTCGGCCCACCCTTTCCCCTTAACGGTCTTAACCTGGAAGGACCACCCCCGTGGCCACCTGATGATTTTGCTTTTATCGTTGACCATAATGCGTCGTATGGACATCTTCCTCTTTTTGAGAAGAGGGAAGGGAGATGTTGTGACAATTGATTTGCTATGTTGCTTCTCAGCAGCATATCTTGCTGCCTCGCAGGTAAATTTCTCGCGAGCCATAAAACGTTTCAAGTCAAACGTTTTTTAAAGATCTCCAAAAACAAACCTGAAAATGAAAATCAGATCTGAACATTCTTAAAGGACCAGACCTACACTCCTCCAGGTATAAATGAGACCCTGCCACATGTAAGGGGGGCCTTATAAAACTGGGAGGAGTGTTGTGATCGGCGGTTTCCGGAAAGTACATCCGGGGATAGGTCACGACCTCGGGACCCCTGCTCGATCACCCAGTGAGTTTAGCAGTATCTTTTGAAGTGTCAACACGTGCCTTTATCGAGTGACGGACCATACCACCGATACGAGGCCTCTGACGCCGATATGATAGACTCCAGAGAACTATTAACCTGAAGCAAGTGGTATATCGGGACTTATCCCGCTGTACCCCAGGGACCTATCCCTGCCCCCAGAAGTGATATACCGGGACTTATCCCGCTGTACCCCAGGGACTTATCCCTGCCCAGGCTCTTGGGAAGTAAGTACTTTCTTGTGAACCCCAGGTTCACAACATATCCAATAAAAAGTACGGTTTCAGTTCTGGAGAGATCGAGACGCGATCCGCGACTTGTTTTTGTTTCCATCTTGGATTCAAGGGAGGTAACTCGCACTGATTGATTCGACGCGTTTTCATTGGCTGAGAGCCTGCGATTTGTAGTAGGAAATAGGACATGCTCTAATTTCCGCGACTTGCTTGCTACAAGTTGTTTACGATGCAAAATCGGTCCGATGTAGGGGTTCACACGTATCGATCGTGTTGCAAGCTACATGTTGTTACTACAGGTTGCACCGTGAGAACGCCCCTTAATTTCCGCGACTCGCTTGCTACAAGTTGTTTACGATGCAAAATCGGTCCGATGTAGGGGTTCACACGTATCGATCTTGTTGCAAGCTACATGTTGTTACTACAGGTTGCACCGTGAGAACGCCCCTTAAGTCGTTTTCACTTCCCAATAGCGTTTTTATTCGACAGTTTTGGATTCTGAATGTTAATATCTAAATGCTTGGAAACCTTAAGAACAAAATTATACCTTTATTTATGCCTTTGGGTATAAATGTTACTAGCTACGTACCAAAATCCGGGACCACCTATGATATTTTTCTAATATCTAAGCTGCAGCAGTACTGCCAAATTGAGTACACTTGCAAAGTACTGAAAATCGCTCCTACACCGCTCCTACACTGTGTAACCCTTGGATACATTTCGACGATCTTTTAACCCTTGGACCTCGTAAGATTTGCATTTCATTTTGATGTTGATTGTTGACAGTCCCTTCGTCTTTGTTTACATGGCCGACTGACTCGCGATCGGCTAGCCATTTATCCGCTTGATTCACAGGCGCTTTATTGTCACCGATTGACATGCAGGTTGCCTTATGAATACATTTGGTCAAGTACTAAGACTACTAACACTTGAATTCATTTCGATGATCTTATTTAACCCTTGGACCCAATAAGATCACTTTGTTTCTAATTTTTGACAGTCCATTGTGTACGTGACCGATTGACTCGAAGTTGTTTGGGTAGCAGTGAATTTCAAGTTAATTTCCAAAGTCCGAAATTTATATTTTAACCCTCGTGATCATTTGAAAATTAAGCAACCGTCTTTAGATCTTACCCATTTTTAGTGTTAGGGTAACATTATTCAGATATGTCATTTCATGTTCACTTGTGAATTTTCCCGAATGTGAAGAATTTAACCGAGATGTCTGCCAAGATACCAGGATATTTTTTATATAAAAACAATACTCAAGGTAAGTACCAATGGCGACTGTATTTAAAATAACAACAATAGCAAGTGAACATTTGTTTAACACGAATTTGCCCTTGAAATCAATGACATGTTGAGTTTACATGTACAAGGCCAAACCCCATCGGAAATGCATGCCCGTGTGTTATCAATTCATGAGTGAAAAGAAATGAAAATATTATTTTTCTCTCAGAAACAATTACATTATCCACAATAAAACTGGCATGTTACTATCATTTTTAATATTTTCATTAACAACAGTATGGGATATTTGATAATATAAAATCAACAGTGGACGCTCGATGACGCCTTTTGAACTTGAGAATATTTATAATAACGATAACATACAATCGTTCAAATAGGCCTATCGCTATAAAAAAAATTTATCTTACTACAAAAACTGACAAAAACACCACGAAAACATACCGATTCAGGCAAGTCTAATTTCCAAAGTTACCTCTCCCTTATTTGGAAGCATTCGACATGTGGTTTGAATTGACCAATCAGCGACGAGGAAAGTCATCGTGTTTTCCCTTTGATTACCAACGATTGCATGGAACGTTTTGAGTAATAGGGGAGACCGGGGCATGCACGTCCCCTTTTCACTAAAATGTAAATAATGAGTTGTTTTTTTCGCAATATACTAGTGTACGTTTGTACATATATTAAACCATACCTTAACTTTATTGCAATAATTGTCGAAAGTGCCTAACGTAACTAGTTTGCCAATAACTTTACTTTAAAGACAACGAGTTGAAAAACCGAACATGCCCCGCATTGGGGTAAGTTCGGTTTCCCTCAGGGGCAGGTTCGGCCATCCTTGGGAACAATCAGAACATGTTCAGCCCACAGGCCCCCGGGTCATTGAGCAATCATCCCTTTGAAAAAAATAAAATAAAATTTGAGATGACCCCCAGATTTGACAGCCTTCGTAGATACATAATATTAACAGGGAAGACACACCAGATACTGAAATTTCACCTGTGATGAACATACTTAATGAAATATACTTGATCAAAAACCCATGACAATAAAACCAATTTCACCATCAATACATGCGTTCCTTTATTCATTTTCATCAGTATATGACATCCGAATTGCCAAATAAGGTTTCAATTCTACTCACGTTAAATTATCCTTTTCAAGTGACAGTCTTCTTTCACGTTCAGTTCGTTTTATACTATTATTTTTCATTTCCCCGTCAACGATTACACTTCTTATCGGAGAAAATTGCAATACTTCAATATGTAAAATGTTTTAACCATACCTTCAGCGCGAGGCGACGCGATTGGGCTTCCTGTACATATTCTTCCTCTACAAATACTCAACAGTGAAGTCCACAACTTTAATAAATCTAACTACCTTAAGAAACTTCTTTGAGAGGCATATAATTAAGTTGGAAAGACAATCATGCAATCCTACTGTGTATTGTACTATTTATTTATATTTGCTCCTACATGTATTTCATTACTCTCCCTCTGCTTGAGAACGACACAAGAATCTATGTCGACACGTCGCATACTATGAATGAATTTGTCATCCATATAATCCTCCGCATGACCTTAATAATCATTATAAGAAGTATTGACTATTGCAACATTGAAATATTGTTGCCCTTAACGTGTTGTTTGAGTAGATCAGTGAACGAGTGTGTGCTTTGTTGAACGTATCAATTCGGAATTTCAACTGTACATTGAGTCATTTTTGAAGGGGAAATGATCTTCATGTTAAACAGTTAATAATATTTAGGTATTATTATGTAATGCAGCTGAAGTGGTTACCAGTCCTGTCTGTCTGTTTTTCCGTATCTGATACATTGTATCGAGCTCATAAATCAACAATTTCATTTGATTATAAGTGCCGTTAACAACAAATTTGTGAATATCTTCATAACAAGTTTGGGTTCTGCCCAGCTGATAACTTCCAAACTATATAGCTCAGTTTTGTAAATTTCTGGCAAATTATTGAATCTTTATGTAGTGATTGCACTTGGAAATCAAATCCCCCCTTGTATAATATTGTATTGTCTTGTTGTCCTTTCGTAAGAAGGTAATTATGATCACAATTACGTACAACACTAATACATGTACCACTATAATATTTTGTCTTCAAAGTACCACCATTGCAAGAATATTCACGATGAAAAGCACATTATTTCTCTATAGCAACATTTATATGAGTGTATATCCATTGCTATTTCTCGGGTAGGGAAATGTATGTTCACACTAACATCGAAACTTATAAAACTAACTTCTCTAAAAACTTGTATCACACACTAGCTCATTTAATAATCCAAACTTTAACCCTATTTCTTGACAGAACTGGATACTGTAGGATTTCACCATGCCCAGGCATCGGTAGAATCGCTGTCAACAAAAATTTATCTCAAACTTGTATGTCGCACTATCTCATATGATAATAATAACAATTTATTACGCTAAGCCTTTTTTTGACAGAGCTGATTACTATACAATTTTACCATACCCAGGCTTCCGTATCATCGTTCTTATAAGAACTTCTCTCAAACTTGTTTCACACACTAGATCATGTAATCCTAATTCTAACCTTGTTTCTTGACAGAGCTGGTTACTACACAATGTCACCATACCCAGGCTTCCGTATCATTGCTGTCAACAACAACTCTCTCTCAAGCTTGTTTCACACACTAGATAATGTAATCCTAATTCTATCGATCCCTGTTTCGTGACAGAGCTGGTAACTACACAATGTCACCATACCCAGGCTTCCGTATAATCGCTGTCAACAACAACTTCTGCTATGTTCAAAACTGGTGGCTCTTGATCAACACCACCGATCCAGCCGGACATCTTCACTGGCTAGCCCGGACTCTGCAGATGGCTGAAGATAAAGGGGAGAAGGTGGTTATTTATTGATTGTTGCGGGGTTTTTTTTCAAAAAGATTTTTTTTTGGAGGGATGTTGATAAATCAGAATTGCCGAAAACGGTGATCCAAAAAAAACAACGTTTTAATTATATAAAGATGTTACATGTAAGATGATTATGTTCAGCAGAAGCAGAACTACTTCTTTGCTTTGACGTAACATTTTTTGTGCTGCTCAAACAGAACCAAGGGGTCTGAAATCGCGTAGTGTAGTAGGAGATTTGCGGGATTTTGAAAAAATACAAAACTTGCAGTCTAAGTAAACCTAGCCTCACTATTATCCGTTACACTGCTATACTGAGTCTAGAAAGGCTTGATTGAGAGTCGCGTCAGCCCACGTGACCAAGTTGACCGATCAGAACTGAGCTTACCAAGCCACAATAGTCTGCCTTCGCACGTATAACGTTGGAGGGTCATAGGTCGCAGAAAGGTCGGCTGACGCGACCCTCAACCAGACCTTTCTAGACTCAGTATAGCAGTGTAACGGATAATAGTGAGGCTAGGTTTTCTTAGACTGACAAAAAATGTGTCTTGGAGGGATAAATCGATAAATCAGAACTGCCGAAATAAGTGTTACAAAAAGACTTTTTAATTATATAAAGATGTACCATGAAAGTTGATAGAAGGTCGTAGGTATGTTCAGATGAGAAGATAAAGGGGTAAAGGAATTATTTAATGAAGATGTTAAATAAAGAAGGAATTCCTTTTTGTTATATTGGCTCAAACTCTTCAAATGGCTGGTGCTAAAGGGGAGAAGGTTTATTTATGAAGATGTTGTATCAAAGATTTGGACTTGGTAGTTATTAATTTCACAGGCTGTCTGAGACTGATATTTTCACTGTCGGGGTCAGTCTTAGGAGATTGCTGCAAAAAAGGGGAGAAATGTGTATTTCATTAAGATGTTGTATTTAAAAACATAGCAATTACTATTTTTTTTATTTTCACCGACTCAGATTTAGTAAATGGCTTCGGATAAAGTTTTTTGTTTTTGTAGTTATGCTGACTCAATATCTGCAGATGAATAAATGGGGAAATGTTAAAATGTTATTTTGAAGGAAACGTGGTTGTTTGTTTATACCATAATCATCTACACTAACTAGCCAATATTGAGCAGATCGCTTGACATAAAGTCGGGGATAAAGTGGTATATTTATGGAAGGTATTTGTTCTTATGTTATCGTCTTAACTGATATACTCAGATTCAGGTTACAGGCGAATTGGGGAGAAGATAATTTTTTATCAAGGTTTTGAATTTAAAGTAAGGTAGTTTCTAGCTTATTACCCAACTATCACCATTGTCAAGCTTTGCCGATGACTGTTTATGTATGGAAGAAGGTTTATCTTTTTAAGATGTTATAACAAAGAAGGAAGTCATGTTAACTGTAAAATGACGTAACTTGTCTGATGGCTTAAAATAAAAGGAGGAAGGTTTATTTATAAAAATATTATATTAAAAGAAGGAAGTACTTTGTAGTTATTTTAACGGTGAAATGACCAAGCTCTTCATATGCCTGAATATAAATGTAGGAAGATTTATTTATAAAATGGTATCACAAACAAGATATTTCATCGTAGTTATGTTACCTTTGGATTGACAAAACTCTTCATATGCCTGAAAATAAATGAAGAATGGTTTATTTATAAAATGTTATATTTAAGGAGATATTTTGTCATAGTTATGTTACCTTCTGATTGACAAAACTCTTCAGATGACTATACGTCCACGTCTCTCTATCTACAAAAAGTCAAAAACTCTTTTTGTGCAGGTTTTTATCCTGCAGCATCACCCCACAAACTGTATGAAGGCTTGGAGCTGAAATTTCTACAGAATCGTTGACAGGTATAAACTCGCCAATCAGTGTCTCAAATGATGGACATGTTCTTAAACATAAATTGGACAACCGCGACAGTTTTGGACGAACAAACAAGAAAGAACCTTTTGAAGAAATTGAGATTTCTAATATCCTACAGCATAAACAATAGAAAATGAAATACCTATAATATATATGTAAATTTCTCTTCAGTGATAAAAAGTTATCACTAACAGTGATGTTTTTTTTAAATCGACCATTTCTCTTTATATAACTCTTATTGTCTTGCTATAACTGTTTTATTAACATGGCACTAGGATCAGGAGATAATCAATAACTCTTTTACTTTTAAGGTACGAAAATACCATCGTGGGCCAGTTCAATGGTCACACGCATACAGATGAATTTCGTTTATACTATGATGACGTCACATTGTCGCGCCCCCTACATGTATCCTACGTAGCAGGGGCGGTAACTCCATATCATGGCAGAAACCCAAACTATAGACTGTATACAATGGACGGTTTCTATAGCAACAGTTCATTTGTAAGTGTGAAAACATTACAAAAAGTATTTACGAGTTATTGAATATTCAGTAAACACCTTTATTTGGCAATAACTTTTCCCCATAAAGCTTTTCTGAACTCGTGTGCATGTCTTAATTACTTCTAGATTTCGGAAGAATTATATTATGTGTGCAGGTTCATGGTCAAAGGTTGAGTTATAGAAGTTTTAGGTATTAAATATTATATTTCTACATATGAACATTAACTCTCTTAGTGTCTCTTCGATAAATCAATCATTTTTTGCAGAGTCAACTTCATAATACACACCCTGAAACCTTACAAACAGACTTTTAATCGGGAAACATCTGAGTGACAAAGTGTGCTGACCTATAATTTTCTAGGTTGGTATGGAGGTTTGTCTGTTCGCAACAAAAACAAAGTTTTTAAAATTGTTAATACCGCCAGCAAGATCAGTGGAGTACCGTTCGAAATGTCCTTTATTTATGAGCGGCAGATTGTGAAGAAAGCTACTAAAATAAGAACCGATAGCTCCCATATCCTGTCCCATCATTTCGAACTACTTCCTTCCGGACGCCGCTTTCGGATACCTTCGTTAAAAACAAACAGAGCCAGACAATCCTTCATACCAACAAGTATTCGTGAAATTAATAAATGTTTTGAATCATGAAGCAGTTAATTTTACAATTATCCATCCTGTGTGACTTGCTTTTCTGTGTGTGACATATTGTTGATGTAATGTTTGTTTAAAGTTGTTTATCGAGTTCCTATGTATATATGAGACCGTTGTTGATGTAAAAAGAATAATAAAGTATTATCTTATATTATCTTATCTTATCTTATCATTGCAAGGAAATCTGTCCCTTAAAGATATTTTAATTATTTATTAATAAACGTAGAAAAATTAAGTCTATAAATGTACACAACTCAATTTGAGTTATTCGAAGTGATGGTATTTAAACTTAAAAGTAGTTTCATGCTTTTTTCTAGGACTTTCGGATTGTTTAATGAGATGTATATCCTCTGAGTTATTATTATTGTGTACATGTTTATTTAAGATTTACTTAACTATAAAGGGGAACATTTAGCAGAAACAAACTTTTCAAACTTTCTTACGTGATTTATGTTTTGATCGTTTTGAAACCGTCTGTGGCGGCAACAATGCTTTATGTTTTGTTTCTCCTCTGTTGTAGACTTTACTGGATAACGAAGATTACGTGTTTAACATCTCCAAAAATAACAAGCTGACTGAGCCAAAATGGGAACTAGAGTACAGTCATTTGGTGAGTACGAATACATTAATTGTAAAAAGTTAAATATGTAAGTTAGTACGAATAAATGAATTAAAAAACAATTACAAATATGTGTTATAAATGAGAAATGGATGGTAAAAATATAAATGATATAAATTATCATTGACTGTTATATTGATGGAGACAACTTGGATATATAAATTGAAATAACAAGCAAACGAACCCAACAACAAACACAGTTGATCAGTTCTCGAAATCTGTTTATGAAAAGAGGCAGTTGGATAGGAGAAAGAAACTGCATACAAAAAGAAACCAGTTATGGTTAGAATCATACTTATCTTTTGTGATGACTAGGATCATTATTATTATTGCAGAGCGAGTACAACATGAAAGGAGTGACCCCGACAGATTGGAGTGACCTTATATACAGGATGAAAACAGACGATGACCTTTTCATTAAATTTCACCTGTAAGTAAAACAACAACGAGTGTATGATTGAACTACATTCAGCTACAGTCAGATTGTGACAAAATTGCATTCAGATGTAGTCAGAGTGTGATTACATTACATTTAGCTGAAGTCAACACAGTCAATTTTAAAACAAAAAATATTTTTTATAATTCAGATTGTTACAATTACATTCAGCTGCTGTCAGGTTAGGATGAAACTACATTTTGCTGAAGTCAGATTGTGATAAATTACATTTTGCTTCAGTCAGATTTTGAATACATTGCATTCAGCTTCAGTAAGATTGTGATAAATTACATTTTGCTTCAGTAAGATTGTGATAAATTACATTCAGCTTCAGTCAGATTGTAATAATTTACATTTTGCTTCAGTAAGATTGTGATAAATTACATTCAGCTGAAGTCAGATTGTGATTACATTGCATTCAGCTGAAGTAAGATTGTGATAAATTACATTTTGCTTCAGTCAGATTGTGATTACATTGCATTCAGCTGAAGTAAGATTGTGATTACATTACATTCAGCTTCAGTAAGATTGTGATAAATTACATTTTGCTTCAGTAAGATTGTGATAAATTACATTCAGCTTCAGTCAGATTGTGATTACATTGCATTCAGCTGAAGTAAGATTGTGATAAATTACATTTTGCTTCAGTCAGATTGTGATTACATTGCATTCAGCTGAAGTAAGATTGTGATTACATTGCATTCAGCTGAAGTAAGATTGTGATAAATTACATTTTGCTTCAGTCAGATTGTGATTACATTGCATTCAGCTGAAGTAAGATTGTGATTACATTGCATTCAGCTGAAGTAAGATTGTGATAAATTACATTTTGCTTCAGTCAGATTGTAATTACATTGCATTCAGCTGAAGTCAGATTGTGATTACATTGCATTCAGCTGAAGTAAGATTGTGATAAATTACATTTTGCTTCAGTCAGATTGTGATTACATTGCATTCAGCTGAAGTAAGATTGTGATTACATTGCATTCAGCTGAAGTAAGATTGTGATAAATTACATTTTGCTTCAGTCAGATTGTGATTACATTGCATTCAGCTGAAGTCAGATTGTGATTACATTGCATTCAGCTGAAGTCAGATTTTGATAAATTACATTTTGCTTCAGTCTGATTGTGATTACATTTCATTCAGCTGAAGTCAGATTGTGATTACATTTCATTCAGCTGAAGTCAGATTGTGATTACATTACATTCAGCTTCAGTAAGATTGTGATAAATTACATTTTGCTTCAGTCAGATTGTGATTACATTACATTCAGCTTCAGTAAGATTGGGATAAATTACATTTTGCTTCAGTCAGATTGTGATTACATTTCATTCAGCTGAAGTCAGATTGTGATTACATTTCATTCAGCTTCAGTCAGATTGTGATAAATTACATTTTGCTTCAGTCAGATTGTGATTACAATGCATTCAGCTGAAGTCAGATTGTGATTACATTTCATTCAGCTTCAGTCAGATTGTGATAAATTACATTTTGCTTAAGTCAGATTGTGATTACATTGCATTCAGCTGAAGTCTGATTGTGATTACATTACATTCAGCTTCAGTAAGATTGTGATTACATTGCATTCAGATTCAGTCAGATTGTGACTACATTGCATTCAGCTGAAGTCAGATTGTGATTACATTGCATTCAGCTTCAGTAAGATTGTGATAAATTACATTTTGCTTCAGTCAGATTGTGATTACATTACATTCAGCTTCAGTAAGATTGTGTTAAATTACATTTTGCTTCAGTCAGATTGTGATTACATTGCATTCAGATTCAGTCAGATTGTGACTACATTGCATTCAGATTCAGTAAGATTGTGATTACATTGCATTCAGCTTCAGTAAGATTGTGTTAAATTACATTTTGCTTCAGTCAGATTGTGATTACATTTCATTCAGCTTCAGTAAGATTGTGTTAAATTACATTTTGCTTCAGTCAGATTGTGATTACAATGCATTCAGCTGAAGTCAGATTGTGATTACATTGCATTCAGCTTCAGTAAGATTGTGATAAATTACATTTTGCTTCAGTCAGATTGTGATTACATTTCATTCAGCTTCAGTAAGATTGTGTTAAATTACATTTTGCTTCAGTCAGATTGTGATTACATTGCGTTATGCTTCAGTCAGATTGTGATTACATTGCATTCAGCTTCAGTAAGATTGTGATAAATTACATTTTGCTTAAGTCAGATTGTGATTACATTGCGTTATGCTTCAGTCAGATTGTGATTACATTGCATTCAGCTTCAGTAAGATTGTGATAAATTACATTTTGCTTAAGTCAGATTGTGATTACATTTCATTCAGCTGAAGTCAGATTGTGATTACATTTCATTCAGCTTCAGTCAGATTGTGATAAATTACATTTTGCTTCAGTCAGATTGTGATTACAATGCATTCAGCTGAAGTCAGATTGTGATTACATTTCATTCAGCTTCAGTCAGATTGTGATAAATTACATTTTGCTTAAGTCAGATTGTGATTACATTGCATTCAGCTGAAGTCTGATTGTGATTACATTACATTCAGCTTCAGTAAGATTGTGATTACATTGCATTCAGATTCAGTCAGATTGTGACTACATTGCATTCAGCTGAAGTCAGATTGTGATTACATTGCATTCAGCTTCAGTAAGATTGTGTTAAATTACATTTTGCTTCAGTCAGATTGTGATTACATTACATTCAGCTTCAGTAAGATTGTGTTAAATTACATTTTGCTTCAGTCAGATTGTGATTACATTGCATTCAGATTCAGTCAGATTGTGACTACATTGCATTCAGATTCAGTAAGATTGTGATTACATTGCATTCAGCTTCAGTAAGATTGTGATAAATTACATTTTGCTTCAGTCAGATTGTGATTACAATGCATTCAGCTGAAGTCAGATTGTGATTACATTTCATTCAGCTTCAGTCAGATTGTGATAAATTACATTTTGCTTAAGTCAGATTGTGATTACATTGCATTCAGCTGAAGTCTGATTGTGATTACATTACATTCAGCTTCAGTAAGATTGTGATTACATTGCATTCAGATTCAGTCAGATTGTGACTACATTGCATTCAGCTGAAGTCAGATTGTGATTACATTGCATTCAGCTTCAGTAAGATTGTGTTAAATTACATTTTGCTTCAGTCAGATTGTGATTACATTACATTCAGCTTCAGTAAGATTGTGTTAAATTACATTTTGCTTCAGTCAGATTGTGATTACATTGCATTCAGATTCAGTCAGATTGTGACTACATTGCATTCAGATTCAGTAAGATTGTGATTACATTGCATTCAGCTTCAGTAAGATTGTGTTAAATTACATTTTGCTTCAGTCAGATTGTGATTACATTTCATTCAGCTTCAGTAAGATTGTGTTAAATTACATTTTGCTTCAGTCAGATTGTGATTACAATGCATTCAGCTGAAGTCAGATTGTGATTACATTGCATTCAGCTTCAGTAAGATTGTGATAAATTACATTTTGCTTCAGTCAGATTGTGATTACATTTCATTCAGCTTCAGTAAGATTGTGTTAAATTACATTTTGCTTCAGTCAGATTGTGATTACATTGCGTTATGCTTCAGTCAGATTGTGATTACATTGCATTCAGCTTCAGTAAGATTGTGATAAATTACATTTTGCTTAAGTCAGATTGTGATTACATTGCGTTATGCTTCAGTCAGATTGTGATTACATTGCATTCAGCTTCAGTAAGATTGTGATAAATTACATTTTGCTTAAGTCAGATTGTGATTACATTGCGTTATGCTTCAGTCAGATTGTGATTACATTGCATTCAGCTTCAGTAAGATTGTGATAAATTACATTTTGCTTAAGTCAGATTGTGATAACATTGCATTATGCTGAAGACTGATTGTGATTACATTACATTCAGCTTCAGTAAGATTGTGATAAATTACATTTTGCTTAAGTCAGATTGTGATAACATTGCATTATGCTGAAGTCTGATTGTGATTACATAACATTCAGCTTCAGTAAGATTGTGATAAATTACATTTTGCTTCAGTTTGATTGTGATTACATTTCATTCAGCTGTAGTCAGATTGTGATTACATTTCATTCAGCTTCAGTCAGATTGTGATAAATTACATTTTGCTTCAGTCAGATTGTGATTACATTGCATTCAGCTGAAGTCAGATTGTGATTACATTTCATTCAGCTTCAGTCAGATTGTGATAAATTACATTTTGCTTAAGTCAGATTGTGATTACATTGCATTCAGCTGAAGTCTGATTGTGATTACATTACATTCAGCTTCAGTAAGATTGTGATAAATTACATTTTGCTTCAGTCAGATTGTGATTACATTTCATTCAGCTGAAGTCAGATTGTGATTACATTTCATTCAGCTTCAGTCAGATTGTGATAAATTACATTTTGCTTAAGTCAGATTGTGATTACATTGCATTCAGCTGAAGTCTGATTGTGATTACATTACATTCAGCTTCAGTAAGATTGTGATAAATTACATTTTGCTTCAGTCAGATTGTGATTACATTTCATTCAGCTGAAGTCAGATTGTGATTACATTTCATTCAGCTTCAGTCAGATTGTGATAAATTACATTTTGCTTCAGTCAGATTGTGATTACAATGCATTCAGCTGAAGTCTGATTGTGATTACATTACATTCAGCTTCAGTCAGATTGTGATAAATTACATTTTGCTTAAGTCAGATTGTGATTACATTGCATTCAGCTGAAGTCTGATTGTGATTACATTACATTCAGCTTCAGTAAGATTGTGATTACATTGCATTCAGATTCAGTCAGATTGTGACTACATTGCATTCAGCTGAAGTCAGATTGTGATTACATTGCATTCAGCTTCAGTAAGATTGTGATAAATTACATTTTGCTTCAGTCAGATTGTGATTACATTACATTCAGCTTCAGTAAGATTGTGATAAATTACATTTTGCTTCAGTCTGATTGTGATTACATTGCATTGTACTGAA
Source organism: Steromphala cineraria (assembly GCA_916613615.1). NCBI lineage: Eukaryota > Metazoa > Mollusca > Gastropoda > Trochida > Trochidae > Steromphala > Steromphala cineraria. Next base: position 55,904,877 of record OU744732.1, on the reverse strand, counting down.
GACTGATTGTGATTACATTGCATTCAGCTTCAGTAAGATTGTGATAAATTACATTTTGCTTAAGTCAGATTGTGATTACATTGCGTTATGCTTCAGTCAGATTGTGATTACATTACATTCAGCTTCAGTAAGATTGTGATAAATTACATTTTGCTTAAGTCAGATTGTGATTACATTGCGTTATGCTTCAGTCAGATTGTGATTACATTACATTCAGCTTCAGTAAGATTGTGATAAATTACATTTTGCTTAAGTCAGATTGTGATAACATTGCATTATGCTGAAGTCTGATTGTGATTACATTACATTCAGCTTCAGTAAGATTGTGATAAATTACATTTTGCTTCAGTCTGATTGTGATTACATTGCATTCAGCTGAAGTCTGATTGTGATTACATTTCATTCAGCTTCAGTCAGATTGTGATAAATTACATTTTGCTTCAGTCAGATTGTGATTACATTGCATTCAGCTGAAGTCTGATTGTGATTACATTTCATTCAGCTTCAGTCAGATTGTGATAAATTACATTTTGCTTCAGTCAGATTGTGACTACATTGCATTCAGCTGAAGTCAGATTGTGATTACATTTCATTCAGCTTCAGTCAGATTGTGATAAATTACATTTTGCTTAAGTCAGATTGTGATTACATTGCATTCAGCTGAAGTCTGATTGTGATTACATTACATTCAGCTTCAGTAAGATTGTGATTACATTGCATTCAGATTCAGTCAGATTGTGACTACATTGCATTCAGCTGAAGTCAGATTGTGATTACATTGCATTCAGCTTCAGTAAGATTGTGATAAATTACATTTTGCTTCAGTCAGATTGTGATTACATTGCATTCAGCTTCAGTAAGATTGTGATAAATTGCATTTTGCTTCAGTCAGATTGTGATTTCATTGCATTCAGCTTCAGTAAGATTGTGTTAAATTATATTTTGCTTCAGTCAGATTGTGATTACATTGCATTCAGCTGAAGTCAGATTGTGATTACATTGCATTCAGCTTCAGTCAGATTGTAATTACATTGTATTCAGCTGAAGTCAGATTGTGATAAATTGCATTTTGCTTCAGTCAGATTGTGATTTCATTGCATTCAGCTTCAGTAAGATTGTGTTAAATTATATTTTGCTTCAGTCTGATTGTGACTACATTGCGTTATGCTTCAGTCAGATTGTGATTACATTACATTCAGATTCAGTCAGATTGTGACTACATTGCATTCAGCTGAAGTCAGATTTTGATAAAATTACATTCAGCTTCAGTAAGATTGTGATTACATTGCATTCAGATTCAGTCAGATTGTGACTACATTGCATTCAGCTGAAGTCAGATTTTGATAAAATTACATTCAGCTTCAGTAAGATTGTGATAAATTACATTTTGCTTCAGTCAGATTGTGATTACATTGCATTCAGCTTCAGTAAGATTGTGTTAAATTATATTTTGCTTCAGTCAGATTGTGATTACATTGCATTCAGCTTCAGTAAGATTGTGTTAAATTATATTTTGCTTCAGTCAGATTGTGATTACATTGCATTCAGCTTCAGTAAGATTGTGTTAAATTATATTTTGCTTCAGTCAGATTGTGATAACATTGCATTCAGCTTCAGTAAGATTGTGATAAATTATATTTTGCTTTAGTCAGATTGTGATTACATTGCATTCAGCTGAAGTCAGATTTTGATAAAATTACATTTTGCTTCAGTCTGATTGTGATTACATTGCATTCAGCTGAAGTCAGATTTTGATAAAATTACATTTTGCTTCAGTCTGATTGTGAGAATACATTCAGCTGCTGTCAGACTGGGTCTAATCTACATTTAGTTAATTCATTTAAGAGTTCATACAACTGCAGATTTTGATAAGATTCATTCAAGTGCAGTCAGATTGTGATAAACGACATTTAACTTCAGTCAGACTATATATGATAACATTTTATTCAGCTGAAATCAGATTGTGATAACAACGCATTCAGCTGAAATCATATTGTGATAACAACGCATTCAGCTGAAATCGGATTGTGATAACAACGCATTCAGCTGTAAAAAGACTATGATAAAACTACATTCAGCTGAAGTTATATTACGATAACATTGCCTTTAGCAAAAGTTAGATTTTAATAACATTGCATTCAGCTAAAGTTTGATTTTGAAACCATTGCGTTCAGCTGAAGTTAGATTATCATAGCATTGGGTTTAACCGCAATCAGATTGAACTTTAGATGTATGCATTTGTCGTCCATAAACTTCATATTTCTGACGTCATAGAAACTGCTGAATCAAAATATTACAAGCCTGCAATACAGGACAAATGTTTGTACAAAAAACCAAGCACTGACAGGCATTGCTCTGGTATATGTAAATATATTAACCCTTTAAGGGATAGTAGCACGTTTTTAGGGGGGATATAAGGTGATGTCAGGAAATTGAAAATAAATGGTTCCAACCGAAAGAAAATCTTATTAAACTAAAAGAAGCAGTAAGAATACAATATAAATAAAAGGTGTTCACACAAAAAACGTGCTACTGTCCCTTTTATATCAACAATTTGACAAAAGGAACTTTATCTTTGTGAGAGATTAAGCGATTTGCTTTCTAGCTTAAATCTTCCAAATGAGTTATATATGACATGTTTAACACTTTAAAAACCTTACATTATCTTTTTGGATATTATCTTACTTCTTATATAAGTCAAGATTTATTCAAACAATAATTATGATATTACATTTTAGCTTTGTTGGGAAGAAATAGGCTTACTTTATGAATTCAAGAAAATAACCAAAAAATACTTCTTGAAAATGTTGTATTGGTTATCGTATTAATTGGCATCAGACATGACATTGTGTCTGTGTTGTCAGTTTTACCACACACATTGGGGTCAAATGTTTGTTAACTATTAGTAGATATTTCTAAATCAAAATGATAAAAAACAAATGATATGCATAATCGTATATGCACCATATCGATCGATGTACATATGAACAGTTATTGTTTGGGTTCCTTTAAAGAATGAAATTATATGTAAAGTCTACAAATCAGTAGAGGTTTTAAAAATATGAACTTACATAATATATTAGTTTTTAGACAACAGAAAGGAACAATTTTATATCTCAGATAAAATAAATCGACATATTTCAAACACTATGTCGTTTAAAATATCCTTCAAACATTGTTATATTGGACAAAGTCAATTCCTTTCACTTCTTAATCAAGAAGACTAAACATTTTGATTTATCAAGAATATGTAATCAAACATGTAATGAAATTGAACTGCTAAGAAAACGTCCAGTTCTTCTCTATTTATCTATTTAATCTATGTACTGGTATTTCAATAATATTTAAGCAAACTTTGCTTGTTTGCCAACTGTCAAAGTGTTAATTGACTCTCCCTCTCTTGAAAAATAACACAATTCTATATGCCGTCTTGAACCCGTGCACTCAAGAACGTTGAACACAACGCTTTGACAACTGAGCTATTGTGGCAGCGCTGATGGTCGAGTTATGTTGGGTCATTTAAGGACCATGCGGGCAAACTTTCTTTATTCTTCATAATGCTCCAGGATCATGTCTTATCCATTAAATATAAATATGTTAAACCACTATTTCATATTCTTGCAGGCACATCTCGAAAGGCGATGATGCATCAATTTGCGATAAAGGATGCAAACTGGATATGCTGTGTAAATTAAAATCTGAAAAGTCGGAAGATCCAAGGCTGTGTGAAGATATTTATAATTAACAACAAATCGACAATGTTATAATAAAGATATGTAATGCTCTTGTGAAACTGTGTTTTTAATATTTTCTTATTTTTTGCAAAAGAGGGTAAAATTATGTTTTTCAAATTGTATTTAACCTCCTTGGTTCGATCAAATAACTCAAAATCATGAATATGAACATGCACATCAAATTCTGTTGATCATGGAGGTTAAAGTACAGAATTCAAATATGAAATTATCGACCATTTCTCCTGAAAAACTTGATGAGATTCATGTTCATGTTCATGTATCTATTTATACTTAACAGCTATGAAGTGTTGTTTACTTATATTACAAAAATCATGTAATTTGAGTTTAGTTTGGACATTTTTCTCCCAAACTATTAGTTGTTCTCCAGATTAGATTTAACCCCACCCCCTTACAATTCTATCCAATGTAATGATGTGGCATCGTTTGGTTTAACAACCCCGATTTAAAAGGACAATAGCACGCTTTAGGATGATTATAAGGTGATGTCAGGAAAATGAAATTTAAGGTTCCAATTTAAAGACAACGCATTAAGAGTAAATGAAACAGTTACAAATCAAATATATAACGTAAGTTCAGCTATGCCATTCCTTTTCTTATACACGATGAATTAAAGGTGTTCACAAAAGAATGGCCGCCAATGGACTTCATGTGAATCTTTATACTTTTTCTCTATCTTTTTTTGTCTATGGATGATTGGTTTGTGTAATGAGATTTTTGACACTGTCAAAGTAATAAATTAAGAATTTACGTAAAAGCATCACTGAAATATGAAAATTTAAAGTTTTCAAAAATCCTCCAATTGTCCCTTTTATACTAACAATAATAATATTCTACTCCATGCATAATTACTTTGAAAAGCATTTATTCATGCTGACATATTTCAATAATTACGACTTAGATTGCAAGTGAACTATTGTTACCACAAATAACTATTGTTTTTGCGCCCAAACTGCTATAAACATTATTTTTCACTTGACGAAAACACACTTTCATGGCCATGTTAATTTTCAATATCAGAATATCTTCCGTAATGCACTATAGGGGAGTTACTGGGTGTTGGTTATCCATCCCCTATTTTTACAATAAGTGGGATAGGCTTTAATTACGTGTTTTTGAGAATCAATCTAAGTTTCTGTTTAGTTTTTTTTTCTACTTTTATTTATTATGAATATTCAGACTTTTGCACATTAATATTAATATGTTTAAATGGAAAACCTTTACTTAATACTTGTACGGAAGCATCCTAGTGCCACAGTCAAAATGTTTTTCACCTAATTATGTTTATGTCAATTCCTTGTCCGAAAAGTTGTATACTTCTACTTTTCCTTACTTGTTTCCTCCATAAAAATCGCAATGTTGGCCTGTTTTCAACAAAATTGAAGGATACCAATATTGATTGTTAGTTGACATCACATATTTATATAAAATAATCGTGAAGATATTTTTTTATTAACTAAAAAAAAAGGATGTGTAGGAATATATACACAGATTTTTTCACAAAATGAGCCCACATCCACTTTATTCCAGCTGCAAAAGTTTTCAATATTAGTGATCATATAGCCATGAGTTACCCAAAACGCATGAATTAATCCGCCCCTACAATTTGCACCGCTAAAGTAGCAAGACCTTAGAAGTTCTCCAACGTACTAACAACAGATATGATGTTTTGTGGATTTTTTTTAAAACTTTTAGTTCTGTGTGGGAACGTTCTTAAAACTTATTAATGATAATTACTTTTCAACATTTTAGGACGAAAACGAAGATATGTTTGTGGACGTCATGGACGTGTAGATAACTGTATACAAACTTGAATGAAATCGATTTCCGACTAAAGTACGTCTCAATACTATATTGGAAGGGTCGAAGTACGGCTTCCTTTCGAGATACGGCAATCCAATATTCTGTACGTTGGTCCTACGTCCAGTTCTAGAACGTTGGACATTTCCAACATCCTCGAACATCTTTCCCTTTTAAGTACGTCCGAATCCGTCTATGACGTTCTTTAACAGTTGTCACTAGGTCCACTCCGTTCTCCCCCAGTTCGAACCCGTTTTATTAGAACGTAGTAAGAACGGGTTTAGTGTGATTGGGGTATTATGTGACCGATATGCACCAATTCTTCTTGTAGAGGGATGTGCATTGCTATACTCTGTCAATAATGAACACCAAACATGCTCTTTAGCGACGAATAACAGGCACGTATAGGATTGTGGGTAATAAACCAAACATAAATTTTTATCTTTAAATTTTCAAGGTAAACTTACAAAATGTGTACAATAATTTTTTCACCTAATCTGAATCATTAAGGAACACAACCCTATAAAGGGTGTTTATTTCCATTGCTTATTTACGCCCGAATTTTAACATACACTTTTTAACAGTCTAGTTGACTTTTCAGTTCAATTAAATACAGTAGAACACGGACATAACGAACTCCAAAGGACCAAAGAATTAGGTTCGTTATATCCGGTGTTCGCTATTCACGTTTGGCAGCAATACATAGCGTCGCCTTTATTGCAAAACCTTGAAAATCTCATTTTGGCCAATGTTGCATATTCAAGGTTTTGCAATAAAAGCGACGATAGGGCGATTGACGGAACTTTAAAAATTGTTTATTATATCCGACTGTTCGCTATATCCAAGTTCGCTTTATCCGTGTTCGCTTTTTCTACTGTAGTTACATTATTGAGGTTTGAAGTCGTAATTATAATAGAATATCGGACAGTGATGTGCGTCCATCGGTCAAATAAACTTATCTTAAGCAGTCAGAATGACTTGTAATGTTGATAGGCTGTATAACAAATATTTATGAGTTTTAGACGTGTGAATTTGTCTTATACGAAAAGTTATGACTGTTGATATATTTTCTATTGCAAATAAGAATTATTTTCTGGATTTTGTAAAGATGTATATCTCCAAGAGTGGCATTACGAAATAACCACATCAAGTTTTCTTAAATTTTACTCAATGATAAAACATGATTCCTCTACTGAGAAATACTAATCAACTAACAATGCGACTTAAAGGAGAGGCCTGACAAAGTTACGCTGTAATATACAGGGTTTCAATGTGAACTCTTACAGATATGGAAATCCAGATACTTCTTGTTCTTTTTGCAAATCTCAGTTAAAAAATGAATTCCCTGTTGTTTTGATATGTCCAAAATATGATGAATTAAGGCGTAAATATCTTCCAGGTTATTATCAGCACAACCTGTTAACCTGTTATCAACTGTTGATTATGATAATCTTTTCAAGCTCTGTCTTTTCTTAGATAAGGTGTTCAAACTAAGAACAAATGTGTCTACTTTGTATCAAACTTAAAGATGTTTATCTTGAAATAAACTGAACACTTTTCCAATTCGTTTTTTCTGGAAAAAAATCGTTCGAAAAGAATAATGTAAACCAAATAAAAAAGTTATCGAACCGAGTACATGACACACAACTTCGCGTAGCATCTGTATCTTTCTTTTTGTTGCCAGGCAACTGTCTTAATAAAAATAAGTAGGACGTTATCAGATAACAATATTTACAAACATTAAATACGTCGTTCATTAACACCCAATGCTGCCATGACAACCTGACTCCAACTAGTATGGTGTTTGTCATGAAGTGCTTGTATATAAAGCGGCAACTTTTGAACAAAAAACATTATTCACACAAACATCTTGTAAGTATGGCCAAGTTCCTCAAGTCAATCAAGAGTCGGTTTACAAAGAAAGTCTGGTGTGACGAGCCCGAACGATCAGCCAAGATAGTCGTTTTGGGCCCACGTGATATTGAACGGGCTGCCATTGTTGCAACCTTTCTGAAACGGACGGAAGTTGGCCGAGACATTATGCATCACCTTCTGGAAACCGAGACGGGCAACCTTCACGTGGAGCTGGTAGACTCAAACGCAGTTTGCTCAAGTTTCCTCAACCGTACGATAGCATCGGCGGAGATCTTCATCCTGCTCAGTGACAAGGATGTTCCCAGTTCAAAAAACAAAGTTCAACAACTTGAAGCCATTATTCGAGAAAACAAAGTGGGCATCCCTCCCAGAATATATACAGCTCTGGTAGAATCGACAGAAGTTCCAAACTACAACTTCCCTATTATGGATGGAATGAACATTGGATGCACCCAAAGGTGGAGAACAATCATCATACATGCTACTTCGCCCGATTATTCAATTATTCAGTCCTTTTTGAGCGAGATTAACTCTTATCTGGAGTCTCGAGTTAGACTGGTGTCTGGCTGAATGAATGTATAAAGACACTGACTGAAAATCGTTTTAATATGCAACATTTTATTAAACTTTTTAATATAAAACAACATTGTCTTGAATTTCTTCACTTGTTGGGTCAAACAAAGCTTTCAGCTTAGTGTATCATCTGAAAGGTCATTCTGAGATGTAACAATTACAATATGAACAAGAAACTGTTGATCTGTTGTTCCAAGGCCGCCCAATACACCCCTAACACATATTTTCACTCAACATCGAAACTTGTTTTTGTTTATCATCGTTACTTTGAATCATAATTTCGAAAAACCCAAAAGTCCATTGTTATGCCGTATTAGATGTGTGGTCCATGGTATATGCTCAAAGTGCAGAAGAAAGTTAGTATTCCAACGGTAAATGTTTCATTGCTGCTCGAGGCCTTATCTATAATATATACATTTAATTCATGTATTCTCGAAATTTGAAAGTGGCACATTTTGTCCATTAAATGCCGTTATAACAAAATAACTGGGTTTACAATTTCTTCAAAGCTGTTATATATACCGTGATACACAAAAATCCTAACCATACATTATAGGAGCTGTCTCATACCATAATGTGATTGAAACAGGGTAACAACATGTCTTCAAGTATAAACTAAACTTAATTGTTAATAATAAGACAACATCTGATTATGAAACAAGTGCGTCTTTAAAGAAATGTTAGTTTTCAAATGTCTTAAACTTGACGAGATAGGGGAGCCCTATTGATGTTAGATATATGCCAATATATTGACAAAGAGGTACACGATATGCCGTCCGAACTTTTATCATTTACATCTATCCTCCCATTTCAATAGTTGAGAAATGAAACATTGTTCGGTATTTGCAAAGATATTGCAGGATTCGTTCCCATAACATAAGATAAATGCAATGGCCGTAACAGCAGCTAACCCACTTACCCATTCTACCTCCCCGCAAGCTTAAGGGGCTCGACCTGTTCTATGGCTCCCTTGTACTATTTCTATTGTATAGTTATCCTCAGTCTTAGTAAACCTTGCCTCGATAACACTCCGATATTGAGTCCAGCAAGATGTAGTAGCGGGTTGCGTCAGCTGACCTATCGAATCGACTAATCAGGGATCGTCTAACCAAGCCGCATTCGCACATATAGCGTTTGAGGGTCATAAGTCGGCGAAAGGTTGACTGACTCAATATCTGAGTTAAGCGAGGATTATATTGAGGCTAGGGTTTCTAAGACTGTAGTTATCCTCAACAGTGTAAGTGGCATATTTGTTCTCTTTAAGAATGCTGCTTTATCATGAAAAACTGTATTCAACAGGAGATATTGCCCTTTTAGTGTATCATAAGTCAGTTTGTCCCTATATACTACTACTACTACTACTATACTACTACTACTACTACTACTACTACTACTACTACTACTACTACTCCTGTTACTATTACTACTACTACTTCAACTTTTATTACTACTACTTCTACTACTATTACTTCTACTACTACCTCTACTACTGCTACTTCTACTACTACTACTACTCCTGTTACTACTACTTCTATTACTATCACTACTACTACTACTACTTCTACTACTCCTGAAACTACCACTCCTGTTACTTTTCCTTCTACTACTACGTCTACTACTACTACTGCTACCACTCCTGTTACTTCTACTCATGTTACTATTATTACTACTATTACTTCTGCTACTACTACTACTGCTACTTCCACTCCTGTTACTACTACTCCTGTTACTATTACTACTACTACTACTACTACTACTGCTGCTGCTGCTGCTACTACTACTACTACTGCTACGACTCCTGTTACTTACTCATGTTACTATTATTACTACTATTACTACTACTACTTCTACTACTACTACTGCTACTTCCACTCCTATTACTACTACTCCTGTTACTATTACTACTACTACTACTACTACTACTACTACTACTACTGCTGCTGCTGCTGCTGCTGCTACTACTCCTACTACTGCTACGACTCCTGTTACTTACTCATGTTACTATTATTACTATTATTACTACTATTACTACTACTACTGCTACTACTACTACTGCTACTTCCACTCCTGTTACTACTACTCGTGTTACTATTACTACTACTACTACTACTACTACTACTACTACTACTACTACTGCTGCTGCTGCTGCTACTACTTCTACTACTACTGCTACGACTCCTGTTACTTACTCATGTTACTAGTATTACTACTATTACTACTACTACTGCTACTTCCACTCCTGTTACTACTACTCCTGTTACTATTACTACTACTACTACTACTGCTGCTGCTGCTGCTACTACTACTACTACTACTACCACTCCTGTTACTACTACTCCCGTTACCATTACTACTTCCACTACTACTACTACTATTACTACTTCTACTACTACTACTGCTGCTGCTGCTGCTGCTACTACCTCTGTATAATCTTTTGCGAATCCCTTTTAAGCCCTCTTACCGTCATTTTTTACTAAGTCCTTACTAGGAGATACTAAGTCCTAATTTGGAGAAACCAATCCCTAAGTAGGAGACACTTAGTCCTAATTAGTAGATACTAAGACCTTATTGGAAGATATCAACTCCTAGTTATGAGATTTTAAATCCTTATTAGTGGGTACTTACCCCTTATTAGGAGATAATATTATTTTCTATGTGACCCTAATAGCTTCCATAAATATCCTTCAATATACCAAGTGGTGTGGTTATCAATTGTAGGATATGCGTGGTTATCCTGGATAACTAACCCATATATAGGTTATCAGTGAACAAACATGGACGACAGAACGTTAACAGTTGGTTTGATCCGATTCGGCAAGGTCTTTGGACTTTGCCGTGCCGTCTCTACCTAGACGAGATGTCTGTTCAGGATTTCAGCGGGAGGATTGCTCGTAATAACTCAAAATGGTTTTCCCAATTTACAGTTATTGTTTTGTGGTCAAGAGACCCCAAAGTTATGTTACATTTGATATTGAAACTAATGGCAGAAGTTTCTCCGTTTATTACTCTCGGAAACTTCAAAGACAAGTTTCAGCCAATGATATTTGTTTTAAGCATATCCTGGTATTTCGAACGACCAATTGACAGAGCTGTAGCAAATTTATACCCACGTGACCATGCGGGTGGTACAAAATAATTGGCAAGCTTTAATTTTGAAACTGATTATTATAATAATGTTATGATGTAAAATATATCGTAAATTTTCTAAAATATATGGATGAGCGTTTACACTCTTTATAAATATGGAACTGAACAGGCCATTTTCAAATTTCATGTTTCCAAACATAACATTATAGATGATTTATTTACGATTAAAGGTGTCTTTCGAAGAAAGCATCGACATAGAGCCTAAAGTATGATAAAATATTCTTAAATGTCATCCTATAACATAATGAAAATTATGAACTTGTAGCTGAGATCATTTCTAAATTTATCAGCAACTTGCCACTGTAATTCGATCAACACTCAATTAAGGAAAATTATTCTTGCAACATGTAATTATCCTGAAAGTCGATGGGAAATTCGTCGGGTTTAAACTAAATTTGCAGGTATTGGAAAACAATGGATCCCGGAAAGTAAACTAGCGCAACTATTTATCTTCTAGTTAATCACTGGCTCTTGTATTAAACTCACCGTCAGCTATCTTTTAAAGCAACATACATTTGAATTACCGTATTAATGTTTAAAAATCTATATCATAATTGAGACAGGAGACGTATCTATCATTGTTGAAATTTAAGCGGAACGAACGAGATATATGTACATTGTGTACTGATAACTATCAAAACAAAGAGCAAATAACATGCGTCTCTGATTGGAACAATTTATTCAAGTAAAAGTCCCTGTCCCCGTCCTCCCTAACCTAAATCTGCTGGTTCTATATAAAGATACATAACCGGGTGCCCCAAAGATGGCCATTTTATAGGCTTTTCTTGTTTACTTTGTCGAGCTTCTAACAACACTAGCAGTGCGATAGCTTTGTCGGCAGGTGCTCGTTTCATAACCATTGTATTCAAGTCTTTTCACATGCAATCCGTTTTCCAATACAGCTGCAAAACAAATGTTTGTTGCACTGCAAGCAAACAAGGGAAAACCTAATTTTTTTGGTCTTTTTCCGTTTTGTTGAAAAAAATGTACATGTTGAACTTGAACTTGAAATTAATGTTATATGTTATTTGTTATATTTTTTCTCTTATGAAAAGATAGGTGCCACAGTGGATAATCTATAGTACGTAATAATCAATCTCGGTAGTTTTTACAACACATATCAATTAAAGATTATTTACCAATGGTTGATTTATTCAATATACATGTATATAAGGTTTCGATTCGTATTGAAAATGAAACAATGTTATATTTGGAATCACACTGTTTTACATAAAATATTCCGCATATTGATACAGTCACAACCATTAAAGTGATTCCGACAACAAAAGTAGTACAGAGTATTTCTTACATATAATAGTACTTGCTTCTGGCCTTCTTTTATATCAGAATTTAACACATACATGTAAATCGTTTTGGTTTGAAGGCAGTTTGTCTCCAGACATTACTGTAGGCCTATTGTAGATACGCAAGTGGCGACTGGCCCGGTGGGCGGGGCGTCACGCTCTTATGAGTCTTCAAAGTGTTCGCCTGTTAATTTCGGCTACGTTCTAAAAACCGGGTATAAATGCTGATTAAAAGTCTAATTTATGTGTGTATTGTCTCAATTACGTGCTCATTGCATTTCCATAGATAATGGTATTGGAGATAATGATCTATCACTCTTAGAAAAAAATACATTGCATAACCTCTTTAACGTCTATTAACAATCACATGCACGTAGGGTCTTGTGAGGTACTAAATTCTGAATGCATTATATATGTTTTATGCCAACATTGTAAAACTCGATTACTTTTCACACTTTCTCTTGTCTGTTGAATGCATTATTCATAGATTGTGTTGATTGTTGAATGTACATATCCTGTTACATTTACTTAATTTGTTGCTTCAATAAAACATTTAATATTGTATAAATCCTGTCCACGTCACGGGGAGATATATGCATTTAGGGGTAACCCTTTTATTGATCCCCTTTACTGTACCATCTGGAAAAATATACAGTTGATGGACAAAGGAATACACAACATCACAGCACTGTGACAGCAGCTGAACAACAGTTTGTTTTATTGTTTATGATTTTATGATAGTCCCTGAATGTTATGAATTAAATGATAATTCAAAAAATGGTTATTGTCACGTTCCTTTGAAAAAACATCTCAAAAACATGATTTTGAACATAAATTTTGATAGTTCATCCAGACACAACATATGAAAGGTACGTATATGCGGTATTCCGGAGACAATTAGGTAAAAGAAATTGAGAGAAAACTTCAAGAAATCAGATTGAACGTTGAAATTCTGTCACACAAGGAGTACAAAATGGTCATGGCCTATTTTCATTTTTAAACTTAATAACAAACGTATTATATGATAAGAATCTTTCATCAAGTTATTTTGTCTTACTGACTGTACACCTGCTTGACTGGAAATGAGGCACCTAGACATTCAGAAATTTCCAGGAGGCGACCTATTCTAGAAGAGATGTGGAAAATAAAATGATATTTATCACACCCCCTTGGCTCGTACATTCAAATTGAAAAATTAATTAAACATAGAAACGAATTTTCAATAAGGTTCAATCACACATGCAACAGCCACGTGAACATCCTTTTAAAAATCTTGATGGACAATATTAATGATATGAAGCAAAGGCACATAAAAATATTTAAAAAGATAAATGACGATACAATATGATAAAGAATATACAAATCTCCTAGAATTCAGGGCTATACATTGGTATACATTTAAGAACGATTTTTACAAATTTCTTTACACTGACCTTACCGTTGGATTGACAGTTTTAATGATTTAATGATAAATGCCATTTAGATAATGAACAAATGTAACAATGTTATATTTGGGTGGCACTATCTTGTACAAGATTCTATATTATTCAATATAGTGTAATCCCAAATATAACATTGTTACAGGTTTAATGACCATTTCTTAATTAATTACAGTAAGATTGACTGGTAATGCAAGCTAGGATGATTTGAATGTTGGCAGATGATGCTGTAGACAGCTAGACAGATATGATGTATAAGCCTCACATCCAACTTCATAGATACAGTAACAATAACAGCGAGTTCCGAGCAATACTCTCAACGTTTACATGTTGGGTTCCTAACTATTCATAGCAATTTCAAACGTTTCCTTAAAACAATATATCATAGCTATTAGACGTTAGTGTAAACCACGTTCTCCTTATAAGTAAATCATCCATTTACTCAACCCCAATATCAACATATCAATATTCGGAGATACACATAACAAGTAGATAAGTCGTTCTGCCACCTCTTTGCTTGGAGTATTGGAAATGAAGACCCAAGAACAACTTTAAATTGTACTTAGGATAATTCTTGTATTAAGGAAAGTCTTGTGATTATTCAGATTTATATTCAATTTTGTGGAGATCCCATGTTTTTGTTTCGGAACATCATCCCTTTAATAATGGTTTTGGAATACTGTGATTTGGAGAAAGACACATCTATGATTTGCTCAACATATGCATCGCATATCAGGAACAAAGTAAACAAAGTCTCTAGTCCGTTAAGTTGAATCGAGTTTGAATAAAGCAGAAAGACCGTTTGTTACTATGAAATGTATAACATATAAAGATTTAAAAATGTATTGACTCTTGTCTTCCAAGTAGACTAACAAAAATTAATTTTAACAGTTGTAAGATAAAATATTTGTATAACCTTAAACGTCTGTCAAATACTGTATTCAATACATGATGTATAAATTAGACCGAAGCTTTTAATATACCAGACACAAATATACCATGTGTAACAAATCATTGGACTCGTGACGTACATGGTTAGAATATCATATCCATATCAGATACGAACTGTTAACAAAACTCCTAGTGCGTCATTGGTTTATAAGCAATTATCACCTGACAACCCCAGTAACAGTTTGTACATGCAATCTTGTATATAAAGCGGTAGCATTTCGAAAGTACCATCACATCCCACAGACATCTAGTGACGATGGCCAAACTCCTAAAGTCAATCAAGCATCGATTCACAAAGAAAGTCTGGTGCCATGAAGATGAGAGAGCAGCCAAGATAGTCGTTATGGGCCCACGTGATATTGAACGGGCTGCCATTGTTGCCACATTTTTTAAACGGACGGAAGTTGGCCGAGACATTATGCATCACCTTCTGGAAACCGAGACGGGCAACCTTCACGTGGAGCTGGTAGACTCAAACGCAGTTTGCTCAAGTTTCCTGAACCGTACGATTGCATCTGGGGAGATCTTCATCCTGCTGAGTGACAAGGATGATCCGACCTCAAACGAGAAAGTCAAGCAATTAGATATCATGATTCGAAAGGTCAAGGGAGACAATTCTTGCAGAATCTTCACAGCCTCTTCAGAATCGACAGACATACCAGATTTAAACTTCCCAATCATTAGTGGAATAAACATTTCAAGGACTCAAGGTTGGCGTTCAATATTCATACATGCTGCCTCCCCTGACTATGCAATGATTCAGTCATTTTTGAGAGACATCAATTCTTTCTTGGAGTCTCGAGTAATCTTGGTGTGCGGCTGAATGTATATGCTTTTGATACAAATTGTTTGACTTTAATAAATACATTAAGCAAAATGTTGACCCTTTTGTTATCTATTAATAGTTATTACTGTTTTACAGTAGTGGGTATATCATTCTTTCAAACCCAGTCATGTTCTTTGTGCTGATAGTTTCAGATATTACCTTTTTCGAGGATGGTGTTACGTGCCATAAAGCTTGTCTTAGTTACCGTACAGGTACTTGTGATATAATCAACATATAAACAGACAGCTGACGTCCAGTGTGACTTCTTTAATCATGGCGTACTGTACAAGAGGGAAGGGAAGTAACTCGCACATGTCATTGTTAAGTGCGTACCACGTAACAGATGGTATCGTAGATGGCATTGTTTTCTCACAACATTGCTCCAAGTCTGCTACATCGGCAGTGTTGTAACAGGGTTGAAGCAATGTTGTGAGGAAAATCGTCACCAAACGATAACGTATCCCGAGCAGAGCGCATTGCTCAATATTTTCATATGTTCCTGTTCATAAACCATCTGGCTCCTATTTTTTATGTTAAGCAACATAGTGCGCGGCTTACTGAAAGAATGGTTAGCCCCGTTAATTTTATTTAACTAATTAACCTTAAAATATAAAGATATATACATGTATTCATTATAATGTAGCCTAGCTATACATTTAAACAGTAGTGAAACGTTCATTTCAATGAAATGTATAATCAAGCACCTAACAGAAGCCTTAGTTGATAAAATGTGGGACAAAACCCCAAAATTAGTAGTGGGAAATACAAGCCGCCCTTATTTACAAGACCCGCACGTACTATACCTAAGATAGTACCCACACATGTATAATCAACCACTGTAGGAACGAATCGAACGTATCAATTACAGATGGGATATAATAAATAACAAGGCAACATTGGCATCAGACATGATTGACCAGTTATACACATCATGACATGTTAACAATTTTAACCCACCAAGTACTATACCGTAAATGGCACCGACGTTAAAGATATCGAACACTATATGGAAGAAATTTAAAGCGGGATTTACATAACAAGGCATAATTATGGCATGAACATGAAATAACACGACCCACCTAGCAGTAAGTATTGTGCAGTGAACATATGAGATTCATAGAGCCGGATATACATGTCGGCTCAATAAATTATGTTACAAAATTAAGGCACAACGTCTTCCAATCAAAGATAAATATGTTCACGGTTTTATCATTGCACATATACTGTTCAAATGTTAAGAACATGAGTATTGTAACATTATGTGTCTACACTGACAGTTACTACCAGGGATAAAGGGGACATTTGTAGGCATTACAAAGGAGAGCGAGCGCTGCTTGATAAGTTATAGGTAAACGTGAATGCTGGCATAACTGAATACGTGCTCACCACTTGTTCAGTTATAACTATGAGGGAGATCACATCTGGGTAAATCTGAAACATTGATAATACACCCCCGCAAACTGCTGTTCAATTTGTAGGTACCGTCCTGGGAAAAATGTACGCCATCGGGACGGAACAGAGAGAGGGAAGAATTCGTGAATTTTTTATGTTCCCAAAAAAACATTCCCCGTTCAGGCAACATAACTTTTAGATACTGGTTAAATTGCCGTCTTTTCTCCTCGTACCCGCTAGCTGTGGTCCTATAAGTAAACCTGGGAAATTCCTCACAGATAACAAGTTTTGGAATGTTGAATTTCTCTTTCACGTGGAAGAAGAAATCTTCGAACTCACCGGCAATCTTCACCGGGTCAGCATCAGCAGCACACAAGTCATTCCCACCTAGCTGTACTACAAGAATTTCGGGGTTTAACCCGGCCATGAGATAGTCAAAATCTCCCAACATTCCCCCCATGAAATCCCTTTTAAGTTTATCTAACGTTAGCCCCCCGATCCCAAAAAAATTAACGATTCTGTTCCATAAGCCAAACTGATAATGAAGTCTAACAGTACCAAAATCAATTTCCCTCTCAAGTCTCTTGACGAAGGAATGGCCCAAAATTACCACACTTTCAGAATGGGGCACTCTGTGCCTTGGGATTTGTCTATACATTATTAGAAGTGATAAGGTATAAAATAAGAATGAAAGAATTTTACCAAATTGAAAATACTACTGCATAAAGTATTGCAATATACACCTGTATCCCTTACATAACAATGCAAAGTAATGTCCAATATAGGAATTATATTATTAAAACATACAAGTTTATGAAGTAATCACATGTCACTCAATACTAAATGAACCAGTGCAGACGTATTTATCAAATTATCTTAGCATAACTATTTGAAAATATTACTGCATACCGTTTTCTACTGCGTACAGTATTACGTATTACCAAATATCACGTAAGCCAAAATGCATCAATATGCATGACTACGAAAACACTACAAAATGAAGCAACTGCAGACGTATTTATATAAATATATATGCTGATAACTATAATTGTATTGTTAACAATCACCAACTTTACGTCCGTAAAGATAAAATATTGAGTACTTACATGTAAAATGACTTCCTATAAAATCAAATTTTGAAGCGTCCTGTCGCTTAGAAATCCGAAATTGAAGTGCTTTGTATTAGCGTTACATACAGGGCTTAGACAATATGACGTCATGAAAATAACGTCATATCCGCTTTGCACGTGACAATTACCGCGTGAAGCGCAACGCAACGCATCACAAAAAAGATCTCTATTATTTTGATGACTGGTTCTCGCATGAAGAATTTTAAGTTTTAAAATTTTATTTAACTAATTAACCTTAAACTGTTTCTTTTGAATGATGTAAATGCCTGTATCACAAAATATGGAAAATAAAAAAAAATAAAAAAAATAAAGAAATAATAATTAACCTTAAAAGAACAGAGGCTTGATCGGGTATAACTGAGCTGCCTCTGTGGGGAGAGAATGGATCAATGCAACCGACTGAACAATTTAACTCTCAGGTACCAAAGGCAGTTCGAAGTGCATGTTCAAACACCACAATTTTTATCCATCTTCAGTGTGCCTTAATTTATGCTTCTTTAGTTTGAGTTGGATAATCTACAGGTTATCTTCAAGTGAAGCGTTGTTTATGCAAGCTGCAATTGCAACTGAGGCCAAGGGAAGCAACTCTTGTCCCTAAGTTAGTTAAAATGCCCTTATGATTTGGCAAGGCGAAAGAAACCGGGTTCGAATTCGCCAAAGACACGTTGAAATGTTTTCCCAAATGTAAATTCTAAACCTTTTGAGTAATGGAATAGTCATGGAATAGTGCAATTAAATGTATTCACCAGAAGCAATCAAAGTCATTTGCATATGATAACTTAACGTAAAATTCATATATTTTGCTAATTTTTTGGATTTCACATTTAATATTATTTGGTCTCATGTTCCTCTATTAGTTCATATGCAATAGGTGGTGTAGTCAACAACCTTGTTGGTTGTATACCTATATCTTCCGCTGTAAGCAAAACTGATACCTTTAGAATTGTGAAGCAACTGTACTTGTGTATCTAATGGTTATATAAGGCACACTTGATATCAATTACACATTTTACATGCACCTTAAATCACAGTCTTATCATTTAGTACTACCAAAAAAAAGAAGAGAACCTAACCCATCACAAGCCTTCCAAGCCTTGAGTGTCTTGAAATGTACAATGTATGTTACCTGACCACATGATCGAGCTGGTTACTTTTGATCAACCGATATTGTCAAAGGGTTTACGTAGTTAACGTAGTTATGTTTAAACATTCGGTATGATAAATTCGTTATACCATTCAGAGGCGGGGTATTTGGGGAGAATTCAGCCTCTTTTGCTCGGTGTTATGCAACTCGCCTTCGGCTCGTCGCATAACACCAAGCTCCAGGCTGATATCACCCCATGTTCCCCGCCTCTGAATGGTATAACCTATATTATATAACACTTTGAAAAGACCATGCGTGATAGTTAAGTTCTATGTCAATATATGAAGGCCATAATTACCAATTATACATTATTAATTACTGTATCTGAATGAAAATGACATGGATAACACTAAAACCGCCCTCTAGCTCCGTCTTTCCGTATAATATAGTGTTGGTTTGTTGGTTATTTCCTCAATGAAAACATAGCAATATTTTTACAAGCACAAAACTCGCGTTATCATGTTTTATGAGATCACAAGGCACGTGAAAAATAATGAATTTCAAGTTATCCCAACTTTAAACTTCATATATGTTACGGATTACCATTCATTAAATAAACTTAAAACATGATCCAAAATGAGAAATCTTAAACAACATATAGGAATAGTCTTGCTGTTGAGAAAGCCACGCTAGTTTTTATCAGCTAAACCAAATCAACATTCACGGTTTATTAGAACAAAATTGCATAAAAGTATCTCCTTTCTTCACTCTTCACCTTCAAGAAGGGTATCACTGAGTCATAAAGCTAACGGCAAAAAAATAAACATTTGCATAACTCTTAAAAATCATTGTCAGATCCATTTTACACAAATACATTACACAATTCAAAACACAATCCGTAAAACTTTACATAATTTTTTTACATAAGCTTGTATTATCCGTTTCTTCAAATTGCTACATTTTACAGGGATCATTTTCAGATTCGATATAACGGCAGATTACCAACAGTTATATCAATTGGTAGTATATCAAAATGATCAAAACTACTTTGTAAAATCAAAAAGATAAATTTCAACATCGAATTTGTTCTTTTACTGAGAATGAGTGATGAGTTAAGTTAATGATCACACTTGACAGGAGGCGACAAATGTCGGATAACCTGGATACGAATAACTACAACTTTGATTATTCAACTTAGTTTAAAAACAAATTTGAAACTTAGTTCATGAAAACTATAATTTATAAAGTGACCCATATGATGATTACAGGTTGAATATTCGTATATTTTTCACTTAAATAAATTTTATAACAGATAATTTAATATTAATATTACAAAACAAACATGTAGCATATTAGTTTACGATAGTCCGTGGCAAAATGTATATAACACGATAAAGAAAGTGAAAACAACAACATATATACACAAATATATGTAATTTCCCATATGTGAAAATGCATACTGGTGTCAGACTCTATCTACGAGACCAGATCGAAGGCGATTCCATACGATACATGAGTGGCTTCTCCCTCATAGGCTATGGCACTTATTGTGTAACTGGCGTGAGGTTGACTGTAAACCAATGTATGCCTTGGTAAAACTTTACCTGTTGTATCGGGTTTGAGCTTGTTGTGTGACTGTGAATGTTATGATATTGTTTTTCACCAAATAATACAGTGTGAACAATTACAGGCAAAACGGGATGACTTGTATGAAATACCATTTGAGAAGCTGAGCATAGCAAAGTATATGGACATGGAGACTTGTGATGAAGAAGAATTGATACTAGTGACAATGCTGGGTGGTATAACCAGTCTGGTGAGTGATATGGACCTGAAGACATGGATCCTGCTTATGACAATCAATGCACGAGAGATTAGCTCCTGGTACCTGCAATCTATCTTTTATCTTTAATGGGTGCATATGTGAACTGTATATATTTTCATAATTCTGTTGTGTATTTGCCCAAGTGTAACTAATTATTGATATTTGCTTTATCCCATATGTATAAGTATATATGCATATTGTACTCTTCAAAACCATGGAGGAAATAAAGATAATTTATTCATTCATTCATTATGGACTTTCAAAATGTATAAATGCAGATATAGATATGGTAAGAACATAATGATAATGTCCGAAAATAAAAATCATTAATTGCAACCTCAAACGGTGTTATCAACATTCCAGAAAAATACCTAACATGTTATTTCTACATGCTTGCATACATGCCAACCTACGCGAATGCGTCAAACAAGATAGAATTTAAAGATAAAGTTATGAATAAGAGAGTATTTAGTCTTGAGCTTTTAATAGACTCATAATTACCCCACTTATCAACGTTATAAACTCATGTGCAAAAACATGAGGGCAAACAACACAATCCTTTGGTCGGTTAAATAAGACTTTGAATCCCTACTGTAGACACATGTGTTGTGAAACAAACATGCTCATAAAAATAGTGACAATATACACAATAATCATCGTATGTGTCACTACACTGTATCCGAATTTTTTTGGATACAGTATACATGCATGCTTATATATTTGTGTGTGTCTTATTAATTTTACCAACGTCAGTTCCAATACAGTAACAACGTTTCCTATATTAAATGTAAAGAGGTTTACCGTCTTTAGTTCACGATGCATATCTCGAGTGAGATAGGAAGTTATATTTTCAAGAGTGGCACAGGCGCATATGTACATGTATGTGATATCTTGATACATAATTGATATGAATGGCGTATTACAAGGTCAGTTTTATTATTAACGTTGATTATCTTGTGATTGATAAAGAGTCTACATTTGGCTTTTCCATCAACGGTGATAGTGTTATCAGTGAGTACAGTTACGAAACAACGAGTTTGACAGCTACATATTCAACCAAAGAAAGCAAAATGGTGAAACTTCTATTATTCCTCTGCTTTGCTTGCTTGGTAGGATCCGCTGAAGCTCGTTATGCAAAGGATCTCCATAATGACGTCAAAGTAAAGATGTTCCAGAAGCAAAACGCCTTTCAGAAGGATCTTGCTGATTCTGGATGGGCTGGGCTCGATGATGACGACCAGTGTGCTGTGTGTTAAGTGTTAGCTTCTCTCTTCGATCAGCTGGTTGCAGAGAAGAGATCTAAAGAGGAGATGGAGAGAATCGTTATAGCATGGAAATCTCAGTTGCAAGTACAGAACATGCATTACCTTTTAGTAGTAATATATATATGACCATCTTTTTCTATTTTCTTGCAAAATAATTAGAAATTGATAATTGTTATCATATTGCATATTGCATTCATATTAACAGGGGCGGATTTTACACATTTTCACCATTTCTTGGTTTCCGGATCATATCAGTAAACTCTGTGTATTGTTACAATAGACCGATCCAGTCTGTCAATCAAATCTCGCGCATGCGTTATATCAGCCAATCAGAACGGCGATTTCGCTACGCGAATTTGTCAACTTTACTTCCGGGGACAAACAAAGCGATAATGGCGACTCGTTTCTGTTGTTGCAAATAATATTTAAAATGACGTTCTTTACAATATTTATGCATCGATGTCATGACATAAGTATTCCTCATGGTGTAGGGTAGCAAGGTTACCGTTATCCAACGAAAACATTTTTGAAATGGCTTACTACATGGTAAAAAACAATCACGGGTCGGACAAGTGTTCGAAGGTGAGAATTTGTTCGAATTACGCACTTTTCAAGTCACTCCCATAAACTTTCAACAAGGTGACAGCTCTAAGTACCCTTCGATAATTTATCTTCAGTACTGTATGTTTCTGAATCAACAGTTCATTTAAGTTGATCGAGATCATTAATAGCAATCCTACACGTTGAAATTTCGGCAATTTTCGAAATTTCGCCATATTGTAAACAAACTATGTTGGACGTCTTGTTGTGCAAAATACGGCGAAATATCCCACTTAGAAATAATTAAATATCAAAGACACTTGCAGGCATTGAATTTTTGATAAATATAAGGTTTTCTGCATTTCCATTTCACTCATTATGTTCCATATATGTATTTTGCTCTAACCCATAGTTTAATTTATGTATAGCTTTCATGCAAGCAGTAGGCTATGTCCCATGCATTACCTTTCAGACATTTGATACTAACAAAACTTGAATATATTCTTGCCTGTAAGATTAAACATGAAAAATATATCATGTTCATTTTAAATATTTCAATTTTACAGTTCAATGGTTAAATTTATTTTCAAATATTTGACCAAAGAAAACCTAACTATTCAAACAAATTATTTTATTACCTCATTAATTGAGGTGCCAGACTGCCAGTCTAGGCATATAATTAAAAACTTAAGCTATGCAACAATCAACTTTTCTGTCAAAGCTGTAACAATAATTTTTTAAATGAGTCAATAACCCAAACTGTTCAAAACTACCATTTTAAGAGTTTTTGTGACCATAGATCAGTTGACAAAAATACATCTGATTACTATTCTTTATCAATCAAATAAAACTTGGTGCATATACAAATGTCCATGATTTGGAATACAATAAGACAACAATCAAAATAATAAATATAAAAATAAAATTTCATAGGTGAAATCTTGATCAATAAAGCTATTTTTATTGCTGTTTACTCATATGTTCAGTGATCACTGATAATTGTTTCTAATCCCATTCTACTGTGTTTACTTTGGAAACCTGAAATGCAATATTTATGTTAAGCAAAGATTTATTTCATATTTTCAAGATTGATTACTTCCAGGATCCCTGATATTTTGTGTTAAATAATTTTCACAAAACATTGTTACTATTATAACAATTATATATTTAAAAAAGTTCATAGTGTCACTTAATTTATTTGGATCTTTCAGTTTTGAATTCTTTAACAAAATTTAATGTACAGTGAAATCTATGTATGGCTGTAGGCTTTTCTACTGGAAATTTGGTCATATATCCATATCCCAATCACAAATAAATTTAGATCAAGAGGTTTAATATAAGCATGATAAGAGCATACTGTTGTATGACAAAATATAAGATCTGCATGTTGATCTAAATTTATTTAAATTGATATTTTCAAGATCCTGAATGAAGCCTGTTAAATATGTAATTTTTTTAAACTTTAAAAATCATCCCTGTGTATTCCACCTCCTGTACAACTTAACATTCTCTCTTTTACTGTAAATATTTGGGATTCATTAAAGATTTATATTTGGCTACATTTGAAATATAATTTTTAAAAAGCAAAATATAAATGTATATATACTAAATGTATGATGGTATGGAGTGTCGCCAAATGATATTTTCTAATGGTATTTGTGAATAAGAATTAATCTTTGATGATTTATGTACAGTCAATTGATTTTTGAAGGGAGACTCATTTGGTAGTTGAATTTTATTTTAAAAAAAAGGTAACCTTTGAAGGAAACATGAAAATGATTACCATTTAAAGGATAGTATAAATTACAAATACTGCAATAATATTTTGAGAATATTAATTGTTTTTATGAATATATATGATCTCTGTGTCAGTATAAAAAGATATATCAATAATTAGTAATATAAATATTGTGTGTCCAAAAAATACAAATATGGCAACTAATTTTAAATGTTGTTTCAAGGATTAAAATTCTAAATAATGGATTTAAAAAAACAAATTATGTTGACTGATCTAGATGTGTAATAGTCAACAACTGAGCCTATGCGACCATGACAATGATTTATCAACATAGTTAAGTAAAACAGTTTCTCGACTAAAAATGAAAAAAAAAAATCAACTTATTGATGATTAATTAAATTAAACATGTAGTGGTAAAATGTGTTATGAAAGCCTTAAATTACCTAGATTGTACGGCAATTTTCAAAAGTAATGGGAATATATTCCGAGTTGAAATGCGTTTGTTTACAAAATGGTCGACGACTTCTCTCGCTCTGGGCATTGATAAAGTGTCAAAATTACTTCTCATTTGTTGATAAAATGAAGATTTATCAAAGCTATAGGTATATCTTGAATGTTTTTGTTAGATAATGTGCGTTATGAACGACATTAGCATGAACGATAGCCAAAAGATTCGGCAAGTGACATTGTTTAGATACGCGGCCCGGCTCGCCTGAGCTTGAAATTTGTCCCCTCAAATATTTCAACCAATCACGTCGTAGGGGGCGGGGCTTAACTGCTCTCGACTGGATCGGTCTATTCCAACTGGTGAGTTCTTATAAACAGTACAGACCCTGCTGGGGAGCTTCATTGGCTGGCTGAGACTCTTCAGGAAGCGGAGGATAAAGGCGAGAAGGTGAAAATCCTGCATTTTGATTGGATGTGGATATTTACAAATATGATTCAAATTAAGTTCTATTCATTGGTTATTTCTGTTAATCCAATTTTACGGTACGGTGGCGAATTTAAGGGGTTTAGGTATTGAATAGAAGAGGCTATTTATTTGCCTGCCTTTGGGTGAAGATGATCACATCGAATGTTACGGTGTACGGAGAAGTAGGAAATTTGGAATATCGTTAGCTCGTTTTCGTCCTTATTCGAAAATCAAAAGAGATGACAGGTTATACAAATGTTTTAGAAACAATGTTGTAAAATATCCTGTTTTTATTGTGTGTCTCGCTTCTTCTATACGTAAGAGGTTCATAAAAGAATTGTATTTTGTCCATCCAACAGTTTATAAATTTTCTTTCTTGCGGTATTGTTAAGAAAGTTGTACATATAAATGTACACTCTTGGATCTATCGTGCTATACAAGTAGGCCAGTGCCCTTCTCAGTATTGAAATCAAGATTGAAAATTGGATTTGAAAAGATGTTTTTGTTTCAGAATATTTCCTACTACTGTCAGTTTTGACTAGATTAAATTTTGTGTATTTTCTGGTACATTAATGACTGTTATCATTGCCAGATATGAGAGCACCATCGTTGGTCAGTTCAATGGCCACACCCACAACGATGAATTCCGTATGTATTATGACGTGGCCAATCTGACACGCGAAGTGGGCGTGGCCTATGTGTCTGGATCTGTCAGCCCAATGGGACACAAGAACCCGGTCTACAGAATATACACAATGGACGGAAACTACCCTAACAGCTCCTTTGTAAGTATGAGGTGCTTTTAAAATGACACCCCTAACGTTGCAATCCGTAAGGTTGTTCACTTAAAATTTTACCTGTGAATCCTATCTTGATGTATTAGTGTAGTTTTTGATGCATTGTGTCATGTATCACAGCAAAAACGAAACCGATGTGATGTTGTCATACAAAAGTCTGAATTCATTGTACATTGTAAGTGAACAAACTTTCGGAATGCTAATGTATGAATGTTTCAAAAGGCCTGATTCTTAAAATGCACGGATTGAGTATCTAAAGAAGTTTGCTGAAAGGTAACTCAGATTTTAAGAAGCGTGTTTTTAACCAGAGGAGGTTTTCATACCTCAACTTACAACCGTCTGTCTGGACTCATATCTCCTAAACTAAACATGCTATAATGCAGAGGGTGACAACTTCTTTGTTCACTGTATGCGACGTTTCGACACAGATTCTTGTGGCGTTCTCAAGCAGATATGTCAAGAATCTGTGTCGGAACGTCGCAAACAATGAGCAAAGAAGTTGTCATTCATATATTCCTCTGCATTATTGTCATTCCAACTTTTAAAATGCCCCTCAAAGAAGTTATACATGCTAGCTTCACAAAACTCCATACATTTATGAACCATGAAGATGTTCCTTGATGTGCCTTTTGTTGGTTAGGCCGAAAAAGGAGTTGTATATTTTGAGGTTTCCATGGCAACACAACTAAAGAGGATATCTCCTAAACTGTACATGCTATAACTTCACTATATTTCATAGACTTATCAACCAAGATCACTAGGTGTCCCTTCTGATGGTTTAATAAACATATGATTTTTAATTGTTTTGCCCTAGGGATCATGATGACATGTGTAGAAATTTCGGTGGACCTGAGATGTATTTTTAAGGAGATATGTTCCGGAAAAAGTAATTCATCATAGGAAACGGCAAAAATATTAAAAATCATATGTTTATTAAACCTTGAGAAGGGATACCCAGTGATCTGGGTTGATAAGTGTATGAAATATAGTGAAGTTATATGTGAATTTTCTTTTCTGTGGTTTCCATGGGAAACATAACTTATACAGTGACTCAGCACATCTCCTAGAATATTCATGATAGCTACCTCAAACTTGAAACAAACTTGAATCAGTGTTAAGCAGGGGTACGTGAGCTCTGCTTGCTTCTACACTTGTTCATATTGAATTGAGATGTAGGAATTATCATGTATTGTTTTGGCAGCCAACTGAAGCAATCATGATACCAATTGGTAATGTTTTTTTGTAAAGATACCATTTTAAATTCATGTCCCAGTTCAGTACTTTTAAAAAGATGACACTGAGTAATATTTTGATTCACTATTAACGTTGAATGAGGTAAAAATATACATAAATCAGGCAGCACCCTAAGAAAAATTCAAAAGCTTTTACCTCTTTATTC
Organism: Steromphala cineraria; assembly: GCA_916613615.1. Lineage (NCBI taxonomy): Eukaryota > Metazoa > Mollusca > Gastropoda > Trochida > Trochidae > Steromphala > Steromphala cineraria. The sequence continues at coordinate 55,877,127 of OU744732.1, read as the reverse complement.
AGAACAAAAGAGCCCAAATGGATATATCTGTGATAGAGTCCGAAAGTCAATGATACGCTTTGTACAAAGAGCTATACAAAGCCCCTGAACTGTGTTGCTCTTGAAATGTTATGTTTCATTTAATGAATTGACCAATCTAGATGTTATAATTGCTTACGTATTGACTTAAATTGTGAATATAAATCCCCCGTATGCAAAATGTATTGAGTGAAGAAAAACTTTGAGGACACTTACTTTTAGCCCAAAATAAACATTGTCTTGAGGGGAAACTTTTCAGAATTATTCTGTTTCTCTTTCATGCTAATTTAAAAAGTTTTCCATGGTAATGCATTTAAGGAATGGGATGAAGGATTAGATGAATACAAGTGATGTTTCTATATTTCTAAAACCTCTTGAAAATTTAAGAAATGTATATTACAGCAAGTACTTGGATTCGAAAACTACATATTTGATCTGGGGAAATACAACAACGGTAGCGGTTCTTCCTGGGAACTTCTCTACAACCCTGTGGTAGAGTAGATAATTCAATTTAATCATTGTAATTAAGTTTTTGGTGCAAATATGGTTTATTACAGTGTAATAACCTTGTGATGTCCCTAAAGATTATTATTCAAAAAGAGTTTGTTTTAAGTTATATTAATCATCATATTATAAATTATTAAATTAATTCATATAAAGTTTCAATTTCCTTTTGTTCGTTTTCAAAATTCACGCTTTTTGGCTTCTGTTATTTAATTTAATTGATTCTTTAAATAGTTTATCTGGCATAGTTGATTTTCATAGACATCTAAATTGAAAAATTGATTTATAAAAACTAAGACAGAAAGCACTGTTATAATGTTTTTAACTTTATGTTCCCCTATAAGGTAGACTATAGTATGAAGGGAATGAGACCAGCTGACTGATCTAGTCTCGTCTACAGGATGAAGGATGATGAGCAACTAATGAACATGTCCTAAATGTCCCAAGTTAGTTAGTTTTACTTAAGCCTACAATATTCCGTTTGGCTGTCAATTACATGTGAAATGTCATGCATTAAAGAAACAGTTTACTGAAATGACCAATTAATAAGTTGACAATTTTGAACTTAACCATTGTTTATGGAATCATCCAAAAATAGTGTTCTGCAAGGACAAAACGTGAATATGTGCTTAACTATCTGGTCCTTATCTAAACATGACATCAATAAATGTATTTAGGGTTTAAGTCGTCCCACTTTATATAAACCTGTTAATGAATGCATGACGACTTGGTGAAGAATGAACATATCATTATCAGATAAGCACTGATTACACGCTCTCGTGTGCGTCATTGATTTACAATTAATACTTCTGTGTCAAGCCTATTTAACAGTTTTTCGGGCAGTGTTGTATTTAAACCCCAGCCTTCTGAAGTGACAAACAGTTCCTTGAAACATCTAGTGATGATGGCCAAGCTCCTCAAGTCAATCAAGAGTCGGTTTACAAAGAAAGTCTGGTGTGACGAGCCCAAACGATCAGCCAAGATAGTCGTTCTGGGCCCACGTGATATTGAACGGGCTGCCATTGTTGCCACATTTTTGAAACGGACGGAAGTTGGCCGAGACATTATGCATCACCTTCTGGAAACCGAGACGGGCAACCTTCACGTGGAGCTGGCAGACTCAAACGCAGTTTGCTCAAGTTTCCTAAACCGTGCAATTGCATCTGGGGAGATCTTCATCCTGCTCAGTGACAAGGATGATCCGACCTCAAACGAGAAAGTCAAGCAATTAGATATCATGATTCGAGAGGTCAAGGGAGACAATCCTTGCAGAATCTTCACAGCCTCTTCAGAATCGACAGATATACCAGATTTAAACTTCCCAATCATTAGTGGAATAAACATTTCAAGGACTCAAGGTTGGCGTTCAATATTCATACATGCTGCTTCATCTGACTATGCAATGATTCAGTCTTTTTTGAGGGACATCAATTCTTTCTTGGAGTCTCGAGTTATCTTGGTGTGCGGCTGAATGTATATGCTTTTGATACAAATTGTTTGACTTTGATAAATACATTAAGCATAATTTTGACCCTTTTGTTATCTATTAATAGTTATTACTGTTTTACAGTAGTGGGTATATCATTCTTTCAAACCCAGTCATGTTCTTTGTGCTGATAGTTTCAGATATTACCTTTTTCGAGGACGGTATCGTAGATGGCATTGTTTCCTCACAACATTGCTCCAAGTCTGCTACATCGGCACTGTTGTAACAGGGTTGAAGCAATGTTGTGAGGAAAATCGTCACCAAACGATAACGTATCCCGAGCAGAGCGCATTGCTCAATGTTTTCATATGTTCCTGTTCATAAACCATCTGGCTCCTAATTTTTATGTTAAGCAACATAGGGCGCCGCTTACTGAAAGAATGGTTAGCCCCGTTAATTTTATTTAACTAATTAACCTTAAAATATGAAGATATATACATGTATTCATTATAACGTAGCCTAGCTATACATTTAAACAGTAGTGAAACGTTCATTTCAATGAAATGTATAATCAAGCACCTAACAGAAGCCTTAGTTGATAAAATGTGGGACAAAACCCAAAAATTAGTAGTGGGAATTACAAGCCGCCCTGATTTACAAGACCCGCACATACTTTACATAAGATAGTACCCACACATGTATAATCAACCACTATAGGAACGAACGTATCAATTACAGATGGGATATAATAAATAACAAGGCAACATTGGTATCAGACATGATTTACCAGTTATACACACCATGACATGTTAAGACGCCACCTTGATTAACAATTTTAACCCACCAAGTACTACACCGTAAATAGCACCGAGGTAAAAGATATCGAACACTATATGAAAGAAATTTAGAGCGGGATTTACATAACAAGGCATTATTATGGCATGAACATGAAATAACACGACCCACCTAGTAATAAGTATTGTGCAGTGAACATATGAGATTCATAGAGCCGGATATACATGTCGGCTCAATAAATTATGTTACAAAATTAAGGCACAACGTCTTCCAATCAAAGATAAATATGTTCACGGTTTTATCATTGCACATATACTGTTTAAATATTAAGAACATGAGTATTGTAACATTATGTGTCTACACTGACAGTTACTACCAGGGATAAAGGGGACATTTGTAGGCATTACAAAGGAGAGCGAGCGCTGCTTGATAAGTTATAGGTAAACGTGAATGCTGGCATAACTGTATACGTGCTCACCACTTGTTCAGTTATAACTATCAGGGAGATCACATCTGGGTAAATCTGAAACATTGATAATACACCCCCGCAAACTGCGGTACAATTTGTAGGTACCGTCCTGGGACAAATGTACGCCATCGGGACGGAACAGAGAGAGGGAAGAATTCGAGAATTTTTCATGTTCTCAAAAAAACATTCCCCGTTCAGGCAACATAACTTTTAGATACTGGTTAAATTGCCGCCTTTTCTCCTCGTACCCGCTACCTGTGGTCCTTTAAGTAAACCTGGGAAATTCCTCACAGATAACAAGTTTTGGAATGTTCAAGAAATCTTCGAACTCACCGGCAATCTTCACCGGGTCAGCATCAGCAGCACACAAATCATTCCCACCTAGCTGTACTACCAGAATTTCGGGGTTTAACCCGGCCATGAGATAGTCGAAATCTCCCAACATTCCCCCCATGAAATCCCTTATCTAACGTTAGCCCCCCCGATACCAAAAGAATTAACGCTTCTGTTCCAAAAGCCAAACTGATAATGAAGTCTACCAGTACCAAAACCAATATCCCTCTCAAGTCTCTTGACAAAGGAATGGCCAAAATTACCACACTTTCAGAATGGGGCACTCTGTGCCTCGGGATTTGTCTGTACATTATTAGAAGTGATAAGGTATAAAATAAGAATGAAAGATTTTTTCCAAATTGAAAATACTACTGCATAAAGTATATAAATGAACCAGTGCAGACGTATTTATCAAATTATCTAAGCATAACTATTTGAAAATATTACTGCATACCGTATTCTACTGCGTACAGTATTACGTATTACCAAATATCACGTAAGCCAAAATGCATCAACATGCATGACTACGAAAACACTACAAAATGAAGCAACTGCAGACGTATTTATATAAATATATATGCTGATAACTATAATTGTATAGTTAACAATCACCAACTTTACGTCCGTAAAGATAAAATATTGAGTACTTACATATAAAATGACTTCCTATAAAACCAAATTTTGAAGCGTCCTGTCGCTTAGAAATCCGAAATTGAAGTGCTTTGTATTAGCGTTACATACAGCGCTTAGACAATATGACGTCATGAAAATAACGTCATATCCGCTTTGCACGTGACAATTACCGCGTGAAGCGCAACGCAACGCATCACAAAAACCATCTCTATTATTTTGATGACTGGTTCTCGCATAAAGAATTTTAAGTTGTTAAACTGAATTTAACTAATTAACCTTAAAAGAACAGAGGCTTGATCGGGTATAACTGAGCTGCCTCTGTGGGGAGAGAATGGATCAATGCAACCGACTGAACAATTTACTCTCAGGCACCAAAGGCAGTTCGAAGTGCATGTTCAAACACCAAAATTGTTATCCATTTTCAGTGTTCCTTAAATTATGCTTCTTTAGTTTGAGTTGGATAATCTACAGGTTATCTTCAAGTGAAGCGTTGTTTATGCAAGCTGCAATTGCAACTGAGGCCAAGGGAAGCAACTCTTGTCTCTAAGTTAGGTAAAATGCCGTAATGATTTGGCAAGGCGAAAGAAACCGGGTTCGAATTCGCCAAAGACACGTTGAAATGTTTTCCTAAATGTAAATTTTAAAACTTTAGAAACATGGAATAGTGCAATTTAATGTATTCACCAGAAGGAATCAAAGTCATTTGCATATGATAACTTAACGTAAAATTCATATATTTTGCTAATTTTTTTGATTTCACATTTAATATTATTTGGTCTCATGTTTCTCTATTAGTTCATATGCAATAGGTGGTGTAGTCAACAACCTTGTTGGTTGTATACCTATTTCTTCCGCTGTAAGCAAAACTGATACCTTTAGAATTGTGAAGCAACTGTACTTGTGTATCTAATGGTTATATATGGCACACTTGATATCAATTACACATTTTACCTGCACCTTAAATCACAGTCTTATCATTTAGTACTACCAAAAAAAAGAAGAGAGCCTAACCCATCACATCCTTCCAAGCCTTGAGTGTCTTGAAATGTACAATGTATGTTACCTGACCACATGATCGGTGATACTTTTGATCAACCGATATGTAGCTTTGAAAAAACTATTGTCATAGAGTTAACGTAGTTAACGTAGTTATGTTTAAACATTCGGTATGATAAATTCGTTATACCATTCAGAGGCGGGGTATTTGGGGAGAATTCAGCCTCTCGCTCGGTGTTATGCAACTCGCCTTCGGCTCGTCGCATAACACCAAGCTCCAGGCTGATATCACCCCATGTTCCCCGCCTCTGAATGGTTTAACTTATATTATATAACACTTTGAAATGACCATGCTTGATAGTTTAGTTCTATGTCAATATATGAAGGCCATAAATACCAATTCTACATTATTAATTACTGTATCTGTATGAAAATGACATGGATAATGCTCCGTCTTTCCGTATAATATAGTGCTGGTTTGTTGGTTATTTCCTCAATGAAAACATAGCAATATTTTTACAAGCACAAAACTCGCGTTATCATGTTTTATGGGATTTAAGGCACAAGGCACGTGAAAAATAATGAATTTCAAGTTATCCCAACTTTAAACTTCATATATGTTACGGATTACCATTCATTAAATAAACTTAAAACATGATCCAAAATGTGAAATCTTAAACAACATATTGGAATAGTCTTGCTGTTGAGAAGGCCACGCTAGTTTTTATCAGCTAAACCAAATCAACATTCACGGTTTATTAGAACAAAATTGCATAAAATTATCTCCTTTCTTCACTCTTCACTTTCAAGAAGGGTATCACTGAGTCATATAGCTAACAGCAAAAAAATAAACATTTGCATGACTCTTAAAAATCATTGTCAGATCCATTTTACACAAATACATTACACAATTCAAAACACAATCCGTAAAACTTTGCATAATTTTTTTACATAAGCTTGTATTATCCGTTTCTTCAAATTGCTACATTGTACAGGGATCATTTTCAGGTTCGATATAACGGCAGATTACCAACAGATTACCAACAGTTATATCAATTGGTAGTTTAAAAAATAATCAAAAGTACTTTGTAAAATCAAAAAGATAAATTTTCAACATCGAAATTGTTCTTTTACTGAGAATGAGTGATGAGTTAAGTTAATGATCAAACTTGACAGGAGGCGACAAATGTCGGATAACCTAGGCCTGGATACGGATAACTACAACTTTGATTATTCAACTTAGTTTAAAAACAAATTTGAAACTTAGCTCATGAAAACTATAATTTATAAAGTGACCCATATGACGATTACAGGTTGAATATTCGTATATTTTTCACTTAAATGAATTTTATAACAGATAATTTAACATTAATATTACAAAACAAACATGTAGCATATTAGTTTACGATAGTCTGTGGCAAAATGTATATAACACGATAAAGAAAGTGAAAACAACAACATATATACACAAATATATGTAATTTCCCATATGTGAAAATGCATACTGGTGTCAGACTCTATCTACGAGACCAGATCGAAGGCGATTCCATACGATACATGAGTGGCTTCTCCCTCATAGGCTATGGCAATTGTGTAACTGGCGTGAGGTTGACTGTAAACCAATGTATGCCTCGGTAAAACTTTACCTGTTGTATCGGGTTTGAGCTTGTTGTGTGACTGTGAATGTTATGATATTGTCTTTCACCAAATAATACAGTGTGAACAATTACGGGCAAAACGTGATGACTTGTATGAAAGATTATTTGATAAGCTGAGCATAGCAAAGTATATGTACATGTAGACTTGTGATGATGAAGAATTGATACTAGTGACAATGCTGGGTGGTATAACCAGTCTGGTGAGTGATATGGACCTGAAGACATGGATCCTGCTTATGACAATCAATGCACGAGAAATTAGCTCCTGGTACCTGCAATCTATCGTTTATCTTTAATGGGTGCATATGTGAACTGTATATATTTTCATAATTCTGTTGTGTATTTGTCCAAGTGTAACTAATTATTGATGTTTGCTTTATCCCATATGTATAAGTATATATGCATATTGTACTCTTCAAAACCATGGAGGAAATAAAGCTAATTTATTCATTCATTCATTATGGACTTCCAAAATGTATAAATGCAGATATAGATATGGTAAGAACATAATCATAATGTCCGAAAATAAAAATTATTAATTGCAACCTCACACGGTGTTATCAACATTCCAGAAAAAGACCTAACATGTAATTTCTACATGCGTGCATACATGCCAACCTACGCGAATGCGTCAAACAAGATAGAATTTTAAGATAAAGTTATGAATAAGAGAGTATTTAATCTTGAGCTTTTAATAGACTCATAATTACCCCACTTATCAACGATATAAACTCACGTGAAAAAACATGAGGGCAAACAACACAATCCTTTGGTCGGTTAAATAAGACTTTGAATCCCTACTGTAGACATGTGTTGTGAAAAAAACATGCTCATAAAAATAGTGACAATATACACAATAATCATCGTATGTGTCACTGCAGTGTATCCGAATTAGTTTGGATACAGTATACATGCATACCTATATATTTGTGTGTGTCTTATTAATTTTACCAACGTCTGTTCCAATACAGTAACAACGTTTCCTATATTAAATGTAAAGAGGTTAACCGTCTTTAGTTCACGATGCGCATCTCGAGTGAGATAGGAAGTTATATTTTCAAGAGTGGCACAGGCGCATATGTACATGTATGTGATATCTTGATATATAATTGATATGAACGGCGTTTAACAAGGTCAGTTATATTATTAACGTTGATTATCTTGTGATTGATAAAGAGTCTACATTTAGCTTTTCCATCAACGGTGATAGTGTTATCAGTGAGTACAGTTACGAAACAACGATATTGAAAGCTACATATCCAACCAAAGGAGGCAAAATGATGAAACTACTATTATTCCTCTGCTTTGCTTGCTGGGTAGGATCCGCTGAAGCTCGTTATGCAAAGGATCTCCATAATGACGTCATAGTAAAGATGTTCCAGAAGCAAAACGCCTTTCAGAAGGATCTTGCCGATTCTGGATGGGCTGGGCTCGATGATGACGAACAGTGTGCTGTGTGTAAAGTCTAAGCTTCTCTCTTCGATCAGCTGGTTGCAGAGATGAGATCTAAAGAGGAGATAGAGAGAATCGTTACCGCCTACTGCGTGCTGGCCAAGATGCATACTGAACGCATATGCAAACTCTACACGGAAGAATATATGGTAAATAAATCTCACTCTCACATAAGCAAGCCCTTTCCCTAGTTTTCACAATCAATTTTACCCTCAGGTTAACCCCTAATATGTATAGTGTAGTTCCTCCCACTTCTACTTTTCATTTTAAGTTACAGTCTTGACTACCTAAACAGTTGCTGTTGCAGGATATGGCACTAGGTGTGGTTGAGCTCCTTGTTCTGAAGCCGGAGGAGGTGTGTCGGTTAAACCTGGGTCCATCTTGCGCCACTCCTTATGACCCCATGGAGATTTGGAACGTTACCCTCCCTAACACGCCCAAACCACCAGTTGTTCCTCCAAAACCACCAGCGGTCGGTATCTGAATGATTGTAATTCTCACACTTTTCTGTCCATTTACTATTTGCAACAGTTGTCTTCAAATCTTTCTAACTCTTATTTTCTGCAGGCGTCTGTTAAATGTCAGGTAAAACTACCCGTGATCCCTACGAAACCACTAGCGGTAGGAAACTGAATTGCAAATTTCAATTCAATATTCCTGTCCAATTATTTGGTTACCTGCATGACTACTGTTTGAGACAGGCGCCTGTGAAATGTCACCAATTCAAAGGCTTTCTCCTCACTAGTTTCTTCCTTTGAAGGCTCGAGTGGTAGATTTCTGTGAATTATCACTTCAACGGTGATAGATTCCAACTATGATGACATCAAAACCACTATTTATTTGTTTTAATTTGTTTTCAAGAACATTCACGCAATTCATCAAAACACTGACAAACCAAGAAACGCATATCAGCGAACTAGTTTAAAATTCCAATTTCTCAATACTCCATTGGTTATTTCTGAGAGTCTTGTATTTCTGCTGCAGCCCTCAGTACCAAAGATGAGATTCCTGCAACTGACGGACATCCACATTGATCTGATGTATCAGGCTGGTAAAGATGCTGAGAGTGAAGATCTGCTTTGTTGTCGAACTATCGACGGCTTTCCCGGTAAGGGCTTGTCAAGACGCATTATTTTGAAGGGCTTGTCCATAACCTTACACTAGCTTAACTTTATTGAAGGGCTTGTCAATCAATTCTAAACGGTCACAATTATTAGTAGAGGGGTAGTCAAACGGCTTATGATATTATTATGCATTTTCATGTGACAAGCATGAATTGATCATTTTGTCCGCCATTTTTTCAATACAGCTGCCATTTTCTAATCAAAATTAACTATCAGGAAATTATCTTCATGGTAACATCCCAATATTTCAGACCATTTACATCGAATTTGTCAGATGTAAGTTTAACGTTTGGATGACTGTGAGAATTCATCAATGATTTTGATTAAAACTGCATTATGTTGTCATGTCTCAGCTCCCGGGGTCCCTGGTGCAGGTAAATGGGGAGACTACAGAGGGTGTGACCTTCCAACCAGCCTCGTGGACAATCTCTTCCAACACCTCGCCACCAAGAAGCAACAGGTCAGGGAGTCCATCGGTCTACTTCATATAGTCCTTGGCCTAGAGACTTCGAGCTTTCTTAGTACTAAGATAGTCAATATTAATGTTTAGTGCTTATGACTATTATGGCACTTGGAGAGCTTCGAAAAGCTAGGTCCTGGAAATTTGAATATTTGTTTTAGTCTTTATCTTCTGGCAAAGACTGTAATCGGCTTAGCTAAGATAGTTCTAAGTCAATATTAAGTTTTGTAATTATGACTTTCTTAGTACTTAGAGAGCTTCTCAATTCTAGGTCCAGGACACTTGAATATTTGTTGGAATTTTTATCTTCTGCTATTAGCAATCATGGAGCTATTATACATAGTCCTTGATGTGTCACGTTACCCTTCATATTCTTACAAGAACAGATAAAAGGTTCCATCAATCTACTTTATATAGGTCTCGTCATATATTTGTAATATTTGAGGTTTGGTCATATCGTTTTCTATAAGGAGTTTTCTCATTGAAAACTTGGCATATGGAATAATCATGACATGTAGTGGTGTCTTTAAGTGATTTCAACTTCTTCCTTTATATTTTGCCACTTCCATGGAAAAGAAACTTAGAATGTCAGACCAGAACTCAGTAACTATAAGACTCATTATTGCTCGTTAAAACTTGGTAAATGATATGCCTTCTTTAGAATTTTTGACTATTTTAATCAAAAAATAAAGTTTACGTTTTTAGAGCAATGGAACTAGGGATTTCCAACAATTTTCATGATCTGCTAAGGAATCTGTTTGGGTTAATCGAGGAAAACGGTGATCATATAAAACAACGATCTAATATATATGAAACAGAGGATATAGCCGACTTTTGTCTGCATTTGCATCCGTATCAAAACTTAAAATTATTTCAGTTTGACTTCATCATATTTACTGGGGACAGTTTCCCCACTATTCAGAGGATATAGCCGACAATTTTTGCATCAGTAGCAAAGCTAAAAACTATTTCAGTTCGACTTCATCATCTTTACTGGAGATATCTCCGCACACGATGTCTATAACCAGTCCAGAAGCGACCAGATTGGAGCTCTAGAGAACTTGGTTCCTTATTTTGATAAAAATCTTCCCGACCTTCCCGTCTTCTTCTATGTTGGTAACCATGAAACAGCACCCGAGGGAAGGTATGACATAACTCGAATACCATTTTCAAGTTTATTTTATTAAGTTGCAACTGTTAAACAGGAATGATTAAAGATTATGTTATGGTAGTTTTTCACAGCACTTCATAAAATGTATTCGCTGCTTGCCTGTGTATGTCATTTATTCTTCAAGGTATCCTATGGTTATTTCTTATAATTTGGCAATCTAACATGGTTAATTAAAGAAAGAATTGACTTTTCAATTCATACCTTTTTATTTGGAAATTTATTATAATAGTAAAAATAATGACGTTTAATCAAAAACGTACTATTATTTAGTTACTTACCTCCGACAAGTGACCTTAGCCTGATACCACTGTAGGTGGTGGGTAGCATTCGTCACGTTCAGTGATAACTCTCAAGATTGATCTGAGGATCGGCGACCCAGCGAGCGACCGTTCAAATGGGCCAGTGTCTGACCCCTCGTTGTTGACGACCCCTAATTAAAACACCAGAAAACACTATAAACTGTTAAAATAATAAATTTTATTCACAAGTGTTAAGATGTCCACTTCGACGAGTGAGGCGTCATGAATGTGGATGGTTGCGCCCCCTACCCGGGGGAGCCCCCGTGGTCCGCTGCTGTGCAAATACCTGCACCCCTAGACGGGCTACGCCCTCCAGGTCCTCCGTGGAGACATCGAGCAGGTAGTGGTTGGCGAACACCAAGTCCGACTTCCAGAAGCAGCCGGTAATGATGTGCGCCACTGACAAATTGCTGTGAAGGGCCATAGTCGCCGATATGGCCTGATCTCATATGGGTTGGACCGGCGGCCTTGTAGGTGTCCACCACCGCAGACCTGAGGTAGACCCCAACTGCCTCTTGTCAATCTCCATTGAGCTCGTCTGGGAGTGGGGCAAAAAGGGCCTGCGCCTCCCTTGTCTCAGTGTCCGCATCTTCTCCACATAGACACGTAGAGTGCACACAGGACAGAGGACACGTTCCCACTCGTCCGTCGGCTTGATAGCCGGGGAGATTGACGGCAGTGTGAAGGTCCTCCCACGTTCGTCAGCGCCTTGGTTCTTGCACAGGAAATCTGGTGCAGTCCCAAGGTCGCTGGTCCTCTATCTCTCACCTCAAACCTGAGCAAGTCAGCTTGCAGGGCATGCAGCTCTGATATCCTAGTCGCTGACCCCATTGCCACCAAGAAGCACGTCTTAATGGTGAGACGCAGCAGCGTCGTGTCCGTCAGCGGCTTGTAGTGCTCAGATTTGAGGGGATTCAACACTATCGCCAGATCCCATTCTGGCGGTCTCAGTTTGTGGCGGCCATCCACGTTTCTATATGTCCTAATGAGCTCCTTTAGGACCAAGATATCCAACCCCAGATCCTTCTTGCGAAGGAGATAATAATGGCCGCGAGGTTCGTGTTGATGGAGGAGGCCTTAAGCCCCCTCACTGTGCGTAGGTGGACTAGGTAATCCGCGACCTGGGGCACCGTAATTGTGCGCACGTCGAACCTCTTCCCTTCACAAAAGGTCATAAAAGAAGCCCATTGAAAGTCATACAGTTTACGCGTGGATGACCGCTGTGAGGTTGCCACCGCGCTGGCTACCGCCTCCGAAAATCCTGCTCCCCTCATTCCGTCTTGGAGACAACCCAAGCGTGCAGATGAAGAACCTGCGGGTTCTCGTGCACCCGTTTGCTCGGGTTGCTCCTGAGAAGGTCCCACCTGGTCGGTAGGGGAACCGGCTCCTGAGCGCAGAGTCTTCGAAGGGTCGCGTACCAGGGCCTCGCCGGCCACATCGGTGCGACCAGGAGCAGACGTAGCACTCTTGGAGCGCTTCTTAGCCTTCTTCGCCTTCTTCCGACACCCCCCGCGCGTCCGTGAATGAGGTGTGCCCATCGGGAGACGAGCCCTGCAGGGGGGAAGCGTCAGACACACGCTCAAGACCCAGAGGGACACGTAGAGACTCGTCCGAGCGCACGGACCCCACTTCCGACGCCAGGGAGGACAGAACGTCAAACTCGCCGGCGTCCTCGGTGATGATGAGATCCGAGCGCTATTGCGACACTCGTGCGGTGCCTGTGGCAAAAGACACACCCGGGGTGGGGGCGTCTGGTCGTCCTGGAGCGCTGTTGCGACTCACTCTTCCGGATGGAAGAGCGGTAACGCTTGTGCTGCTCCCAGGTGAGGTCGGAGAACTCGACGCACCGATTATCCTCCAGGCAAGTGCTCCTGCACAGGCGACAAGACTACGAGAGGGTGGTAACTTGCCAACTTGCTCGCTCCGCAGCGCCCGCAGAACCCAGCGTATGGGGACGCAGTGTCGCAAAGGATTAGATCAATGCCGCTCAAGCCTGCGACAAAGGCGAGACAGCAACTAGGTAATGGGAGAGGGTCTGGAGCGCCTTGATCCAACAGTCACTAGCGACCCATCCACACCGAGCGAACGCTCGGCTGTCCTGTGAACCCGTACAACTGGCACGCACCCTTCACAACGTGTCAGTCACCTCTTCGCTCAGCCGCTTCCCAAGGCGGGAAACTCCCCTGAGTTAAGAGCGAGAGACACGCAGGCGAGACGGGGGCCCGATCGCACAAACACATGTCCAACCAAGCGCCAGCAAGCGCACATCCAACTAGCAAGCGCCCGAAGCACCAAGCGCGACAAGTGCAAGTGACTGTTCAATCCAGGCGACAGCAAGCGCACAATCCACCAAGCGCGTGAGAAGCGCAAGCGCCTGTCCAACTCTAACGCTAGAGGAGCGCGAGTCAACAACCGCGACGAGACACCAAGCGAGAGGGAGAGATACAGAAACACGTCTGCACACTACCGACTCTGTAATGTGAATGAATCTAATTGGATGACAGGTCACGCCACCTATTGGGCTAGTGACGGGCGGATAACTCTGATTGTTCTGAGTAATGATGTTTCATTACATCAGTGGGAATGAGTCGATTACATGTTATATGGCTAACAGGCTAAGGTCACTTGTCGGAGGTTAGTAACTAAATAATACTCCTATTATACCTTGAGCAACCACTGAATGGATGTATATTTGCTTTATGAATGTACATATCATAAATGATTAAATAGGCATGGTGAGTATGACAGAGAGTGAAAAGGTAGAACAATAGAATGTTATCAAATCGTTTTCAGATCTAGAGATGTTCAGCAAAAAGCTGCATAACAAGCTAAACTTTTGACCTTTCCCATTCCAGAATGCTTTATAATTTCCCAGATCCATCATAAATTAAATTGTTGTACATGTATGTTATATGTGAGATATGACATTTAGAAATTGATTGTTATAATAATGATATCATAATTGTATAAATAGGTTTTAGTAAAATACTTCAACAATTTACTAAGAGTGTGACAAGAGAATTTCGGACTTTTGGTTTCTTTAAGATTGATTAGATTGACTAGTATATATTCTCAGTTGCCCACCTCCCTTCATCACAGGGAAACACTCGCAGGCCTGGATGTACGAAGCTCAAGTCAAAAACTGGGCCAAGTGGCTTCCTGCACAGACTAAGGAAACAATCAGTAGGTACACGCTCGTCTGCTTATACATTTTGTCTGCATATGATCGAATGTCACAGAAAAAAAACCCATGCTCAAATGAATGTCTGGTTCAAACAATATGGCCAACAAAATGCATTGGACACATTCAATTTCTCAATGTAATGGTAACACCTGGCTCTGCAAACACCTAAAACTCATTTTTTACCTATACAAAAATCTAATTCTAAAATCGGCATATTGCTAGTTTTTTTTTAATTGGCCCATATATGTGAGAATGTCTGGGTATCATTGACCGTGTCAAATGACATAACTTGGTTATTTTCACGACCTCCCTCCTCAATTTAGACTGACTCGATAATGTACACAAGATTGACACTAGGGTCCTTTGATTAGAAATTCCATCACACGTTTGTCAGACTTGCTGCGTAACAAACGCAGATTTAGTATAATTACTCATATAAATTACTCTGGATCTCTTAGTTGCGAGTAAAGAACATTTTTCGCTTATAAATGTCGCTGTGATACATCTTTTTGGTACAAATCAGCATGGAAATCTCAGTTGCAAGTACAGAACATGCATTACCTTTTAGTAGTAATATATATATGACCATCTTTTTCTATTTTCTTGCTACATAATTAGAAATTGATAATTGTTATCATATTGTATATTGCATTCATATTTCCAGGGGAGGATTTTACACATTCTCACCATTTCCCCGTTTCCAGATCATATCAGTAAACTCCGTGTATTGTTACAATTCCAACTGGTGGGTTCTTATAAACAGTACAGACCCTGCTGGGGAGCTTCATTGGTTGGCTAAGACTCTTCAGGAAGCGGGGGATAAAGGCGAGAAGGTGAAAATCCTGCATTTTGATTGGATGTGGATATTTACAAATATGATTCCAATTAATACATCAAAGCTTTTATTATGTCAATATGCCTTTGGAAACGTTAATAATGTCTTTTTATCCCATCTGCATGTAGAACTAGAGGCTGAAGTCATCATCCTGTCTGTTTGTTTGTAATCATTTTGTTTCTGAAAGATTATTCGAAAAATATTACACCTTTCGCTTTGAAACTTGGTATGTGGGTCAGGTAGTGTATGTTGAATTGGGATTTGGTATATTTTAGGAGTTTATGGCGGTTTCCATTTAAACAGAACTTAGAATATTGAAAAGTGACTTCCTTATATCAATCATAGATAATTCAAGATAGATATGGCATCGTCTGATGACTCTTGTCTTACTGATCTAGGCTTTCATACTGACGCATATTCAAACTGATTGTCTCAAAGCATGGAGCTGGAACTACTACAAGATTGTCAGCAGGTAATTTTTGACACACGCTATAATGGAAAAAGTCAATTGACCATTTATATCTATTGAGAATGGAGACAGGAACTAAACGCCAAAAATATAAAGGATTATTAGCTTTTCCGATGTTCTGTTTCATGATTTTCATTTTGAGAAATTGCATTAATGTTTATGATATAACACATGCTATGTATGAAATGATGATTACCATGATGATCCCTATGAAGATGGCATATATCAAGATGCACGCTTGATTTGTAATGTTTTTATGTACTATAGGCTTTAAGTTCTATTCATTGGTTATTTCTGTAAATCCAATTTTACGCAACGGTGGCGAATTTAAGGGGTTTAGGTATTGAATAGAAGAGGTTCATTTATTTGCCTGCCTCTGGGTGAAGATGATCACATCGAATGTTACGGTGTACAGAGAAGTAGGAAATTTAGAATATCGTTAGGTCGTTTTGGTCCTTATTAGAAAATCAAAAGAGATGACACAATTTACAAATGTTTTAGAAACAATGTTGTAAAATATCCTTTTCTTCTTGTGTGTCTCGCTTCTACTATACGTAAGAGGTTCATAAAAGAATTGTATTTTGTCCATACACACAGTTTATAAATTTGCTTTCTTGCGGAATTGTTAAGAAAGTTATACATATGAATGTACACTCTTGGATCTATCGTGCTATACAAGTAGGCCAGTGCCCTTCTCAGTATTGAAATCAAGATTGAAAATTGGATTTGAAAAGATGTTTTTGTTTCAGAATATTTCTTACTACTGTCAGATTTGACAAGATTAAATTTTGTGTAATTTCTGGTACAGTAATGACTGTTATCATTGCCAGATATGAGAGCACCATCGTTGGTCAGTTCAATGGCCACACCCACAACGATGAATTCCGTATGTATTATGACGTGGCCAATCACACACGCGCAGTGGGCGTGGCCTATGTGTCTGGATCTGTCAGCCCAATGGGACACAAGAACCCGGTCTACAGAATATACACAATGGACGGAAACTACCCTAACAGCTCCTTTGTAAGTATGAGGTGCTTTTAAATTGACACCCCTAACGTTGCATTCCGTAAGGTTGTTCACATACAATTTTACCTGTGAGTCCTATCTTGATGTATTAGTGTAGTTTTTGATGCATTGTGTCATGTATCAAAGCAAAAACGAAACCGATGTGATGTTGTCATACACAAGTCTGAATTCATTGTACATTGTAAGTGAACAAACTTTCGGAATGCTAATGTATGAATGTTTCAAAAGGCCTGATTCTTAAAATGCACGGATTGAGTATCTAAAGAAGTTTGCAGAAAGGTAACTCAGATTTTAAGAAGTGTGTTTTTAACCAGAGGAGGTTTTCATACCTCAACTTACAACCGTCTGTCTGTCCGGACTCATATCTCCTAAACTAAACATGCTATAATGCAGAGGGTGACAACTTCTTTGTTCACTGTATGCGACGTTTCGACACAGATTCTTGTGGCGTTCTCAAGCAGATATGTCAAGAATCTGTGTCGGAACGTCGCAAACAATGGGCAAAGAAGCTGTCATTCATATATTCCTCTGCATTATTGTCATTCCAACTTTTAAAATGCCCCTCAAAGAAGTTATACATGCTAGCTTCACAAAACTCCATACATTTATGAACCATGAAGATGTTCCTTGATGTGCCTTTTGTGGGTTAGGCCGAAAAAGGAGTTGTATATTTTGAGGTTTCCATGGCAACACAACTAAAGAGGATATCTCCTAAACTGTACATGCTATAACTTCACTATATTTCATAGACTTATCAACCAAGATCACTAGGTGTCCCTTCTGATGGTTTAATAAACATATGATTTTTAATTGTTTTGCCCTAGGGATCATGATGACATGTGTAGAAATTTCGGTGGACCTGAGATGTATTTTTCAGGAGATATGTTCCGGAAAAAGTAATTCATCATAGGAAACGGCAAAAATATTAAAAATCATATGTTTATTAAACCTTGAGAAGGGATACCCAGTGATCTGGGTTGATAAGTGTATGAAATATAGTGAAGTTATATGTGAATTTTCTTTTCTGTGGTTTCCATGGGAAACATAACTTATACAGTGACTCAGCACATCTCCTAGAATATTCATGATAGCTACCTCAAACTTGAAACAAACTTGAATCAGTGTTAAGCAGGGGTACATGAGCTCTGCTTGCTTCTACACTTGTTCATATTGAATTGAGATGTAGGAATTATCATGTATTGATTTGGCAGCCAACTGAAGCAATCATGATACCAATTGGTAATGTTTTTTTGTAAAGATACCATTTTAAATTCATGTCCCAGTTCAGTACTTTTAAAAAGATGACACTGAGTAATATTTTGATTCACTATTAACGTTGAATGAGGTGAAAATATACATAAAACAGGCAGCACCCTAAGAAAGATTTAAAAGCTTTTACCTCTTTATTCAGAACAAAAGAGCCCAAATGGATATATCTGTGATAGAGTCTGAAAGTCAATGATACGCTTTGGACAAAGAGCTATACAAAGCCCCTGAACTGTGTTGCTCTTGAAATGTTATGTTTCATTTAATGAATTGACCAATCTAGATGTTATAATTGCTTACGTATTGACTTAAATTGTGAATATAAATCCCCTGTATGCAAAATGTATTGAGTGAAGAAAACCTTTGAGGACACTTAATTTTAGCCCCAAAAAAACATTGTCTTTTAGGGGAAACTTTTCAGAATTATTATGTTTCTCTTTCATGCTAATTTAAAAAGTTTTCCATGGTAATGCATTTAAGGAATGGGATGAAGGATTAGATGAATACAAGTGACGTTTTCTATATTTCTAAAACCTCTTGAAAATTTAAGAAATGTATATTACAGCAAGTACTTGGATTCGAAAACTACATATTTGATCTGGGGAAATACAACAACGGTAGCGGTTCTTCCTGGGAACTTCTCTACAACCCTGTGGTAAAGTAGATAATTCAATTTAATCATTGTAATTAAGTTGTTGGTGCAAATATGGTTTATTACAGTGTAATAACCTTGTGATGTCCCTAAAGATTATTATTCAAAAAGAGTTTGTTTTAAGTTATATTAATCATCATATTATAAATTATTAAATTAATTCATATAAAGTTTCAATTTCATTTTTTTACATGTTCGTTTTCAAAATTCACGCTTTTTGGCTTCTGTTATTTAATTTATTTGATTCTTTAAATAGTTTATCTGGCATAGTTGATTTTCATAGTCATCTAAATTGAAAAATTGATTTATAAAAACTAAGACAGAAAGAACTGTTATAATGTTTTTAACTTTATGTTCCCCTATAAGGTAGACTATAGTATGAAGGGAATGAGACCAGCTGACTGGTCTAGTCTCGTCTACAGGATGAAGGATGATGAGCAACTAATGAACATGTCCTAAATGTCCCAAGTTAGTAAGTTTTACTTAAGCCTACAATATTCCGTTTGGCTGTCAATTACATGTGAAATGTCATGCATTAAAGAAACAGTTTATTAAAATGACCAATTAATAAGTTGACAATTTTGAACTTAACCATTGTTTATGGAATCATCCAAAAATAGTGTTCTGCAAAACGTGAATATGTGCTTAACTATCTGGTCCCTATCTAAACATGACATCAATAAATACAATTTTACAACTTAAAATTCTTTATGCGAGAACCAGTCATTAAAATAATAGAGTTGGTTTTCGTGACGCGTTACGTTGCGCTTCACGCGGCAATTGTCACGCGCAAAGCGGATATGACGTTATTTAAATGACATCATATTGTCTAAGCCCTGTTTGTAACGCTAATACTACGCACTTCAATTTCGGATTTCATAGCGTCAGGACGCTTCAAAATTGGATTTTAGAGGAAGTCATTTTACATGTAAGTACTCAATATTGTATCTTTACGGACGTAAAGTGGTGATTGTTAACTATACAATTATAGTTATCAGTATATATATTTAATATTATTTGTATAAATACGTCTGAAGTTGCTTCATTTTGTAGTGTTTTCGTAGTCATGCATGTTGATGCATTTTGGCTTACGCAGTAGAATACGGTATGCAGTAGTATTTTCAAATAGTTATGCTTTGATAATTTGATAAATAGGTCTGCACTTGTTCATTTAGTATTGAGTGACATGTGATTTCTTCATAAACTTGTATGTTTTATTAATATAATTCCTATATAGGACATTACTTTGCATTGTTATGTAAGGGATACAGGTGTAGATCTATATTGCAATACTTTTTGCAGTAGTATTTTCAAGTTGTTAAAATTCTTTCATTCTTATTTTATACCTTATCACTTCTAATAATGTATAGACAAATCCCGAGGCACAGAGTGCCCCATTCTGAAAGTGTGGTAATTTTGGGCCATTCCTTCGTCAAGAGACTGAAGAGGGATATTGGTTTTGGTACTGGTAGACTTCATTATCAGTTTGGCTTTTGGAACAGAAGCGTTAATTTTTTCGGGATCGGGGGGCTAACGTTAGATAAACTTAAAAGGGATTTCATGGGGGGAATGTTGGGAGATTTCGACTATCTCATGGCCGGGTTAAACCCCGAAATTCTGGTAGTACAGCTAGGTGGGAATGATTTGTGTGCTGCTGATGCTGACCCGGTGAAGATTGCCGGTGAGTTCGAAGATTTCTTCTTCCACGTGAAAGAGAAATTCAACATTCCAAAACTCGTTATCTGTGAGGAATTTCCCAGGTTTACTGATAGGACAACAGCTAGCGGGTATGAGGAGAAAAGGCGGCAATTTAACCAGTATCTAAAAGTTATGTTGCCTGAATGGGGAATGTTTTTTTGGGAACATAAAAAATTCTCGAATTCTTCCCTCTCTCTCTTCCGTCCTGATGGCGTACATTTGTCCCAGGAAGGTACCTACAAATTGTATCGCAGTTTGCGGGGGTGTATTATCAATGTTTCAGATTTACCCAGATGTGATCTCCCTCATATTTATGACTGATCAAGTAGCGAGCACGTATTCAGTTATGTCAGCATTCACGTTTACCTATAACTTATCAAGCAGCGCTCGCTCTCCTTTGTGATCTCCCTCATAGTTATAACTGATCAAGTGGTGAGCACGTATTCAGTTATGTCAGCATTCACGTTTACCTATAACTTATCAAGCAGCGCTCGCTCTCCTTTGTAATGCCTACAAATGTCCCCTTTATCCCAGGTAGTAACTGTCAGTGTAGACACATAATACTACAATACTCATGTTTTAACACTTAAACAGTATACGTGCAATAATAAAACCGTGAACCTATTTATCCTTGATTGTAAGGCGTTGTGCCTTAATTTTGTAACATAATTTATTGAGCCGACATGTATACCCGGCTCTCTGAATCTCATATGTTCACTGCACATTACTTATTGCTAGGTGGGTCGTGTTATTTCATGTTCATGCCATAATTATGCCTTGTTATGTAAATCCGGCTTTATATGTCTTCCATATAGTGTTCGATATCTTTTACCTCGGTGCTATTTACGGTATAGTACTTGGTGGGTTAAAATTGTGAATCAAGGTGGCGTCTTAACATGTCATGATGTGCATAACTGGTAAATCATGTCTGATGCCAATGTTGCCTTGTTATTTATTATATCCCATCTGTATTTGATACGTTCGTTCCTATAGTGGTTGATTACACATGTGTAGGTGCTATCTTAGGTATAGTACGTGCGGGTCTTGTAAATCAGGCGGCTTTGTAACATGTCTTGTAATTCCCACTACTAATTGTTGGGTTTTTGTCCCACATTTTATCAACTAAGGCTTCTGCTTAGTGCTTGATTATACATTTCATTGAAATGAACCTTTCACTACGGTTTAAACATATAGCTAGGCTACATTATAATGAATAGAGATTGGTTTCTTTCCTATGATTTATAATTACTAGATCTCGGAAATGCCCCGTCAATCACGGAGCAAGAAACGGGGTGGCGCTGTGGTGTTGGTCAACGAGGCTGACGTGCCAGCCGTGACAGAAAATTCGTCAGGTCCTTCTAACAAGAGACCCAAGAGGCAGCGGACTCCGAGTACTGCGCTGGAAGGCTTCATCACAGCTCCGTCCGGCAGTCTGTCTCAACCGGAATTCGCGGAAGTTCAACAGGCCCCAGCATTCAATGTGGACGACGGTGAGGCAATCATTAATCCCTTTGCCGTACAGAGTCACTGTCTCTTTGAGCAATCATGACTTACAACAATTTAAATCAGGTTCAATCCCGTTAGGTACCGGGGTTGCAGATAAAGTGAAATCTAAAATATGGGATAGAGATTACGTAGAATTGTCCACTCTGTTAGGCGATGATGGCAAATCACAAAAGTTGTTGATAACAGTGCAGGGTCAATCTATTTGTTTTCCTGGCCCCGCTAAAAGCGTAGCTTTGTCTATGGACAGATGGCTCACCGCCTTCCACATTTATATGGCCATATATGTTCATAAATATCCAGAAGAGACACAAGCTATGTTAAAGTATATCAGCATTATCAGAGATTTGAACCAGAAAGGAGGAAACTGGCATTCATACGATGTCAATTTTAGAACATTACGTGTTAGCAACAATTTGCATTGGGATACGGTTCATTGGGAGCTATGGTTTCAATCTGTAACTTTCGGGAAGGGTTCTTTTCGTGCCAACAACGGGCAGTCAAATTTCCCTAGAATCAGGTCATCAGCAAAACCGTCCCTTCCAAGAGGTTTCTGTTTTAAATTCCACAGGGGTTTCCAGTGTTTTGACCCACAATCGTGCAAATTCAATCACGCATGTCCCCAGTGTGGAAGCAACCACAGTGCAATCAAATGTAATCATAAAGGCAAAGACCTCCTTCCCTCTCAAAACGGAACAAAAATGTCTCCCTACCCCAATAAACGCAGATAGATTGGAATACTGGCTAGATGGTTATGACCCCCAGTTATCAGCCTACCTAGTTCAGGGCTTTAGAAAGGGTTTTAAATTAGACTATGTTGGTGGGCAGTTAATTTCTTCGGAGTATACTCTCCAAAGTGCTAAAAACGACCCCAAGGCCGTTCAGACAAAACTGAATAAAGAATTGGTAGCAGGTAGGATAGCAGGACCGTTTAAACACGCCCCCCTGGAAAACCTACACTTGTCTCCGTTAGGGCTGTGTCCTAAGAAAGTTCCAGGCCAATATAGAATGATTCATAACTTATCCTACCCTGCGGGATATTCAATTAATGACGGTATACCTCAAGCGGCCAGTCGGGTACAATATACCTCATTAGACGAGGCCATGGATATTATGGTAAAATTAGGCATGGGGTGTCAATTGGCGAAAACAGATATACAATCAGCGTTTAGAATCATGCCCATCCACCCTGATGATTATCATCTGCTGGGATTTAAGTGGAACGGGGAATTTTTCTATGACAAATGTCTGCCTATGGGGGGATCCTCTTCGTGTCAAATTTTCGAGAAATTCAGTACGGCCATGAATTAGATTGCTACTCAGAAATTAGGTATAGAGAATATGCTTCATATTTTGGATGATTTTCTGATAATTGCAAGGGATGGGGAAAACTGTCATACTCAATTGAATTCATTTTTGGAATTATGCAAGGATATCGGGGTGCCTATGGCGAAGGATAAGACTTTTGGTCCGTCTACATGTTTACAATTCCTCGGCATAGAACTAGATAGTTTGACAATGGAGGCACGACTTCCCGGGGATAAGTTATGTAAGGCACGGGAGAGCGTCCTCGCGGTATACAAGAAGAGGAAAGTCAAACTCAGTATGCTTCAATCTCTTCTAGGCTACTTGAACTTTACCTGTAAGGTGATCGTGCCAGGCAGAGCATTTTTGCGTAGGTTGTTTGATTTGACTTGCGGGGTGCGTAAGCCACACCATAGAATAAGGCTTAACAAAGAAGCAAGAGCTGACTTGGGGTTATGGCTGAATTTCATAAGCAAACATAACGGAAAATCGATATTGCTAAAACGAATGTGGCAATCGAACACCTCCCTCCATTTGTTTACCGATGCAGCTGCATCCACCGGTTTTGGCGTGGTATTCAAATCAAAGTGGTCGTTTGGCATTTGGCCGGAGAATTGGAAATCGTTTAACATTACGCTCTTAGAACTTTTTCCGATCATGTTGGCCGTAAATCTTTGGCGCGGAATTGAGGGATAGGTGCATCGTATTTCACACAGACAACATGGCCTTAGTGTATATCATTAACAAGCAATCCTCAAAAGATCCCATGGTTATGTCAGTCATTAGGGTTTTGATTTTAACTTGTATGGAATACAATATCCAGTTCAGAGCGGAGCACGTGCCGGGTCGTTTCAACACTTCAGCAGATCTGCTTTCTCGGTTACAGATCACAAAATTCCTCGCCCAGGCAGCCTGGGCAGACAAGTCCAAAACTCAAATTCCACTATCCCTTCTCCCAGACAACTTTCGGTTCACGTAGGCACTTTGTTGGGGGCAGCACTCAGTGCTAATAGTCAGTCAACGTATGCTAGAGCATGGAAACTATTTGTTGAGTTCTGTAGAACTTGTTTAAAGAAAGAACCTGAGTTACCGATAGCAGCAGCTGATTGGTCACTTTTCGTGGCATACATGTTTCATAGGGGATTATCCCCAGCAACGATGAAAACTTACATATCTGCCCTCGGTTACATACACAAAATACGCGGTATGAATGATCAGTCAAATGCTTTTATTGTGCAAAAATTGCTGCAAGGAGCTAGTCGCTTGCAAGGTCGTGTTGAAAATAGATTGCCCATCACTGAGGAGATTTTGGTCAGTATGATAAGAGCGATAAGCGTGGTCATCAGTAAACCGTTTGAGCAAATATTGTTTAGGGCAATGTTCCTTACAGCTTTTCACAGGTTTTTCCGTATCGGGGAGCTTACCGTGCAGAGTCAGGGATTGGAATCGTCTTTGCATGTGCAAGATGTATCATTCTCCGATGATGCAGCGCGTATCAACATTTCCAAGTTTAAGCACAATTCTTCTAATTCAACAAAAGTTGTTATTTTGGAACGCTCAAACGATCAGATTTGTCCGGCCACAGCGCTAAGAGAATACCTAAAGGTAAGGTCTCTGACAACGGGGCCGCTTTTTTGTGACCGAAACTTCCGGCCCATCTTGAGATCAAAATTCAATCAAACATTAACGAACGTTCTTAAATTCATCCGTTTAGATTCCTCACGTTACAAAGGGCATAGCTTTAGAATTGGCGCTGCAAGTTCCGCAGCTCGGAGAGGCTGGTCTGACGCTAAAATTAGACAAAGAGGGCGCTGGAATTCGGATGCCTTTAAATCATACATACGGGGGCAGTTGTAAATCTTAAACTCAAAATGCTGCTATCGGTACGCCAACTCACCTGATCAGTTAGTTGCTTACTATAAGCTAATAAGGTATTTGGTTTTCAATTATTTTTCGCATGTGCAAAAATGGTTGAAATTCCATTGTTATTGTTGTTTCACGAGTTTCTATTCGCATGTGCAATAGGAGTTCGGGGTTACAGCTTAGTTTTAGCCTCAATAGTAATTCACATAAGGGGTCTGATGGTAATCTATCTTCCCTTTCGGGAAAACTGTAAATACGTTATGACAGTTTTATTTACTTTGTCATTGTAGTTCAAATAGTTCATCATATATTATAACATGTGTACTTAGTTCCATTATCGGGACAACCTTTCTGCTGTGTGCTATTGGTTTCAGGCCACAGCTGCGAATATCCAGGAACTGAACTGAACTCACGCACGGCCGTGCGAGTACAGACACTGGCAGACATTCGCGGAAGTCCGTGGACTTCGATTAGTGTGGAAAATGTGCTTAATATGTAAAAATTTTGCTTAATAAAGTGTTAAGATTCCCTTCCAAGGCTTGGTCTAAGGTATAATTAATAGCACATGTATGTGGAGAAACATACATTGTATATCATTAATTGTTTTAAACAATTCAATTCTGAGGAGGTTGGCTTGCTTTATAATTACGCGTTTTACCTAAGGCTGTCGTCGGGTGGGGTATAGTGTTCCACTATTTTGGCGCTAATTTACCCCCACCTTTGGGGAATAAATTTGTCAAACACCTATTTTAAATGTTCAAGTTCAAAATGGTAAATATTACTTATTTACTCGTATTATATATTGTTATAAGTGCCGCTCAAAGGCGGTATCTTTCTATATATATGTTAATAAACTTGTCCGCTTTATGCGGGACTTTACAACAATTTCTCTTGGCTTTTCTTCCCCAAATAGAACTGGTCAGCCTCAGGTAATTCTCGGGTTTGAGGATAAATACAATTTTACAACTTAAAATTCTTTATGCGAGAACCAGTCATTAAAATAATAGAGTTGGTTTTCGTGATGCGTTACGTTGCGCTTCACGCGGCAATTGTCACGCGCAAAGCGGATATGACGTTATTTAAATGACGTCATATTGTCTAAGCCCTGTTTGTAACGCTAATACTACGCACTTCAATTTCGGATTTCATAGCGTCAGGACGCTTCAAAATTGGATTTTAGACCTCCGCCTCCCCAGCCTCCTCCTCTTCTCTTACCTGTATGTTTAACATGTATATATCTTTATATTTGTCAGGGCGCTAATTTACCCCCACCTTTGGGGAATAAATTCGTCAATCACCTATTTTAAATGTTTAAGTTCAAAATGGTAAATATTACATATTTACTCGTATTATATATTGTTATAAGTGCCGCTCAAAGGCGGTCTCTTTCTATATATATGTTAATAAACTTGTCCGCTTTATGCGGGACTTTACAACAATTTCTCTTGGCTTTTCTTCCCCAAATAGAACTGGTCAGCCTCAGGTAATTCTCGGGTTTGAGGATAAATGTATTTAGGGTTTAAGTCGTCCCACTTTATATAAACCTGTTAATGAATGCATGACGACTTGGTGAAGAATGAACATATCATTATCAGATAAGCACTGATTACACGCTCTCGTGTACGTCATTGATTTACAATTAATACTTCTGTGTCAAGCCTATTTAACAGTTTGTCGGGCAGTGTTGTATTTAAACCCCAGCCTTCTGAAATGACAAACAGTTCCTTGAAACATCTAGTGACGATGGCCAAGCTCCTCAAGTCAATCAAGAGTCGGTTTACAAAGAAAGTCTGGTGTGACGAGCCAAAACGATCAGCCAAGATAGTCGTTCTGGGCCCACGTGATATTGAACGGGCTGCCATTGTTGCAACTTTTCTAAAACGGACGAAAGTTGGCCGAGACATCATGCATCACCTTCTGGAAACCGGGACGGGCAACCTTCACGTGGAGCTGGTAGACTCAAACGCAGTTTGCTCAAGTTTCCTCAACCGTGCAATTGCATCTGGGGAGATCTTCATCCTGCTGAGTGACAAGGATGATCCGACCTCAAACGAGAAAGTCAAGCAATTAGATACCATGATTCGAAAGGTCAAGGGAGACAATCCTTGCAGAATCTTCACAGCCTCTTCAGAATCGACAGATATACCAGATTTAAACTTCCCAATCATTAGTGGAGTAAACATTTCAAGGACTCAAGGTTGGCGTTCAATATTCATACATGCTGCCTCCCCTGACTATGCAATGATTCAATCATTTTTGAGAGACATCAATTCTTTCTTGGAGTCTCGAGTAATCTTGCTATGCGGCTGATATAATATGTTTTTGATACAATTTGTAATAAAATCATTTAACTTTGTCTTTTTTGGTCATATATCTGTTGTGATTATGGAAGAACAGTATTCTGTATGTCAGTCTATTAACCACAGTGATGATAGTTTACCTTACTCTGGATACATTATTGTTTGATGTCATTGTCTTTTCACAACATTGTTTCACGTCTGCTAAATCGGCGAATGTCTATCCACATAGATCATGACACGTCCTGCTGTCTAGAGATTTTGCAAATGCAATGATAGGGATCAGTGAATGATAGGAGATATGCAGATTCAAATACACTGAGAAAAAGGATTGAAGCAATGTTGTGTGGAAACGAGGTCATCAAACTATATTTGCCTAAGCAGAATGCTTTGCTCGAGTTTGTCACCAATGGTCGAAGGTATATAGTAATGCCAAAGATTCCGTCCGACCTTGTTCCGAAAATCTATTCACCCGATTGTTTTCAAATTTTGCACGTCTTCTATCCTACTAGGATGAGTGCAGTGTGGAAATACAAAAAACTTCGTTAATATTTGAATTTTAAAAAAAAATTACATGTTTTGAACATAGTCATTTTCCAATAACAGAATTTGCCCGACCTATTTCGGAAAAAATATTCATCCGATTGTTTTCAAATTTTGCATGTTCCCTTTACCTAACCAGGAGGGGCGCAGTGTGAAATATCAACAAATTTCGTTAATATTAATTTTTTTTTAAAATGTCCATGTTTTGAACAAAGTCTTTTTCCAATATCAGAATTTATCTGACTGATTGCTGAATACTATTTACCTTGTTTTTTCCTCAATGTTTTTTTTTCATTTCTTTTACCTTATTTGGAGAGATGAAAAGAAAAGATGCCAAATTACAAGACATAGTGTTATTGAATGTAAAAAAGACTTTGTCCGACCAATTGCAGAAAACATTAATTCAGTCTCCTCAATTCCTTTTTTCGCTTGTCAAATGCTGTGCAAGAGAAGTCTACATATAGGAAGTGAAAAATAATTCAGTTGGTCAGGGATGCATGGTCGAGGGTATTAGTGACTCACGCTCACTTTTTTGCTTTTTTCTTTTTTTCTGCTGCTTGTTTTATAAGTTCAGTATATATTATTCAAAAAGAGTTTGCTTTAAGTTATATTATTCATCATATTATAAAGTTCAGTATAGGTGACAGATTTCCTTACATTACACAATACATTATTTTTTTTAACACAATCGGTAAAGCTTTACAAGTAAGCTTGTATAATCATTTTCTACAAATTGCTACTTTTTACATGAATCGTTTTCTATCAGGTTTAATATGACGGCAGATTGTTTGGCTTCATGGTCACATCAAGTGTGTTATGAAAATTGACACACTTCATAAATAAAAAAGCAAGTTTTCCCTACAAAAGTAAATTATATTTTTCTATTTGTTTCATGTTAAATTTAACAGAAAAGATGCGAAGACCAATATATTACATTTTGATAAGCTTTGTTAACCTCGAGTGATAACATAATGTTCTTAATGAATTGTGTCACTTGTATGATGCAAAACCTTTATTAAATCATGTACGGCTTAAATGGTTGTTTAGTTTAAGGAAGACGCAAAAACAATCAGATCCAGCAGATATGGGAAATAAACTTATTTGTAACAGAAACATGAGACGTAACCTATCTGTCTATGAAGATTATAAGACCCATGATTGAGTACGGTGGTAATATAAAAGTCAAAAGTACTTTGTAATATGGAAAAAATTTGAGCTCTCTAGAGTCATTGGTTCTGGAGAAGAAGTCGAAAATGTTAAAAGTTTACGGATGGACGGATGGACGGACGGATGGACGGACGCCGGACGCCATGCCATGCCATAAGCCCATCGGGTCTTTCAGACCTGATGAGCTAAAAACTAAGTTTTTGACAATTGGATTTGAGAATGAGTAAACCTGGCAGCAGGCGACATAAGTTTGGTAAACCTGTGAATACAATTGTAAACAAAGTAGGCTGAGATTCGGAAATCTTAAGAATAATATTGTTAACAAAATAGGTTAAGGATGACTCCGATTTTCTATATTGCAATTTTCAATAAATCTTTATCATATATTTTAACTTGCATACAAGCGGTGTTTGTAGGTCGTATATAATGACACCGAGTAACGCGTATATATCTGTTTGACATTAGTGTTAAAAGTAATAAATTAATAAATTAATGAAAAAACCTTGGCATGATATCGTAAAGGTTCGGAGAACGCCTGAAAGACAAACTCGACCATCCCGATAGCCGTTATTGAAATGTTCTATAATTATCAAGTGACTCATGTGTCGATGACATAATGAATATTTCGAATGCTTTAACTTTTTCATAAAGTCTATAATTCATCATTTTATATAAACCTATCAAAACAGGTTGCATATTAGAAAGGCGGTGGTAACATGTATATAATACAAAGATATGTTGTGGCACTTTGTCCCGTGCATGGCTCAGTTTTAGCGCTATTAGAGTAGTTCAGCAATCTGGCGTGATTTGTCGGATGGATGGGTGATCATGACCAACCGGCTGAAAGAGTTGAGAGTTTGAAGGGTGATTCCCTGCCCCACACAAAGACATGAGTTGAAAGACCTGTATGGTCACCCTGGCGAGTGACTTTATTCAAAATGAGTCCTTGTTCCGCCAACGTTGCCAATGGGTACCTGGTAAAAGTTGTGATGGAGGTGACCCTGTGGCGAATATATGTCAACTCGGGTTAGACCAGGGTAATTGAGCATAGAGCGCTTTGAGTCCAAATGTGGAGATTTGGTGGTATATAAAAGCTATCCATTATTATTATCAATATAACACTTCAACGAAAGTGCACAAAAATATACAATATTATGGAAATTACTTTATGTAACATTTATTTAATAATGTATAAAAGCAGATCTAGATTTGACAACAAAATAATCATTATGTTAAAAAATAAACATCATTTATCACAATACCACATGATAGTTATCATCATTCAAGGAGAAAACTAAGCTTTTAACATATATGTTTATGTATATACTTTTGAATATATGATTCAATCATGATCTTACAATAAATCATACTTAACCCAGTTATTCACGATATAAACACTCACTTGTGAAGATTTTGGTGTTGTGATTTAAATCTTTTGTAATTGATTGTATCTATAATTATATATAAGTGCAAAAAGAAAAATCGTGAATACACTACAAAAAGAGTTTTGAAATGTTAAAAGGAAATAAGTCATTGTTTGAATGAGGGATATGACGATTTAGATAAACAATCATGTACTTGATGTATTGATATTTATCATTTAGTCATGTAAACTTAAGATATTAATACAAAGCTGCAATATAGATTATGTCTTTAGTTTCAGTTTGACAAATTTCGAATTGCATAGTTGCCGATTTCATTCCCTTCAAGTCTTAGCACTTCTCGAAACCTTCCACACGTAACAATTATGCGTAAGAATTTATGTATTTCAATGGGTTTGTAATAAATCTGATTTTTTTAATGATATTTTTGAATGATAGGTAGGAGAAAAACTAGTGATAGTTATATATATATATAGATATAGATATATGTATTATATACATGTTACCACCGCCTTTCTAATATGCAACCAATATGTCTGTTTTGATTGGTTTATATAAAATGATGAATTATAGACTTTATGAAAAAGTTAAAACATTCGAAATATTCATTATGTCATCGACACATGAGTCACTTGATAATTATAGAACATTTGAATAACGGCTAATGGGATGGTCGAGTATGTCATTCAGGTGTTCTCCGAACCTTTACGATATCATGCAAAGGTTTTTTCATTAATTTATTAATTTATTACTTTTAACACTAATGTCAAACAGATATATACGCGTTACTCGGTGTCATTATATACGACCTACAAACACCGCTTGTATGCAAGTTAAAATATATAATAAAGATTTATTGAAAATTGCAATATAGAAAATCGGAGTCATCCTTAACCTATTTTGTTAACAATATTATTCTTAAGATTTCCGAATCTCAGCCTACTTTGTTTACAATTGTATTCACAGGTTTACCAAACTTATGTCGCCTGCTGCCAGGTTTACTCCTTCTCAAATCCAATTGTCAAAAACTTACAGGGGTTTTCCGAAAGCAAGCCCTCTCGTTTAGAAGCCCATGGGCTATTATTTGGATAATATTTCCATTTAGAAGCCCATGGGCTTCTATTATATTCCAAAGTGCGTCAAACGAAAGTATCCTTCCCTTTCTACAACACCAATAGTTAATATCATGATAGGCCTACTCATCGCTGGTAGGTAGATTTTTGCCATCATAAAAGATATGTAATATGACATTACAAATGGTATCTGTTTGCTCTGCGGAAACAGTTATCGGCGGTTTTCAAGTACAAGTAGTTTTTTCCATATTACAAAGTACTTTTTACTTTTATATTACCACCGTACTCAATCATGGGTCTAATAATCTTCATAGACAGATAGGTTACGTCTCATGTTTCGGTTACAAATAAGTTTATTTCCCATATCTGATGGATCTGATTGTTTTTGCGTCTTCCTTAAACTAAACAACCATTTAAGCTGTACATGATTTATTAAAGATTTTGCATCATACAAGTGACACAATTCATTAAGTACATTATGTTATCACTCGAGGTTAACAAAGCTTATCAAAATGTAATATATTGGTCTTCGCATCTTTTCTGTTAAATTTAACATGAAACAAATAGAAAAATAATTTACTTTGTAGGGAAAATTTGTTTCTTTATTTATGAAGTGAGTCAATTTTCATAACACGGTGGTGTAGTGGTTAGCGTGTCTGCCTCTCACCCCAACGACCCGGGTTCGAATCCCAGTGGAGACACAAAAGATTTGTGACTTGGGTCGAAAGCTGTGTTGTGTCCTTGGGCAAGGCACTTCATCCACATTGCACTCAGTCCACCCAGCTGTAGAATGTGGAGATTTGGTGGTATATAAAAGCTATCCATTATTATTATCAATATAACACTTCAACGAAAGTGCACAAAAATATACAATATTATGGAAATTACTTTATGTAACATTTATTTAATAATGTATAAAAGCAGATCTAGATTTGACAACAAAATAATCATTATGTTAAAAAATAAACATCATTTATCACAATACCACATGATAGTTATCATCATTCAAGGAGAAAACTAAGCTTTTAACATATATGTTTATGTATATACTTTTGAATATATGATTCAATCATGATCTTACAATAAATCATACTTAACCCAGTTATTCACGATATAAACACTCACTTGTGAAGATTTTGGTGTTGTGATTTAAATCTTTTGTAATTGATTGTATCTATAATTATATATAAGTGCAAAAAGAAAAATCGTGAATACACTACAAAAAGAGTTTTGAAATGTTAAAAGGAAATAAGTCATTGTTTGAATGAGGGATATGACGATTTAGATAAACAATCATGTACGTGATGTATTGATATTTATCATTTAGTCATGTAAACTTAAGATATTAATACAAAGCTGCAATATAGATTATGTCTTTAGTTTCAGTTTGACAAATTTCGAATTGCATAGTTGCCGATTTCATTCCCTTCAAGTCTTAGCACTTCTCGAAACCTTCCACACGTAACAATTATGCGTAAGAATTTATGTATTTCAATGGGTTTGTAATAAATCTGATTTTTTTAATGATATTTTTGAATGATAGGTAGGAGAAAAACTAGTGATAGTTATATATATATATAGATATAGATATATGTATTATATACATGTTACCAGCTGTAGAATGGGTATCTGGTTATACGGGTGTACTGTCCGAAATGGACTCTCTGCGCAGGCAAGCAGCTTTGAAAAAGTACAATCCGTCAGGGTAATAATGCCGTCGGTGAGCAACTTACAAAGATGGATACTTGACGTTAAACTTATCATTATTAAACTTATCATTAACACACTTGATGTGGCCAATAAAGCCAAACAATCTGCAGTCATATTAAACCTGATAGAAAACGATTCATGTAAAAAGTAGCAATTTGTAGAAACGGATCTCCAAGCTTACTTTTAAAGCTTTACCGATTGTGTTTATAAAAATAATGTATTGTCTAATGTAAGGAAATCTGTCACCTATACTGAACTTATAAAACAAGCAGCAGAAAAAAAGCAAAAAGCAAAAAAGTGAGCGTGAGTGAGTACCATGCATCCCTGACCAACTGAATTATTTTTCACTTCCTTCATGTAGACTTGACAAGCGAAAAAAAGGAATTGAGGAGACTGAATTAATTTTTTCTGCAATTGGTCGGACAAAGTCTTTTTTACATTCAATAACACTATGTCTTGTATTTGGCTTCTTTTCTTTTCATCTCTCCAAATAAGGTAAAAGAAATGAGAAAAACATTGAGGAAAAAACAAGGTAAATAGTATTCAGCAATCAGTCAGATAAATTCAGATATTGGTAAAAGACTTTGTTCAAAACATGGACATTTAATAAAAATTTAAATATTAACGAAATTTGTTGATATTTCACACTGCGCCCCTCCTGGTTAGGTAAAGGAAACATGCAAAATTTGAAAACAATCGAGTGAATATTTTTTCCGAAATAGGTCGGACGGAATCTTTGGCATTACTATATACCTTCGACCGTTGGTGACAAACTCGAGCAAAGCATTCTGCTTGGATGCAATATAGTTTGATGACCTCGTTTCCACACAACATTGCTTCAATCCTTTTTCTCAGTGTATTTGAATCTGCATATCTCCTATCATTCACTGATCCCTATCATTGCATTTGCAAAATCTCTAGACAGCTGGACGTGTCATGATCTATGTGGATAGACATTCGCCGATGTAGCAACCTTGAGTCCTTGAAATGTTAATTCCACTAATGATTGGGAAGTTTAAATCTGGTATGTCTGTCGATTCTGAAGAAGCTGTGAAGATTCTGCAAGAATTGTCTCCCTTGACCTCTCGAATCATGATATCTAATTGCTTGACTTTCTCGTTTGAGGTCGGATCATCCTTGTCACTGAGCAGGATGAAGATCTCCCCAGATGCAATTGCATGGTTGAGGAAACTTGAGCAAGCTGCGTTTGAGTCTAAACGCTCCACGTGAAGGTTGCCCGTCTCGGTTTCCAGAAGGTGATGCATGATGTCTCGGCCAACTTCCGTCCGTTTTAGAAAAGTTGCAACAATGGCAACCCGTTCAATATCACGTGGGCCCAGAACGACTATCTTGGCTGATCGTTTGGGCTCGTCACACCAGACTTTCTTTGTAAACCGACTCTTGATTGACTTGAAGAGCTTGGCCATCGTCACTAGATGTTTCAAGGAACTGTTTGTCATTTCAGAAGGCTGGGGTTTAAATACAACACTGCCCGACAAACTGTTAAATAGGCTTGACACAGAAGTATTAATTGTAAATCAATGACGTACACGAGAGCGTGTAATCAGTGCTTATCTGATAATGATATGTTCATTCTTCACCAAGTCGTCATGCATTCATTAACAGGTTTCATATAAAGTGGGACGACTTAAACCCTAAATACATTTATTGATGTCATGTTTAGATAAGGACCAGATAGTTAAGCTCATATTCACGTTTTGTCCTTGCAGAACACTATTTTTGGATGATTCCATAAACAATGGTTAAGTTCAAAATTGTCAACTTATTAATTGGTCATTTCAGTAAACTGTTTCTTTAATGCATGACATTTCACATATAATTGACAGCCAAACGGAATATTGTACGCTTAACTAAAACTAACTAACTTGGGACATTTAGGACATGTTTTTGTAGGTGTGTTACTAGTATTCGTTAAAATTGGATATTTTCAATTTTCCCCGACTTGTTGCATTCAAATCCTGTCAAGCCTTTTTCATTACTCGGCTCAAAAGCTCACAACAGATAACTATCACACACAATCTTAACGACTGTGAAACCGACAAATTATCTTTTCTAGGCCCACATCATAAGTGTTTCATACCGTTGTAATAATTTTGAATATTTTGTTCTTTCATTTCTATCACCTGTCATCAAGGTCATTTATTGAGAGTGCACGTAAAATTCCATATATTGATAAACAGTCTTAATCTTTGGTCCATTATTTAATATTTCTATCTCTCGAGTATGAAGCAAACTTATCACTACCTCCTGCCAATAATGTGAAGCTGTTTTTATTTGGACACCTATCGGGGTATAGGACTTTTAGGGCTATATAGTTTTCAAAGATGTACATTTTCATTCAAAAGTGATGAAAAAATGTGATGTGATGAAAATTGATTTCGGACAACTAGTGAACTTGACTTAAAAGACTATATATTGATATTGCGAGCATGCTGCTACTTCCTCATCTGTATATAGATTGATTGATATCACATTCAAATTAGCATATCTCAACTGGAAGACAATATAAGTATACCATGGCTTGGTGTATGTTCTCTATGTAACTTAATATGTATATGAATCTGTTTATATATGTGTAGCTGTTGGTTGGTGTGTTTATATTTTTTGTGATGATAAACGTGATACTTGATACGTTGAATTTGTTAAAAACATATGCATATTGTTAATCAAGGATTTTGACCCCTTTTTTGTCAGTCACTACCATAGTGGATTCAACAGTGGAACTTGTACAGGGAAATGCAAGGAGAATTTGCTGTGCACACTGAACAGAGCCAGAACAGGTGACCCCGACCTGTGTAGAAATCTATGAACATATCACTGCTAAACTTAACAATAAAGACTTAAGACGTACAAAGATGTTGTTTTATATACAATTATGAGTCAGTCGCCTCCTCGAAAATTAATGACCTCTGCAGAAACCAGTACACATAACGCTACTTCATTCCATGCATAAAGATCAACGATGAAATACGATTAACATATGAATAAAATGCCCTGTATTCTCTATGTAAAACCTCCCGGGAGGTTAGAGACCTCCAAACCATTAGACGAAATCCCCCGATAGGTGTCCAAATAAAAACAGCTTCACATTATTGGCAGGAGGTAGTGATAAGTTTGCTTCATACTCGAGAGATAGAAGTTTTAAATAATGGACCAAAGATTAAGACTGTTTATCAATATATGGAATTTTACGTGCACTCTCAATAAATGACATTGATGACAGGTGATAGAAATGAAAGAACAAAATATTCAAAATTATTACAACGGTATGAAACACTTATGATGTGGGCCTAGAAAAGACAATTTGTCGGTTTCACAGTCGTTAAGATTGTGTGTGATAGTTATCTGTTGTGAGCTTTTGAGCCGAGTAATGAAAAAGGCTTGACAGGATTTGAATGCAAGTCGGGGAAAATTGAAAATATCTGATTTTAACGAATACTAGTAACACACCTACAAAAACATGTCCTAAATGTCCCAAGTTAGTTAGTTTTAGTTAAGCGTACACTATTCCGTTTGGCTGTCAATTATATGTGAAATGTCATGCATTAAAGAAACAGTTTACTGAAATGACAAATTAATAAGTTGACAATTTTGAACTTAACCATTGTTTATGGAATCATCCAAAAATAGTGTTCTGCAAGGACAAAACGTGAATATGAGCTTAACTATCTGGTCCTTATCTAAAGTTAAACATGACATCAATAAATGTATTTAGGGTTTAAGTCGTCCCACTTTATATGAAACCTGTTAATGAATGCAAGCCGACTTGGTGAAGAATGACCATATCATTATCAGATATGCACTGATTACACGCTCTCGTGTACATCATTGATTTACAATTAATACTTCTGTGTCAAGCCTATTTAACAGTTTGTCGGGCAGTGTTGTATTTAAACCCCAGCCTTCTGAAATGACAAACAGTTCCTTGAAACATCTAGTGACGATGGCCAAGCTCTTCAAGTCAATCAAGAGTCGGTTTACAAAGAAAGTCTGGTGTGACGAGCCCAAACGATCAGCCAAGATAGTCGTTCTGGGCCCACGTGATATTGAACGGGCTGCCATTGTTGCAACTTTTCTAA
Organism: Steromphala cineraria; assembly: GCA_916613615.1. Lineage (NCBI taxonomy): Eukaryota > Metazoa > Mollusca > Gastropoda > Trochida > Trochidae > Steromphala > Steromphala cineraria. The sequence continues at coordinate 55,839,713 of OU744732.1, read as the reverse complement.
AACGGACGGAAGTTGGCCCAGACATCATGCATCACCTTCTGGAAACTGAGACGGGCAACCTTCACGTGGAGCTGGTAGACTCAAACACAGTTTGCTCAAGTTTCCTCAACCGTGCAATTGCATCTGGAGAGATCTTCATCCTACTCAGTGACAAGGATGATCCGACCTCAAACGAGAAAGTCAAGCAATTAGATATCATGATTCGAAAGGTCAAGGGAGACAATCGTTGCAGAATCTTCACAGCCTCTTAGAATCGACAGACATACCAGATTTAAACTTCCCAATCATTAGTGGAATAAACATTTCAAGGACTCAAGGTTGGCGTTCAATATTCATACATGCTGCCTCCCCTGACTATGCAATGATTCAGTCATTTTTGAGAGACATCAATTCTTTCTTGGAGTCTCGAGTAATCTTGCTATGCGGCTGATATAATATGTTTTTGATACAATTTGTAATAAAATCATTTAACTTTGTCTTTTTTGGTCATATATCTGTTGTGATTATGGAAGAACAGTATTCTGTATGTCAGTCTATTAACCACAGTGATGATAGTTTACCTTACTCTGGGTACATTATTGTTTGATGTCATTGTCTTTTCACAACATTGTTTCACGTCTGCTACATCGGCGAATGTCTATCCACATAGATCATGACATGTCCTGCTGTCTAGAGATTTTGCAAATGCAATGATAGGGATCAGTGAATGATAGGAGATATGCAGATTCAAATACACTGAGAAAAAGGATTGAAGCAATGTTGTGTGGAAACGAGGTCATCAAACTATATTGCACCCAAGCAGAATGCTTTGCTCGAGTTTGTCACCAACGGTCGAGGGTATATAGTAATGCCAAAGATTCCGTCCGACCTAGTTCCAAAAATCTATTCATCCGATTGTTTTCAAATTTTGCACATGTCTTCTATCCTACTAGGATGAGTGCAGTGTGGAAATACAAAAAACTTCGTTAATATTTGAATTTTAAAAAAAATTACAAGTTTTGAACAAAGTCATTTTCCAATAACAGAATTTGTCCGACCTATTTCGGAAAAAATATTCATCCGATTGTTTTCAAATTTTGCATGTTGTCTTTACCTAACCAGGAGGGGCGCAGTGTGAAATATCAAAAAATTTCGTTAATATTTAAATTTCTATAAAATGTCCATGTTTTTAACAAAGTCTTTTTCCAATATCAGAATTTGTCTGACTGATTGCTGAATACTATTTACCTTGTTTTTTCCTCAATGTTTTTCTCATTTCTTTTACCTTATTTGGAGAGATGAAAAGAAAAGATGCCAAATTACAAGACATAGTGTTATTGAATGTAAAAAAGACTTTGTCCGACCAATTGCAGAAAAAATTAATTCAGTCTCCTCAATTCCTTTTTTTCGCTTGTCAAATGCTGTGCAAGAGAAGTCTACATATAGGAAGTGAAAAATAATTCAGTTGGTCAGGGATGCATGGTCGAGGGTATTAGTGACTCACGCTCACTTTTTTGCTTTTTTCTTTTTTTCTGCTGCTTGTTTTATAAGTTCAGTATATATTATTCAAAAAGAGTTTGCTTTAAGTTATATTATTCATCATATTATAAATTATTAAATTAATTCATATAAAGTTTCAATTTCATTTTTTTACATGTTCGTTTTCAAAATTTACGCTTTTTGGCTTCTGTTATTTAATTTAATTGATTCTTTAAATAGTTTATCTGGCATAGTTGATTTTCATAGTCATCTAAATTGAAAAATATATTTATAAAAACTAAGACAGAAAGCACTGTTATAATGTTTTTAACTTTATGTTCACCTATAAGGTAGACTATGGTATGAAGGGAATGAGACCAGCTGACTGGTCTAGTCTCGTCTACAGGATGAAGGATGATGAGCAACTAATGAACAAGTTCTATCGGTAGGTTTTTGAATAATGCCCTGCCCTGTAATCAGAAGGGACATGACGTCACAAACGTTTTGCATCATTGGTAATGACGTCATGAAATAAAAAAACAATGACGTCGCTATGGCATCACTGGTATAGGACTTTTAGGGCTATACAGTTTTCAAAGATGTACATTTTCATGCAAAAGTGATGAAAAAATTTGTGATGTAATGAAAATTGATTTCGGACAACTAGTGAACTTGACTTCAAAGACTATATATTGATATTGCGAGCATGCTGCTACTTCCTCATCTGTATATAGATTGATTGATATCACATTCAAATTAGCAAATCTCAACTGGAAGACAATATAAGTATACCATTGCTTGGTGTATGTTCTCTTTGTTTGACATTATATGTATATGAATCTGTTTATATGTGTGTAGCTGTTGGTTGGTGTGTTTATATTTTTTGTGATATTAAACATGATACTTGATACGTTGAATTTGTTAAAAACATATGCATATTGTTAATCAAGGATTTTGACCCCTTTTTTTCAGCCACTACCATAGTGGATTCAACAGTGGAACTTGTACAGGGAAATGCAAGGAGAATTTGCTGTGCACACTGAACAGAGCCAGAACAGGTGACCCCGACCTGTGTAGAAATCTATGAACATATCACTGCTAAACTTAACAATAAAGACTTAAGATGTACAAAGATGATGTTTCATTTACAATTGTGAGTCAGTCGCCTCCTCGAAAATTAATTACCTCTGCAGAAACCAGTACACATAACGCTACTTCATTCCATGCATAAAGATCAACGATGAAATACGATTAACATATGAATAAAATGCCCTGTATTCTCTATGTAAAACCTCCCGGGATGTTTGAGACCTCCAAACCATTAGACGAAATCCCCCGATAGGTGTCCAAATAAAACAGCTTCACATTATTGGCAGGAGGTAGTGATAAGTTTGCTTCATACTCGAGAGATAGAAATATTAAATAATGGACCAAAGATTAAGACTGTTTATCAATATATGGAATTTTACGTGCACTCTCAATAAATGACCTTGATGACAGGTGATAGAAATGAAAGAACAAAATATTCAAAATTATTACAACGGTATGAAACACTTATGATGTGGGCCTAGAAAAGACAATTTGTCGGTTTCACAGTCGTTAAGATTGTGTTTGATAGTTATCTGTTGTGAACTTTTGAGCCGAGTAATGAAAAAGGATTGACAGGATTTGAATGCAACAAGTCGGGGAAAATTGAAAATATCCAATTTTAACGAATACAAGTAACACACCAACAAAAACATGTCCTAAATGTCCCAAGTTAGTTAGTTTTAGTTAAGCGTACAATATTCCGTTTGGCTGTCAATTATATGTGAAATGTCATGCATTAAAGAAACAGTTTACTGAACTGACAAATTAATAAGTTGACAATTTTGAACTAAACCATTGTTTATGGAATCATCCAAAAATAGTGTTCTGCAAGGACAAAACGTGAATATGAGCTTAACTATCTGGTCCTTATCTAAACATGACATCAATAAATGTATTTAGGGTTTTAGTCGTCCCACTTTATATGAAACCTGTTAATGAATGCTTACGACTTGGTGAAAAATGAACATATCATTATCAGATAAGCACTGATTACACACTCTCGTGTACGTCATTGATTTACAATTAATACTTCTGTGTCAAGCCTATTTAACAGTTTGTCGGGCAGTGTTGTATTTAAACCCTAGCCTTCTGAAATTTCAAACAGTCCCTTGAAACATCTTGTGACGATGGCCAAGCTCTTCAAGTCAATCAAGAGTCGGTTTACAAAGAAAGTCTGGTGTGACGAGCCCAAACGATCAGCCAAGATAGTCGTTCTGAGCTCACGTGATATTGAACGGGCTGCCATTGTTGCAACTTTTCTAAAACGGACGAAAGTTGGCAGAGACATCATGCATCACCTCCTGGAAACCGAGACGGGCAACCTTCATGTGGAGCTGGTAGACTCAAACGCAGTTTGCTCAAGTTTCCTCAACCGTGCAATTGCATCTGGGGAGATCTTCATCCTGCTCAGTGACAAGGATGATCCGACCTCAAACGGGAAAGTCAAGCAATTAGATATCATGATTCGAGAGGTCAAGGGAGACAATCCTTGCAGAATCTTCACAGCCTCTTCAGAATCGACAGATATACCAGATTTAAACTTCCCAATTATCAGTGGAATAAACATTTCAAGGACTCAAGGTTGGCGTTCAATAATCATACATGCTGCTTCATCTGACTATGCAATGATTCAGTCTTTTTTGAGGGACATCAATTCTTTCTTGGAGTCTCGAGTAATCTTGGTGTGCGGCTGATATAATAAGCTTTTGATACAAATTGTTTGACTTTAATAAATACATTAAGCATAATGTTGACCCTTTTGTTATCTATTAATAGTTATTACTGTTTTACAGTAGTGGGTATATCATTCTTTCAAACCCAGTCATGTTCTTTGTGCTGATAGTTTCAGATATTACCTTTTTCGAGGACGGTATCGTAGATGGCATTGTTTTCTCACAACATTGCTCCAAGTCTGCTACATCGGCACTGTTGTAACATGGTTGAAGCAATGTTGTGAGGAAAATCGTCACCAAACGATAACGTATCCCGAGCAGAGCGCATTGCTCAATGTTTTCATATGTTCCTGTTCATAAACCATCTGGCTCCTATTTTTTATGTTAAGCAACATAGGGCGCGGCTTACTGAAAGAATGGTTAGCCCTGTTAATTTTATTTAACTAATTAACCTTAAAATATAAAGATATATACATGTATTCATTATAACGTAGCCTAGCTATACATTTAAACAGTAGAGAAACGTTCATTTCAATGAAATGTATAATCAAGCACCTAACAGAAGCCTTAGTTGATAAAATGTGGGACAAAACCCAAAAATTAGTTGTGGGAAGTACAAGCCGCCCTGATTTACAAGACCCGCACGTACTATACCTAAGATAGTACCCACACATGTATAATCAACCACTATAGGAACGAACGTATCAATTACAGATGGGATATAATAAATAACAAGGCAACATTGGTATCAGACATGATTTACCAGTTATACACACCATGACATGTTAAGACGCCACCTTGATTAACAATTTTAACCCACCAAGTACTATACCGTAAATAGCACCAAGGTAAAAGATATCGAACACTATATGGAAGAAATTTAAAGTGGGATTTACATAACAAGGCATAATTATGGCATGAACATGAAGTAACACGACCCACCTAGCAATAAGTAATGTGCAGTGAACATATGAGATTCATTGAGCCGGATATACATGTCGGCTCAATAAATTATGTTACAAAATTAAGGCACAACGTCTTCCAATCAAAGATAAATATGTTCACGGTTTTTTCATTGCACATATACTGTTTAAATGTTAAGAACATGAGCATTGTAACATTATGTGTCTACACTGACAGTTACTACCAGGGATAAAGGGGACATTTGTAGGCATTACAAAGGAGAGCGAGCGCTGCTTGATAAGTTATAGGTATAACGTGAATGCTGGCATAACTGAATACGTGCTCACCACTTGTTCAGTTATAACTATGAGGGAGATCACATCTGGGTAAATCTGAAACATTGATAATACACCCCCGCAGACTGCGGTACAATTTGTAGGTACCGTCCTGGGACAAATGTACGCCATCGGGACGGAACAGAGAGAGGGAAGAATTCGAGAATTGTTTATGTTCCCAAAAAAACATTCCCCGTTCAGGCAACATAACTTTTAGATACTGGTTAAATTGCCGCCTTTTCTCCTCGTACCCGCTAGCTGTGGTCCTATAAGTAAAGCTGGGAAATTCCTCACAGATAACAAGTTTTGGAATGTTGAATTTCTCTTTCACGTGGAAGAAGAAATCTTCGAACTCACCGGCAATCATCACCGGGTCAGCATCAGCAGCACACAAGTCATTCCCACCTAGCTGTACTACCAGAATTTCGGGGTTTAACCCGGCCATGAGATAGTCAAAATCTCCCAACATTCCCCCCATAAAATCCCTTTTAAGTTTATCTAACGTTAGCCCCCCGATCCCAAAAAAATTAACGCTTCTGTTCCTAAAGCCAAACTGATAATGAAGTCTACCAGTACCAAAACCAATATCCCTCTCAGGTCTCTTGGCGAAGGAATGGCCCAAAATTACCACACTTTCAGAATGGGGCACTCTGTGCCTCGGGATGTGTCTATACATTATTAGAAGTGATAAAGTATAAAATAAGAATGAAAGAATTTTACCAATTTGAAAATACTACTGCATAAAGTATTGCAATATACACCTGTATCCCTTACATAACAATTCAAAGTAATGTCCAATATAGGAATTATATTATTAAAACATACAAGTTTATGAAGTAATCACATGTCACTCAATACTAAATGAACCAGTGCAGACGTATTTATCAAATTATCTAAGCATAACTATTTGAAAATATTACTGCATACCGTATTCTACTGCGTACAGTATTACGTATTACCAAATATCACGTAAGCCAAAATGCATAAACATGCATGACTACGAAAACACTACAAAATGAAGCAACTGCAGACGTATTTATATAAATATATATGCTGATAACTATAATTGTATAGTTAACAATCACCAACTTTACGTCCGTAAAGATAAAATATTGAGTACTTACATGTAAAATGACTTCCTATAAAACCAAATTTTCAAGCGACCTGTCGCTTAGAAATCCGAAATTGAAGTGCTTTGTATTAGCGTTACATACAGGGCTTAGACAATATGACGTCATGAAAATAACGTCATATCCGCTTTGCACGTGACAATTACCGCATGAAGAGCAACGCAACGCATCACAAAAACCATCTCTATTATTTTGATGACTGGTTATCGCATAAAGAATTTTAAGTTGTAAAATTGAATTTAACTAATTAACCTTAAAAGAACAGAGGCTTGATCGGGTATAACTGAGCTGCCTCTATGGGGAGAGAATGGATCAATGCAACCGACTGAACAATTTTACTCTCAGGTACCAAAGGCAGTTCGAAGTGCATGTTAAAACACCACAATTTTATCCATCTTCAGTGTTCCTTGATTTATGCTTCTTTAATCTTTAATCTACAGGTTATCTTCAAGTGAAGCGTTGTTTACGCAAGCTGCAATTGCAACTGAGGCCAAGGGAAGCAACTCTTGTCCCTAAGTTAGGTAAAATGCCGTTATGATTTGGCAAGGGGAAAGAAACCAGGTTCGAATTCGCCAAAGACACGTTGAAATGTTTTCCTAAATGTAAATTCTAAAACTTTTGAGTCATGGAATAGTCATGGAATAGTGCAATTAAATGTATTCACCAGAAGGAATCAAAGTCATTTGCATATGATAACTTAACGTAAAATTCATATATTTTGCTATTTTTTTTTATTTCACATTTAATATAATTTGGTCTCATGTTCCTCTATTACATGTAGTTCATATGCAATAGGTGGTGTAGTCAACAACCTTGTTGGTTGTATACCTATATCTTCCGCTGTAAGCAAAACTGATACCTTTAGAATTGTGAAGCCACTGTACTTGTGTATCTAATGGTTATATAAGGCACACTTGATATCAAGTACACATTTTACCTGCACCTTTAATCACAGTCTTATCCTTTGGTACTACCAAAAAAAAGAAGAGAGCCTAACCAATCACAAGCCTTCCAAGCCTTGAGCGTCTTGAAATGTACAATGTATGTTACCTGACCACATGATCGAGCTGGTTACTTTTGATCAACCGATATGTAGCTTTGAACAAACTATTGTCAAAGGGTTTACGTAGTTAACGTAGTTATGTTTAAACATTCGGTATGATAAATTCGTTATACCATTCAGAGGCGGGGTTTTGGGGGAAAATTCAGCCTCTCGCTCGGTGTTATGCAACTCGCCTTCGGCTCGTCGCATAACACCAAGCTCCAGGCTGATATCACCCCATGTTCCCCGCCTCTGAATGGTATAACTTATATTATATAACACTTTGAAAAGACCATGCTTGATAGTTTAGTTCTATGTCAATATATGAAGGCCAAAAATACCAATTATACATTATTAATTACTGTATCTGTATGAAAATGACATGGATAACACTAAAACCGCCCTCTAGGTCGGTCTTTCTGTATAATATAGTGTTGGTTTGTTGGTTATTTCCTCAATGAAAACATAGCAATATTTTTACAAGCACAAAACTCGCGTTATCATGTTTTATGGGATTAAAGGCACAAGGCACGTGAAAAATAATGAATTTCAAGTTATCCCAACTTTAAACTTCATATATGTTACGGATTACCATTCATTAAATAAACTTAAAACATGATCCAAAATGAGAAATCTTAAACTACATATAGGAATAGTCTTGCTGTTGAGAAGGCCACGCTAGTTTTTATCAGCTAAACCAAATCAACATTCACGGTTTATTAGAACAAAATTGCATAAAAGTATCTCCTTTCTTCACTCTTCACCTTCGAGAAGGGTATCACTGAGTCATATAGCTAACGGCAAAAAAATAAACATTTGCATAACTCTTAAAAATCATTGTCAGATCCATTTTACACAAATACATTACACAATTCAAAACACAATCCGTAAAACTTTACATAACATTTTACATAAGCTTGTATTATCCGTTTCTTCAAATTGCTACATTTTACAGGGATCATTTTCAGGTTCGATATAACGGCAGATTACCAACAGATTACCAACAGTTATATCAATAAATAATTGGTAGTTAAAATAATCAAAAGTACTTTGTAAAATCAAAAAGATAAATGTTCAACATCGAAATTGTTCTTTTACTGAGAATGAGTGATGAGTTAAGTTAATGATCAAACTTGACAGGAGGCGACAAATGTCGGATAACCTAGGCCTGGATACGGATAACTACAACTTTGATTTTTCAACTTAGTTTAAAAACAAATTTGAAACTTAGCTCATGATAACTATAATTTATAAAGTGACCCATATGACGATTACAGGTTGAATATTCGTATATTTTTCACTTAAATGAATTTTATAACAGATAATTTAACATTAATATTACAAAACAAACATGTAGCATATTAGTTTACGATAGTCTGTGGCAAAATGTATATAACACGATAAAGAAAGTGAAAACAACAACATATATACACAAATATATGTAATTTCCCATATGTGAAAATGCATACTGGTGTCAGACTCTATCTACGAGACCAGATCGAAGGCGATTCCATACGATACATGAGTGGCTTCTCCCTCATAGGCTATGGCAATTGTGTAACTGGCGTGACGTTGACTGTAAACCAATGTATGCCTCGGTAAAACTTTACCTGTTGTATCGGGTTTGAGCTTGTTGTGTGACTGTGAATGTTATGATATTGTCTTTCACCAAATAATACAGTGTGAACAATTACGGGCAAAACGTGATGACTTGTATGAAAGATTATTTGATAAGCTGAGCATAGCAAAGTATATGTACATGTAGACTTGTGATGATGAAGAATTGATACTAGTGACAATGCTGGGTGGTATAACCAGTCTGGTGAGTGATATGGACCTGAAGACATGGATCCTGCTTATGACAATCAATGCACGAGAAATTAGCTCCTGGTACCTGCAATCTATCGTTTATCTTTAATGGGTGCATATGTGAACTGTATATATTTTCATAATTCTGTTGTGTATTTGTCCAAGTGTAACTAATTATTGATGTTTGCTTTATCCCATATGTATAAGTATATATGCATATTGTACTCTTCAAAACCATGGAGGAAATAAAGCTAATTTATTCATTCATTCATTATGGACTTCCAAAATGTATAAATGCAGATATAGATATGGTAAGAACATAATCATAATGTCCGAAAATAAAAATTATTAATTGCAACCTCACACGGTGTTATCAACATTCCAGAAAAAGACCTAACATGTAATTTCTACATGCGTGCATACATGCCAACCTACGCGAATGCGTCAAACAAGATAGAATTTTAAGATAAAGTTATGAATAAGAGAGTATTTAATCTTGAGCTTTTAATAGACTCATAATTACCCCACTTATCAACGATATAAACTCACGTGAAAAAACATGAGGGCAAACAACACAATCCTTTGGTCGGTTAAATAAGACTTTGAATCCCTACTGTAGACATGTGTTGAGAAAAAAACATGCTCATAAAAATAGTGACAATATACACGATAATCATCGTATGTGTCACTGCAGTGTATCCGAATTAGTTTGGATACAGTATACATGCATACTTATATATTTGTGTGTGTCTTATTAATTTTACCAACGTCTGTTCCAATACAGTAACAACGTTTCCTATATTAAATGTAAAGAGGTTAACCGTCTTTAGTTCACGATGCGCATCTCGAGTGAGATAGGAAGTTATATTTTCAAGAGTGGCACAGGCGCATATGTACATGTATGTGATATCTTGATATATAATTGATATGAACGGCGTTTAACAAGGTCAGTCATATTATTAACGTTGATTATCTTGTGATTGATAAAGAGTCTACATTTAGCTTTTCCATCAACGGTGATAGTGTTATCAGTGAGTACAGTTACGAAACAACGATATTGAAAGCTACATATCCAACCAAAGGAGGCAAATTGATGAAACTACTATTATTCCTCTGCTTTGCTTGCTGGGTAGGATCCGCTGAAGCTCGTTATGCAAAGGATCTCCATAATGACGTCATAGTAAAGATGTTCCAGAAGCAAAACGCCTTTCAGAAGGATCTTGCTGAGTCTGGTCGGCTGGGCTAGATGATGACGAACAGTGTGCTGTGTGTAAAGTCTAAGCTTCTCTCTTCGATCAGCTGGTTGCAGAGAAGAGATCTAAAGAGGAGATAGAGAGAATCGTTACCGCCTACTGCGTGCTGGCCAAGATGCATACTGAACGCATATGCAAACTCTACACGGAAGAATATATGGTAAATAAATCTCACTCTCACATAAGCAAGCCCTTTCCCTAGTTTTCACAATCAATTTTACCCTCAGGTTAACCCCTAATATGTATAGTGTAGTTCCTCCCACTTCTACTTTTCATTTTAAGTTACAGTCTTGACTACCTAAACAGTTGCTGTTGCAGGATATGGCACTAGGTGTGGTTGAGCTCCTTGTTCTGAAGCCGGAGGAGGTGTGTCGGTTAAACCTGGGTCCATCTTGCGCCACTCCTTATGACCCCATGGAGATTTGGAACGTTACCCTCCCTAACACGCCCATACCACCAGTTGTTCCTCCAAAACCACCAGCGGTCGGTATCTGAATGATTGTAATTCTCACACTTTTCTGTCCATTTACTATTTGCAACAGTTGTCTTCAAATCTTTCTAACTCTTATTTTTGCAGGCGTCTGTTAAATGTCAGGTAAAACTACCCGTGATCCCTACGAAACCACTAGCGGTAGGAAACTGAATTGCAAATTTCAATTCAATATTCCTGTCCAATTATTTGGTTACCTGCATGACTACTGTTTGAGACAGGCGCCTGTGAAATGTCACCAATTCAAAGGCTTTCTCCTCACTAGTTTCTTCCTTTGAAGGCTCGAGTGGTAGATTTCTGTGAATTATCACTTCAACGGTGATAGATTCCAACTATGATGACATCAAAACCACGATTTATTCGTTTTAATTTGTTTTCAAGAACATTCACGCAATTCATCAAAACACTGACAAACCAAGAAACGCATATCAGCTAACTAGTTTAAAATTCCAATTTCTCAATACTCCATTGGTTATTTCTGAGAGTCTTGTATTTCTGCTGCAGCCCTCAGCACCAAAGATGAGATTCCTGCAACTGACGGACATCCACATTGATCTGATGTATCAGGCTGGTAAAGATGCTGAGTGTGAAGATCTGCTTTGTTGTCGAACTATCGAAGGCTTTCCCGGTAAGGGCTTGTCAAGACGTATTATTTTGAAGGGCTTGTCCATAACCTTACACTAGCTCAACTTTATTGAAGGGCTTGTCAATCAATTCTAAACGGTCACAATTATTAGTAGAGGGGTAGTCAAACGGCTTATGATATTATTATGCATTTTCATGTGACAAGCATGAATTGATCATTTTGTCCGCCATTTTTTCAATACAGCTGCCATTTTCTAATCAAAATTAACTATCAGGATATTATCTTCATGGTAACATCCCAATATTTCAGACCATTTACATCGAATTTGTCAGATGTAAGTTTAACGTTTGGATGACTGTGAGAATTCATCAATGATTTTGATTAAAACTGCATTATGTTGTCATGTCTCAGCTCCCGGGGTCCCTGGTGCAGGTAAATGGGGAGACTACAGAGGGTGTGACCTTCCCACCAGCCTCGTGGACAATCTCTTCCAACACCTCGCCACCAAGAAGCAACAGGTCAGGGAGTCCATCGGTCTACTTCATATAGTCCTTAGCCTAGAGACTTCGAGCTTTCTTAGTACTAAGATAGTCAATATTAATGTTTAGTGCTTATGACTATTATGGCACTTGGAGAGCTTCGAAAAGCTAGGTCCTGGAAATTTGAATATTTGTTTTAGTCTTTATCTTCTGGCAAAGACTGTAATCGGCTTAGCTAAGATAGTTCTAAGTCAATATTAAGTTTTGTAATTATGACTTTCTTAGTACTTAGAGAGCTTCTCAATTCTAGGTCCAGGACACTTGAATATTTGTTGGAATTTTTATCTTCTGCTATTAGCAATCATGGAACTATTATACATAGTCCTTGATGTGTCACGTTACCCTTCATATTCTTACAAGAACAGATAAAAGGTTCCATCAATCTACTTTATATAGGTCTCGTCATATATTTGTAATATTTGAGGTTTGGTCATATCGTTTTCTATAAGGAGTTTTCTCATTGAAAACTTGGCATATGGAATAATCATGACATGTAGTGGTGTCTTTAAGTGATTTCAAATTCTTCCTTTATATTTTGCCACTTCCATGGAAAAGAAACTTAGAATGTCAGACCAGAACTCAGTAACTATAAGACTCATTATGGCTCATTAAAACTTGGTAAATGATATGCCTTCTTTAGAATTTTTGACTATTTTAATCAAAAAATAAAGTTTACGTTTTCAGAGCAATAGAACTAGGGATTTCCAACAATTTTCATGATCTGCTAAGGAATCTGTTTGGGTTAATCGAGGAAAACAGTGATCATATAAAACAACGATCTAATATATATGAAACAGAGGATATAGCCGACTTTTGTTTGCATTTGCATCCGTATCAAAACTTAAAATTATTTCAGTTTGACTTCATCATATTTACTGGGGACAGTTTCCCCACTATTCAGAGGATATAGCCGACAATTTTTGCATCAGTAGCAAAGCTAAAAACTATTTCAGTTCGACTTCATCATCTTTACTGGAGATATCTCCGCACACGATGTCTATAACCAGTCCAGAAGCGACCAGATTGGAGCTCTAGAGAACTTGGTTCCTTATTTTGATAAAAATCTTCCCGACCTTCCCGTCTTCTTCTGTGTTGGTAACCATGAAACAGCACCCGAGGGAAGGTATGCCATAACTCGAATACCATTTTCAAGTTTATCTTATTAAGTTGCAACTGTTAAACAGGAATGATTAAAGATATGTTATGGTAGTTTTTCACAGCACTTCATAAAATGTATTCGCTGCTTGCCTGTGTATGTCATTTATTCTTCAAGGTATCCTATGGTTATTTCTTATAATTTGGCAATCTAACATGGTTAATTAAAGAAAGAATCGACTTTTCAATTCATACCTTTTGGAAATTTATTATAATAGTAAAAATAATGACGTTTAATCAAAAACGTACTATTATTTAGTTACTTACCTCCGACAAGTGACCTTAGCCTGATACCACTGTAGGTGGTGGGTAGCATTCGTCACGTTCAGTGATAACTCTCAAGATTGATCTGAGGATCGGCGACCCAGCGAGCGACCGTTCTAAATGGGCCATTGTCTGACCCCTCGTTGTTGACGACCCCTAATTAAAACACCAGAAAACACTATAAACTGTTAAAATAATAAATTTTATTCACAAGTGTTAAGATGTCCACTTCGACGAGTGAGGCGTCATGAATGTGGATGGTTGCGCCCCCTACCCGGGGGAGCCCCCGTGGTCCGCTGCTGTGCAAATACCTGCACCCCTAGACGGGCTACGCCCTCCAGGTCCTCCGTGGAGACATCGAGCAGGTAGTGTTTGGCGAACACCAAGTCCGACTTCCAGAAGCAGCCGGTAATGATGTGCGCCACTGACAAATTGCTGTGAAGGGCCATAGTCGCCGATATGGCCCTGATCTCATGTGGGTTGGACCGGCGGCCTTGTAGGTGTCCACCACCGCAGACCTGAGGTAGACCCCAACTGCCTCTTGTCAATCTCCATTGAGCTCGTCTGGGATAGGGGCAAAAAGGGCCTGCGCCTCCCTTGTCTCAGTGTCCGCATCTTCTCCACATAGACACGTAGAGTGCACACAGGACAGAGGACACGTTCCCACTCGTCCGTCGGCTTGATAGCCGGGGAGATTGACGGCAGTGTGAAGGTCCTCCCACGTTCGTCAGCGCCTTGGTTCTTGCACAGGAAATCTGGTGCAGTCCCAAGGTCGCTGGTCCTCTATCTCTCACCTCAAACCTGAGCAAGTCAGCTTGCAGGGCATGCAGCTCTGATATCCTAGCCGCTGACCCCATTGCCACCAAGAAGCACGTCTTAATGGTGAGACGCAGCAGCGTCGTGTCCGTCAGCGGCTTGTAGTGCTCAGATTTGAGGTGATTCAACACTATCGCCAGATCCCATTCTGGCGGTCTCAGTTTGTGGCGGCCATCCACGTTTCTATATGTCCTAATGAGCTCCTTTAGGACCAAGATATCCAACCCCAGATCCTTCTTGCGAAGGAGATAATAATGGCCGCGAGGTTCGTGTTGATGGAGGAGGCCTTAAGCCCCCTCACTGTGCGTAGGTGGACTAGGTAATCCGCGACCTGGGGCACCGTAATTGTGCGCACGTCGAACCCCTTCCCTTCACAAAAGGTCATAAAAGAAGCCCATTGAAAGTCATACAGTTTACGCGTGGATGACCGCTGTGAGGTTGCCACCGCGCTGGCTACCGCCTCCGAAAATCCTGCTCCCCTCATTCCGTCTTGGAGACAACCCAAGCGTGCAGATGAAGAACCTGCGGGTTCTCGTGCACCCGTTTGCTCGGGTTGCTCCTGAGAAGGTCCGACCTGGTCGGTAGGGGAACCGGCTCCTGAGCGCAGAGTCTTCGAAGGGTCGCGTACCAGGGCCTCGCCGGCCACATCGGTGCGACCAGGAGCAGACGTAGCACTCTTGGAGCGCTTCTTAGCCTTCTTCGCCTTCTTCCGACACCCCCCCCCGCGTCCGTGAATGAGGTGTGCCCATCGGGAGACGAGCCCTGCAGGGGGGAAGCGTCAGACACACGCTCAAGACCCAGAGGGACACGTAGAGACTCGTCCAAGCGCACGGACCCCACTTCCGACGCCAGGGAGGACAGAACGTCAAACTCGCCGGCGTCCTCGGTGATGATGAGATCCGAGCGCTATTGCGACACTCGTGCGGTGCCTGTGGCAAAAGACACACCCGGGGTGGGGGCGTCTGGTCGTCCTGGAGCGCTGTTGCGACTCACTCTTCCGGATGGAAGAGCGGTAACGCTTGTGCTGCTCCCAGGTGAGGTCGGAGAACTCAACGCACCGATTATCCTCCAGGCAAGTGCTCCTGCACAGGCGACAAGACTACGAGAGGGTGGTAACTTGCCAACTTGCTCGCTCCGCAGCGCCCGCAGAACCCAGCGTATGGGGACGCAGTGTCGCAAAGGATTAGATCAATGCCGCTCAAGCCTGCGACAAAGGCGAGACAGCAACTAGGTAATGGGAGAGGGTCTGGAGCGCCTTGATCCAACAGTCACTAGCGACCCATCCACACCGAGCGAACGCTCGGCTGTCCTGTGAACCCGTACAACTGGCACGCACCCTTCACAACGTGTCAGTCACCTCTTCGCTCAGCCGCTTCCCAAGGCGGGAAACTCCCCTGAGTTAAGAGCGAGAGACACGCAGGCGAGACGGGGGCCAGATCGCACAAACACATGTCCAACCAAGCGCCAGCAAGCGCACATCCAACTAGCAAGCGCCCGAAGCACCAAGCGCGACAAGTGCAAGTGACTGTCCAATCAAGGCGACAGCAAGCGCACAATCCACCAAGCGCGTGAAAAGCGCAAGCGCCTGTCCAACTCTAACGCTAGAGGAGCGCGAGTCAACAACCGCGACGAGACACCAAGCGAGAGGGAGAGATACAGAAACACGTCTGCACACTACCGACTCTGTAATGTGAATGAATCTAATTGGATGACAGGTCACGCCACCTATTGGGCTAGTGACGGGCGGATAACTCTGATTGTTCTGAGTAATGATGTTTCATTACATCAGTGGGAATGAGTCGATTACATGTTATATGGCTAACAGGCTAAGGTCACTTGTCGGAGGTTAGTAACTAAATAATACTCCTATTATACCTTGAGCAACCACTGAATGGATGTATATTTGCTTTATGAATGTACATATCATAAATGATTAAATAGGCATGGTGAGTATGACAGAGAGTGAAAAGGTAGAACAATAGAATGTTATCAAATCGTTTTCAGATCTAGAGATGTTCAGCAAAAAGCTGCATAACAAGCTAAACTTTTGACCTTTCCCATTCCAGAATGCTTTATAATTTCCCAGATCCATCATAAATTAAATTGTTGTACATGTATGTTATATGTGAGATATGACATTTAGAAATTGATTGTTATAATAATGATATCATAATTGTATAAATAGGTTTTAGTAAAATACTTCAACAATTTACTAAGAGTGTGACAAGAAAATTTCGGACTTTTGGTTTCTTTAAGATTGATTAGATTGACTAGTATATATTCTCAGTTGCCCACCTCCCTTCATCACAGGGAAACACTCGCAGGCCTGGATGTACGAAGCTCAAGTCAAAAACTGGGCCAAGTGGCTTCCTGCACAGACTAAGGAAACAATCAGTAGGTACACGCTCGTCTGCTTATACATTTTGTCTGCATATGATCGAATGTCACAGAAAAAAAACCCATGCTCAAACGAATGTCTGGTTCAAACAATATGGCCAACAAAATGCATTGGACACATTCAATTTCTCAATGTAATGGTAACACCTGGCTCTGCAAACACCTAAAACTCATTTTTTACCTATACAAAAATCTAATTCTAAAATCGGCTTATTGCTAGTTTTTTTTTAATTGGCCCATATATGTGAGAATGTCTGGGTATCATTGACCGTGTCAAATGACATAACTTGGTTATTTTCACGACCTCCCTCCTCAATTTAGACTGACTCGATAATGTACACAAGATTGACACTAGGGTCCTTTGATTAGAAATTCCATCACACGTTTGTCAGACTTGCTGCGTAACAAACGCAGATTTAGTATAATTACTCATATAAATTACTCTGGATCTCTTAGTTGCGAGTAAAGAACATTTTTCGCTTATAAATGTCGCTGTGATACATCTTTTTGGTACAAATCAGCATGGAAATCTCAGTTGCAAGTACAGAACATGCATTACCTTTTAGTAGTAATATATATATGACCATCTTTTTCTATTTTCTTGCTACATAATTAGAAATTGATAATTGTTATCATATTGTATATTGCATTCATATTTCCAGGGGAGGATTTTACACATTCTCACCATTTCCCCGTTTCCAGATCATATCAGTAAACTCCGTGTATTGTTACAATTCCAACTGGTGGGTTCTTATAAACAGTACAGACCCTGCTGGGGAGCTTCATTGGTTGGCTAAGACTCTTCAGGAAGCGGGGGATAAAGGCGAGAAGGTGAAAATCCTGCATTTTGATTGGATGTGGATATTTACAAATATGATTCCAATTAATACATCAAAGCTTTTATTATGTCAATATGCCTTTGGAAACGTTAATAATGTCTTTTTATCCCATCTGCATGTAGAACTAGAGGCTGAAGTCATCATCCTGTCTGTTTGTTTGTAATCATTTTGTTTCTGAAAGATTATTCGAAAAATATTACACCTTTCGCTTTGAAACTTGGTATGTGGGTCAGGTAGTGTATGTTGAATTGGGATTTGGTATATTTTAGGAGTTTATGGCGGTTTCCATTTAAACAGAACTTAGAATATTGATAAGTGACTTCCTTATATCAATCTAAGATAATTCAAGATAGATATGGCATCGTCTGATGACTCTTGTCTTACTGATCTAGGCTTTCATACTGACGCATATTCAAACTGATTGTCTCAAAGCATGGAGCTGGAACTACTACAAGATTGTCAGCAGGTAATTTTTGACACACGCTATAATGGAAAAAGTCAATTGACCATTTATATCTATTGAGAATGGAGACAGGAACTAAACGCCAAAAATATAAAGGATTATTAGCTTTTCCGATGTTCTGTTTCATGATTTTCATTTTGAGAAATTGCATTAATGTTTATGATATAACACATGCTATGTATGAAATGATGATTACCATGATGATCCCTATGAAGATGGCATATATCAAGATGCACGCTTGATTTGTAATGTTTTTATTTACTATAGGCTTTAAGTTCTATTCATTGGTTATTTCTGTAAATCCAATTTTACGCAACGGTGGCGAATTTAAGGGGTTTAGGTATTGAATAGAAGAGGTTCATTTATTTGCCTGCCTCTGGGTGAAGATGATCACATCGAATGTTACGGTGTACAGAGAAGTAGGAAATTTAGAATATCGTTAGGTCGTTTTGGTCCTTATTAGAAAATCAAAAGAGATGACACAATTTACAAATGTTTTAGAAACAATGTTGTAAAATATCCTTTTCTTCTTGTGTGTCTCGCTTCTACTATACGTAAGAGGTTCATAAAAGAATTGTATTTTGTCCATACACACAGTTTATAAATTTTCTTTCTTGCGGAATTGTTAAGAAAGTTATACATATGAATGTACACTCTTGGATCTATCGTGCTATACAAGTAGGCCAGTGCCCTTCTCAGTATTGAAATCAAGATTGAAAATTGGATTTGAAAAGATGTTTTTGTTTCAGAATATTTCTTACTACTGTCAGATTTGACAAGATTAAATTTTGTGTAATTTCTGGTACAGTAATGACTGTTATCATTGCCAGATATGAGAGCACCATCGTTGGTCAGTTCAATGGCCACACCCACAACGATGAATTCCGTATGTATTATGACGTGGCCAATCACACACGCGCAGTGGGCGTGGCCTATGTGTCTGGATCTGTCAGCCCAATGGGACACAAGAACCCGGTCTACAGAATATACACAATGGACGGAAACTACCCTAACAGCTCCTTTGTAAGTATGAGGTGCTTTTAAAATGACACCCCTAACGTTGCATTCCGTAAGGTTGTTCACATACAATTTTACCTGTGAGTCCTATCTTGATGTATTAGTGTAGTTTTTGATGCATTGTGTCATGTATCACAGCAAAAACGAAACCGATGTGATGTTGTCATACACAAGTCTGAATTCATTGTACAACGAAGTGAACAAACTTTCGGAATGCTAATGTATGAATGTTTCAAAAGGCCTGATTCTTAAAATGCACGGATTGAGTATCTAAAGAAGTTTGCAGAAAGGTAACTCAGATTTTAAGAAGTGTGTTTTTAACCAGAGGAGGTTTTCATACCTCAACTTACAACCGTCTGTCTGTCCGGACTCATATCTCCTAAACTAAACATGCTATAATGCAGAGGGTGACAACTTCTTTGTTCACTGTATGCGACGTTTCGACACAGATTCTTGTGGCGTTCTCAAGCAGATATGTCAAGAATCTGTGTCGGAACGTCGCAAACAATGAGCAAAGAAGCTGTCATTCATATATTCCTCTGCATTATTGTCATTCCAACTTTTAAAATGCCCCTCAAAGAAGTTATACATGCTAGCTTCACAAAACTCCATACATTTATGAACCATGAAGATGTTCCTTGATGTGCCTTTTGTGGGTTAGGCCGAAAAAGGAGTTGTATATTTTGAGGTTTCCATGGCAACACAACTAAAGAGGATATCTCCTAAACTGTACATGCTATAACTTCACTATATTTCATAGACTTATCAACCAAGATCACTAGGTGTCCCTTCTGATGGTTTAATAAACATATGATTTTTAATTGTTTTGCCCTAGGGATCATGATGACATGTGTAGAAATTTCGGTGGACCTGAGATGTATTTTTCAGGAGATATGTTCCGGAAAAAGTAGACGGCAAAAATATTAAAAATCATATGTTTATTAAACCTTGAGAAGGGATACCCAGTGATCTGGGTTGATAAGTGTATGAAATATAGTGAAGTTATATGTGAATTTTCTTTTCTGTGGTTTCCATGGGAAACATAACTTATACAGTGACTCAGCACATCTCCTAGAATATTCATGATAGCTACCTCAAACTTGAAACAAACTTGAATCAGTGTTAAGCAGGGGTACATGAGCTCTGCTTGCTTCTACACATGTTCATATTGAATTGAGATGTAGGAATTATCATGTATTGATTTGGCAGCCAACTGAAGCAATCATGATACCAATTGGTAATGTTTTTTTGTAAAGATACCATTTTAAATTCATGTCCCAGTTCAGTACTTTTAAAAAGATGACACTGAGTAATATTTTGATTCACTATTAACGTTGAATGAGGTGAAAATATACATAAAACAGGCAGCACCCTAAGAAAGATTTAAAAGCTTTTACCTCTTTATTCAGAACAAAAGAGCCCAAATGGATATATCTGTGATAGAGTCTGAAAGTCTATGATACGCTTTGTACAAAGAGCTATACAAAGCCCCTGAACTGTGTTGCTCTTGAAATGTTATGTTTCATTTAATGAATTGACCAATCTAGATGTTATGATTGCTTACGTATTGACTTAAATTGTGAATATAAATCCCCTGTATGCAAAATGTATTGAGTGAAGAAAACCTTTGAGGACACTTAATTTTAGCCCCAAAAAAACATTGTCTTGAGGGGAAACTTTTCAGAATTATTATGTTTCTCTTTCATGCTAATTTAAAAAGTTTTCCATGGTAATGCATTTAAGGAATGGGATGAAGGATTAGATGAATACATGTGACGTTTTCTATATTTCTAAAACCTCTTGAAAATTTAAGAAATGTATATTACAGCAAGTACTTGGATTCGAAAACTACATATTTGATCTGGGGAAATACAACAACGGTAGCGGTTCTTCCTGGGAACTTCTCTACAACCCTGTGGTAAAGTAGATTATTCAATTTAATCATTGTAATTAAGTTGTTGGTGCAAATATGGTTTATTACAGTGTAATAACCTTGTGATGTCCCTAAAGATTATTATTCAAAAAGAGTTTGTTTTAAGTTATATTAATCATCATATTATAAATTATTAAATTAATTCATATAAAGTTTCAATTTCATTTTTTTACATGTTCGTTTTCAAAATTCACGCTTTTTGGCTTCTGTTATTTAATTTATTTGATTCTTTAAATAGTTTATCTGGCATAGTTGATTTTCATAGTCATCTAAATTGAAAAATTGATTTATAAAAACTAAGACAGAAAGAACTGTTATAATGTTTTTAACTTTATGTTCCCCTATAAGGTAGACTATAGTATGAAGGGAATGAGACCAGCTGACTGGTCTAGTCTCGTCTACAGGATGAAGGATGATGAGCAACTAATGAACATGTCCTAAATGTCCCAAGTTAGTAAGTTTTACTTAAGCCTACAATATTCCGTTTGGCTGTCAATTACATGTGAAATGTCATGCATTAAAGAAACAGTTTATTAAAATGACCAATTAATAAGTTGACAATTTTGAACTTAACCATTGTTTATGGAATCATCCAAAAATAGTGTTCTGCAAGGACAAAACGTGAATATGTGCTTAACTATCTGGTCCCTATCTAAACATGACATCAATAAATGTATTTAGGGTTTAAGTCGTCCCACTTTATATGAAACCTGTTAATGAATGCATGACGACTTGGTGAAGAATGAACATATCATTATCAGATAAGCACTGATTACACGCTCTCGTGTACGTCATTGATTTACAATTAATACTTCTGTGTCAAGCCTATTAGACATCAATAAATACAATTTTACAACTTAAAATTCTTTATGTGAGAACCAGTCATTAAAATAATAGAGTTGGTTTTCGTGATGCGTTACGTTGCGCTTCACGCGGCAATTGTCACGCGCAAAGCGGATATGACGTTATTTAAATGACGTCATATTGTCTAAGCCCTGTTTGTAACGCTAATACTACGCACTTCAATTTCGGATTTCATAGCGTCAGGACGCTTCAAAATTGGATTTTAGAGGAAGTCATTTTACATGTAAGTACTCAATATTGTATCTTTACGGACGTAAAGTGGTGATTGTTAACTATACAATTATAGTTATCAGTATATATATTTAATATTATTTGTATAAATACGTCTGAAGTTGCTTCATTTTGTAGTGTTTTCGTAGTCATGCATGTTGATGCATTTTGGCTTATGCAGTAGAATACGGTATGCAGTAGTATTTTCAAATAGTTATGCTTTGATAATTTGATAAATACGTCTGCACTTGTTCATTTAGTATTGAGTGACATGTGATTTCTTCATAAACTTGTATGTTTTATTAATATAATTCCTATATAGGACATTACTTTGCATTGTTATGTAAGGGATACAGGTGTAGATCTATATTGCAATACTTTTTGCAGTAGTATTTTCAAGTTGTTAAAATTTTTTCATTCTTATTTTATACCTTATCACTTCTAATAATGTATAGACAAATCCCGAGGCACAGAGTGCCCCATTCTGAAAGTGTGGTAATTTTGGGCCATTCCTTCGTCAAGAGACTGAAGAGGGATATTGGTTTTGGTACTGGTAGACTTCATTATCAGTTTGGCTTTTGGAACAGAAGCGTTAATTTGTTCGGGATCGGGGGGCTAACGTTAGATAAACTTAAAAGGGATTTCATGGGGGGAATGTTGGGAGATTTCGACTATCTCATGGCCGGGTTAAACCCCGAAATTCTGGTAGTACAGCTAGGTGGGAATGATTTGTGTGCTGCTGATGCTGACCCGGTGAAGATTGCCGGTGAGTTCGAAGATTTCTTCTTCCACGTGAAAGAGAAATTCAACATTCCAAAACTCGTTATCTGTGAGGAATTTCCCAGGTTTACTGATAGGACAACAGCTAGCGGGTATGAGGAGAAAAGGCGGCAATTTAACCAGTATCTAAAAGTTATGTTGCCTGAACGGGGAATGTTTTTTTGGGAACATAAAAAATTCTCGAATTCTTCCCTCTCTCTGTTCCGTCCTGATGGCGTACATTTGTCCCAGGAAGGTACCTACAAATTGTATCGCAGTTTGCGGGGGTGTATTATCAATGTTTCAGATTTACCCAGATGTGATCTCCCTCATATTTATGACTGATCAAGTAGCGAGCACGTATTCAGTTATGTCAGCATTCACGTTTACCTATAACTTATCAAGCAGCGCTCGCTCTCCTTTGTGATCTCCCTCATAGTTATAACTGATCAAGTGGTGAGCACGTATTCAGTTATGTCAGCATTCACGTTTACCTATAACTTATCAAGCAGCGCTCGCTCTCCTTTGTAATGCCTACAAATGTCCCCTTTATCCCAGGTAGTAACTGTCAGTGTAGACACATAATGCTACAATACTCATGTTTTAACACTTAAACAGTATACGTGCAATAATAAAACCGTGAACCTATTTATCCTTGATTGTAAGGCATCGTGCCTTAATTTTGTAACATAATTTATTGAGCCGACATGTATACCCGGCTCTCTGAATCTCATATGTTCACTGCACATTACTTATTGCTAGGTGGGTCGTGTTATTTCATGTTCATGCCATAATTATGCCTTGTTATGTAAATCCCGCTTTATATGTCTTCCATATAGTGTTCGATATCTTTTACCTCGGTGCTATTTACGGTATAGTACTTGGTGGGTTAAAATTGTGAATCAAGGTGGCGTCTTAACATGTCATGATGTGTATAACTGGTAAATCATGTCTGATGCCAATGTTGCCTTGTTATTTATTATATCCCATCTGTATTTGATACGTTCGTTCCTATAGTGGTTGATTACACATGTGTAGGTGCTATCTTAGGTATAGTACGTGCGGGTCTTGTAAATCAGGCGGCTTTGTAACATGTCTTGTAATTCCCACTACTAATTTTTGGGTTTTTGTCCCACATTTTATCAACTAAGGCTTCTGCTTAGTGCTTGATTATACATTTCATTGAAATGAACCTTTCACTACGGTTTAAACGTATAGCTAGGCTACATTATAATGAATAGAGATTGGTTTCTTTCCTATGATTTATTATTACTAGATCTCGGAAATGCCCCGTCAATCACGGAGCAAGAAACGGGGTGGCGCTGTGGTGTTGGTCAACGAGGCTGACGTGCCAGCCGTGACAGAAAATTCGTCAGGTCCTTCTAACAAGAGACCCAAGAGGCAGCGGACTCCGAGTACTGCGCTGGAAGGCTTCATCACAGCTCCGTCCGGCAGTCTGTCTCAACCGGAATTCGCGGAAGTTCAACAGGCCCCAGCATTCAATGTGGACGACGGTGAGGCAATCATTAATCCCTTTGCCGTACAGAGTCCCGTGGCTCCCGTCACTGTCTCTTTGAGCAATCATGACTTACAACAATTTAAATCAGGTTCAATCCCGTTAGGTACCGGGGTTGCAGATAAAGTGAAATCTAAAATATGGGATAGAGATTACGTAGAATTGTCCACTCTGTTAGGCGATGATGGCAAATCACAAAAGTTGTTGATAACAGTGCAGGGTCAATCTATTTGTTTTCCTGGCCCCGCTAAAAGCGTAGCTTTGTCTATGGACAGATGGCTCACCGCCTTCCACATTTATATGGCCATATATGTTCATAAATATCCAGAAGAGACACAAGCTATGTTAAAGTATATCAGCATTATCAGAGATTTGAACCAGAAAGGAGGAAACTGGCATTCATACGATGTCAATTTTAGAACATTACGTGTTAGCAACAATTTGCATTGGGATACGGTTCATTGGGAGCTATGGTTTCAATCTGTAACTTTCGGGAAGGGTTCTTTTCGTGCCAACAACGGGCAGTCAAATTTCCCTAGAATCAGGTCATCAGCAAAACCGTCCCTTCCAAGAGGTTTCTGTTTTAAATTCCACAGGGGTTTCCAGTGTTTTGACCCACAATCGTGCAAATTCAGTCACGCATGTCCCCAGTGTGGACGCAACCATAGTGCAATCAAATGTAATCATAAAGGCAAAGACCTCCTTCCCTCTCAAAACGGAACAAAAATGTCTCCCTACCCCAATAAACGCAGATAGATTGGAATACTGGCTAGATGGTTATGACCCCCAGTTATCAGCCTACCTAGTTCAGGGCTTTAGAAAGGGTTTTAAATTAGACTATGTTGGTGGGCAGTTAATTTCTTCGGAGTATACTCTCCAAAGTGCTAAAAACGACCCCCAGGCTGTCAGACAAAACTGAATAAAGAATTGGTAGCAGGTAGGATAGCAGGACCGTTTAAACACGCCCCCCTGGAAAACCTACACTTGTCTCCGTTAGGGCTGTGTCCTAAGAAAGTTCCAGGCCAATATAGAATGATTCATAACTTATCCTACCCTGCGGGATATTCAATTAATGACGGTATACCTCAAGCGGCCAGTCGGGTACAATATACCTCATTAGACGAGGCCATGGATATTATGGTAAAATTAGGCATGGGGTGTCAATTGGCGAAAACAGATATACAATCAGCGTTTAGAATCATGCCCATCCACCCTGATGATTATCATCTGCTGGGATTTAAGTGGAACGGGGAATTTTTCTATGACAAATGTCTGCCTATGGGGGGATCCTCTTCGTGTCAAATTTTCGAGAAATTCAGTACGGCCATGAATTGGATTGCTACTCAGAAATTAGGTATAGAGAATATGCTTCATATTTTGGATGATTTTCTGATAATTGCAAGGGATGGGGAAAACTGTCATACTCAATTGAATTCATTTTGGGAATTATGCAAGGATATCGGGGTGCCTATGGCGAAGGATAAGACTTTTGGTCCGTCTACATGTTTACAATTCCTCGGCATAGAACTAGATAGTTTGACAATGGAGGCACGACTTCCCGGGGATAAGTTATGTAAGGCACGGGAGAGCGTCCTCGCGGTATACAAGAAGAGGAAAGTCAAACTCAGTATGCTTCAATCTCTTCTAGGCTACTTAAACTTTACCTGTAAGGTGATCGTGCCAGGAAGAGCATTTTTGCGTAGGTTGTTTGATTTGACTTGCGGGGTGCGTAAGCCACACCATAGAATAAGGCTTAACAAAGAAGCAAGAGCTGACTTGGGGTTATGGCTGAATTTCATAAGCAAACATAAGGGAAAATCGATATTGCTAAAACGAATGTGGCAATCGAACACCTCCCTCCATTTGTTTACCGATGCAGCTGCATCCACCGGTTTTGGCGTGGTATTCAAATCAAAGTGGTCGTTTGGCATTTGGCCGGAGAATTGGAAATCGTTTAACATTACGCTCTTAGAACTTTTTCCGATCATGTTGGCCGTAAATCTTTGGCGCGCGGAATTGAGGGATAGGTGCATCGTATTTCACACAGACAACATGGCCTTAGTGTATATCATTAACAAGCAATCCTCAAAAGATCCCATGGTTATGTCAGTCATTAGGGTTTTGATTTTAACTTGTATGGAATACAATATCCAGTTCAGAGCGGAGCACGTGCCGGGTCGTTTCAACACTTCAGCAGATCTGCTTTCTCGGTTACAGATCACAAAATTCCTCGCCCAGGCAGCCTGGGCAGACAAGTCCAAAACGCAAATTCCACTATCCCTTCTCCCTGACAACTTTCGGTTAACGGTTTGTTGGGGGCAGCACTCAGTGCTAATAGTCAGTCAACGTATGCTAGAGCATGGAAACTATTTGTTGAGTTCTGTAGAACTTGTTTAAAGAAAGAACCTGAGTTACCGATAGCAGCAGCTGATTGGTCACTTTTCGTGGCATACATGTTTCATAGGGGATTATCCCCAGCAACGATGAAAACTTACATATCTGCCCTCGGTTACATACACAAAATACGCGGTATGAATGATCAGTCAAATGCTTTTATTGTGCAAAAATTGCTGCAAGGAGCTAGTCGCTTGCAAGGTCGTGTTGAAAATAGATTGCCCATCACTGAGGAGATTTTGGTCAGTATGATAAGAGCGATAAGCGTGGTCATCAGTAAACCGTTTGAGCAAATATTGTTTAGGGCAATGTTCCTTACAGCTTTTCACGGGTTTTTCCGTATCGGGGAGCTTACCGTGCAGAGTCAGGGATTGGAATCGTCTTTGCATGTGCAAGATGTATCATTCTCCGATGATGCAGCGCGTATCAACATTTCCAAGTTTAAGCACAATTCTTCTAATTCAACAAAAGTTGTTATTTTGGAACGCTCAAACGATCAGATTTGTCCGGCCACAGCGCTAAGAGAATACCTACGGGGCCGCTTTTTTGTGACCGAAACTTCCGGCCCATCTTGAGATCAAAATTCAATCAAACATTAACGAACGTTCTTAAATTCATCCGTTTAGATTCCTCACGTTACAAAGGGCATAGCTTTAGAATTGGCGCTGCAAGTTCCTCAGCTCGGAGAGGCTGGTCTGACGCTAAAATTAGACAAAGAGGGCGCTGGAATTCGGATGCCTTTAAATCATACATACGGGGGCAGTTGTAAATCTTAAACTCAAAATGCTGCTATCGGTACGCCAACTCACCTGATCAGTTAGTTGCTTACTATAAGCTAATAAGGTATTTGGTTTTCAATTATTTTTCGCATGTGGAAAAATGGTTGAAATTCCATTGTTATTGTTGTTTCACGAGTTTCTATTCGCATGTGCAATAGGAGTTCGGGGTTACAGCTTAGTTTTAGCCTCAATAGTAATTCACATAAGGGGTCTGATGGTAATCTATCTTCCCTTTCGGGAAAACTGTAAATACGTTATGACAGTTTTATTTACTTTGTCATTGTAGTTCAAATAGTTCATCATATATTATAACATGTGTACTTAGTTCCATTATCGGGACAACCTTTCTGCTGTGTGCTATTGGTTTCAGGCCACAGCTGCGAATATCCAGGAACTGAACTGAACTCACGCACGGCCGTGCGAGTACAGACACTGGCAGACATTCGCGGAAGTCCGTGGACTTCGATTAGTGTGGAAAATGTGCTTAATATGTAAAAATTTTGCTTAATAAAGTGTTAAGATTCCCTTCCAAGGCTTGGTCTAAGGTATAATTAATAGCACATGTATGTGGAGAAACATACATTGTATATCATTAATTGTTTTAAACAATTCAATTCTGAGGAGGTTGGCTTGCTTTATAATTACGCGTTTTACCTAAGGCTGTCGTCGGGTGGGGTATAGTGTTCCACTATTTTGGCGCTATTTTACCCCCACCTTTGGGGAATAAATTTGTCAATCACCTATTTTAAATGTTCAAGTTCAAAATGGTAAATATTACATATTAACTCGTATTATATATTGTTATAAGTGCAGCTCAAAGGCGGTATCTTTCTATATATATGTTAATAAACTTGTCCGCTTTATGCAGGACTTTACAACAATTTCTCTTGGCTTTTCTTCCCCAAATAGAACTGGTCAGCCTCAGGTAATTCTCGGGTTTGAGGATAAATACAATTTTACAACTTAAAATTCTTTATGCGAGAACCAGTCATTAAAATAATAGAGTTGGTTTTCGTGATGCGTTACGTTGCGCTTCACGCGGCAATTGTCACGCGCAAAGCGGATATGACGTTATTTAAATGACGTCATATTGTCTAAGCCCTGTTTGTAACGCTAATACTACGCACTTCAATTTCGGATTTCATAGCGTCAGGACGCTTCAAAATTGGATTTTAGACCTCCGCCTCCCCAGCCTCCTCCTCTTCTCTTACCTGTATGTTTAACATGTATATATCTTTATATTTGTCAGGACGCTAATTTACCCCCACCTTTGGGGAATAAATTTGTCAATCACCTATTTTAAATGTTTAAGTTCAAAATGGTAAATATTACATATTTACTCGTATTATATATTGTTATAAGTGCCGCTCAAAGGCGGTATCTTTCTATATATATGTTAATAAACTTGTCCGCTTTATGCGGGACTTTACAACAATTTCTCTTGGCTTTTCTTCCCCAAATAGAACTGGTCAGCCTCAGGTAATTCTCGGGTTTGAGGATAAATGTATTTAGGGTTTAAGTCGTCCCACTTTATATAAACCTGTTAATGAATGCATGACGACTTGGTGAAGAATGAACATATCATTATCAGATAAGCACTGATTACACGCTCTCGTGTACGTCATTGATTTACAATTAATACTTCTGTGTCAAGCCTATTTAACAGTTTGTCGGGCAGTGTTGTATTTAAACCCCAGCCTTCTGAAATGACAAACAGTTCCTTGAAACATCTAGTGACGATGGCCAAGCTCCTCAAGTCAATCAAGAGTCGGTTTACAAAGAAAGTCTGGTGTGACGAGCCAAAACGATCAGCCAAGATAGTCGTTCTGGGCCCACGTGATATTGAACGGGCTGCCATTGTTGCAACTTTTCTAAAACGGACGAAAGTTGGCCGAGACATCATGCATCACCTTCTGGAAACCGGGACGGGCAACCTTCACGTGGAGCTGGTAGACTCAAACGCAGTTTGCTCAAGTTTCCTCAACCGTGCAATTGCATCTGGGGAGATCTTCATCCTGCTGAGTGACAAGGATGATCCGACCTCAAACGAGAAAGTCAAGCAATTAGATACCATGATTCGAAAGGTCAAGGGAGACAATCCTTGCAGAATCTTCACAGCCTCTTCAGAATCGACAGATATACCAGATTTAAACTTCCCAATCATTAGTGGAGTAAACATTTCAAGGACTCAAGGTTGGCGTTCAATATTCATACATGCTGCCTCCCCTGACTATGCAATGATTCAATCATTTTTGAGAGACATCAATTCTTTCTTGGAGTCTCGAGTAATCTTGCTATGCGGCTGATATAATATGTTTTTGATACAATTTGTAATAAAATCATTTAACTTTGTCTTTTTTGGTCATATATCTGTTGTGATTATGGAAGAACAGTATTCTGTATGTCAGTCTATTAACCACAGTGATGATAGTTTACCTTACTCTGGATACATTATTGTTTGATGTCATTGTCTTTTCACAACATTGTTTCACGTCTGCTACATCGGCGAATGTCTATCCACATAGATCATGACACGTCCTGCTGTCTAGAGATTTTGCAAATGCAATGATAGGGATCAGTGAATGATAGGAGATATGCAGATTCAAATACACTGAGAAAAAGGATTGAAGCAATGTTGTGTGGAAACGAGGTCATCAAACTATATTGCACCCAAGCAGAATGCTTTGCTCAAGTTTGTCACCAACGGTCGAAGGTATATAGTAATGCCAAAGATTCCGTCCGACCTTGTTCCGAAAATCTATTCATCCGATTGTTTTCAAATTTTGCACATGTTTTCTATCCTACTAGGATGAGTGCAGTGTGGAAATACAAAAAACTTCGTTAATATTTGAATTTAAAAAAAAAATTACATGTTTTGAACATAGTCATTTTCCAATAACAGAATTTGTCCGACCTACAGTGTATTTCGGAAAAAATATTCATCCGATTGTTTTCAAATTTTGCATGTTCCCTTTACCTAACCAGGAGGGGCGCAGTGTGAAATATCAACAAATTTCGTTAATATTAAATTTCTTTTAAAATGTCCATGTTTTGAACAAAGTCTTTTTCCAATATCAGAATTTGTCTGACTGATTGCTGAATACTATTTACCTTGTTTTTTCCTCAATGTTTTTTTTCATTTCTTTTACCTTATTTGGAGAGATGAAAAGAAAAGATGCCAAATTACAAGACATAGTGTTATTGAATGTAAAAAAGACTTTGTCCGACCAATTGCAGAAAAAATTAATTCAGTCTCCTCAATTCCTTTTTGTCAAATTCGCTTGTCAAATGCTGTGCAAGAGAAGTCTACATATAGGAAGTGAAAAATAATTCAGTTGGTCAGGGATGCATGGTCGAGGGTATTAGTGACTCACGCTCACTTTTTTGCTTTTTTCTTTTTTTCTGCTGCTTGTTTTATAAGTTCAGTATATATTATTCAAAAAGAGTTTGCTTTAAGTTATATTATTCATCATATTATAAATTATTAAATTAATTCATATAAAGTTTCAATTTCATTTCTTTACATGTTCGTTTTCAAAATTAACGCTTTTTGGCTTCTGTTATTTAATTTAATTGATTCTTTAAATAGTTTATCTGGCATAGTTGATTTTCATAGTCATCTAAATTGAAAAATTTATTTATAAAAACTAAGACAGAAAGCACTGTTATAATGTTTTTAACTTTATGTTCCCCTATAAGGTAGACTATGGTATGAAGGGAATGAGACCAGCTGACTGGTCTAGTCTCGTCTACAGGATGAAGGATGATGAGCAACTAATGAACAAGTTCTATCGGTAGGTTTTTGAAAAACACCCTGTAATCAGAAGGGACATGACGTCACAAACGTTTTGCATCGTTGGTAATGACGTCATGAAATAAAAAAACAATGACGTCGCTATGGCATCACTGGTATAGGACTTTTAGGGCTATACAGTTTTCAAAGATGTACATTGTCATGCAAAAGTGATGAAAAAATGTGATGTGATGAAAATTGATTTCGGACAACTAGTGAACTTGACTTCAAAGACTATATATTGATATTGCGAGCATGCTGCTACTTCCTCATCTGTATATTGATTGATTGATATCACATTCAAATTAGCATATCTCAACTGGAAGACAATATAAGTATACCATGGCTTGGTATATGTTCTCTATGTTTGACATTATATGTATATGAATCTGTTTATATGTGTGTAGCTGTTGGTTGGTGTGTTTATATTTTTTGTGATATTAAACGTGATACTTGATACGTTGAATTTGTTAAAAACATATGCATATTGTTAATCAAGGATTTTGACCCCTTTTTTTCAGCCACTACCATAGTGGATTCAACAGTGGAACTTGTACAGGGAAATGCAAGGATAAATTTGCTGTGCACACTGAACAGAGCCAGAACAGGTGACCCCGACCTGTGTAGAAATCTATGAACATATCACTGCTAAACTTAACAATAAAGACTTAAGACGTACAAAGATGTTGTTTCATTGACAATTATGACTCAGTCGCCTCCTCGAAAATTAATGACCTCTGCAGAAAACATTACACATAACGCTTCTTCATTCCATGCATAAAGATCAACGATGAAATACGATTAACATATGAATATAATGCCCTGTATTCTCTATGTAAAACCTCCCGGGAGGTTAGAGACCTCATAACCATTAGACGAAATCCCCCGATAGGTGTCCAAATAAAAACAGCTTCACATTATTGGCAGGAGGTAGTGATAAGTTTGCTTCATACTCGAGAGATAGAAATATTAAATAATGGACCAAAGATTAAGACTGTTTATCAATATATGGAATTTTACGTGCACTCTCAATAAATGACCTTGATGACAGGTGATAGAAATGAAAGAACAAAATATTCAAAATTATTACAACGGTATGAAACACTTATGATGTGGGCCTAGAAAAGACAATTTGTCGGTTTCACAGTCGTTAAGATTGTGTTTGATAGTTATCTGTTGTGAGCTTTTGAGCCGAGTAATGAAAAAGGCTTGACGGGATTTGAATTCAACAAGTAGGGGAAAATTGAAAATATGCAATTTTAACGAATACAAGTAACACACCTACAAAAACATGTCCTAAATGTCCCAAGTTAGTTAGTTTTAGTTAAGCGTACAATATTCCGTTTGGCTGTCAATTATATGTGAAATGTCATGCATTAAAGAAACAGTTTACTGAACTGACCAATTAATAAGTTGACGATTTTGAACTAAACCATTGTTTATGGAATCATCCAAAAATAGTGTTCTCCAAGGACAAAACGTGAATATGAGCTTAACTATCTGGTCCTTATCTAAACATGACATCAATAAATGTATACAGGGTTTAAGTCGTCCCACTTTATATGAAACCTGTTAATGAATGCATGACGACTTGGTGAAGAATGAACATATCATTATCAGATAAGCACTGATTACACGCTCTCGTGTACATCATTGATTTACAATTAAAACTTCTGTGTCAAGCCTATTTAACAGTTTGTCGGGCAGTGTTGTATTTAAACCCCAGCCTTCTGAAATGACAAACAGTTCCTTGAAACATCTTGTGACGATGGCCAAGCTCTTTAAGTCAATCAAGAGTCGGTTTACAAAGAAAGTCTAGTGTGACGAGCCCAAACGATCAGCCAAGATAGTCGTTATGGGCCCACGTGATATTGAACCGGCTGCCGTTGTTGCAACTTTTCTAAAACAGACGAAAGTTGGCCGAGACATCATGCATCACCTTCTGGAAACCGAGACGGGCAACCTTCACGTGGAGCTGGTAGACTCAAACGCAGTTTGCTCAAGTATCCTCAACCGTGCAATTGCATCTGGGGAGATCTTCATCCTGCTCAGTGACAAGGATGATCCGACCTCAAACGAGAAAGTCAAGCAATTAGATACCATGATTCGAGAGGTCAAGGGAGACAATCCTTGCAGAATCTTCACGGCCTCTTCAGAATCGACAGACATACCAGATTTAAACTTCCCAATCATTAGTGGAATAAACATTTCAAGGACTCAAGGTTGGCGTTCAATAATCATACATGCTGCGTCATCTGACTATGCAATGATTCAGTCTTTTTTGAGGGACATCAATTCTTTCTTGGAGTCTCGAGTAATCTTGGTGTGCGGCTGAATGTATATGTTTTTGATACAAATTGTTTGACTTTAATAAATACATTAAGCATAATTTTGACCCTTTTGTTATCTATTAATAGTTATTACTGTTTTACAGTAGTGGGTATATCATTCTTTCAAACCCAGTCATGTTCTTTGTGCTGATATTTTCAGATATTAATTTTTCGAGGACGGTATCGTAGATGGCATTGTTTCCTCACAACATTGCTCCACGTCTGCTACATCGGCACTGTTGTAACAGGGTTGAAGCAATGTTGTGAGGAAAATCGTCACCAAACGATAACATATCACGAGCAGAGCGCATTGCTCAATGTGTTCATATGTTCCTGTTCATAAACCATCTGGCTCCTATTTTTTATGTTAAGCAACATAGGGCGCGGCTTACTGAAAGAATGGTTAGCCCTGTTAATTTTATTTAACTAATTAACCTTAAAATATAAAGATATATACATGTATTCATTATAATGTAGCCTAGCTATACATTTAAACAGTAGTGAAACGTTCATTTCAATGAAATGTATAATCAAGCACCTAGCAGAAGTTGATAAAATGTGGGACAAAACCCACAAATTAGTAGTGGGAATTACAAGCCGCCCTGATTTACAAGACCCGCACATACTATACCTAAGATAGTACCCACACATGTTTATCAACCACTATAGGAACGAACGTATCAATTACAGATGGGATATAATAAATAACAAGGCAACATTGGCATCAGACATGATTTACCAGTTATACACATCATGACATGTTAAGACGCCACCTTGATTAACAATTTTAACCCACCTAGTACTATACCGTAAATAGCACCGAGGTAAAAGATATCGAACACTTTATGGAAGAAATTTAAAGCGGGATTTACATTACAAGGCATAATTATATGGCATGAACATGAAATAACACGACCCACCTAGCAATAAGTATTGTGCAGTGAACATATGAGATTCATAGAGCCGGATATACATGTCGGCTCAATAAATTATGTTACAAAATTAAGGCACAACGTCTTCCAATCAAAGATAAATATGTTCACGGTTTTATCATTGCACATATACTGTTTAAATGTTGCGAACATGAGTATTGTAACATTATGTGTCTACACTGACAGTTACTACCAGGGATAAAGGGGACATTTGTAGGCATTACAAAGGAGAGCGAGCGCTGCTTGATAAGTTATAGGTAAACGTGAATGCTGGCATAACTGAATACATGCTCACCACTTGTTCAGTTATAACTATGAGGGAGATCACATCTGGGTAAATCTGAAACATTGATAATACACCCCCGCAAACTGTTGTTCAATTTGTAGGTACCGTCCTGGGAAAAATGAACGCCATCGGGACGGAACAGAGAGAGGAAAGAATTCAAGAATTTTTTATGTTCCCAAAAAAACATTCCCCGTTCAGGCAACATAACTTTTACATACTGGTTAAATTGCCGTCTTTTCTCCTCGTACCCGCTAGCTGTGGTCCTATAAGTAAACCTGGGAAATTCCTCACAGATAACAAGTTTTGGAATGTTGAATTTCTCTTTCACGTGGAAGAAAAAATCTTCGAACTCACCGGCAATCTTCACCGGGTCAGCATCAGCAGCACACAAATCATTCCCACCTAGCTGTACTACCAGAATTTCGGGGTTTAACCCGGCCATGAGATCCCTTTTAAGTTTATCTAACGTTAGCCCCCCGATCCCGAAAAAATTATTGCTTCTGTTCCAAAAGCCAAACTGATAATGAAGTCTACCAGTACCAAAACCAATATCCCTACGGACAAATTGCTTCACCAGATACGATCCGACCTGTGCCGTCGGATACAGATTATTCGGTGGACATAACATATTTTAATATTTTATTGTAACAATAATCCTTCTTCTGTTATTGTGTCTACACCAATCAGGGGGGAGCAACCTGGATTTACCCACGGCTTAAGGTGGGTTAACATTAGTAATGAAGCGATGAGCTGAACTGAATATAACACCCGTACCCGTACAGTAAATACCGAGATAATAATGTAATGGAACATTTACACTTTGCAACATGTTGGTACCCAAAATGGATGAATTCCACCATAGTCATCGTTTATTTTAAGTTTGTTATAAGTTGACAACCAAACAAACAAAAACATTTTTTTCCTCATAATTTTTCTCTAATTCTTTCTGTATTATAATAGCCTAGTTTTCCGAAAGTATTACTTTTTCATCTTATAAATACAATACATCTTATGAATAATTACAATATTCTCTTACCCTGGAGCTAAAAGATAAGTAAATTAGCGATTTATTTACGGTTTAAAATTATAGTGATCAATAACACCTACTAAATTTATCTCTTTTGTTTATTCCTGCTCGTCAACTGCAGTCAGGGGGGAGGGGGGTCGCAAACGATATTGCAGTGATTGTTTGAACCAGACCTTGTAAGTACTATAAACAGAATTGATGTAACGTTATGTTGATTGATATGACCGATCATTTCCTGTTCTGGGGACAGCTGTGCTTTATTGCTATGTGGCTGACTGATTGATTATAACCTATTAGATAACACTCGTTATTTAGAACTGCCGGTCTTTGTATGCATGAGAGGGCTTCTGATAAAGGAATTCAGCACCGGATAGCCTAATTTATTGTGTATTTCAGAGCTCCAGATAAGCATTTGCCTATGTGGGCATGTTACCCGTATTTTGAAAACTGAGTGGGTATTTTTAATTTTGAGTTGGTATTCATACTTTTTGATACCCACCATAGGTATTCAATTCAATTCCTGAAAACGACCAAAAAGTAACAATATGTATGTATGATACTCAATTGTCATAAGCTAGAAAACATACATGAGGTATTGATTATCAATATTACTTTACTATACTTTAATAAATTATTATTATAATAATACAAAATGTATATATATAATTATATTATTTATTAGTTATCAACTTCTCAAAATATTTAATAGTAGAATAACACTTTCCAAAATTTTAGGACATGACAAATTGATAGGGTATTTATTTTTACAGTGCATCAATTGTCTATTTATGATTACGCAATTATAGGTATTACAATTTATGATCATACTGATAGTATACTTATCCAATTTAATTATAACCTGTTTGTAGGTGGTGGACCTGCACCGACGCCAATCAGCCCTGTGACAGAGGCCATAGTGGACTGCATCGGGAGGGACAACACAGTGCTGACCGGTGTGGTCCCTATGGTCATGGACTCCACATTTCTCCAGCTTTTGGAACTGGAGCAGCCACTTGATTGGTAGGCATTTTATATAAGAATTTCACAAGCAATGCCTGTTATAGCTATCCTGGCATTCACACAAAACAAACCTACCCCAATTCACTTAACATCTTTAGATGATTTGCAGAGAAATTGATTTTCTATAATAACACTCAGTGTTTTTGCAGTTCATGTTTGAAATGAGCCAATTATGAAGGAAAAAAGTGTGACTTCCACATTGTAATTCAAATAAATACAATATATAGTCCGCTCAATATGAAATTGACTGGTTTTGGGCTCATTTCAATGATGAAATCATACAATAAGTAGAATATCTGTCGGTTCTTGACCATGTTAATGTCATCTCGTGAGGTAGAAAACTGATATATTTCTTCTCGTGGTTGTTTTTTAGTATGTAACAAGTACTTGCTACCCAGTTTATAAGTATATACATACTGAATAAACAATTTTATAGAAAGACAAAATATCCTTTTATCAAAATCAGTTTTATTCAGAATACAGGGATTATATTCTAAATATACAATATTTACAGAATCCACAATCCGGAGGATATACAATTATCTCTGACACCATCTGGATTGCAGAATGTACCAGTAGCTGTATCAGCGCCTCCTCAAGCCACAGCAGTATCAGCGCCTCCTCAATCCATACCAACTCCAATGTCAGAAATCCAGGTTCTGATGAAAGAGAAATTATTGATTGAAATTGAAGTATTGAAAATGAAAAGGGAACATATGAAGAGGAAGTACTCGGAAGAGTGAAATTTGAGTACTCACATATATAGAAAAGAAATGTATTTTTGCGTTCATTTCAATATGAAATATTTTCAGTAACAAATTTTCTTTATGATTCAACATATATGTAAATTGTTGATAATTTTTCAATGATATATTTATACCCCCGCTACGAAGTAGTCGGGGGTATATAGCGGCCAGCGCGTCCGTCCCGTCACACTTTTTATTCCACTCATAACTCAAATACTAAATTTTGTTCAAATGTCACAAAACTTCATATGTGTCCCTAGATGTGCCTTTTGTATCTTTCGGTCAGATGCCCTCATTATTTTTTTTGGATTTTAGACTTCTTTGTTGTAGAAGTGACTGTTTGAGGAAGTCATTTTTGTTCCGCTCTTAACTCTGATATTTTTTGTTCAGATTAGCCATTCGATGTACTCTCAGTATTTTTGTATGGTTAACTTCTTTCTTATGATACAGTCACATTGAAAGAACATTGAAGATTGTATCAATACAATAATGACTATATAAGAATCATAAATGTCTGAAAAAGACATTGTTAGTTTCATAAGAGCTTATATAGCTTACATGCAATCAGGAAGTCTATATCTGCATTTTCATTGACTTTTAAACAAATTAAAACAGTTATGCAATTTTGTAGGAATCCTTACTAAGTGTAGTTGTATCTTAGTTTTTATAATCACTTAGGGCAGCGGGGGTATAAAAAGTGAGTTTGCTCACTAATTCTGCAGGTTTTAGAAGGACTCACATTTGGTCTCGCAGGGGTAGAAGCCAGACCAAATGTGAGTCCTTCTAAAACCTGCTTTCTATCTCTTACTATGCCTTTCTTTCCGTCTTTTCCCTCATCCTGTCGATCCTTTTCTCTCTGATCTGTCTACTCTCTTTTGGATGGCGACATCCACGTGTTTAATAACTGAAATATTGTTCAAAACACGTAAAACACCAACTCACTCACTCACTCACTCTTGTTTTCATAGTGGTGGTTCAAGTTACTGTTCTCTAGTTGAATAAACTTTGTCATTGATCATAATATCCATGTTGTTCTTTTTCTATTAAGGGGATATCCTGTTAATAACAATTAATTTAAGAAAAAGGTAATGCTCAACAAACATTTATGATAAACAATAATTTCATATTGAGATGATCCTAGAATTTTTAATGGGCATATCATTTTGTCTTGGACTTTGATGAAATAATCTACTTCCCAAGACATGATTGTGTAACTGATATTGAAATACTGAAATACACATGGGAAGTTTGTTATTGCAAACTGTTCTCTGTATCGTACTCCCATGACACCTTGTGCCGGCACAATAGGTGGACCGTGTTGGGGAAGAGGGTTCACTCTTGGATTATTACCATCATTTAAGTGGAATGTTCCGGTCCTTGCAGATATTGTGAAATACTGCGCATGTAGTTATCACCTGAAAGAAATGACATTTTAAAGTCATTAATAATATTTTGATATATTAATGTTAATATATATCACTTGTCCAAGAATGATATATAAAGAACATATGCCGTCCAATTTTCAAGGAAAGGTAAAATTTAATTTCACATTTTCTATGAACATATAAAACAAATCTTTAACTTTTTAGCTTAATGAAATAGTGAATCTGTACCTCCAGTTAAGGCAAATACACTTATTCAGAATTAATAGTTATTGCTATTCAATTATTCAGAATTATTTGTTATTGCTATTCACTTATTCAGAATTTATAGCTATTGCTATTCACAGGTATTTCTTAAATCAATTTGCAGTGAATGAATATGAAATAATTTGTATAGGTTCACTGTCATTTTGCTTCAAAGATATGATAATGCTGCTTATAATATCATTAGCTAAAAGCTTTCAAGGGAACATATTTTTCTCATGAAGTATGCAAATAAATTACTTTATAGTTACATAAGTATTCCGCCATAACTGGTTTGCGTACATTACATGCATGAGTTCGTTTTTTAGTAGTAACCGTCCAAGGGGGATAACTCTGAATTATTGTGTAATGTTTTTAATTATGGCTGACAGGTAGTGTTCGAAAGTTTTTCAATATTCTTACCGGTTGTAGTTAGATTGGTGGCCGGGTTCGGGTCGTAAGTAAGGGGTCAACAGACAGATGATTCCCTTCCATCAAGCGATGTAGCCCACTCTCAGTCAGTATCCTACTGTCATGTGTTGATCCTGGCCAGCGTGCGACAATGTCGATAATCTTGTCATCAGCATCAAACACAGCCTTTTGAAAAGAAAAGAATGATAGGTTTTTAACTTAACTTGACACTTATGCGTATTGATATAATAAAAGGAAAGCTGTATGTCATCAAGGCAGAAATGTTTGAACTAGCTGTATAGCTATTATTTTTATTAAATTTTGTATATATGGAGAGTTGATAGTATAGGTAATGTTACCTGCGTGTTGATGCTATGATAATGATGTCTGTTCACATATACATCCTCGTTGACATGTGGAGCCTGTATTTGAACATGGGTTCCGTCAAAAACCCCAATGACGCCGGGAAAATGGGCAACTTGGTAGAATGCTGCTTGATTCCTCTGCAGCTCATGGCGTTGCAGAGGGAACTTAACGAATCTTGCGAGTATCTGCTGTGAGGATAGGACATATATTGTCTCATTCACAGCACGGGACACAGTGGGTTGACTGACCCCATGATCATCTCCGTTGCAGAGTTGAAATTTTCCTGTAGCTAGGTATCTTAGGGTCGCACTAACAGCATGGTTTCTTGCTGTTATGGGGCTAATGTCTCCAGCAAGCATGTTGATAATAAACCTATTGCCATCTCTATTCAGACGGTAACGTTTGACCAGTTCCTTGTTGCTTAAATCCTCAAATCTGTGGGATCTCTCTTGATAAACTCTTCTATTTGGTTGTCTGGCGGCCATTTTGTCGACTGACTTAAGTTAAATACCCACACGTAAGACTAACCAACACTAGGCTTAGAATTTAAGTCTTAAAATCCACTAACTTAAGTCTAAGACCTTTTATGAATATGACTAAGAAAAAATGGGAAACTTAAGTCAAAACTTAAGTTTTTTATTGAAGCTTAAGTCATTTTTTAAACTTAAGTCCTTTTAAGAATACCGCCCCTGAAGCATAAATTAAAAACTTAAAAGGATATCAAAGTACGACATAGTTACGGTGTATTTATGACATTTTGAACTATGTATCAAGACGACGCCATTTTTTACAAATTGTGCACTTTCATTGAGAATGACAGTACTGTGTTCATTAGGTCATTATGTAAGTAAAAAGATAGTGTACTCAAAGCAGCACGTTAAATCTTTTAACCACGTCTGCTGGTCATTGTTGTTTAGTCATAAGTGTACACTGGTTTTGAAGAAGGGGTAAAATGTTTGAATGATCTGTTTATAGCAAGGCCACCAATTATCTAAACATATTGTACAAATAGCTGACGAAAAAAACTTTGCTTGACTCTTTGCTCTGATTGACCAAGAAACAGCAGTACATTCGAGGTTTCAAACACGAAAAAATAAGGGGGTGTTTTATTCCCTAACAATAATCTTAAAAAGCATACGAAAATGACTGATGGAGTTCAGGATGGGAAAGTTTGTTTTTGTTTTTGAATCACCATTAGCAAAATTATGATTATGATTTGTCTACTTATAGCCTAGCTTTGTATGTATAGAAAGGCAAGTTTTACAAACATACTAGAGTCATTATTCTGAAAACAAAGACGAAAATCCTAGGTTAAACGGTAACTCATGCTAGTTTTAGGTGTACATTTAAAATTACCAGGCTTGATCATGAAGTAGCCTTCAAACTTCTCACACAACTGGCAACCAATAGGTCAGTGTTTCCGATGAGTGGCAAATTTCCGTTTTTAGTTTTTTATCAGTGTCTTCAAAATTGATATTCTCTCGTAGCTATTTCGATTGGTTGTTTAGGGCCACCATTGGGGAGTCAGTTGACATTGCTTCTACAGAATGACGACCTTCTCGAGTGTACGACTCGCTCGGAGGGAATCCTCCACTGAGAAGCGAAGCCTACACCCTTCTCAGCTCACTGTCCCATCAGTGAAGCTCGTTAGCAGGCAGGCTAACCTGTGCGGTCTTATGCACGAGTACAGCCTAAGCCGCAGACCCCCTTTAACGTCTATTGACAATCACATGCACGTAGGGTCTTGTGAGGTACTAAATTCTGAATGCATTATATATGTTTTATGCCAACATTGTAAAAATCGATTACTTTTAACACTTTCTCTTGTCTGTTGAATGCATTATTCATAGATTGTGTTGATTGTTGAATGTACATATCCTGTTACATTTACTTAATTTGTTGCTTCAATAAAACATTTAATATTGTATAAATCCTGTCCACGTCACTGGTAGATATATGCATTTAGGGGTAACCCTTTTATTGATCCCCTTTACTGTACCATCTGGAAAAAAATACAGTTGATGGACAAAGGAATACATAACATCACAGCACTGTGACAGCAGC
Organism: Steromphala cineraria; assembly: GCA_916613615.1. Lineage (NCBI taxonomy): Eukaryota > Metazoa > Mollusca > Gastropoda > Trochida > Trochidae > Steromphala > Steromphala cineraria. The sequence continues at coordinate 55,797,400 of OU744732.1, read as the reverse complement.
TGAACAACAGTTTGTTTAATTGTTTATGATTTTATGATAGTACCTGCATTTTATGAATTAAATGATAATTCAAAAAATGGTTATTGTCACGTTCCTTTGAAAAAACATCTCAAAAACATAATTTTGAAAATAAATTTTGATAGTTCATCCCGACACAACATATGAAAGGTACGTATATGCGGTATTCCGGAGACAATTAGGTAAAAGAAATTGAGAGAAAACTTCAAGAAATCAGATTGAACGTTGAAATTCTGTCACACAAGGAGTACAAAATGGTCATGGCCTATTTTCATTTTTAAACTTAATAACAAACGTATTATATGATAAGAATCTTTCATCAAGTTATTTTGTCTTACTGACTGTACACCTGCTTGACTGGAAATGAGGCACCTAGACATTCAGAAATTTCCAGGAGGCGACCTATTCTAGAAGAGATGTGGAAAATAAAATGATATTTATCACACCCCCTTAGCTCGTACATTCAAATTGAAAAATTAATTAAACATAGAAACGAATTTTCAATAAGTATCAATCACACATGCAACAGCCACGTGAACATTCTTTTAAAAATCTTGATGGACAATGATATGAAGCAAAGGCACATAAAAATATTTAAATAGATAAATGACGATAAAATATGATAAAGAATATACAAATCTCCTAGAATTCAAGGCTCTGCATTGGTATACATTTGAGAACGATCTTTACAAATTTCTTTACACTGACCTTACCGTTGGATTGACAGTTTTAATGATTTAATGATAAATGCCATTTATATAATGAACTAATGTAACAATGTTATATTTGGGTGGCACTATCTTGTACAAGATTCTATACTATTCAATATAGTGTAATCCCAAATATAACATTGTTACAGGTTTAATGACCATTTCTTAAATTGACTTACAGTAAGATTGTCTGGTAATGCAAGCTAGGATGATTTGAATGTTGGCAGATGATGCTGTAGACAGCAAGACAGATATGATGTATAAGCCTCACATCCACCTTCATAGATATAGTAACAATAACAGCGAGTTCTGAGCAATACTCTCAACGTTTACATGTTGGGCTCCTAACTATTCATAGCAATTTCCAACGTTTCCTTAAAACAATATATCAAAGCTATTAGACGTTAGTGTAAACCACGTTCTCCTTATAAGTAAATCATCCATTTACTCAACCCCAATATCAACATATCAATACTCGGAGATACACATAACAAGTAGATAAGTCGTTCTGCCACCTCTTTGCTTGGAGTATTGGAAATGAAGACCCAAGAACAACATTAAATTGTACTTAGGCTAATTCTTGTATAAAGGAAAGCCTTGTGATTATTCAGATTTAAATTCCATTTTGTGGAGATCCCATGTTTTTGTTTCGGAACATCATCCCTTTAATAATGGTTTTGGAATACTGTGATTTGGAGACACATCTATGATTTGCTGGACATATGCATCGCATATCAGGAACAAAGTAAACAAAGTCTCTAGTCCGTTAAGTTGAATCGAGTTTGAATAAAGCAGAAAGACCGTTTGTTACTATGAAATGTTTCACATATAGAGATTTAAAAATGTATTGACTCTTGTCTTCCAAGTAGACTAACAAAAATTAATTTTAACAGTTGTAAGATAAAATATTTGTATAACCTTAAACGTCTGTCAAATATTGTATTCAATACATGATGTATAAATTAGAGCGAAGCTTTTAATATACCAGACACAAATATACCATGTGTAACAAATCATTGGACTCGTGACGTACATGGTAAGAATATCATATCCATATCAGATACGAACTGTTAACAAGACTCCTAGTGCGTCATTGGTTTACAAGCAATTATCACCTGACAACCCCAGTAACAGTTTGAACATGCAGTCTTGTATATAAAGCGGTAGCATTTCGAAAGGACCATCACATCCCACAGACATCTAGTGACGATGGCCAAACTCCTAAAGTCAATCAAGCATCGATTCACAAAGAAAGTCTGGTGCCATGAAGATGAGAGAGCAGCCAAGATAGTCGTTATGGGCCCACGTGATATTAAACGGGCTGCCATTGTTGCAACTTTTCTAAAACGGACGCAAGTTGGCCGAGACATCATGCATCACCTTCTGGAAACCGAGACGAGCAACCTTCACGTGGAGCTGGTAGACTCAAACGCAGTTTGCTCAAGTTTCCTCAACCGTGCAATTGCATCTGGGGAGATCTTCATCCTGCTCAGTGACAAGGATGATCCGACCTCAAACGAGAAAGTCAAGCAATTAGATATCATGATTCGAGAGGTCAAGGGAGACAATCCTTGCAGAATCTTCACAGCCTCTTCAGAATCGACAGACATACCAGATTTAAACTTCCCAATCATTAGTGGAATAAACATTTCAAGGACTCAAGGTTGGCGTTCAATATTCATACATGCTTCCTCCCCTGACTATGCAATGATTCAGTCATTTTTGAGAGACATCAATTCTTTCTTGGAGTCTCGAGTAATCATTAGCTATGCGGCTGATATAATATGTTTTTGATACAATTTGTAATAAAATCATTTAACTTTGTCTTTTTTTGGTCATATATCTGTTGTGATTATGGAAGAACAGTATTCTGTATGTCAGTCTATTAACCACAGTGATGATAGTTTACCTTACTCTGGGTACATTATTGTTTGATGTCATTGTCTTTTCACAACGTTTTTTCACGTCTGCTACATCGGGGAATGTCTATCCACATAGATCATGACACGTCCTGCTGTCTAGAGATTTTGCAAATGCAATGATAGGGATCAGTGAATGATAGGAGATATGCAGATTCAAATACACTGAGAAAAAGGATTGAAGCAATGTTGTGTGGAAACGAGGTCATCAAACTATATTGCACCCAAGCAGAATGCTTTGCTCGAGTTTGTCACCAACGGTCGAGGGTATATAGTAATGCCAAAGATTCCGTCCGACTCATTTTGAATAAAGTCACTCGCCAGGGTGACCATACAGGTCTTTCAACTCATGTCTTTGTGTGGGGCAGGGAATCACCCTTCAAACTCTCAACTCTTTCAGCCGGTTGGTCACCCATCTATCCGACAAGTCACGCCAGATTGCTGAACTACTCTTATAGCGCTAAAACTGAGCCATGCACGGGACAAAGTGCCACAACATATATATGTATTATATACATGTTACCACCGCCTTTCTAATATGCAACCTGTCTGTTTTGATTGGTTTATATAAAATGATGAATTATAGACTTTATGAAAAAGTTAAAACATTCGAAATATTCATTATGTCATCGACACATGGGTCACTTGATAATTATAGAACATTTCAATAACGGCTATCGGGATGGTCGAGTATGTCATTCAGGTGTTCTCCGAACCTTTACGATATCATGCCAAGGTTTTTTCATTAATTTATTAATTTATTACTTTTAACACTAATGTCAAACAGATATATACACGTTAATCGGTGTCATTATATACGACCTACAAACACCGCTTGTATGCAAGTTAAAATATATAATAAAGATTTATTGAAAATTGCAATATAGAAAATCGGAGTCATCCTTAACCTATTTTGTTAACAATATTATTCTTAACATTTCCGAATCTCAGCCTTCTTTGTTTACAATTGTATTCACAGGTTTACCAAACTTATGTCGCCTGCTGCCAGGTTTACTCATTCTCAAATCCAATTGTCAAAAACTTACCGGGGTTTTCCGAAAGCAAGCCCTCTCGTTTAGAAGCCCATGGGCTATTATTTGGATAATATTTCCATTTAGAAGCCCATGGGCTTCTATTATATTCCAAAGTGAGTCAAACGAAAGTGACCTTCCCTTTCTACAACACCAATAGTTAATATCATGATAGGCCTACTCATCGCTGGTAGGTAGATTTTTGCCATCATAAAAGATATGTAATATGACATTACAAATGGTATCTGTTTGCTCTGTGGAAACAGTTATCGGCGGTTTTCAAGTACAAGTAGTTTTTTCCATATTACAAAGTACTTTTGACTTTTAAATTACCACCGTGCTCAATCATGGGTCTTATAATCTTCATAGACAGATAGGTTACGTCTCATGTTTCGGTTACAAATAAGTTTATTTCCCATATCTGCTGGATCTGATTGTTTTTGCGTCTTCCTTAAACTAAACAACCATTTAAGCCGTACATGATTTATTAAAGATTTTGCATCATACAAGTGACACAATTCATTAAGTACATTATGTTATCACTCGAGGTTAACAAAGCTTATCAAAATGTAATATATTGGTCTTCGCATCTTTTCTGTTAAATTTAACATGAAACAAATAGAAAAATATAATTTACTTTGTAGGGAAAATTGGTTTTTTTATTTATGAAGTGTGTCAATTTTCATAACACACTTGATGTGACCAATAAAGCCAAACAATCTGCCGTCATATTAAACCTGATGAGAACGATTCATGTCAAAAGTAGCAATTTGTAGAAACGGATTATACAAGCTTACTTTTAAAGCTTTACCGATTGTGTTTATAAAAATAATGTATTGTGTAATGTAAGGAAATCTGTCACCTATACTGAACTTATAAAACAAGCAGCAGAAAAAAAGCAAAAAGCAAATGCATCCCTGACCAACTGAATTATTTTTCACTTCCTACATGTAGACTTCTCTTGCACAGCATTTGACAAGCGAATAAAAGGAATTGAGGAGACTGAATTATTTTTTTCTGCAATTGGTCGGACAAAGTCTTTTTTACATTCAATAACACTATGTCTTGTATTTGGCATCTTTTCTTTTCATCTCTCCAAATAAGGTAAAAGAAATGAGAAAAACATTTGAGGAAAAAACAAGGTAAATAGTATTCAGCAATTAGTCAGACAAATTCAGATATTGGAAAAAGACTTTGTTCAAAACATGGACATTTTATAAAAATTTAAATATTAACGAAATTTGTTGATATTTCACACTGCGCCCCTCCTGGTTAGGTAAAGGAAACATGCACAATTTGAAAACAATCGTGTGAATATTTTTTCCGAAATAGGTCGGACGGAATCTTTGGCATTACTATATACCCTCGACCGTTGGTGACAAACTCGAGCAAAGCATTCTGCTTGGGTGCAATATAGTTTGATGACCGCGTTTCCACACACCATTGCTTTAATCCTTTTTCTCAGTGTATTTGAATCTGCATATCTCCTATCATTCACTGATCCCTATCATTGCATTTGCAAAATCTCTAGACAGCAGGACGTGTCATGATCTATGTGGATAGACATTCCCCGATGTAGCAGACGTGAAACAATGTTGTGAAAAGACAATGACATCAAACAATAATGTACCCAGAGTAAGGTAAACTATCATTACTGTGGTTAATAGACTGACATACAGAATACTGTTCTTCCATAATCACAACAGATATATGACCACAAAAGACAAAGATAAATGACTTTATTACAAATTGTATCAAAAACATATACTATCAGCAGCATAGCAAGATTACTCGAGACTCCAAGAAAGAATTGATGTCTCTCAAAAATGACTGAATCATTGCATAGTCAGGGGAGGCAGCATGTATGAATATTGAACGCCAACCTTGAGTCCTTGAAATGTTAATTCCACTAATAATTGGGAAGTTTAAATATGGTATATCTGTCGATTCTGAAGAGGCTGTGATGATTCTGCAAGGATTGTCTCCCTTGACCTCTCGAATCATGATATCTAATTGCTTGACTTTCTCGTATGAGGTCGGATCATCCTTGTCACTAAGCAGGATGAAGATCTCCCCAGATGCAATCGTACGGTTGAGGAAACTTGAGCAAACTGCGTTTGAGTCTACCAGCTCCACGTGAAGGTTGCCCGTCTCGGTTTCCAGAAGGTGATGCATGATGTCTCGGCCAACATCCGTCCATTTTAGAAAAGTTGCAAAATGGCAGCCCGTTCAATATCACGTGGGCCCAGAACGACTATCTTGGCTGATCGTTTGGGCTCGTCACATCAGACTTTCTTTGTAAACCGACTCTTGATTGACCTGAAGAGCTTGGCCATCGTCACTAGATGTTTCAAGGAACTGTTTGTCATTTCAGAAGGCTGGGGTTTAAATACAACACTGCCCGACAAACTGTTAAATAGGCTTGACACAGAAATTTTAATTGTAAATCAATGACGCACACGAGAGCGTGTAATCAATGCTTATCTGATAATGATATGTTCATTCTTCACCAAGTCGTCATTCATTCATTAACAGGTTTCATATAAAGTGGGACGACTTAAACCCTAAATACATTTATTGACGCAAAAACAATCAGATCCAGCAGATATGGGAAATAAACTTATTTGTAACCGAAACATGAGATGAACCTATCTGTCTATGAAGATTATAAGACCCATGATTGAGTACGGTGGTAATATAAAAGTGTAACATATTGTAATGAACAAGTTCTACTGGTTGGTCTAACACATGGTAATGAGCAAGTTCTAACAGGGAGTCTAACACATTGTAATGAACAAGTTCTACTGGTTGGTCTAACACATTGTAATGAACAAGTTCTACTGGAAGGTACAACACATGGTAATGAGCAAGTTCTATCGGGTAGTCTAACACATTGTAATGAACAACTTCTACTGGTTGGTCTAACACATGGTTATGAACACGTTCTACTGGTTGGTCTAACACATGGTTATGAACACGTTCTATCGGGTAGTCTAACACATTGTAATGAACAAGTTCTACTGGTTGGTCTAACACATTGTAATGAACAAGTTCTACTGGAAGGTACAACACATGGTAATGAACAAGTTCTATCGGGTAGTCTAACACATTGTAATGAACAAGTTCTACTGGTTGGTCTAACACATTGTAATAAACAAGTTCTACTGGTTGGTCTAACACATGGTTATGAACACGTTCTATCGGATAGTCTAACACATTGTAATGAACAAGTTCTACTGGTAGGTCTAACACATGGTAATGAACAAGTTCTATCGGGTAGTCTAACACATTGTAATGAACAAGTTCTACTGGTTGGTCTAACACATGGTTATGAACACGTTCTATCGGTTCCTCGAACACATGTTAATGTAGAGGTTCTATCGGTAGTTCTAACACATGGTAATGAGCAAGTTCTATCTGTAGGATCATCACATGATAATGAACAAGTTCTATCGGTAGATCTAAGACAAGGCAATGATCAAGTTTTACGGGAAGGTCCAAATGATGATTATAAACAAATTGTGTTGGTAGATTCGGTTAACCAAGGCAATGAACAAGTTCTTTAGGTAGGTCCAACATGATAATAAACACGTCTTGCCGGTAAAATACATGGTAATGAACAAGTTCTATAGATCGGCCAAACACGATAACGAACAAGTTCTACTGGTAGGTTCAACAAATGGTAATATACAAGTTCTATAGAAAGGTCCAACGCGATAATGAACAAATTCTATCTGATGATTCAACACATGGTAATGAATGAAAAACAATTTTAGGTCCAAAACATCAATGAACAAGTTCTATCTGTAAATTCAACAAGTTGTAGTGAAAAAAGTATATCTGTTGGTCCAACAAAATAATGAACAAGTTCTATCTGTAGGTTCGATACGTGGTAATAGAAAAAGTATATCTGTACATGTAAGTCAAACAAGATAATGAACAAGTTCTATCTGTAGGTTCGACACGTTGTAATGAAAAAAGAATATCTGTACATGTAAGTCAAACAAGAAAATGAACAAGTTCTATCTGTAGGTTCGACACGTTGTATTAAAAAAAGTATATCTGTACATGTAAGTCAAAGAAGATAATGAACAAGTTCTATCTGTAGGTTCAACATGTTGTATTGAAAAAAGTATATCTGTACATGTAAGTCAAACAAGATAATGTACAAGTTCTATCTAGCTTCAACACATGGCAATTGATGAACATATTCTACCTGTAGGTTCATCACATGGTAATTGTTGAACATATTCTATCTGTAGGTTCATCACATGGCAATTGATGAACATATTCTACCTGAAGGTTCATCACATGGTAATTGATGAACATATTCTATCTGTAGGTTCATCACATGGCAATTGTTGAACATATTCTACCTGTAGGTTCATCACATGGTAATTGATGAACATATTCTATCTGTAGGTTCATCACATGGTAATTGTTGAACATATTCTACCTGTAGGTTCATCACATGGCAATTGTTGAACATATTCTACCTGTAGGTTCATCACATGGCAATTGTTGAACATATTCTACCTGTAGGTTTATCACATGGCAATTGTTGAACATATTCTACCTGTAGGTTCATCACATGGTAATTGATGAACATATTCTATCTGTAGGTTCATCACATGGTAATTGTTGAACATATTCTATCTGTAGGTTCATCACATGGCAATTGGTGAACATATTCTACCTGTAGGTTCATCACATGGTAATTGTTGAACATATTCTACCTGTAGGTTCATCACATGGCAATTGATGAACATATTCTATCTGTAGGTTCATCACATGGTAACTTTATGGTAAGGTTTGTGATTGTGTATTGTCGCTGTAAGAAATCACATATGGTAATGAAAATTGTTTCCGTTATAGGCACCAAACATAGTAATATAGAAATTTTCTGGTAGAAACAACACATGGTAATCAACACATTTTGTCAGCAGGTTCAACACATGATAATGAACATCGATAGTTTAATAAGCTCTGTTGACACATGGTTGTAAACAAATACTAACAGAAGATAGGGTACACCACATGATAATATTTTGGTTGTTGCAAACTATTATTGTTTACCTCATTTGTATGTCCAAAGTTTAAGTTTACTTTTAAAAGTAACAACTCTGCTTCACAAAAATTGTCAAACTTTTTTTCTTTTTTTCTTTTTTATTAGATCAGAAAATTATAATATATAACATAATATAATAATTAATAATAATATAAATAACATTTCAATCATATAATTTTACAAGCAATGATTCTAATCATCTGGAAGAAAGAAGAAAGCAAGAGAGGACAGTAGAAGTACAGATATAGAGAGGGAAAGAGGGGAGAGGGAGAAACAGTAGAATTGAAAGTCGGAAAGAATGTTTTAATGTTATTAACAATGGTTTGGTTTGAATCAATAATTTCATTATATTTGCAATGGGGCCCATTTCTTTACAAAATCACTTTTGTTTTCAAATATGTATTTTTCAATGTTGTGATAATGTATAATTTGTGATTGCAGTTGTACAAAATTTAGAGTAGAATTGTTATATTGACAATTTTGTATGTGACGTTTTGCAATTATAAAAAGATGGTTTTCAAAATTCAAATTTGCATCGCCAAGGAGGAAACGTTTAAGATTTAGATTATCCCTTTATTCACACATTTATTTCCAGCTCTTCCGCTACCAGATAAAAAGTTCTTTAAATCGCTTAACTCAATCTTGTTTAAGTTCATTTGGAATGGAAAACGAGATAAAATAAAAAGACGAATTTTGATGAATGATTACTCAGAAGGTGGACTTGGCATGGTTGATGTTGAAGCTTTTTGTAAATACATGAAAATGAAATGGATTAAACGCATGATAAACAAAGATGGCCTCTGGCAACATTTAGCCAGGTGTTCATTGGTAAATCTTGACAGTCTCTTTATTCTAAATTTCCCAAAACATCAAATAAAAAGGATAATCAAACATGTATACAATGCTTTGTTGGAAGGATGTTCTTATAATGTATAATGATTTACAAACTTCCGAGATAAAGGACATTGTCGAATTCAGAAATCTCCCATTTATGAGCTACGTCCAATATGAAGACTTTAAAACATATCTTAAATGGTATCAATGTGGAATAAGATCTATTCATGATCTAATGACTACCTCTGGACATTTAAAAGACTTCGACGTTTTGAAAAGGGAAGAGTTCAAATATCAGAAAACTACCTTTCTGAATGTTTTGTTACAATACAGTGTAGTGTGACTGACTGTAAGACAAGAAACTTCCAATACAAATTCTTACATCCTATCATACCGACCAAATCATTTCTCTTTAAAATAGGAATAAAAGAGGATAATTTATGTACATTTTGCCAATCTGAAAATAAAACAATCGAACACTTATTTTTTTCATGTGAAAAGGTTCAAATTTTGCTAAGCGAATTCATTAGCTGGTATGAATCAAAAACGTGTCGAAAACTAAACGTTGTCAAACTAAGTTTACTTACATTTTGATTATATCGTGTTAAGTGTCCTATATAATGAGTTTATTCATAATACAAACTAAAGCTGCATACCTGAATTTGTTCACGTGCCAGTGTATCTTAATGAAAATGTTATGTAATTTGGGTTTCGGTTGAACGTCAATGAAAAAAATCCAGCAGTAATAAAAAGGGATCACGGATTGTCAATCTCAAACCATATTCTGAGATTGCTTGGATTTCAAAGTGTGGCAGGAGAAAATATAGATTAAATTTCGATTTTCTTAATTTTTGATTCAAATGTTCTATATTGAATCCCCGAGAAAATAATCGGCATCACTACATTGACTTTGACTTTATGATATGATTATTACATAAAACATGATGATAATCAAGGATGTGTGACCCCTATATTTCAGCCATTACCTCAGTGGATTCAACAATGGAACTTGTACAGGGAAATGCAAGGAGAAGATGCTGTGTACAATGAACAGAGCCAGAACAGATGACCCCGACCTTTGTAGAAATCTATGAACAGATCATTGCAAAATCTCTACATAAAGGTGGAAGGTGTATCACTATGTTGTTTCTAATTCATAATTATAATGATATAGAGATTATTAACCGAGTGTGTTTCCGTATCATTAATATCATATAATAGGAATAAAACGTGTATTTTGCGAGCCTTTGGCGAGCATAATACATATATTTTTATTCCTATTATATGATATTAATGATACGGAAACACACGAGGTTAATAATTTCTTTATCATATAATGTCATTTTGAAATAAACGGGTTTAAACGAAAATATGATTCCTACTTAAAATATGTTTGACCTAGATATCGCGGAGTAATTGCTTTCACAATAAACCAAGGTGAAGGGCATATTGTCGGCGATGTATCGTTGTGAACAGTCTAGAAATATTCCTTCATAAAATTATTTTTTTCACAGTGTTAGAAACGTCTTCTACAATCAATCAATATTTTCAGTATTATTCCCAGTGCACGATTAAATATTGTATTTTTTTATAACCCAAAATGTGTCAGAACCACTTGTCAACGTCGCTACAACAGGGGAAGTAACTCTAACTGCATTTTGAAAAGCTGCATTGTCATTGTTGTTACGCCAGTTCAGTTACGGTATCCTTAGACCAAACGCCGACTATTTGCGAAGGTGAGGCTGTTGCGTTTGTTACTCCGCTACTAAATAATGTTTATTTTCACAAGAATATGATTTGTTTTAGCTGATAAGTTGGTAACCGAAATGGTCAAAGCGATCTAGGCCTATGTTATTCACGAAAATTGAAGCACATATTTTTTCGATAGTCGATATTGTAAGCTGCATATCGTTAAATTTTTTAAACGAACGATGAAAACAACTTGAAATGCTTCGATAACCAAGCTATAATTTCCTAAATACGAATGCGTGATAAGTTTACCCTGACGGCTTTTGTACGATATGTTATTCGATAAAAAACACAAAACCTGAAAACTCCCGACGACGTTATCAATGGTCGGTGACCGTTTTAGGACTCGCATGACATGCACGGAGTTTTGATAAAATAGTACGTGCTTTGACCTAATTTGCATCTTTATCAGATTTTGAGGCAATCGGATACCAAGTTTATCAGATAGCTTTATTGCATCGATAACACCCTCCATTATATGATAAAACTTATTACTCAAGCGCTTTACCGTTGCTGAATAACATTCTCAAGGCGCATATCACAGATATATAGGAGAAGGCTCTGCAGAAGAGGTGGGATTTTAGTGCCCGTTTAAAGTGACATTAATTGACATTAGTACTTGCTTACTTTCTTTAATCGTCCGTCACCTAGGATTTAATATGCCGATGCGTTTAATACTTTGATATACGAGTCATCCAAAGGTTTCAAGGCATAATTCCAATCAAGCTTTATCAATATCAATAATGAATATTGAAAGAAAATTCAGGTAATTCCAGTATTTTCAGTTATGTAGGCGTAACAAAACCCATTTTAGAGGGATTATCTACACATACGGATACGGTTACTTAATATACGTTAAATAAGATCGGCATTCATTGTTCATTCAAAACAACTTTTTTTTCCAAAACAATTTTTTTCTATGCAACATAAAAATTAGGGGATAAATCCATTCTGTTTTTTATTTTGGGGTTGTATGTCGTGCATTCTTTACCCCTAAATATAATTTCAAACCGAGCTTGCGAGGTTTGAAATGTTTATTTAGGGGTAAAGAATGCACGACATACAACCCCAAAATAAAAAACAGAATGGATTTATCACCATTCTAACATGACTAATTAGTAAAAAAAGGTGGAACTATTTTGACTTGCGCAAAAGCAATGTGATTAGGTCAAACCGGTGCAGACCGGTTCCACTCACTTGCAAAACAACGGTACAGTCAACTTTCATAAAGAACACATAACAATTAAAATGTCATTACATACAGAAAACACGTTTTTAAATATACTCATCTGTAATCTATTGAGCATATTATCAATAGAAAACAGTTTTCAATGTCGTCAAAGTTACGAATTTTTACCTAAATCCATGGGTCGACCCATCACCCCTACAAGAGCGACAAGGACTGACCAAATCAAGGGACGTTACTCTGAAAAAAGTTGTTCACTACGTGTCGGTGAACTGTTTCAAACTTAGTGGAAGCTGTCAAGAAATTTATATTTTGTGTCATGGTTGGGGAGACTGTGACAGGAAAAGTGGTCACTTGTACATTAGAGGTAGGGGCAGGGACAGCATTCAGCGAAATTAAAGAATGAAGTCGCTTCCGTTCATTTGACGAATCGCTGTATGAGAGGTGTGCGATCGTTTATTTTGTTTATAGATCTGTGGACTGTGATTAATTTACATCGCGAAGCAGTAAGAAACACTTCAAACAGGAACAAAACACCTGGTTATTCGATTAAAATTTGTAGGTGTTTCAAAATATCGACAAATTTCTGATATTGAAATTTAAAGTGTCGTCGCCAACATGTCATGTGTAAACAGAAAGTTGCTGAGTGCAGATTGTTTTCTCGTGCGCGGAGGAATGTGAAGCGGTCGTAAATATTTAGAGGTGATTATCGGCGAAATAATTACTCCAAAATGTTTATGAGTAACCAATCAGAACGCAGTATTTTCAAACTAGTTTTCGTGTCATGTTAGAATGTTAATTTAGGGCTGTCCATAGTCTATATTTCTGTCCATCTGTTGTTCATTCATAAACAAATTTGAGATATGACCGTAATTACAATTTCTCAAAAATCGAAAATTAAAACCCACTGAATCTTTAAAAACATTCAAAATTGAAACATCTCTTACATAATGATAACCAAGCCTACAAACATATTTTACAAGATTCCGTTTCAGTTGCAATAAATGAATCATCGACGCCATAACAAGATAGTATAAGTCAAATGATTATTTCCATAATGTCAAAGAAGAGGGTTTTTTATAATCAAATTTTGTGTATTATGTAAATCCTACACAATATTAAAGTTTCGGGTTATAGGCGGATATTATCATATCAAGTGATCATATAAAAATATATGTTTCTGTTCTCTTTTATTGTAATAAAGTTGTACGCTCAAACTATCTTGTTCATGCTTTTAAATACGAGAGCCATGCCATAATCAATATTATCATATATATCAATATAAGTATAACTTCATAGTTTTTTTACACATTGTTACATGTATGTTCTGTAAGCAAATGTCATATGTCACTTGAAATAAATTCTAAAATGATGAAACTATATTTTGATTTCAAACGTTTGAATCAGCTGCCTATAAAACCTATTGACTTGGCCTGTGCAGAACAAGTGACTTATCCAAATGTTTTTGCTTTTTATGAAAAACATTAGATGAATAAAATATGACTGTACATTTGAACTTTAACAACGCTTAACTTCAAGAGAACTATTGAATATGTAGGACGGAAGATTTCTTTATCTAATATATTAAAGTTTGTTGCCTTCTCTAAAACTGAAATTTCGGCAGATACGAATGACCAAACACAAGTTAATTACAAGATAAAGATTAAAGCTGTGAAACTACATTCTTACCCTGTGATAAATATAGGTGTTCCCTCAAATTGCAATCCTCGGTCTCCTGGGATTTAACATTCCATATACCTTCCCTGGAACTTATGTCATGTCAAGTCATGAAATAAAAATGTAAAAAAGAAGCGCACTACAAAATATGATTTGGTTTCCGGTATAAATAATATTATAAGAAATCTATCAAACAATATTTAAACTTGTTATCAAGAAATGTTTCTATGGACTAAGTTTAGTTCACATAATAACAATAATAATAATTTATTTATAGAGCGCCTAATATCCACCATTAAAAAGCTCAGTGGCGCTGATTTTACAATTTGCCAAGGTTCCCTCTTGTTTCAAAGGGGGATCTGGTAGCTTTCCATGTTTTTAGTTTATGGCAGATTTCAAACTGAGTTTCTTCCATTTGTCTTCCACATTCTTGGACTATAATTTATCATTGTATTCTTATTATAAATAAAGCATTGTTTCTTTCAGAAAATGTCATTGTTAAGTCAAACTAAAAAATAATGACTTGGAATTTCTCGATAAATACATGCCAACCAAATGCAGATAACCTGTGCAGGAAACAATATCAAGATATTGATTAATTTAAACTCGTGATTAAATGTAGAAGTGATACAGATACGACCATGGAAATATCGCCAAGCAATGTATCAACATTCCCGCCTCTTTAAGAAGTAAATATGCGATAGGACGTTTGATTACCAATTTTTAGCAAAGTCAAGTCATTTGAAGGCTTTTGAAAACTGCATGCGTTATCTTGAAAATGTCATCACAAAAAAAATACCCAACCTGTTAGTCATATTTGTCATCAAATTGAACATTTAACCCATTCTCTCCCCACAGAGGCAGATCAAGTCATGTTGATACAGCCTCTGTTCTACTACGCCGACTTTGTGGGATAGAATGGGAGCAATCAAATTTAGTTGTGCAAACAGCGACGCTGTTTTAAAATCATCATTTTCGCTACTGAATCATAGCAAAAGCATTGTGATAAGAACCACCCTTTCCATGCGAGAAGCGTTGTCATTTGATAAAAAAATTCAAAGTGACTGTTGTACAATCTTTTTTCGCCAGGGGAAACTGCCGGAACCCACTGATTTCGGCGTAATAGAACAGAGGCTGTAACAACATTTCATGACTTGATCTGCCTCTGTGGGGAGAGAAAGCATTTGACCCTGAAAGAAGGGTTTGCAAACATTATGACAACTCACGAAAAACTGTTCAAATTCAGCTCAATACATTTGTTCATTTGGACTTAAATCTATTTATTCATAGTTCACGATCGGCAGCGTCCACTTGCCAAAATCCATTTAATTAAAATCTTTCCTGAATAGGAGAGTAATTGCATTGGTAGAATGGGCAAAGGTGCACAGGGACTTGTATTGCTAATAAAAACTGTTCCTAGTAAGCATACTTGAATACGATAATCGCCCATTACTAACTTGAATACGATAATATCGTATTCAAGTATGCTTCCTAGGAACGGTTTTTATTAGCAATACAAGTCCCTGTGCAAAGGTGCTCATGTTTTATTTAGTTATGAAAGGCGAATTCGTTCTTAAACACTCTGTTATAAAAGTTTTTGCTGTCTTTTGCGCACACTCCCTCAGAAATGTTTCGTGTAAGCCGTGAGAGAGATTTCACTCTTTAGACAGAGAACAGAAGGTTTGGTGCAGTCCTTCAGACTTACTTTCCATGTCATCAGTGTGCCATTGAAAGACGGGACTATAGAATCACGCTTTTCAGTGTGACGAAATATCTGAGGTAAATAACAGTTGTCCTACATGTTCCCCCTGTGTACTTTCACACTAAATTTCAACATAAAGATAACAGATAATCAAAAATAAGATAGTTTGAAATCAACCATTACGCTGCTTTATTTCAAGATTTAAAAAGATGCAAGTTATAAAATGATTTCAGAAATATAAGTTTTAATATGTTATAATTTCGACCTGAAAAACGATGACCTTATGTCAGAAACTTTTGACCAATACAGAGGACAGTCATGTACTTTCATCCTTTCAACATAAAGATAACAGATAATCAAAAATAAGATAGCTTGAAATCAACAATTATGCTGCTTTATTTCAAGATTTAAAAAGATGCAAGTTATAAAATGATTTCAGAAATATAAGTTTTAATATGTTATAATTTCGACCTGAAAAACGATGACCTTATGTCAGAACTTTTTGACCAATACAGAGGACAGTCATATACTTTCATCCTTATATTATTACAATTGTATCAGGATAGACTTGCACTTGAAAGGTTGTGTCCGGGTATTAGTCACATGCAACTGATTGTTGTTGTTGCAGTTATCTAAAACTATGTGTATATACAATAGAGACCTAATTAAACAATACAATGCACATTCCTTAAATATTTTGTTAAATTGATTTCAAATAAGCTGATATATAGAAAATTGATATCTAATTTATGATATTTAAAAATTTGGTAAAGTTCCCATTCAACATTTATTTATATATATTTATTATTTTGACAGAAGCCAATCATTCATAGGCAGAGGACAAAGTATGGAGATTCGCATAAAATCCATATAGGCCATTTTGTGTGAACACCTTTAATTCATTTTGTGTAAGAAAAAGGAATCGCATGACTAAACTTTATGTTATATATTTGAATTATTACTGCTTCATTTAGTTTAAATACATTGTCTTTCAGTTGGAACTATTAATTTTCATTTTCCTGACATCACCTTATATTCCCCATAAAAACGAGCTTCTGCCCCTTAATGGAGGATTGTAATTCAAGCCCGACAGTTATGCTGTTGCACGTCTTGTTCGGTGTAGGCCGCGTGCACAGTAGACAGAACTTTATCCAGGTAACCAATCTCCTCCTGTCAGCTGATGTCTGTACAGAATCTCCCCCTGCTGTGTTACACAGTAGACAGAACTTGATCCAGGTAACCAATCTCCTCCTGTCAGCTGGTGTCTGTACAGAATTCCCCCCCCCCCCTGCTGTGTTACACAGTAGACAGAACTTGATCCAGGTAACCAATCTCCTCCTGTCAGCTGGTGTCTGTACAGAATCTCCCCCTGCTGTGTTACACAGTTGACAGGACTTGATCCAGGTAACCAATCTCCTACTGTCAGCTGGTGTCTGTACATAATCTCCCCCTGCTGTGAAACACAGTAGACAGAATCTGATCAAAGTAACCAATCTCCTCCTGTCAGCTGGTGTCTGTACAGAATCTCCCCCTGCTGTGTTACACAGTAGACAGGACTTGATCCAGGTAACCAATCTCCTCCTGTCAGCTGGTGACTGTACAGAATCTCCCCCTGCTGTTTTACAGAGTAGACATAATCTGATCCAGGTAACCAATCTCCTCCTGTCAGCTGGTGTCTGTACAGAATCTCCCCCTGCTGTGTTACACAGTAGACAGAACTTGATCCAGGTAGCCAATCTCCTCCTGTCAGCTGGTGTTTGTACAGAATCTCCCCCTGCTGTGTTACACAGTAGACAGAACTTGATCCAGGTAGCCAATCTCCTCCTGTCAGCTGGTGTCTGTACATAATCTCCCCTTGCTGTGTTACACAGTAGACAGAATCTGATCCAGGTAACCAATCTCCTCCTGTCAGCTGGTGTCTGTACAGAATCTTCCCCTTCTGTGTTACACGGTAGACAGAACTTGATCCAGGTAACCAATCTCCTCCTGTAAGCTGGTGTCTGTACAGAATCTCCCCCTTCTGTGTTACATAGTAGACAGAACTTGATCCAGGTAACCAATCTCCTCCTGTCAGCTGGTGTCTGTACAGAATCTTCCCCTGCTGTGTTACACAGTAGACAGAGCTTGATCCAGGTAACCAATCTCCTCCTGTCAGCTGGTGTCTGTACAGAATCTCCCCCTTCTGTGTTACATAGTAGACAGAACTTGATCCAGGTAACCAATCTCCTCCTGTCAGCTGGTGTCTGTACAGAATCTCCCCCTGCTGTGTTACACAGTAGACAGAGCTTGATCCAGGTAACCAATCTCCTCCTGTCAGCTGGTGTCTATACAGAATCTTCCCCTTCTGTGTTACACAGTAGACAGAACTTGATCCAGGTAACCAATCTCCTCCTGTAAGCTGGTGTCTGTACAGAATCTCCCCCTTCTGTATTACACAGTAGACAGAATCTGATCCAGGTAACCAATCTTCTCCTGTCAGCTGGTGTCTGTACAGAATCTCCCCCTTCTGTGTAAGATAGTAGACAGAATCTGATCCAGGAAACCAATCTCCTCCTGTCAGCTGGTGTCTGTACATAATCTCCCCTTGCTGTGTTACACAGTAGACAGAACTTGATCCAGGTAACCAATCTTCTACTGTCAGCTGGTGACTGTACAGAATCTCCCCCTGCTGTGTTACACAGTAGACAGGACTTGATCCAGGTAACCAATCTCCTACTGTCAGTTGGTGTCTGTACAGAATCTCCCCCTGCTGTGTTACACAGTAGACAGAACTTGATCCAGGTAACCAATCTCCTCCTGTCAGCTGGTGTCTATACAGAATCTTCCCCTTCTGTGTTACACAGTAGACAGAACTTGATCCAGGTAACCAATCTCCTCCTGTAAGCTGGTGTCTGTACAGAATCTCCCCCTTCTGTATTACACAGTAGACAGAATCTGATCCAGGTAACAAATCGTCTCCTGTCAGCTGGTGTCTGTACAGAATTTCCCCCTGCTGTGTTACACGGTAGACAGAACTTGATCCAGGTAACCAATCTCCTCCTGTCAGCTGGTGTCTATACAGAATCTCCCCCTTCTGTGTTACACAGTAGACAGAACTTGATCAAGGTAACCAATCTCCTCCTGTCAGCTGGTGTCTATACAGAATCTCCCCCTTCTGTGTTACACAGTAGACAGAACTTGATCCAGGTAACCAATCTCCTCCTGTCAGCTGGTGTCTGTAAAGAATATCCCCCTTCTGTGTTACATAGTAGACAGAACTTGATCCAGGTATCCAATCTCCTCCTGTCAGCTGGTGTCTGTACAGAATCTCCCCCTTCTGTGTTACATAGTAGACGGAACTTGATCCAGGTAACCAATCTTCTACTGTCAGCTGGTGACTGTACAGAATCTCCCCCTGCTGTGTTACACAGTAGACAGGACTTGATCCAGGTAACCAATCTCCTACTGTCAGTTGGTGTCTGTACAGAATCTCCCCCTGCTGTATTACACAGTAGACAGAATCTGATCCAGGTAACCAATCTCCTCCTGTCAGCTGATGTCTGTACAGAATCTCCCCCTGCTGTGTTACACAGTAGACAGAACTTGATCCAGGTAACCAATCTCCTCCTGTCAGCTGGTGTCTATACAGAATCTTCCCCTTCTGTGTTACACAGTAGACAGAACTTGATCCAGGTAACCAATCTCCTCCTGTAAGCTGGTGTCTGTACAGAATCTCCCCCTTCTGTATTACACAGTAGACAGAATCTGATCCAGGTAACAAATCGTCTCCTGTCAGCTGGTGTCTGTACAGAATTTCCCCCTGCTGTGTTACACGGTAGACAGAACTTGATCCAGGTAACCAATCTCCTCCTGTCAGCTGGTGTCTATACAGAATCTCCCCCTTCTGTGTTACACAGTAGACAGAACTTGATCCAGGTAACCAATCTCCTCCTGTCAGCTGGTGTCTGTAAAGAATATCCCCCTTCTGTGTTACATAGTAGACAGAACTTGATCCAGGTATCCAATCTCCTCCTGTCAGCTGGTGTCTGTACAGAATCTCCCCCTTCTGTGTTACATAGTAGACGGAACTTGATCCAGGTAACCAATCTCCTCCTGTCAGCTGGTGTCTGTACAGAATCTTCCCCTTCTGTGTTACATAGTAGACAGAACTTGATCCAGGTAACCAATCTCCTCCTGTCAGCTGGTGTCTGTACAGAATCTTCCCCTTCTGTATTACACAGTAGACAGAATCTGATCCAGGTAACCAATCTTCTCCTGTCAGCTGGTGTCTGTACATAATCTCCCCCTTCTGTGTAAGATAGTAGACAGAATCTGATCCAGGTAACCAATCTCCTCCTGTCAGCTGGTGTCTGTACATAATCTCCCCTTGCTGTGTTACACAGTAGACAGAACTTGATCCAGGTAACCAATCTTCTACTGTCAGCTGGTGACTGTACAGAATCTTCCCCTTCTGTATTACACAGTAGACAGAATCTGATCCAGGTAACCAATCTCCTCCTGTCAGCTGGTGTCTGTACAGAATCTCGCCCTTCTGTATTACACAGTAGACAGAATCTGATCCAGGTAACCAATCTCCTTCTGTCAGCTGGTATTTGTACAGAATCTCCCCCTGCTGTGTTGCACAGTAGACAGAACTTGATCCAGGTAACCAATCTCCTCCTGTCAGCTGGTGTCTGTACATAATCTCCCCTTGCTGTGTAACACAGTAGACAGAACTTGATACAGGTAACCAGTCTTCTCCTGTCAGCTGGTGTCTGTACAGAATCTCGCCCTTCTGTATTACACAGTAGACAGAATCTGATCCAGGTAACCAATCTCCTTCTGTCAGCTGGTATTTGTACAGAATCTCCCCCTGCTGTGTTACACAGTAGACAGAACTTGATACAGGTAACCAATCTCCTCCTGTCAGCTGGTGTCTGTACAGAATCTCCCCCTGCTGTAGTACACAGCATCCTCGATTATCCAGCGCTTTCGTTCCGATAAATCTACACTACAAGCCCTGGAAAACTTTATGAGGTTTTACCTCGAACCAAATTTTCTCCCTTTGCAATGACTCAGCAAAACGCTTACTTGATTAGTCGAGTTGTTTACGCAAGTAGTGTCTGCGTTTCGTTTCTGATTGGATAAACTTGGATGCAAAGGGTGGTCTTTGGTTTGAGGTAAAACCTTGTAAAGTTTTCCAGGGCTTGTAGTGTAGATTTATCGGAACGAAAGCGCTTGATAATCGAGGATGTGTTACACAGTTGACAGAATCTGATCCAGGTAACCAATCTCTTCCTGTCAGCTGGTGTCTGTACAGAATCTCCCCTTGCTGTGTTACACAGTAGACAGAATCTGATCCAGGTAACCAATCTCTTCCTGTCAGCTGGTGTCTGTACAGAATCTCCCCTTGCTGTGTTACACAGTAGACAGAATCTGATCCAGGTAACCAATCTCTTCCTGTCAGCTGGTGTCTGTACAGAATCTCCCCTTGCTGTGTTACACAGTAGACAGAATCTGATCCAGGTAACCAATCTCTTCCTGTCAGCTGGTGTCTGTACAGAATCTCCCCCTGCTGTATTACACAGTAGACAGAACTTGATCCAGGTAACCAATCTCCTCCTGTCAGCTGGTGTCTGTACAGAATCTTCCCCTTCTGTGTTACACAGTAGACAGAACTTGATCCAGGTAACCAATCTCCTCCTGTCAGCTGGTGTCTGTACAGAATCTCCCCCTGCTGTGTTACAAAGTAGACAGAATCTGATCCAGGTAGCCAATCTTCTCCTGTCAGCTGGTGTCTGTACAGAATCTCCCCCTTCTGTGTTACACAGTAGACAGAATCTGATCCAGGTAACCATCTTGGTTAATACGCATTGACTGAGATCTGTCATACACAATGTCCCTGTGGGGTGAAAGTGAGGTTGAAGGGGTCCTCCTGGACGTGACGGGGGTGCTATATGAGAGCGGCGAGGGGGGAGGTCATGCCATCACCGGCTCAGTTGACGCCATTAACAAGTAGGTATTGATGTATATATAATATTAGATATCCGATTTCGGATATAGGTTGCCAGTTTATTGGAATGTCAGTGGATAAATAGTTATTTATTCATATTTCCAAAATTTACATTGAGTATTTATGTATTCAAAATATTTTTTCTTTTCGCCTTTTCTACCTCAAAATATATGACGCCATTAATAAGTAGGTATTGATATATACTCATCACAAAAAAATAAGCAACATGTAAATTATTTAACACAAGCATTCTGTTCAATTTGAATGATTTTTTAGCAAAGTTGTGTTTAAACAATGTGATCAATGATCTGAATTAACATTATTTATCCTAAATATTTCTCTGCCTTCATTTTATCTTGATGCATGGCTACCGTGAATGATAAACATATCTTGCTGAAAATATTATTGTTGCTTTAGGTTTTGTGAGGAGTATATATAATATTAGATATTTTTTTAATTTTCGCCTTTTTTACCTCAAAATATATTATATTAAGAATTTTGAACAATAAAGAAATGTATTTGAAACACTGTCAAATTATGACATAAAGAAACTTTAAGATTAATGAATTATGAAACACCGTTACATTATGAAATTATGAATTTCGCACCATTAGGTATTATTTATATTTGGAACATCGTGGGGTTTATCAGTTTACAAACAAAGAATATCAAAGCTTATTTTGAAAATCAAAGCACTGATTATGTTTGATATTCATACGAATTAAAGGAAAGCATTACTGAATGAATATAATATGATACTCAACACACAATACATTTAAATCCACAAACACTACAAATCCATATCATTATTTAGAGAACTTGTGTACAAATTTGTGTATTATGAGCGTTTGAATTATAGAAAGAATAAATTCTTCACTTTTCAAAATCAAGGCAATTGTAGGCAGGTAGGCAAGTAGGCAGGTAGACAAGTAGGCAGGTAAGAAAGTAGGCAGGTAAGCAGGTAGGCAAGTAGACAAGTAGGCAAGCAGGCAGGTAGGCAGGTAAGCAGGTAGGCAAGTAGGCAGGTTAGCAGGTAGGCAAGTAGGCAGGTAAGCAAGTAGGCAAGTAAGCAGTTAGGCAAGTAGGCAGGTAAGCAAGTAGGCAGGTAGGCAAGCAGGCAGGTAGGCAAGTAGGCAGGTAGGCAAGCAGGCAGGTAGGCAAGTAAGCAAGCAGGCAAGTAAGCAAGTAGGCAGGTATGCAAGTATGCAGGTAGGCAAGTAAGCAAGTAGGCAAGCAGGCAGGTGGGCAAGTAGGCAGGTAGGCAAGTATGCAGGTAGGCAAGTAGGCAAGTAGGCAAGCAGGCAGGTAGACAGGCAGGTATATGGATAGCTTTGAATGCACGTAGATAAATTTTTAAAAAAAAACACCTTTGATCTAACTATAGATAGATGAAACAGTATAGCATTAGCCTTAAACACCTACAGTAGACATAGACGGGTATTTGTGCTAGGAGTTCGTGAACAGTAAACACAAACATGACCTGTCAATATTGCCACAGGCCAAACATGTATCAGAAGCCGTATTTGACGATTGTGTTTATGAATATGAAATTTTCATATACGAGATATATTTATGTATATGATCTTGTAGCATGCAGGCTTGGATCTGAAAATAAACTACTCAAAATAAGTTAAGGAACAAGAAGAAGAAATTTATTCAGTATTGAAGGCCTCATGCCCAAGAGTACAATCATTTAAATAATAGTTTGCGTATGGACAGGATAACATCTAGTGTTACTTCAAAATTTGTATTTACACAGGTAGGTTGCGTTTGAGAAATATTGCAACAGATTTCAATAAATGTACATTTGTTGTTGTTAGAAGTTGTTTGAATTTTAATTCGGATGGGAAAGTATGATAATAACTGGGTATATACAATTGTCTATGTACAGAATAGAAAGGACACACAAGTAGAAAATGAAATTCATCTTGTTTAACATTATAATCACATTTGTTACATAAGAGTTTACTCATTTGTGTATCAATATTATACCTTTGTTGTTGAATGTTCAACTTATGACTCAGACAGCGAAATTTGCATAAAATACGAATAAGATCTTTATCAGTATTCAGTGCTAAAATGTATTTCTCAGGTTCCAGGGCAGATTTAATTTCTCCATAATATTTAAGAAAAGATGAGGATGTTATTCTAGAATGCCAATTCTGAAGTTCAATATCTTTACATCTTTGTTTAAATTCATTAACAAATACATCAATATTACCACAGTCTTGTGTAATCCATGCATATGAGAATCCAGTACGAAACAGAAGCAAGCGTACATGGGTGACCCAACTGCAGCTGCCATGATCATCTTGTTGCTTTAACATATAATAACATGCTTTCGGAAGACGATGATCATCCATATGTAATATTCTGCACCAATATGTTATACATCTGCTGAAATATTTAACACATGAATATGTTCTTCCAATTTCACCAAGTATAGCATTGGAAGAAATAGTTTTATTAACACAAAGGAAACGTTTTAAAAAGAAACAATGGATTTTCTCAATATGAGTACGGTATGAATGACCCCAGATTTCACTACCGTATAATAATATGGGAGCTATTTTATTGTCAAATATTGCTGATGCAACTTTCAAGGATATATTAGGAAAATCTTTGAACATTCTAAAAATCGGGAAGGAGGTTTTCTTAGCTTGTAAACCTAGTGTTTCACATGTCTTGGACCAGATCAATTAAGGAACACGCAATTAGTAATATCATTTTAACCAAGTTTAAATGTCCTCAGCTCAAAGAGAATGTTTTTGTTTGAAGTTTTGTTCATTATCACATGCATACCTGGCATTTGGCTGCAGAATTTTATATTAAAAGACGATTTTGAAATTCTTATTAATCTTGGAGACTTGGAATTTTAAATCACATTTGGTCAGAAGAATGTCAACTTTTTCTTTAACAGGGATATCCCACAAAGTCTCCTAAGACAAGACCGCAAAGTCTTGAACCTGAGCCATCTGACATGCTTTGACTTTCATTTCTTGCCTTGTTTCTGACATCAAAGCGCAAAACAGGAACCGCGTCAAACGCAGAATTCGATTCCGTTATGTCAGTAAGAGAGTTTTTATTTCATTAAATACAAAACTTTCAACATGCACTGAGGTATATATAGGACATTTTACAAGTAATCCTTGGATTTTTTTAGTAGTATATTATTGTCTAACACCGACAAAAACATTATCTTGACTTCCCACAGAGGTAGGCCTATATCAAGTCATGATTGTTAATTACACCACTGTTCGAATTACACCAAATCCGTGGGTTCTGGTAATTACTCCTGGACAACAATCTATTAGGATTTTCATCAATTAACAACGCTTCTCGCATGGAAAGGGTGGTTCTTTTGTCATGATTCAGTAGCAAAAATGATGATTTTATGACAGCGTCGCTGAATGCACAACTAACTTTGATGCATCCAATCAGGCATCTCCTATTCTAGCTCACAAAGTCGGCTCACTAGAACAGAGGCTAGATCAACATTTCATGACTTGATCTGCCTCTTTAAGAGAGAATTCAACAGAAAAATGACATTTGGGATAAGAATTTTATAGTTTCAGAATACTATCTCTGTTCCAAAGATAAAAGTTTGTAGATTTGGTTTAAACATATTTATTTATTTTCTAGAAGAACTGGATTGGTAAACAAGCTCAAAGCTTATCTGAATACCGCTCCAGTGGTCGTGGTCCAACCCTAAGGTGTTTTGACCTTAGTCCAGCCTCAAAATCTCCCGTTGTTAGAATATCATCTTTGTAGAAAAAAGACTTATTGTGTAAATTTCAGTCCAATTAAAGTTACTGGGTTACTCGGTCAAGTGACTTATTATCGTTATTGTTATTATTATAATCGCCGTCGTTCATTTCAATAGGGTTTGTGCATGCCTAGACAGATCGCATGAACTATGGTATAGTGAGGAACATATTTGAAATTTGGATAAACGTAATTTCTAATTACCTTAAAGGCATTCCAAAACTAACGAATAGAACCACCGCAAATCCAAATCACTTTGACAGTTTTCTTTCAGACTGCGAGCCGCTGGTCTACCAATCCGATTTTGTTCCAATGACACCACCACAAGGAGGCTTGATTTCATAGAGAGGCTGCGGCGCCTCGGTTTCGAACTGAAAGTTGATGAAGTCTTCCTTCCGGTTCCTGCTGTCTGTAATTTGCTCAGAGAACGAAATCTGCGACCTCATCTTCTCGTGCAGAAAGGTTACTCAGATTCAAATCAATTACATAGTAGATACCATAGTTTGTTTACAACTAAGGTAAATTACATGTTCAATTTGAAATATTCTGTTAAACCAAACGCCAATAATATTATAAAAATTCGTTTCGCGCCTGAAGTATTACTATCTTTTAAATGATGAACATCAAGCATCATCTGAATAAGAATAGTCTTGCATCGCTTCAAATGCTTGATTATGGTGCACTGTATTACGCAGCTTTTATATTCGTTGGTGAAGGAGAGTAAAATGTCTTGCAGGGAGTTGAACAGTCAGAAAAACATCACTGTTAACATATCCCGTTATATCACGTACAGAATTCCTTGCGGGAATTTGGAAAAACAAAAATCTCTTTTCTTTTTACATATCGCAGTATGTCGTGTACAGAATTCCTTACAGATATAATAATATATGATCTATGAATATTTCTCTGAGGGAAAATGGTGAAAAATAACAACTAAAGGGTTTCAAAAATTGAGTCTAATTGTAATGAAATTCAGGTTATGGGAGTGTTTTCTCTTATTTACAGAGGTCCTTCCCGACTTCTCCTCTGTTGATACAAGTGAACCAAACTGTGTTGTGATCGGGTTTGCGGGGGAAGGGTTTAACAACGAGAATCTTAACCATGCCTTCAACACCCTCATGTCTCTTGAAAACCCTGTGCTCATCTCACTCGGAAAAGGGTTTGTGAACTTTGGATTTAACCCCCTGTGTTCGACAACATTGGTATACTGCTATTGTTTCTGCATAGCTCCAACCATACCCTGATAGTCATCAAGGCAAAGCCTCGTATAATTCTTCATATCATCAGCCAATCAAACCTCTCGAATACAGCTTTGGTGGTGATCTCTGGATGACAGATTGCAAGAAGTCGAGTAAAATTGCTTTAGGCACTTTGAATAACGACATATATTGAGCTGGAAAAAAAATATGGCACCAATTGTCGAGAATAACAAACGTTTAGGAATACGAGGCATTTTGCTTGATGGATGTCAGGGTATTGTTGGAGCGAGACGAATGAAGTGAGATGGAACGCAGCGTTAAATCCAAAGTTCAGTTGCTTACGAATAGTTGAGTTCCCACATATAAGTTAAAAGATTTTTAGACATATATACGGTTGCAACAACACGAAAATGTTCAAAGGTGTGCTCTATTGCAGATACTGTGATCAATGTTACAATGTTACTTGTCCAATTAACGAATATTTCTAATATTATCACGCCAGTCTTGTCAATCTGAAACAACGTTGCTGATTGGTCAACTTCTATAGCATCAAATTGGATTTGTGTATTTCTTACCAACAAACTGTTTAACTCCGTTGCCTGGGAATATATTGATACATTGTCATGTTTGTTTGTTTGGTATATTGTTTTGTGTTTGTTACCGATCAAGACGATACTACAAGGAGAACGACCTGCTTAATTTGGACGTCGGGTCCTTCACAAAGACATTGGAGGTAAGCAAATGTAAACTGTAATTAAATTTTGATGATTTAGCTGTACATTGATTGGTACTATTTCTTCTAAATTTACGCAATAAATATATGTTCTTGTCGTATGTATTATCTCCATAAGCCTACACATCTCATTATTCAACCCTGCTATCCGTAGTCGATGATCAAAGTATCATCTTTCATTCAAAAACTGCTGGCGGCCATTTTAGTATGAACACCATTTAATCATTTTGGAAATGCTTCCCTTAGCTTGTACGTTCGTAAACAACACCATTTATTGTAAAACGTTTATTTCCTTGCAAATTGGTTCATTTGTTTACCATTTTGTAAGATACCCAATGTCTAAAAACATGTATCTTGCAAGACTCCAAATCGGAGTGTAGCGAGTAATATTGAGGCTAGTATTAGTTGGACTTTGAGGTCATAATGCCAATCTTTTATGAATGGTGCCTTTTTAACGAGAAGTACAGACCTTTGACCATGTAAAAGTATCGAGTCTTTATTCTGCTCGACAAACGGACAAATGACTCATTTCAATAACTCAAACGTTATTTGGTAACTTAAATTATTCTAAAGTAGATAGAAGATAACGTTGTAGTGATAGTGTTTGAACTAATGATTAAACTTATACCAGTGTATATCGTACAAGTAATTTCTGAATAAGGGAAATGAATGTTTTAACAATGGATGTTTCAGACAAATGCAAGACAAATGAAATAACCTGATATGTAAGTTCATATCTTTTAAAATATCTTACTGACGGTGATATATCATGTGAGAAATGTCAATAAAAATTGAATAAAAGTTATAATTCAATAAATTTTTGACGTATTTCAGTATGCCTGTGAAATAGAAGCTGAGATCGTGGGTAAACCCTCCCCTTCTTTCTTCAAGGCTGCCCTCTCAGATATGAACCTATCGGCCCATCAGGTAATGATAATGATAATGATAATAGTTATAATAGTAGCTCAGGTCATTAAGTTAGATCTCATAAGTCCAACATGGGATAGGTATCGATTTTTATACTCGAGTTTCCTCAGTGAGGGGATGTTGGGATATTATTCCAGTTAACTTGAAACAATATGTCCCTCTGATATAACATCTCATAACAATATCTCATCACCATGTTATCGCATGTCATCTTATCGACGTGGAGCACAGTGGTAAAGTGGTTAGCATGCTGGCCTCTCAAGCCAGAGACCTGGGTTCGAATCAATTTGGAGACACACAAAAACCAGGACGTTCTGACCTATGTGTTCGCAAAACATAGCAACTGTGGAAATACAATCCTTCACGGAACATGATATAGGTATCGCTCTGGGGGCTGTTGCACGAAACGACTTAACACTAAGCTTAACCTTAGTGCCATATTTTAACATTGCACTGAGGCTACCTTACTGAAGTGTTTTGTGCAACGGGACCTGGAGCATGTCATAGCACTAGGAAAAGGTGCCATATAAGTATCCACATTTTTGCACCTGATTAAGATAAGATAAGATAAGAAAATGGCTTTATTATCCCAAAGGGAAATTTGTATTAAATCTTATACAGTGCTCCAGTAAATATACAATAACAAACATGAAAACAGGTATATACAACATGATTTTATTACACCTGATGTAAGCTTGTATTATCTTTTATCATCCTCCAAACCACATATTGTGGTGTTCGGAATGGTCTTCCAAATCTTATCACCTGTTTTGAGGGACTTACAAAATTGTTTTCCCTCTAGGAGCCCTGAGAGAGGGATTACAAACCCTAATACAAGTTTTTACATTTCATTTTTTACACTTCAAATTTTCTCACATACCAAAACGGGACTCGAACCCACATTCCATCAATCGCTTTACCGCAGCGCTATGGAGCCGACGACACTGGAAAGCTCCGCATCCTCAGGATTTTACTTCTTATCAGGGTCCACATCCTTAACATATACTCGGTTTCGTGGTTTCTCCCTATAATATATTATATCTCACTTGATATCAACTCGTTACCTCACATCACTTCACAACAATTGTGTTGCAGGTTGTGATGGTTGGTGATGACGTTGTGAACGATATTGGGGGAGCTCTGGCTTGCGGTATGCGTGGGATTTTAGTCAGAACTGGGAAATACAGGTTTGTTCTTAAGATAGGAGCAAAGGCAAAGCTTATCTGTGCTCTTGTGGCATCTAATTTCCTGTAACAAAAGAAGATTTCATATTATACGTGTCCGACTTTAAAGGGGCAGTAGCACGTTTTTTAAATTTATGAAAGGTTTTCACTAATAAGTGAACGTTAATGCTAAATGCATTATGTTGATAGTATCGATAATCTCATTATCTATAATCACAAACCAACTATCCACAGTCAGACAACAAATAATATAGATTCACAAAAACTCCATTGGCAGCCACTTTATGTGAACACTTTTAATTCATTTTTCATAATTTACATTATATGATTGATTTAATACTCATTTATTTAGTTAAAATACATTGTCTTTCAATTGGAACCATTTATTTTCATTTTCCTGACATCACCTTGTATTCCCTCTAAACCGTGCTACCGTCCCTTTAAGAAACATATGTTAGATCAAGAGACTCTGTCAATTGAGTTGATTTGCTTAAGGAGGTTGGATACCTTTGTTTCTGCACATCCGCAACAGTCAGATTATCAGATTGAGCTATTTTAAAGTTTATGCTATTTTGTTTATTTTTCACTGCAAGTGTGAGATAAAAAAAACTAAAAAATTAAATAATGATTTAGTTTAATAAAAAACAATGACTATGTTATATTTGTAAACATAAGTATTTGTTTTATGATAAAATTAATTTCACTAATTAACCTTAAAAACTAATGAAAATTTCTAAAAAGGGTAATGTTGACAATAAAGAGTTATCTCCCCTGGATGTTGATTTTCATTGATATGGCTTAATTGAATGTGAATATCTCTGTTATCCGCTGGTGACATATCTTTTTTTCTTTTTAATCTTATTCTAGTGTGTATTAACTATAAAATATATAATTTTCAAAAAAATCGTAATACGAGAAGTCGATTTTTTTTCATAAAAGAATAATATTTTACAAAAATAATCATAGAAAGAAAAAGGTTATTTGTATGTATTTACTTCATATTAGTTTCAAGTTCCCTTTTTTCGACTTAGTTTACTTCCATACTGCAATGGCTTAATAGAAAAACATTTAAATAACAATTATATTCCAAAATTATATTGAAAAGGAGTTTTTAAATTATTGTATTTTCATCATTGGGTGCCCTAACGGATGGGCCCTTTTTCGAACAAAAACTGTGGTGACATGGTATTTTTATGACACAATTTGATTCAAGACATATTTTTCAACAAAATAAGACCAAATTTAGCTATTTCTTAATACCTCGACATTTTGTATCCAACCTCCTTAAAATCATAGATCTTGGCAAATTTTGAAGCTTTGGTGCTGGTTAAAAGTCGTACTAAAGTAGTCCAAAGCTTTGGTTTATACGTTTTATCAGATTGTAGTGTTTCCTGTTCGACGAGGTTACTATATTTCAAACAATACACATACCTTCCCCTATCATGCACTTTCTTACTTCCATGATAACTCTTCGAGAATGTTTTCAAAAGGATTTAAATTTTGAAAGGTTTTCACTCTATTACTTTATTACCATCATTATTAAGTCACTGTTTCGATTATAATTATAAGTTAATCGATGTTTATTTACCACAATAATCTTACCAAAAAATCCTATGAGAAACAGGATACACACAATTAATTAGAGTGATTTTGCAAAGTTTAGTTAAATGTGGTCTTGTATATGGCAATAACCCGTCAGTTTATATTTGTTTGAATTCATACGTACATTGATGTATATATGTAAAGCAAATAAATCACTTATGTTTATACAAATGCTATTTTTCAGACCAAGTGATGAATCAAATTGTAACGTTACGCCCACTGCTGTAGCTGAAAACTTGGCCGAGGCTGTGCAAATAATACTGAAGCGCCAGTAAAATGTTCGCTTGAGTTTGTGTCGATTTCATCTTTTGCTCTGCGAAAAAAATGAGTTGCCTATTTTGTGCTGATTTGTTCATCAAGTGAACTATTTTGTTTGTATGATCCATATATTAATCCAGCAGAGCAGTTTGGTTGAACAAATTTTTGTTAGAATGACCAGTGATATATACAGAATAATTCCCATAGACCTTTGCATATGCATAAATGAGTGAATAGAAAGAAATTGTATATAAAATAATTGGTCACGTTTCGGCAGTGACATTGGTGATTGGTGTTGTGACATTTCGTTTTGATAAAGAATTGGAATTATTATACATGTTGTGTTTTCAAGATATCAAATTACTACAAACATAACGTTACAATCAAAGGACATATATGGTTATATACATCTCAATATTGTTGTATATACAAATACATTATAACCATAGGCATCAGACTCCAAATAAACTTTTAAAAGTATTCATTACCTAACTATATACCTATATTTATCAGTGATAAACTTGTTTGTTTAATTTAATTCTGGTGCATGTTAATGCGACCAAAACTGTTCGGAACATTCATTAATATGTTCATCATCACAAAAGATTTATTGCATCCAAAGTACAAATGAAAAGATTTTGTAGTGACAGTAATGAGAACACGCATGCTGTATACACATTTATTTTCGTAAATTGCATTTCTCTGAGTCAAAACTATGTTTATCTATGCTGAAAACAAAAGCATTAACAAAAGGTTTTTTATTCAAATATCCTTGATTTTCAATAAAAGCAAGCTTAGAATCAAAGGTGTTCACAGAAAAATGGCTGCCAACTGACTTGTTGTTAATCCTAATAATTTATTCTCTTGACAATGGATGATTGATTTGTGTAATAAGATTTTTTACACCATCAAAATAATACATTTAGCACTAACGAACAATTATAAGTAAAAACATTAAAATTTTCCAAAACAGTGCAACTGCCCCTTTAAAATCCAAGGCAGAAAATTCCTCACGTGTTAACTCAACGGTGCTGAGTGGCTGCCTACATACACATAAGATATGTTTTTCTGGATCTAGAGAGTGGGCGAATTGTGAGATCAAGGCCCAGACTGGGATTTGCTACTAGTATTCAAATATGTGCGTGTATTGTATTGTATTTCATCTAACATGAAAGAACCCTTCCGTCCTTTGAGAAAGGCTAACAGACACGTTGCCATAGGACTGCACCTCTGAGGCAATGCTAGCAAGCCTCTGTTATCTTCGCCAAGATCCCGGGCTTCCGACAGATAGCCCTAGCGGCAAAACGTTGTTACTCAAGATATCTCCCTTATTTGCAGCCAAAGAAACACCTTTTGGATATCCATGACTTGGGGAATTCTTAACGTTCGCTGAGGTAGATCATGTGATGAAATGCTCATAGAGCCTCTGTTCTAATCAGCAGAGTTTGTGGAATAGAATTGGAGATGCCTGATTGGATGCAATCAAATTTAGTTGGCATTTGGCAATTTGGCAATTGAATGATAACAAATGCATTGTGATATGAACCACTCTTTCCATGCGAGAAGCGTTGTCGTTTACTCAAAAAAATTCAAATGAATTGTGGTGCATTTTTTCCGCCTGGTGGAAACTGCCGAAAACCACGGATTTTGGTCCAATAGGGGTTGAATCAACATTTTATGACATGATCTATGTGAAGCACAATGGTGGCCTCTCACGCCAGAGACACGGGTTCGAATCCCGATGGAGACACCCAAATATTTTGACCTGGGTCTCATCCTGTGCCATTTCCCTGGGCAAGGCACTTCATCCATATACAACTCAGTCCACCAGGCTGTTAAAATGGGTACCAGAAAACAGGATGTCCTGTCTACGTGGTCGCAACTAGCGCTTATGAAGCAGCAATGAAAGTACACTCCTTCAGGCATGATATTTTAGCGCTTTGAGGCTGTGGAAAAGGCGCAACATAAGTACTCACAATACATTATTATCTACCTGTGTTGGGTGAGAATGGAAATGACCTTGTTTGATTAAAATTTAATGTTTCTTATCAGTATGACCGTGTCTTGAACTGGTGATTTACTTGAAGGTTTGACCCTATACACGCCAGATAACGTTACTGGGTCTTAGTGAACTATCTTCAACGACAGCTATATCGCTGACCTAATGTTAATTTCTCGATTGAAATAGACAAAATACTTTACTTGAAATAACGACATAATGCCACCCGAGACTGTCTCGACTTTATCTGGCGTCGATATTGGAGTACTATCAGGATATTTTGCACTTGTAATCGGCATAGGCGCATTTGTGAGTATACTTAGTACACTACTCGTATAAATGTAAGGGCCATTTGCATATTATCCTTGAAGTACTTTATATAGATATATGATTGCCTTTTTATAATTATGTATTCTAAGAAGGCGCTCATATTGGGGGGGGGGGGGGGGGGGGGGGGGAGTCATCAATGGTGCGTTAAGGGTATGTTGGCAGGAATCTTAACAACAATATATTATCTTTTATACAAAAGTAACACCCCTCAATTTAAAAATATGAAATGATCGTTCTCTCAAAAACAGTCAAAGTAATACATTTAAACTTGTATCCTTTCAATTGAGCCAAAAGTCTAGATTAAATGATGATTGATATCTCCTCCCTTTTTTTTAAAGATCGTACTTGTATTAATGAATCAAGTTGGATATTTGCAAATCCCATTGTACACAAACATTCTACATCATTATCAATGCTTAATCTCACAAAGCGCTAAATTATTATCTACACTGGAATTTAAATAAAGATAAAGTGTAATATTATTGATAAATGGTTTCTAGCAACTGTTGGAAACAAATCATAAAAGTTGAAAAAAATTCTTTTGTAATACTGAATGGCACCGCTTACTCGATTATTTGTTTCTTTTATGGAAACTTTGGAAACTCACGAAACAGAAAACCTAACATGTTACCAAATGAAAGGCAATCTATCTTACATGCAGTCATCAAAGGGACGTACAAAGTAGATGAATGATTGAACGAGTTCACACAAAACTGGCCGCCTAGAGTTTTTGTTTCATGCGTGATTGTTAATCCTCGACTACAGATGAAAGTGTTGAAATAGGAAATAGTTGAAGAAAATGCGTTTGGCTTTATTTATTATTCATTTGGACCAATCATAAGAAATCAAATTTCAAAAGAACGTGCTACTGCCCATTTTCTTACAATTCTAACAGTTAACCTTTGACCCCAGGCCGTGTACCGAGGCAAGAGAAACACAGTGAGCGGGTACTTTCTTGCAGGCCGATCTCTCTCCTTCCTTCCGGTAAGTCCATCAGTAATTTACACACAGTCTCATTAAAAGAAGAGCATTCATTATGTTACAAAACGTTAGACATCATAGGAACTGACCAGGTCGAGCATTAAAGTTGTCAGTAAATACCATGATATCATGACGTGCTTGGTACTTGATATCCCAACGGAATCTGAAATTTCTGTCTATTCATTCTAGACAACCATCGTTATTAATAGTTGATACAAGAGCGAAAATGAATAACATGGATGCCCAGAAAGCTTAAAGAAATTAATTTGATATGAAGATTTTTGGTTCAGATATGTGAACGTAAATAATTTCGAGAAGTACGACAACACTATGTAATTTGAGTTTTTACTTGAAGTTAATTTCGAAATATTTCCATTTCAATATTTCTATAATGCTTTTTGCTACAGACCAATCTGTTAGTTCATATAATTAATCCATCAGATCGGAGCTTCCCTATTCGTCAGCAACATTGGTACAGAGCATTTTATTGGTCTAGCCGGAGCCGGAGCAGCCAATGGAATCAGCGTTGGAGCTTTTGAATTCAATGTAAGTAGAAAATCAGATTTTCTTATCTACGCCCGTGTTTTGAAACTACATATGAATTATATATGGGATACCTTTCTTAACCTACACTTTAAAGAGTTCTTACCTTACAAACATAACTAGAAAGTTGTCAACGTGGTAAAAGAAAGAACCATTATGTTGTTTGTTATTGAAAGGCACTCTTTGAATATTAAGTTATATTACATTAAGTTGACAACAACATGTTCCATTTGCCTTTATGCAAATGACCTTATGACATTTCTTCGACAGTCTCTCCCGACAGAGGAAGACCATGAAATGATGGTCGAGCTTCAGTTCTTATTAGAACATATCAATGGTTCCGGTAGGGCCCAAGTGCGTCACAATCCATTGTTTTAACAAATGATTACGCTTCTCGCATGGAAAGGGTGGTTCATATCACAATGCATTTGTCATGTTTCAGAGGCAAAAATTTTGATTATAGAACAGCGACGCTGATTGCACAACTAACTTTGATTGCATCCAAATAGGCATCTCCCATTCTACCCGACAAACTCGGCTGATAAGAACAGAGGTTCGATCATCAAGACTTGATTTGCCTCTGTAGGTAGAGAATGTTCTTCGAGTTAAATTTGAAATAACATGCATATAAATGTTCCTTAAAATAATAAACAAGGTTAAACAAATGTTTCACGTTAAAACCCAACTCACTCAAATGTTTCAGGCTCTGATAGTTCTCCAACTGACGGGATGGGTGTTTCTGCCTGTCTACATAGCCTGCAACGTAAGCTTTTACAAACCATTCAACCACTTTGAGCTTCAAGGGTAAACACGTAATGATTATATAATTTCAATGTTGATAATGGTACGTTTAGAATCATAAAACTTAGTGTTGAAATGTGCATCTTATAATAAGATTGTGTATATTCCATATTTAGACTATGGCAAGCAATTATTTTGTTTTAGACGATTTGGAAAAATAATTGATCTAAATGTTTTCCCCATTGCTTGTAATAAATTACTCTCGTAGTCAAATGATACGCAACAAGACTCAAACCCTCCATATGCCGGGTATGAACAAAACAAAACTACTCTGACCTTTCATAAAAAAATTGCCTCCTTTTTGTTACTGTTTTTGTTTATTTTTGAGCAAGTTGTCAAAATAATTTAAACTATATACCCCTATAGCATGTTTCCACAGAGTTTTATTATAATCATATATAAATAACAATATATTTAAAACTTTGAATGTCCCCTTTTATTTCTTTTTCACAAAAAAAACGGTATGACGTTCCCTTGAACAACCTGGGTCCCGTTGCACAAAACACTAAAGTTGCCTTACGTCAATAGGTAACCTTATATTTAGTGCAATGTCGAAGGATGGCAATAAGGTTAATCACAGTGTAAAGCCTTTTTGTGCAACGGCCCCCGGATCCTTGACCTCTTATCTAACAACCTTTGACGAAATTTTAGTTAAATATCTATTTTTTCAGACGGTGACAATGCCAGAGTACCTTGCAAAACGATACGGCGGGGAAAGACTTCGTGTATACTACGCAGTTCTCTCCCTTGTTTTGTATATATTCACAAAGTGTTCGGTAGGTGATTGTAAAATGTATGTGTATGATGAAATGAATATAAGATCATATCTTGGGACGAGTGTTGCAACTAATGAACTATATGTTTTCGGTTTACTGTTATCAAATACGACAACATTATACAATTATTGACTTCAATTGAGGTGAATCCAATGGTTTATTGACCTTGGTACAGTTATGTTCACCGAGGCGACAGCCGAGTTTCCGAGGTCAATAGACCATTGGATTCCCCGATAACTGAAGTCAACAACTGTTTTATTATATGAGTTATGGAAGTTTCAGTTATTTTGAAAACTATACAATTATTTTACGTTTTTTTGAAAGCAACTCTTTGCGGCGCTCCTCGTATTGGCGATCTATTTTTAGCTTCAGGTCATTGGATTGTTATGTTGACCTCGCGTGACGTTTCCTGCGGTCAACATAACGTTTGATCATTGTCGGTGACCACCTTCCTCGATCAATCAGAAGACAGATCACTCGTCTATCATATAATAATACATTGTTTTGCGAATTCGTACCAAACCAATTTCTTGATGGCAGATGAGAAACGGAGATCTAAAATATAGTTGTTTTATGTCCAGATCATCACCAATCATCAATGATAAATGTATATCTGGCCTTTACTTTCAATTTAATATTACAAGAATGGTGATGATTGAGCGTCATTGTCTTACAAGTATATGATTAGGAAACGAGTGTCTTACTATTGGTGTTTTGAATACACTCAGGGGCAAATAATCATACCAACTTTTCAAGAAGGTCAGTTACAAAATTCTGTGACTAGTGAAATGCGATAATAAGCCCCTTCGTTAGACTATTGAGTTGTGAAGAAGTACTCACAGTTTCCTTCATTAGATTATGATATTGTTATTGTTTATATTGTTAAATTTGGGTACTAAAACAGGTATTTCAGCACGATTTTGGCCAGAATGCATGGAATTGGACTTTAAAAGTTACGAAATGTAGACATTTTATAAATATGAGATGTTGTCAATATTAATAACCGAAATGGAAATGTATTATCTGTATTAAATGTATGGCGCTTGAAAACAAGCCAAAGGTTCGCTGTCCTATTTCGTCTAGTTAAAGGGGCAGTAGCACGTTTTTGGACAATTTTATATTTTCAATCTTTCACTGATAATTGTAACTTAATGCTTGATGTAATTCTTTGAAAGTGTCAAAAATCTCATTACACAAACCAATCATCCATAAACAGAGAACAAATTATAAAGATTCACATAACATCTAT
The DNA here is from genome assembly GCA_916613615.1 of Steromphala cineraria. NCBI lineage: Eukaryota > Metazoa > Mollusca > Gastropoda > Trochida > Trochidae > Steromphala > Steromphala cineraria. The sequence goes on along the minus strand of OU744732.1, from coordinate 55,759,167 downwards.
TGGCAGCCATTTTTGTGTGAACACCTTTAATTCATGTTTTGTAAGAAAAGGAATCGCATGGCTTAACTTTACATTACATATTTGATTTATTACTGCTTCATTTACTTTTAATACATTGTCTTTCAATTGGAACCATCTATTTTCATTTTCCTGACATCACCTCATATTCCCCCTAAAACGTGCTACTGCCCCTTTAAGGGGATTTTAAAACGTAATAAAACGACACATTTTTAAAGGCGTTTTTTTTTAATTCGTGACCAGATTTTGCTTTAAATCCATAGTTTAGTTCAGGTTGCTGCTGAAGACATAATGTAAACGTATTTCTGTCCTCATTATCAATCCTGGCTTAAACTATCTTGAATTTTATATGATATCGTTTCCTTTGCCCCTGTGTGTATGAATTCGGATATGAGTTCCCTGTAGGTAATTTTTAACAATCTGTACATTTCAGGGGGACCTGTTCACAGGAGCTCTGTTTATCCAGCAGTCGTTGAAGTGGGACCTGTATGTCAGCATCGTCTCTCTGGTGCTCGTCACTGCTCTACTCACAATCACAGGTCAGCTTTAAAGGGGCAGTAGCACGTTTTTTATAATTTTATATTTTATAATTTCACCGATAATTGTACGTTAGTGCTAAATGTATTACTTTGATCGTGTCAAAAATCTCATAACACAAACCAATTATCCATAGTCAGAGGACAAAGTATGAAGATTCACCTAAAATCCATGGTCGGCCATTTTGTATGAACACCTTTAATTCATTTTGTGTAAGAAAAAGGAATCGCATGGATAAACTTTACATTCTATATTTGAATTATTATTGCTCCATTTAGTTTAAATGCATTGTCTTTCAATTGAAACCATTAATTTTCATTTTCCTGACATCCCCTTATATTACCCATAAAAACGTGCTACTGCCCCTTTAACATAAGGAATAATCTAGTTTAAACGTACTACGTAAGACTTATGGGACGTAATCATAAGGTACAGCTAGTTTTAAGATAGTGTGCTCCTAAATATAACATTGTTACATTTGTTCACTATCTAAATGGCATTTATCTCTAATAATTTAAACTAGATTGGAATATGCCACATAAAGAAGGAGCTCATTGACAATCAAAAACATAGGGATATGGCAAAGAGGTATTCATTGTTAACCCTTTCACCTCCAATAAGTCAGTGACAAACACCTTTTTATGATAGGTTTGATTGAGAATCCAGGATTAAGAAATATGGCAAATTAAAGGATCTTATATTCTTTATATTCGCAAGGAGTGTAATCATTAACCAAAGGAGGAGACACTTAAAGAGATGATTAAATTCAAACATTAAATAACAAAAATCGTAAGAGTTTAAAGCCTATTTAAACGTGTTATAAAGAACAGCAATATTATTTATACGATCACGACTTTTCAGTGGCTATCTTACTATTTCATCCCTTTCTCGCCCATCACCCCTCAAAGGATGAAATTAAGCTTACACTCACGTCATGAATTTGCCAATAAAGAAGTTGTTGTCCAGGAAATATTTCTGATATGAATAATGTTATGTTACATAACCAGGAGGGCTAATGGCGGTCATATACACAGATACGTTGCAGGCTGCTCTAATGATTGGTGGAGCTTTCTACCTCATGGGGGCAGGTTAGTCATAGTTTAATACTATATCAAATTTTCAAAGAAATCATGTTTGGCAAATGTCCTAATTTAAATGCACAATGGCATTATCTACTTCTCATAAAATCATGTGAATTTGTAACATGTGCATCTTCTCTAATTTTTCTTATTAACTAACGTGTTTGTGTTTAAGCAATGTGATTAATGATCTGATTTAAGTTTTTTAATCCTTAATTTTATCATGCTTTCATTATTTCATAATGTTTGACTACCTAAATGTGTACATACTTTTTACAAAAGATATTCTTATTGCTTATTTTTGTGAGGAATATACTTAAAATCAGTCAGGAATACACAACGTGGTGTGGTTATCAATAGCGATATCTAGGTCGTTATCCTGGATAACCAACCCATGGTTTGGTAATCAGATAACGGAGCGAGCGTTTGCAAATGCTCAATTTAAAAAGAAGGATACACGTGGTTATATTGAACGCAAGGCTTGTAACCATCGGATGTGCTCAAAACAATGTTTATAATTCATTTACCCAAATACCAAATGTCGTCAAAAATTTACTTTCCTTGGTCTTTATGTCTAATACTGACTTATGTTGATCTTATTCTTATACTCTTTTAACATTGCAGGATTTTCTGAGGTAGGAGGACTTTCAGGACTTCTGGAGAAGTACCCCCAGGCTGTTCCAACCAACGTGAGTTCCATAGTGCCAGGAACCACATGTCACCATCCAGATCCGGAATCCTTCCGTATGCTCCGAGGGGCGGGAGACATGTACATGCCCTGGCTGGGATTTGTCCTGGGTATGACTCCTGGGGCTATCTGGTACTGGTGTACTGATCAGGTTTGTTGATGATGATGACGATGATGAGGAGGAGGAGGAGGAGGAGGAGGATTGCATTGTTGTTGATGATGATGATGATGATGATGATGATGACGATTAGAGTGATGATGATAATTGGATTGATGATGATGATGATTATTAGATTGTTGATAATGCACTGATCAGGTTTGTTAATGATGATGATGATGAGAAAGAGGAAAAGGATTTGATTGATGATGATGAAGATGATGATGATGATGATGATGATGATGATGATGACGATTGGATTGTTGATGATGATGATGATGATTGGATTGATGATAATGATGATGCACTGAACTGGTTTGTTGATGATGGTGATGAGGAGTAGGAGGAGAAGGATTTGATTGTTGCTGATGGTGTCATGTGATGATGATTATGATGATTGATGATAATGCACTGATCAGGTTTGTTAATTATGATGAGGAGTAGGAGGAGGAGGATTATTTGATTGTTGTTGATGATGATGAGAAGGAGAATGATTGGATTGTTGTTGTTGATGATGATGATGATGATGATGATGATGATTATTATTGATGATAATGCACTGATCAGGTTTGTTAATGATGATGATTTTGAGAAGGAGGAGAAGGATTTGATTGTTGATGATGATGATGATGTTGATGATGATGATGATAGAATTGATGATGATAGGATTTGATGATGATAGGATTTGATGATGATAGGATTGATGATGATGATGATTATTGGATTGATATAATGATGATGCACTTATCAGGTTTGTTGACTGTTAGGTACGATTATATGACATTTCTGGAATCTCATTGATAATCGAAATACGAATTTGAGGGTAAGTAAAGGGTGTTGATATTATGATATTGTTAATGATGAAGATGTATTTTTTCTTCTTTCTTTCTTTTCAAATAATAAAAAATATTGGGAAGGGTTAGATGGGTGGGTGGATGCGTCAATTTATTGATTGTGGTATGCGTGGATTGGTTGGGTTAGTGGATGGGTGAGTGGTTGGCTGGATGATTTGATTGATGGGTTGGATGGTTGGTTACGTGGATACATGGTGATGGCATCAAGCAATCTACAGCAAAATACAATCCTCCTCCTAATTGAACTTCAACTTTGAATCAGATGAAACTTTTTTAAGAAATACCATTTAAAGCCTATAATTACAGTGCACGCGTGTACATCTGTGTTTGCTGAACATCTTCTTATTTGGCAATCTAAATAAATTTAGATCACCAGGTTTTATATTTGGTCATACTGTTGATCTAAGATTGGCCCGTAAGTCGGGTCATCCCGCTGACCTCTGAAATCAGTCGCTCGGCCAATCAGAAAAGTTGCCCTAGCTCGCTGGAAGTTTAAAAAACTCACAGCACATCTTTTGAAATGGATGATGTTCGGAGCTCTGTCATTCGAAGCGGAGCAGAGCGACCATTTCGATGAACAATCCGATTGCTTGGATGTATTATTAGATTATATTTTTTCATTATAAAATGATGAGCGTATTTGCTAGTTGTCAATGACAAATGATAATTGCACATCGCACAGATACTAAGGTGGCGAATAATAATCACAAAGTTAGAGCATGATAATTGTCAATATTTACGAAAATCCTAATGCAAGGGGAGGTAACTCCTTTTTTATCAAACTCGTTTGTACTAATTTCTTTCGTTTCCGTTCAAATAATTTTAAAATAGTGAATTTTTGTCAATCATAAATCTAAAAATGTTTCATACAACCAAAATAAAGCCAACCTACTGATATTTTTATTATCAGTATCAAGAACAAGATCTATTTTTCACAATGCACACTGTAATTGAGAACAGGCCATAAGTTATCATATGTTCTTCCGTTCACACATTGAATGAGCGACTATATGAACTGTTTGTGACGTCGAATTTGATTGATCAAATCGCGAATTCGCTATTTGCATACGAAAGGTCACCGGGACGACATCTCACACTGGTCAATCTTAGATCAACAGTATGACAAAACAAAAAATCTGTTGATCTAAATTTATTTAGATTGCTTATTTGGCAGGTTATTGTACAACGAGCGCTTGCAGCTAGAAACATAGCCCACGCTCAAGGAGCTACACTGATGGCGGGGTTCCTGAAGATTCTTCCTCTCTTCTTCATGGTCATGCCTGGGATGATGGCCAGGATACTTTACCCGGGTACCTTAATTTATTGAATAACTGTATGGAAATTAAAAATATATTTGGTTTGGACCATATGATTATGAAACTAGGCCAATATGGGTAAACTGGGCCAGGGAAACCTTGGCCAATTCGAGAAAAACTAGGCTAATATTTATGTGAGCATGCGCAGATAGATATGTAGCTAAATTATTAGGGTACCGATTATCACAGTTCCCCAAATACATCTATGATTTTGATTTTTATAAAAATAAACGCTTTAATGTGATGCAAGTAAAACAGAATCAGGTTAATTAATAGAATTGTCATTATTCAAGTTTTCCGTATAAGCAAAGTTTCAGGCCCTCGGTTTATTGTATTGGAACTTGTCTTCGCCTCGGGCCATTACATTAGTTGGGGAGAAATGTTCATAACTTTATACTCATAACAAATAGATACTTTCAGTTAAAGCTTCAAATAAATACAAATATCACGGGGAAAAAACTCTCAATTGTGGATCACATCGTTTCTTGATTATTTCATGATTTATAGACTCTAAGTCAGGTGAATCTTGCTCAATACAAAATTAAATTCGAAAACCTTATTTTATAGGTTACGCCATTACCTTGCATTAGTCTCGAAATATAGTAGCATATTAATAGCAATTGTTAAACAAGTTTTAACTTAAAAATATCGAGTAAGTCGAAAATTTGATATCATATTTACATGTTTTAATCAACAATAAAATACTTACAACGCCCAAAGTAAAAAACCCTCTGCAAAATTGATATAGGATTTAACAACCCGCTTTCGGTGATGTCATTGTTATGTGTGTAGGATTAACATCGCATCTCAATTACCGCAATTATGTCCGATGGATATCAAATTGGACGACAAAGAGTACCTGATACGGAGAAAAAGAAAAGAAAATCTAGTCTTGCGCGACAAGAACGGCTTTCAAGCATACATTAATAAAAACACGATTATGCATTCGCAACCCTTGATTCGATTTCATGTCTTTATGCCGGGCCTGCCGTCTCAGTCATTTTGGTAAATCGTCTCCTTTTTAATGAGTTTTGGTTCGACTGTTTCAATGTTGGTCGCAAAAGTTTACTACAAAAACAACGAAATCAGTTAAATACATTTAAAAATATTTCAGTTTGAATATGGATCTTTAAGACAAGTCAGTTCTCAATGGAATGTTCCTCCCTCCCCAGATGAGGTAGCCTGCACCAACCCTGACTACTGCATGTCAGTATGTCAGAGTAGAACTGGATGTTCAAGCATCGCCTTCCCACGGCTCGTCATGGGACTCATGCCTGATGGTGGGTTGAATTAACCATGTAGTGTTTTAACCACTAAACCTTTTTTTGATTACTGTGCCGTGACAAAATATCACTATAACCTTGTCATGCTCAATGACTTGTAACTGTATTGCATGATTCCTGGAATAAAAAAAGTAGTGTGTGAGACTCATGCCTGATGATGGGTCGAATTTACTATGTAGTGTCTTTTACCTTTGAAACTTACGTCGATAACTGTTCCATGACAAAATATCACTATTGCCGTGTCATACAAAACGACATGTACATGTAACTGTATTTAAAGATTTCAGAAAATTTCAAAAGTAGTTTCGTTTTTATGTCAATGAAAAAAGAAAGTTATATCTTAGTGAAGAAATAATGAAATTCGCCAGAATTAAGTTAAAAGTTTATACACTGAGTCGTTTATGTCAGTCCTTTGCTCATTTTACTTGGACATAAACTATATGGAACATTCTTGGCTCAAACGAAAAATGTCATCTGCTCTTGATACAAACAGGAAAACCTTTATCTCCTCTCTGTAGGTGCTCGAGGGTTGATGATGGCAGTGATTGTAGCAGCACTGATGTCAGATCTGGACTCGATCTTCAACAGCTCCAGTGCTTTGTTCACTATCGACATCTGGAAGAGGATCAGGAGGAGGGCCACTGTAGCTGAACAGATGATAGTGGGGAGGTATGTATGTAGCTGAACAGATGATAGTGGGGAGGTATGTGTGTAGCTGAACAGATGATAGTGGGGAGGTATGTATGTAGCTGAACAGATGATAGTGGGGAGGTATGTGTGTAGCTGAACAGATGGTAGTGGGGAGGTATGTATGTAGCTGAACAGATGATAGTGGGGAGGTATGTGTGTAGCTGAACAGATGGTAGTGGGGAGGTATGTGTGTAGCTGAACAGATGGTAGTGGGGAGGTATGTGTGTAGCTGAACAGATGAAAGTGGGGAGGTATGTGTGTAGCTGAACAGATGGTAGTGGGGAGGTATGTGTGTAGCTGAACAGATGGTAGTAGGGAGGTATGTGTGTAGCTGAACAGATGATAGTGGGGAGGTATGTGTGTAGCTGAACAGATGGTGGTGGGGAGGTATGTGTGTGACTGAACAGATGATAGTAGGGAGGTATGTGAGTGACTGAACAGATGATAGTTGGGATGTATGTATGTAGCTGAACAGATGATAGTGGGGAGGTATGTATGTCACTGACAGATGATAGTGAGGAGGTATGTATGTAGCTGAACAGATGAAAGTGGGGAGGTATGTATGTAGCTGAACAGATGATAGTGGGGAGGTATGTATGTAGCTGAACAGATGATAGTGGGGAGGTATGTATGTAGCTGGACAGATGATAGTGGGGAGGTATGTGTGTAGCTGAACAGATGATAGTGGGGAGGTATGTATGTAGCTGAACAGATGATAGTGGGGAGGTATGTGAGTGACTGAACACATGATAGTAGGGAGGTATGTGAGTGACTGAACAGATGATAGTGGGGAGGTATGTGTGTGACTGAACAGATGATAGTGGGGAGGTATGTCTGTAGCTGGACAGATGATAGTGGGGAGGTATGTATGTAGCTGAACAAATGATAGTGGGGAGGTATGTATGTGACTGGACAGATGATAGTGGGGAGGTAAGTATGTAGCTGAACAGATGATAGTGGGGAGGTAAGTATGTAGCCGAACAGATGATAGTGGGGAGGTAAGTATGTAGCTGAACAGATGATAGTTGGGAGGTATGTATGTAGCCGAACAGATGATAGTGGGGAGGTAAGTATGTAGCTGAACAAATGATAGTGGGGAGGTATGTATGTGACTGGACAGATGATAGTTGGGAGGTATGTCTGTAGCTGAACAGATGATATTGGGGAGGTAAGTATGTAGCTGAACAGATGATAGTGGGGAGGTAAGTATGTAGCTGAACAGATGATAGTGGGGAGGTATGTCTGTAGCTGAACAGATGATAGTGGGGAGGTAAGTATGTAGCTGAACAGATGATAGTGGGGAGGTATGTATGTGACTGGACAGATGATAGTTGGGAGGTATGTCTGTAGCTGAACAGATGATAGTGGGGAGGTAAGTATGTAGCTGAACAGATGATAGTGGGGAGGTATGTGAGTGACTGAACAGATGATAGTGGGGAGGTATGTATGTGACTGGACAGATGATAGTTGGGAGGTATGTCTGTAGCTGAACAGATGATATTGGGGAGGTAAGTATGTAGCTGAACAGATGATAGTGGGGAGGTATGTCTGTAGCCGAACAGATGATATTGGGGAGGTAAGTATGTAGCTGAACAGATGATAGTGGGGAGGTATGTCTGTAGCCGAACAGATGATATTGGGGAGGTAAGTATGTAGCTGAACAGATGATAGTGGGGAGGTATGTATGTGACTGGACAGATGATAGTTGGGATGTATGTCTGTAGCTGAACAGATGATAGTAGGGAGGTATGTGAGTGACTGAACAGATGATAGTAGGGAGGTATGTGTGTAGCTGAACAGATGATAGTGGGGAGGTAAGTTTGTCCCTGAACAGATGATAGTGGTGAAGAATGTTAGGTTCCTATTTGCCATTCGACGAACAGGATAAGGTACCATGTACTGGCTTACCTTTCACAAACCTTGTTTGATGGTACAAGTATAGCTGCTGCAAGAAAACGATCACTTCTGCAGGGTATATTTGGTGGCGTTAACTTGTCATTAAACAATATGGTTATGTATAATGTTGTTAACAACATTTAACATTCGAGCAACAGATTGTAAGAAGATTGTTGTGGTATATATTGATGGACGTGGATGAGATGAAATTATTATCTATTAACGGACAAAGATGTGTATTACAGGTTATTCATTATCGTAATGGTGGCCGTATCAATAGCCTGGGTTCCGATGATCAAAGAAACCCAGAAAGGACAGGTGATGGTATACATCAACGAGGTCATCAACTACCTAGCTCCACCATTTGCTGCAGCCTTCATACTGGGAGTCCTCGTGCCCCGAGTCAATGAGCAGGGAGTCTTCTGGTCCTTGATGTATGGACTGGTGGTGGGGGTGATTCGCTTCACCCTTGTCTTCGTCTACCGAGCTGGGGAGTATTGTGGGCAGGAGAGAAGCAGCGTCCCTTCCTTCATCGGCAACTTCCACTACATGTACTTCGGTCTCTTCCTCTTCCTCTCCACCTCACTCCTCGCCATTATCATTAGTCTCTTCACACAACCTCCTCAGAAACATCAGGTATGTACAGATGCAGATACGCTGATAGAGAGGTGAGAGAGACGAGAAAGTAAGAGGGTTGGAGAGAGAGGGGGTGAGAGATAGAGAGGGAGTGAGAGAGAGAGAGAAAGTGAAACAGTGAGTGAAAATGGGAGAGATAGAGGAAGTCAGAGAAATAGGGAGTGAGGGAGAAAAAGCGAGAGGGTTGGAGAGAGAGAGAGGGGAAGTTGGTGAAGGAGTAGGGGAGAGATTTGAGAGAGAAAGTGAAAATGGGAGATAAAGGAGGTGAGAAGTTTTTATCATAATTTTTGAAATTCCTAAAATCACAAAATTTGACAGTTATGAAGAATTTAGCTTCCAGGGCTCTTGTTTCAATTTTGAAGGAACGATAATTGAAATCGAATTTCTTGTATATCTCAGCTCGAAAACACCACGTTATGGAATTACTTCAAGAGAGACAAGGAAGTTAACCAGACTAAGGGGGAGACAGCTCTAGCTCTTAAAGTAGAAAATCAAGATGGAGATTTACCGGAAGTCGATGAAACCAGTGTCATGCGCAGAGAGAATGAAACTGATAAGGAAAACGATGATGATGCTGATGTGGCCACAGGTAAGTGTAAGAGACAGTCTTCTTATAGATTCAAAAAAAAGGAAATTGTGTTGTGTTCAAAACGCGACTTTTTTAAGGTTAAAAAAACCAGTAAATTTCACAAAATATTGGCCGTTGATGTTGAGGAAATAAATTATAACAATACAATCCTTGTTGTACAGAGGGACTGAATTAAGTAGAGCTTAACCTGTCTTTTTTAAATATATCAGAAGAATTTATTCATTAGTATTTTTCTCATATTCTTTCAATGCAAATGAGGCCACACGATTCACAAGTGTGATGATGATACCATTTAATATCACAGGGGATGTGTCTGGGCTACTGCATGTAGCTGATTTCTCTTTTTTGTTTTATGTGATGTTCATAAATATTATTACTAAGATGTTTCCATTAGCAAACTTTAAATTGTGACGATTTTACATAAAACGAGAAAAAAGAAGCATACAAGTGTTCGTTTACTTTCCTATGTTCTTGCATACTCAGTCCTAAATGATCCACTTATCACATTTGTTTATGCTTTACAAGTTTTAATAAACTTGTGAAAAATATATCACCACAAAGCGAAATTATCATTTTATGGTCAAAGTTAATTAAAAATTTCTTCTGATCTTTTAGTATCACCAAGTGGATTCAAAAGAGTCATGTACATCATTTTGGGCATCAGCAATTTGCACGAATCAGCCAATCAGAGTTCAGAGCTCAAGCATCACCTGACCACAATGGCGGCTTTGAAGAAATCCAAGTGTGAAAGAACTGTTTTGAATATTGGTCTTGTAGTTATTATTTTAACTGGAGTTATTTTGTTCTGTTTCTTCTCTCTGTATGACTTTCCTCATACACCATTTTATCCTGAAGGAGCAGAGACCCTCCTTCCTGGAGACGGAGATTTGGTTAACATTACAAATACGACTATCAGTGAAGTGACAAGGAATATAACTGAATTATGAATAACTGTGTATAACCGTACACCGGACCTAGCGAGGTGTACGGCGAAGAAATGTACGCTAGTTCCGGTATACGGTTCACACTTATACAATGTGTGAATGTTACATTTAAGAAATCAGGTGTATTATATCTATTATTCAACTTTTTGTCATATGTTTATCAAGATGTATTCTATCGACTGGCATAAACAATTTTTTATGAATGTTATTATTCAAACTTTGTTCTACCCACACACCAAGTTTTATTAATTTTGGTTGATTATTAAAAATGACTGATTATGCCTACTAAAGGCCTATCTGAAAGACGGTAATGCAACTGAAGGCTAGTTTCCAGAGGTTAGTGGAGATATCATCGGAACGTAAACTCTGGATTATTGACAATGACTTTTAGCTAAATTCCAAACGTGTATATTTCTTAACCAAACTTTCATTAAATGTGCTCAATCGACATAGTTTTGATTAGTTTCAACGTTAATGACATGTATGCAGTCAATTTGGGATTGTGTCGGATACTTACTCGGGGATGCGACTGATGGATTAATCTGTCACATAATGTTCAATTTTGGTCCAAATATTACATCATTTTTTTTATGTATGTAATGTATGAAATATTTATTTTAACATGTATTTACTCATTATATACATCATCGAAATGAAGATGATGTATGTCATATACATAAATTTTGTGTATATGACGTATAAAATGTTTATGTGGATACTGTATTTACTCATTTAATAAACATCAAAATGAAAATGATATTTTCTTATCATCCTTACTTCATGTGATAAAAACAATTGAGTGAGAGTCAAAACCTCCCTTTTGTCTTATTTTGGAACATTCCAACGTTATGTAGTCAATTAACAACTAAAATCACAGTACCGATCCGTCGAATGGATTTTTCTATCTTAAAACTAGAATAACTTCGAATAAGTATGCGATTGTAGTACTTAACCGTCAGTTTTAGTTCCCAATCGTAGATAAAGGGTTAACTACAGTAAATCCTTGAATAATCGCCTGCCTTGAAAAAACGCCTGCCTCGTTGAAATAAATAATCGCCTGCCTTGAAATAATCGCCGGTTTTGATTGAGCAATGTGAACAAACTTTGGATGTCACCCTTTCTTAGTACTTCTGGAATAAATACATATTTATCAAACGAATAACAATTAATAAGAAACTTTATTCTAATGTTCACAATAAAGTAATGCCGATGATGATGTTTTTGTTTCATTTCAATTTCAAAATTCATACCTTGAAATATGGCTTTGAAAAGAATAATCGCCTGCCTCGAATAATCGTCTGCCTTGATTAATCGCCGGTTTAAATCGTTGTTTGAAGTTTATGAAGGATTTACGGTATCTAATACAAACTCAATTTGAAGGATAGATAGGATCATGGCCATTGTACCTCTGTTCTAATTAGACTTAATCCGTTGGTTCCGGAAGTTTCCCGTGACGGAAACAAAATAGAGCCATTGGCTCTGTAGCTCATCAGGCTTCATTATCAATTATGCTGTAGAGAGTGGCCAATGTGATTCCCTCATTGTAGGGGCCACAGGGTCACCAATCATAAAGTTAAGTATATAGGCGACAAGTTTCAGTTTTCTAGGCCTTATACTTCAGGAGGAGAAGATGAAAATAGATTTTTTAAGGACGTTCCTTTTGCCTTTATTAAGGGCAACAGGGTCACCAAATCTACAATTCAAATTCCTCACTTGTTCACAAAATTTCAGCTTTCTTGGCCTTATGCTTCTGGAGAATAAGATGTAAATAGGTTTTTAGGGCTTGGTCCCTGTGGCCCTTATCAGGGGTCACAGGGCCACCAAAGCTACAATTTATAATCTTCACTAGCCAAGGAGTCTGTACACAAAGTTTCAGCTTCCTAGGACTTATTCTTCTGGAGAAGAAGATGAAAATAGGTTTTTAGGGCGTGCCCCCTGTGGCCCTTATTAGGGGTCACAGGGCCACCAAAGCTACAATTTATAATACTCACAAGTCAAGGAGTCTGTACACAAAATTTCAGCTTAGCTTTCTAGGCCTTATGCTTCTGGAGAAGAAGTCGAAATTCCACAAAGTTTACGGACAGACGGACGGACGGACGCCGGACAACATGCCATGCCATAAGCCCATCGGGCCTGTAAGGCCCGATGAGCTAAACAATTGAAAAGTTACCAGTTCTACACTAAGTTTCAGCTTTCTAGGCCTCATGGTTCTGGAGAAGAAGATGAAAGTAGGTTTTTAGGGCGTGACATATGTGGCCCTTATTAGGGGTCACAGGGCCACCAAAGCTACAATTTATAATATTCACTAGTCAAGGAGTCTCTACACAAACTTTTAGCTTTCAAGGCCTCATGGTTCTGGAGAAGAAGTCGAAATTCCACAAAGTTTACGTACGGATGGACAGACGGACGGACGCCGGATACCATGCCATGCAATAAGCCAATCGGGCCTTACAGGCCGGATGAGCTAAAAATTGCACAACAATTCATTTGATTTTTTTAGCAAATGAAAACGCTTCTCCCATGAAAAGTGTGGTTCATATCTCAATATCTTTGCCATGATTCAGTCGCCAAAATGGTGGTTTTAGAACAGCGTCGCTGATTGCACAACTACCTTTGATTGCCTCCAATCAGGCATATCTCATTCTATAGCACAAATTCGGCGAAAAAGAACAAGGTGAGGTGAGTCAATCTGCCTCTGTGGGGAGAGAATGAGGATTCCCCTGCTGTAACTGACCTAGATAACTGTCTGCCTAGTGGTAGTCTAACATTTAGACTGTAGTTGATATTAGTTTGGCCGAACATTAGCCTACCTCTATAAGAAGCTAATAGTTAGTCTACATCTATAGGCCTACTGCACTAAATCTCAAATAGCCACTCGTCTGATGCTCCTTTTCAGATTTGATAAATTAATCGGATTTTTAATAGATATTTTTCAGAGACTGAAATTAGGTCTAACCTAGTGACATTACAACTTTTCGTCTGTAGCGACCCGAAACGGCTCTCGATCCAAAGCGTCGTCTGCTAGGGTTAGATTAATGAGAGGCATGATAGTAAGAAATTGTTGTTGCGACGCATGTATTCGAAGGCCTCACATGATGTAGTGTAAAGAAAAACAACTGTCTTGTCGTTGATCCTTATTAACATTCAGTCAATTACCCCAGCGACATACTTTAACAAGTCATGAAATGCGAGCGATCGAAAGGCAACCCTTTATCTCCCTTTATCTGTAATACGACTCGTCTTAAATCATTGTACAGAAATCCATTTAGTGGACAGTTTATTTTAGTTAAGAATAAATATAAAAATTAATGCAAATTACTCTTTCCTCTAGTTTTGAAACATAAATATAATTGCGCGCGGTTTTTCATAGGCGAATGGTGTGCCTATATTTTCTACATGTAACTGCCACGTCAGGGAAAATACAATTTCTATTTTTAGATCACGGGACATTCCATCTCTAATGATGGGGCATATCGGATTTAAGGCATTTGAGGGAAAATAGAGGCCTTTGTAAGGACATCAAGACGTTAGATGAAAAGAAATAGAACAGAAGAATCAGGTTTGGAAAGATTTTTGTTAAGGAGAATTATTTGTGGAAAATTTTTGACACAAGCTTAGTGTGTGTACGTACAGATGTATGTGCACGAGTGCTTCACCGCCCAGGGACTGCGTCGTTGATTTGGAAGGGTCACATACGGCTTGGTATGAGACGTGATCGATGTGTTGAGGAAACTCCAGTACACGAGATTTTACATTTAAGTTGAACACATTGCATATGGCAATTATCCTATAAACATTAACGGTAAACCCATGTACATTTTACGGTTTTACAGTGTGGGCCCTGACTTTCTTTGTTGAAGTGATATAGAGCGTAAAGACAGTCACATTTCAAATTCCAGACGTTTTGTATTTCAACATACAAGTTGAGAGAAACATTGATTGAGAGATTTTTTAAAAACTAGATCTTCCCTACCTTTCTTCATATATGATGGAGAATTTCGAAGATAAGCCACTGCCACTTCGAGGCCCCTCCCTCCCCGGCAGTTTAGGGGTGAGGGTCAGGGGGGACTTGGAGACTTTTGGGGAGGAGCATGAAGGTATAGATATGAGGAGCGGCGTGGAGGATGTGAACGTGCAGCTAGATTACATGAAAGAGGAAACTCATGACGTGGATGTGAGAGGAGACGTTGAGAGATTTGAGGAGAAGAGCCAGGGAGGAGATATGAGAGGCGGTGACGGAGAAGACTCCACACCACGGTTAGAATCTATCCATGGAGATATTCCAGTTTCCAGGGAGAGAGATCTGGATGAAACAGGCCGGAAGTTACCTATTTGCTTGCAGACCACTTACATGGGACAACCGGAAAGAAGAGTTGGTTTGATTGACGGACGTCAGGTTTCACAAGGTCAAAGGTTATGTGTGGGGAATGTCCCCCCATTTTCTCTCCCCTGTCAACGTGATGACAGAAATTATTGCGCTGAACAGTCTTCTTTCAATGAAACACAGCAAGTACGGCCGATATTGTCTCTAAATGATGGCAGCTCAGGAACAAGCTCTTCCTTTTGGAGAGCAACATCTCAAAATGAAAGTCCCGATTCCGTTCAGCCGTTGCCTAATGGAAAGAAGTACCATGTCTTCTTCTCGTATGAAATGACGGATCGTGACTGGGTACATTCTGTAGCAGACAAGATGGAGTCTCAACATGGCTACAGATGCAGCTTCCACGAGAGAGACTTCCACGGCGGGAAGAGAGTGATCGAGAACATCATGGAACACATCCAGTGGTCAGTGAAGACGGTCCTGGTGCTCTCCCCTGACTTCCTGGAGAGCTCCTGGTGCCAGTACGAGATGAAGCAGGGGCTACACGCAAGTATCGAGGAGGCCCGGATGTTGATAGTACCGGTGATGGTGAGGGAATGTGAAGTGCCCGACACCCTGCGCTCCCTGACCTACATTGACGCCACCCCTGGGGCAGATTGGTGGGGGAGGTTCCTGGAGGCGGTAGCGGCTGAAGGTAAAGCTAATTTTTTGTGTTTAAGATCGGATATGGTCTATGGCCACTTTTAGGATTCATTAAAAAGGATTGCAATTTGACATAGACTCGACTTTGAATTTTTGAAATCAGACTTTAAATTATCTAAATACGGCTTTTAATAGACACTGCCTAATTAGCTCCGGCGAACTGAAGCTGTGGTCACTTAAGTGTGTCTGCACCTCTATGACGCGTCATTTCACCTAATGATCAACGTGTCCAAGCACTTTTTTAACCTCAATTCAAGATATAATCTTCACCAAAACCAATCAAATGTTCGATACAATGTATTTCGATAGCTTAGTTATCCAACGGCTCATTATATAATTTACGGTTGTTTCGATTGGGTATTATGTTGGAGTCAAATATATGGAATTATTTCATCAAGATGTACTGGTTTCTTAAAAGTGTCAATGTCATTTCAACCCTTTTCATTTCAGCAAAGTGACAATAAACAGATTATACTCCTCGTTTCCGAAAATTACCATGTTACCGTGTAACTTTTAGAACTTGTTTTACGCATTGTAATAAGAGTCAAAGTTAGACTGTTGATGGTAGTGTTTACTTGTCAATATCACTGGTGACAGGTTAGCATACTCATGAGACGTAGATTCATAACATATATGGCTCAGATTATAAATTATTTATTATTTGAAACAAAGTCTTGTTTTTTTGGATGCACATGCATATATAGGGAAATGATTTGAACGTCACTCTGAACATTGATGATCTTAAGAATTCTTGTTATTAAGCTTTTTTGTGTCAAGTTCATGTATTCTGAAGGAGAGACGGATACATGCAGTCAATATCAAGTACTTAGTAGTGTCTTAAATAAATGTGAGTTCAAAAGCATTCATTCTGGCTACGGATAGAGGGATATATTTATGATTTAACTTGTAGAGCATCTGTAACAGCCTCAAAACACTCCCCGTGTAAAGAGCCTCATAACGTTCATCCTGTCTCGGGGTACGAACGTTACATTAACTCCACTAATCTGTACCCTGGGCTCAGAAGCTAGATTCTCTCGACTTGAGATATAGTCAATAAAATCATTTCCTCGTTAAAATTTTATCGAGAAGGTGGCGGGAAAGAGATTTTATTGGCTATATCGCCGCGCGAGCGAATCTAGCTTCTGAGCCCAGGGTACAGAAAAGTGGAGCTAGCGAAACGCTCGGACGAATTTCTCCCCTCAGCTCCAAAACACTACCTTCAGACATATCTTGCAATGGAATGGATTTTAAAGGGGCAGTTGCAGGTTTTTGGGGGAATATAAGGTGATGTCAGGAAAATGAAAATAAATAGTTTCAATCTAAAGACAATGTATTAAAACTAATTAAATTACACTTGTGACGTCATCCTATTGTTCTCTCGCTCCATTATTTTTCAGTAATGGAGAGTTGTATTTTACATCAAGTTTTTCACTTCAAATTTCAATTTTTAAAATATTTAAAGGTAATGTTTTGAAAAGGCATTAAGTTGAGTGTAATTTAAGTCGGTTAATATCCTCGTAACTCTCCATTCCTAAAAAATATTGGGCCTCGGGCCCTGGGGCCCTTGGCTCCATTAATTTTTAGGAATGGAGAGTTACTCGGACATTAACCTATACATAGCGCAGTAATAAATCAAATATATATATTGTAAAGGTTAGCTATACGATTACTTTTCTTACCCAAAATGAATTAAAGGTGTTCACACAAAAATGGCTGCCAATGGATTTTATGCGAATCTTTATAATTTTTGTCTCGGACTATGGATGATTGGTTTGTGTAATGAGATTTTTGACACTATCAAAGCAATACATTAAGCATTAACTTACAATTTTCAGTGAAACATTTAAAATATAAAATTGTCCAAAAAACGTGCTACTGTCCCTTTAACGTCGGTCATTCACTTAGCAAAAACAGCAAGTCCAATGAAGTGTATGAAGGAATTGAGTGTTAAATCTGAGCCTTCGGAGTAAGACTTATGAAACGCAAGAAGCAAAATTATGACGACGAATATTGTGTAATACTGAGGAATATATGGATGACAACTTCTTTGTTCATTGTATGCGACGTTTCGACACAGATTCTAGGGGCATATATATATATATATATATATATAGATATATAAGTAAATAATACAGTACACAGTAACAACAACTTAATGCATTGTACATTAGTGGTTTCCTACCACTTATCTCTGTTTAATTACATTTACTCTCTTTATAAAGTTGTTTTTACTGTGTACTGTATTATGTACTTATATATATGCCCCTAATTCATTTCTCTTCCTCTGCTTGAGAACGACACAAGAATCTGTGTCGAAACGTCGCATACAATGAACAAAGAAGTTGTCATCCATATATTCCTCAGCATTATTGTCATTCCAACTTCTAAAATGCCTCTCAGAGAAGAATATTATGTAGTCTCATCGGAGTAACCGAAAGCATAAAGATAATTTGTCTGATGTAGCAACTACAAGCTAAACGCCGTTTGATTGCCTTGAAAATTCCGTTCGATTCCATTAAATAAGTACGATTAAAACCCATTGTGAAATGTTTATCATATCAAACATCATCAATCAATATATTTTTATTATCATTCTCCAATCCATACCAAAGGCCATTTACGACTCTACAGTTGACGTTTTATTAGTGTTCGAAATAAACCGCCAGTCAAAAGAAAGTACTCACCACAGTGTGTTTATATTTACTTAATATTTTAGTACATGTGATATATCAAGTTATGGCACGTTAATACTAACACATATTAGCAGTAGTTTCAACAGAATAATTCGTGTCTAGTTACCTTTTGTTCAGATATTGTTTAATGGAGGCAGGGGTAAGAAAAGAACTAGAAATTACAATACAATGACCCATACCAATTAGACCTGTTTATTGATTTTCACATATAATATGTCTCCTTGTTGGTGGGTGTTTGTGATATATCAACAACAAAATTGGAACACTTTATTATTAAAATAAAATGTCAGTAATGTTTTTAAATAAACAAACTTTCAAGTATTTTTGAACAAGTATTTAACTCTTGTTATTATCAGTTTGAGAACACGACATCTAAAACCCGAAATATTTGTAATTGAAAATCTTATATATGATAAACTCAACTGAACTGTGTGCTTTCTTTTACTTGTGTCAGTTAATATTCTTTATTTAATTTCGTTTCCTTTTATCACAGATCACTTGCAGATATGTAATGCTGACAAGAACCAAATGAGTATTCAACCCAGATTTGGTAGGTAGCAATTGGACGCAGTCTGATTAAAATCGACCGTGCTTCGAGGAAAACATTCTCTCCCCAGAGGAAGATCAAGTCGATTATTGTTGATACAGCCGTGGGTTCCGGCAGTTTCCCATAGCGGACAAAATTTGCACCACAATCAATTTGAATTTCTTAAGCAAATGACAATGCTTCTCGAATGGAAAGGGTAGTTCATTTCACAATGCCTTTGCCATCATTTACTAGCCAAAATGATGATTTTAGAACAGCGTCGCTGATTGCACAACTAACTTTTATTGCCTCCAATCAGGCATCTCCCATTCTATCTCACAAACTCTGCGTAATATAACAAAGGCTTTCTGTGGGGAGAGAATGCGAGGAAAAAGATAATAGTAAAAATATGTTCTCCATCGGGAAATCATCTGCGCCACGGTCCCTCTTTTTGAGTTAATTATATTCACCTCGGACTCCATCCACTTCCCACAGCTTAGTTACTCTGATCTAGACTCTGTTCGAATTGGACCAAATCCGTGCTTTCCGGCAGTTTTCCCTGACTGAAAAAAATTGCACCACAATCCCTTTGAATTTTTTCGCATGGAAAGTGTGGTTCATATCACAATGCCTTTGCAATAATTCAGTATCGAAACTTTATTGGGTCAATTGATTGCATATTGACACAATTGAGAAATACATTGTCCAGTTTTTCTTTATGGGTAAATTATGACAAACGTATTCATAGCGTACATAGGCTATATCGTGGATTCGATATTGATACCATATTTACCTCAGTAGACTTTTTAATAGTTTCATTTTATCTCCCATCAGAATGCACTATAATGCGGTAGTTTTGAAATATTAAGAGCTCAAGCTATCAATCAAAGTAAAGCACATTATTAATTATAAATCAGTTATTGTTAGAGTATGAAATGGATTAAAACGTGTTGACATTTTTTCACAATAAGTATTCATTCAATCATAAATGGAAGTAAGCAGCACGTTGATCATAGAAACATAATGAATGAAATAATTGTAATGCTTATTCTAGTAAAAGACGCGAAGAGATAAATCGATAATAAATAGTTATACATTTCCATGTAAGCAAAATCAAAAATAGAAGCTAATAATTTTTGCTTATAATGTTAAGAAGTGATTGGTGGTATATTTAAGTTGAGATGCAAGGCACTACTAACTGGAGGTAATCGAAGGTGCAATAAATTTGTTCGAAAATATGGTTCTGTGTTTGTGTCGAGAATCATTGATAAGCGCATCAAATTGAGTGTTTCTTGTAAATTCCAATAATGACTTACATGGGGAATCAGGCGCAATTACATTTCATATTCTTCTTTAGGCTTCTTCTTCGATATAGTTCCCTTACAAATATTACGTACTATTTTATTGTATATATATGCCCCTACTTCATTACCCTTCCTCTGCTTGAGAACGACACAAGAATCTGTGTCGAAAAATCGCGTACAATAAACAAAGAAGTTGTAATCCATATATTCATCAGCATTATTGTCATTCCAACTTCTAAAATGCCTCTCAAAGAAGTTATGACATATTAATGGTATATACATTTCTTTAACAACGAGCAAGAAAAGGTTGATTAATGGAGTAATAAGAGTAGGTTCGTCGTTCTTAAGGAGGCGGCACCCGACTACAGAAGGACATCATTGATTGGATGATTAGTTAGGCGAGAGAGATGAGATAGAGATCTATGAGATAGAGAAATGGACTCAATTAACTTTATTCAGTACACCCAACTTTTGTTTGAACAAATTGTCTTGCAATTGGTAACAAAACCTTTCGTTTGCGCAAGAACCCTTTGTTTATATATAATCACCTACGAAAACCTACTACTAAGACAGAAGAAATGATGTGAAGACGCAACGGGCTCGCTTTTTTTGCTCAAGACATGCAGTAAACATAAGTGAGCGTCTAGGGTATGGTATGTATGCACTCTGCATATGCAATCATCTGCCACACTAAAGTTGTGATACGTACGTTAGTTAGTACAAGTAAGGGGAAATACGGTTAAATGTTCGAACGTACGGGTTGCGTATGACTAATTTTCCATACGCAACTCATACGCACTTTCTATACACCAAAGTGTGACAGGGCCCTTAGGCTGTTGTCGCATTTTAGGGTCTGACTGACAGACCAATTCTAGCCCATAAACTCGGCTTATTGGAACAGAGGTTAGTCAAAGTAGCATGCCTGAGCTGCTCCTGTGGGGAGAGAATGCTCGGACTCTTTCCCATCACAAAGTTTTGTCTCCATTGCAGGAAACCTCGAGCACCTGTGTGAATTGAATTCCTTCTTCCGATGCTGTTCTGGAGAGCAGTTCGATGTCCCATATACTCCTGAAATACTCAAGAAGCCTGGTATTGAGGTGAGGATTTGTAAATCGATTGCTCGTAGAACTAATAGACTTTTTAGCTCATCTGGCCTGTAAGGCCCGATGGGCTTATGGCATGGCATGGTGTCCGGCGTCCGTCCGTCCGTCCGTCCATCCGTCCGTAAACTTTGTGGAATTTCGACTTCTTCTCCAGAACCAAAAGGCCTAGAAAGCTGAAACTTTGTGTACAGACTCCTTGACTAGTGAGGATTATAAATTGTAGCTTTGGTGGTCCTGTGACCCCTAATAAGGGCCACAGGGGCCACGCCCTAAAAACCTATTTTCATCTTCTTCTCCAGAACCATGAGGCCTAGAAAGCTGAAACTTTGTGTACAGACTCCTTGACTAGTGAGGATTATAAATTGTAGCTTTGGTGGCCATGTGACCCCTAATAAGGGCCACAGGGGCCACGTCCTAAAAACCTATTTTCATCTTCTTCTCCAGAACCATAAGGCCTAGAAAGCTGAAACTTTGTGTACAGACTCCTTGGCTAGTGAGGATTATAAATTGTAGCTTTGGTGGCCCTGTGACCCCTAATAAGGGCCATAGGGGCCACGCCCTAAAAACCTATTTTCATCTTCTTCTCCAGAAGCATAAGGCCTAGAAAGCTGAAACTTTGTGTACAGACTCTTTGACTAGTGAGGATTATAAATTGTAGCTTTGGCGGCCTTGTGACCCCTAATAAGGGCCACGCCCTAAAAACCTATTTTCATCTTCTTCTCCAGAACCATAAGGCCTAGAAAGCTGAAACTTTGTGTACAGACTCCTTGATTATTGAGGATTATGAATTGTAGGTTTGGTGACCCTGTTGCTCCAATGAAGTATAAGGCCAGCCTTGAAAACTGTAACTTGTCGCCTATTATACTTAATTTTATGATTGGTGACCCTTTGGCCTCTACAAAGGGGGAATCACATTTGCCACACTCAACAGCATATATTGTAATTGACGACGAAGCCTGATGAGCTACAGAGCCAATGGCTCTATTTTTGAATGAGTTATCAGTAATTGGGTCAATACGTTGTCCAATGTTTTCCTTGAATACTGGATTTCGAGGTGAAGATATTAAGTCGTTTTTAGCCCAGACAATAAGTTTAAGACATAATCGTTTTTTGTGTCACTTATAAGGGTAATGAAACCTGGAATTAAGTCCATTTATATCGTTTTTTCATACAACTCTAAGAGATGGATTTTGGCAAGGCATGATATCCGAAGTCCGTCCGTCCATCCGTCCGCCGCAAACTTAGCGCATTTCTACTTTTTCTCCAGAACCAGAAAAGTGTAGAAAGCTGAAATCTCGTGTACAGTCTCCTTGACTAGTGAAGATTATCATTTGTAACTTTAGTGACCCTGTGACCTCTAATAAGGGCCACAGGGGCCACGCCTTAAAAACCTATTTATTCTTCTTCTCGAGAAACAAAATGTGTAGAAAGATGAAAGCTTGTGAACAGACTCCTTTAAAAGTGATGATTATAATGTGAAACTTTGGTCGCCAAGCCCTAAAATCAATGTTGTCATCTTCTCCAGAATCAAAATGTGTGGAAAGCTGAAATCATATATCTACAGACTATACTTGACTAGTGAGGATTATAATTTATGGCTTTGGTGACCCTCTTACCTTTAGTAAGGGTAACAGGGGCCAAGCCCTAAAAAGCTATTTCCATCTTCTTCTCCAGAACCAAAAAACTTAGAAAGCTGAAATCATGTGAACAGACTCCTTGACTAATGAGGATTATAATTTATAGGTTTGGTTGCCCTGTAACCCAGAATAAGGGCCACAGGGGTCACAGTCTAAGTAAACCTAGTTTCAATATTATCCGTTTCACTCCTATATTGAGTCTAGAGAGGCTCAGTAGAGGGTCGCGTCAGCCCACGTATCGAATTGACCAATCAGAACTCAGCTTACCAAGCGGCAATAGTCTGCTTTCGCACGTATAACGTTGGAGGGTCATAGGTCGCAGAAAGGTCGGCTGACGCGACCCTCTACTAGACCTTTCTAGACTCGGTATAGGAGTGAAACGGATAATATTGAGGCTAGGTTCACTTAGACTGCAGGAGTCAAGCCTTAAATACCTATTTAACTCCTCATCTCTAGAATCAAAACTTGTATAAAGCTGAAAGCTTGTGTACATAATGCTTGACTAGTGAGGATTTTAATTTTTTTACTTTGGTGACCTTGTGATCCCTTATAAGGGCCACAGTGGCCACGCCCTATTTTTGTCTTCTTCTGCAGAACTTAAAGGCGTGGAAAGCTTAAATCTTATTAAAATTTAGTATGATCATATATATTTCATTGATGGAGATAAGATAGTCTGTTTTCGGGACAGTTAAAGTAATCATTTCAATAGTCTGTAATCCATACCCTAAAGCAAATCAATTTAAGGTGAGGTGATTTGGGGTTTAACGCGGCTTTCAAGAGTATTCAAAACAATTTAAATGAAACTACTTAAGTTTAGAAAGTTGTAGGCAAGCCCAGTTCCTTCCGATTTCTTAAATTCCGTATTATTTAGGAGTCTTTTATTTTATTTCAAAAGTAAAAAAAAATAAATGACTTTATTTTCAAGGATTATATGCTAGTCTATGATTTCGACAACTAAATTCAAATGCACGCTCGTCGTGTCCATATAGGGGTTACTATCTGTTGGAATTTATCAAATTTCTATGATGCAATGACTGTTCTTCCAGGTACCTGACGCAGAATTCCAAAATGCTGCATCACTTGTGAACGACGCTCAACATACCAACTGCTTGAACAAATACCTACATGACTACATACCAACATGTGCCGCTTTTACCACGTTGTGTTCTTTGTTGCTGTACGCCTGTATATTAGCCTCTGTATGGGTTTATCTATATCAGAGTCCTTATAATACGTTGGACGCTGCGACAAAGTTGGATTACCACTTAAAGGGAAGTTTTATGATCATCGTGCCTTCCTTGGCACTTATCATCTACATCACCGTCTTTTTTCTTCAAATGAAAATAGTTAGTATATTTTTTATGAAATATAAATGAAGAAAGGCGTTTGGTGAAAGCTTTAGCATTCTATTGCAAAAACTATTTAAGATATGATATAACTTTAGGACTTATTAATCAATTAACCAATTTCGTTGTAAATGTACACATGCGATGCTAGTTCACGTTTATATGACGAATCGAGATTTTGCAATTGACCTATTTCAGCGAAAAGCAGCTATTCTGAAGGCAACTGTCAACATGAATCGAATACTTCTACAGTTCAAGGTTCTTGCAGGAGTCAGTACTTCATCACTTTGCAATTGTTCCTCTCTCAGAACAAAGGTTTGTTATTTCTTTATCAAGTACTTACATAGATTGTAGATGGTATTAACAGTTCATGGTTCTTACTGGAGTCAGTACTTTATTACTTGGCAATTGCTCCTGACTCAGAACAAAGGTTTGTTATTTCTTTATCAAGTTCATAGATTATTTAGATGATATTAACAGTTCACGGTTATTACTGGAATCAGTACTTCATCACTTGGCAATTGTTCCTCTCTCAGAACAAAGGTTTGACATTTCTTGATCAAGCTCTTACATAGATATGCTATTAACAGTTCAATGTTCTTGTTTGAGTCAGTACTTCATCACTTGGCAAATGTTCCTCTCTAAGAACAAAGGTTTGACATTTCGTTACCAAGTACTAATACAGATGGTAGATGCTATTAACAGTTCAAGGTTCTTACTGGAGTCAGTACTTCATCACTTGGCAATTGTTCCTCTCTCAGAACAAAGGTTTGACATTTCGTTACCAAGAACTAATACAGATGGTAGATGGTATTAACAGTTCAAAGTCCTTGTTTGAGTCAGTAGTTCATTACTTGGCAATTGTTCCTCTCTCAGAACAAAGGTTTGACATTTCTATGTCAAGTTCTTACATAGGTTTTAGATGCTGTTAACAATGTCAAGGTTCTTACTGGAGTCAGTACTTCATCACTTGGCAATTGCTCCTCTCTCAGAACAAAGGTTTGTTATTTCTATACCAAGTACTAACACAGATGGTAGATGCTATTAACAGTTCAAAGTCCTTGTTTGAGTCTGTACTTCATCACTTGGCAATTGCTCCTCTCTCAGAACAAAGGTTTGTTATTTCTATACCAAGTACTAACACAGATGGTAGATGCTATTAACAGTTCAAAGTCCTTGTTTGAGTCTGTACTTCATCACTTGGCAATTGCTCCTCTCTCAGAACAAAGGTTTGTTATTTCTATACCAAGTACTAACACAGATGGTAGATGCTATTAACAGTTCAAAGTCCTTGTTTGAGTCAGTTGTTCATCACTTGGCAATTGTTTCTCTCTTAGAATAAAGGTTTGACATTTCTATATCAAGTTCTTACATAGGTTTTAGATGCTGTTAACAATGTCAAGGTTCTTACTGGAGTCAGTATTTCATCACTTGGTAATTGCTCCTCTCTCAGAACAAAGGTTTGACATTTCGTTACCAAGTACTAATACAGATGGTAGATGCTATTAACAGTTCAAAGTCCTTGTTTGAGTCAGTTGTTCATCACTTGGCAATTGTTCCTCTCTCAGAACAAAGGTTTGACATTTCGTTACCAAGTACTAATACAGATGGTAGATGCTATTAACAATCCAAGGTTCTTGCTTGAGGATAATTTTCAGGATAATGTAACTCGTTTCTTGGCATAACAATACAACAAGTTTATGAATGCGAATATCCAAAAGATTCGAAACGTTATCTGTGTGAAATGTTCTCCCTTAACTGCTACATCATCGTTCTATCATGTAATCCGATTATTTCTACAACCACACTGTCTTCTTTCACATTGTTGCTGATAAAACGTGGAAGTGCTTAACTATTTTCCATATGACATATGTATCATTCATTATGTGTTTCATTGTTTTCTATTCTTGCAGGTGATGTTCTATTACTTTGATGTGCATCAATGTGAGGTAAGAACTGATTCGAGATAGATTAAATGGTTATTTGACATTAATTAATAAATAGAGGATACTAAATTACCTTCCGTTTAATTGTTTTTAGATGAGTAAATGATTTTGTATTAAACAATCGATAAACGAGTTAGATACCAAATCATTAACGATTTTTATAAAAATAATATTAAACTGAAGAACTTGAGTTTTCTGTTTATTACATGTCCGTCAATCAAAACCAAATGCCGCAACTAACGTTTTTGCGAAACGCCAACCATTGTGACGGCGCGCTTACATTTTGACGTCACATCAACACATTAATGTGACGCCTAGTCTGTCATCCAGGCTCTAAAGCAAAAATATTCTACTGATGACCAACCAAGTCTACTAAAGTATCACAAGTCAAGATCACTTAGCTTTAGGAAGTTAAAACATGAATTGTTTAAAATTATTGTCAATATTGAACCAAATACTTTTGAGATTAAATGTGTGTCTACTGTGAGGCCATACATGCATTGTGGTATTACACTAGTATTATATTGCCATATATATATATTACACGGTAACTTACACAGGCGAGTAATAAGTTGAATTAACATTAGTTTAGTCGCTAACATTCAAATTAAAAACAACTTGGACTTATTAACTATGCACTTGGCAATGATACATAGAGACTATTACCCGAGGAAGTGTGTCATATGACTTTTACGAAATGAGTGTGAATGTTTGTATTACCCGAGCGAGAGCGGGGGTTATACACAAATTTGCACGAGTTTCGTAAAAGTCATATGACACACTTCCGAGGGTAATAATTTCTTTATTACCGATTCTCTTCCATTTTACCATCGTAGAAATGTCCAAGAAACGTACCGCTTCCCTTGCGACGGCCGGCTACATTGACGTCACGAACAATGGTGTAATTAGATGCTTACAATTATAATAACATAAACAACCCCAACGCACGACAAGAGTTGTTAGATTTAAAAGATGAATTAGATCTATAATTGATCCTTGGAGAGACCAAAACCCATTAACAAAGCGGTTTACCTGGCGACAGCCCACATCATTAAAACAATCAAAACTAGACTACTTCCTCGTATCGCATAATTTGTTCCTCTCAATAACTAAAACAGAAATAGAACCAAGTTATAAATCTGACCACTCATTAATTTCGCTTACATTAAAACTTTCAGAAATGAAACGAGGGAGCGATTTCTGGAAATTCAACAATTCCCTCTTAAAAGATTCAGATTATGTACACTTGGTTAAAGGAACAATCAGTGAAACAATCAATCAATATAAATGAAATGAAATAGATCAAAGTGATGTCTTTAGTGTTGACAATCAAATGCTTTTTGAAATGATAACTCTAAGTATAAGAGGTAAAACGGTAGAATATTTTGCAAATAAGAAAAGAAAACGTGAAAAATTCGAAAAAGACATTCAAGAAAAATTAGAGATGGCTAATCTTGACTTAGACACAACAGACAGGGAGGACAAGAAAACGGAGATTCTCTCTAGTATAAATACTCTTGAAAAACAACTTGAAGATATAGTTAAACAAAAAACTCAAGGAATCACAGTTCGGTCTAAAGCTGAATGGTTAGAAAATGGGGAGAAATCAACGAAATACTTCTTGAGTTTAGAATCGAGAAACTTTGAACAAATCCATAACTCGTTTGGAAGATAGCCAGGGAGATATTCTAAATGAACAAGATAAGATTACTGAAGAAGTTAATACATGTTACAAAAAACTTTACTCAAAACATGATGTATCTAACATAAATCTTGATACATTGCTTGCCGACGCTGATGTCCCAAAGCTTTCGAAAACGGTCTCCCAGACATAAGAAGGCGAACTTTCCTATAATGAAGTACTACAAGTTGTTAAACGTCTCAAAAACGGTAAAAGTCCGGGTTCGGGCGGATTTACTGCGGAATTTGTAAAGTTCTTTTGGAATGATATTGGAAAATATTTAATAAAATCACTAAACTATGCATATACTAGCGGCCAACTTTCCATTTCCCAAAGGCGAGGAATCATAACTTGTATTCCAAAGGAAAACATACCAAAACAATTTTTAAAGAACTGGAGACCTATTTCTTTGCTATCGACTTTTTATCAAGTTGCTTCAATGGCTATTTCTAACAGAATGAAATCGGTGCTTGATGTGCTTATTAATGAGGACCAAACAGGATTTATGTCAGGCCGATATATAGGAGAAATTACCCGACAGATATACGATATTATCCAACACACTGAGGACTATCAGATACCCGGCCTCCTTTTGATGGTTGATTTCGAAAAAACTTTCGATACTGTGGATTGGACATTTATTGAAAAAACTCTTTCTTTTTTCAGTTTTGGAGAATCAATCGTTGAATGGATAAGTACATTTTATAATGGCATTGAATCCTGTGTAATTGTAAATGGTTTTGGGTCTCGATTTTTTAATATTTTTAGAGGCTGTCGTCAGGGAGATCCACTCTCCCCCTATTTATTTCTTCTATGTGTAGAAATATTAGCGATTCTTATACGAAATAATAATGACATAAAAGGTATTAAAGTAGGAAATATTGAATATCTTCTTTCACAATATGCTGATGATACAACGTGTACTCTTGATCGTTCTGAGAGATGCCTGTATGCTGTACTTCAAACTTTAAACTTCTACGCTCGTTTTTCTGGCTTAAAAGTGAACACAGACAAAACAAAACTCATTTGGATTGGCTAAAAAAAAAGATCAAAAATGAAACTATGTCAAAACTGGAATCAGGAGCCATTTAAATTACTTGGTATAACATTTTCCACTGATTTAGAAGAAATGGTTAAGATAAATTATGATAGCAACCTAAGACAATGTGAAACTTTGATGACAATATGGTCAGCGCGTAATATATCTCCTATAGGGAAAAACACGATTCTCAAATCACTGACACTTCCAAAACTTAATCACTTATTCTCTGCACGTCCCAACCCTCCGGATGCAGCTATTGAAAAATTCCAAAAAAGTGTTTTAATTTCCTTTGGGGCAATAAACCAGACAAGGTAAAAAGATCCCAAATAATATGTAATACAGAAGATGGCGGAATTAAATGTCCAAAAATAAGCGAGATAATTTATTCTCAGAAACTAGCAATGGTAAGGAGAGCCTTTATTTCTCAATCCAAGTGGCGAAATCTATTTTTTAGAAATACTCCAACAATTAAGGAACAAAGTGTATATGAGATAATGAGTAAAGAGCATTAAACACATATTCTTTCACGTATAAGCAATCTATTTTACAGAGATATTGTAAAGTGTTGGTGGATGTTCATAGATGGACTGAATAAAGGTATGCTAACGAACGATGATATCATGTCACAACCAGTTTGGTTAAACGACAACATACAGGTTGGGCATAAAACTGTCTTTATAAAAAAAACTTAACGATATAGGCCTAAGATTTGTGAATGATTTTATCGATCATAATGGGCAATTTTGTACCCACAAATATGTTTGTAATATATACTTAGTTAATGTTAATTTCTTGGATTACTTGGGTATTATACAATCTATCAAAAAATACTGTTAGAAACAAAATATTGTCAATATGTGCAAGCTTCCGAACCCATTGATTCCCTTTCAACTGGCCAACTTACTGAAATATCCGAAAGGCTCCAAAAATTATTATAGAATATTAATGCAAAAACAAATGTTTATAAATCAACATTTTACAAAATTTTTACACATTCTCGGTAATGACATTTGTGAACTTGAACGTTCAAGTTATAATTTAGTGGCATTTAAATGCACAAAGGCTACCAAACTTCAATGGTTCCATTATCAGATATTGCATCATATTTTACCTACCAATTCACGTCTATATAAAATGGGATACGTTGACAGCGACTTATGCTGTTATTGCTTGAAAGAAAAATAGTCTATTGTTCACTTATTCTGGGAATGCATCAGTGTACGTCCAGTTTGGTATGAATTGAAAGACTGGTTGTTTACCGAAGCCCAGATAAATATAAGCATATCTTTGGAAACTGTGTTTCTTGGTTACACTCAAAGAAACAATTATCCTTTAAATATAATCATAATAATTATCAAAAACCTCATTTTTAACAGACGAGCACAGCACAAGAAACCAGACTTTAATGATATCAAACGGGAACTTGCCAAATCCTATGAACTAACAAAATATGCAGCAACAATATCTTCTGATGTTAATAACTTCAACAAGTTTTGGTCAAGCTGTCATTTATTGTTCAGATAAACTCATTATATTCCTTTGATGTATGCGCAACTCTGTAAAATGCAACAAAAATAAAAAATTATTAAAAAAAAACAACGAACAATGGTGTAATTACGTCACAAGCGAAAAAATATGGGAACTCGCGCTACAACAATCGTTGCTAGGCAAAAGTGATATGTGCGCTAGTGCTCATATTGAAAATATGTCACTACTTATTTTCAACCATATGGGTAATAAACCGTATTACATTAGTGGAAAATATCCAACCGACAGTTTAATTATCGTGTCATATTCACTGTATGGAGTGGTTGTAACATGTAATGCAATTTTTTAAAATTGATTAAGTTATAGTTAAAAGGTTTAAAATGGCACGCTATCATTCTCGTTATAAACTGAATCTATCAATTGTTCATGTTTTATTTTGTGTTTCAATGAATTAATTAGCCCAGTGGTTATGGTATTTGTCGTTTTAACTTGCAGGCGCATCTGAAAAACTATATTTCTGGATTGGAAAATACATTATGTTCAGAGGTAATATGCTTTCAGTTGATATGTATGTATGTATGTATGTATGTATGTATGTATGTATGTATGTATGTATGCGTGTATGCGTGTATGCATGTATGCATGTATGCATGTATGCATGTATGTATGTATGCATGCATGCATGCATGCATGTATGCATGTATGAATGCATGCATGCATGCATGTATGCATGTATGTATGCATGCATGCATGCCTACCTGCCTGCCTTTGGTTTTTGTTCTAACTAACCATATAGAGTTGTGCAAGAGGTATATGGACAAAAGATTTTAGAGTGTAGATTAAATGACGTCATGGCGCTTACAAACAGCCAATAGAGAAATGAAACCCTTTCGACAATTGATAAACTCTCTGCGAGCCGCGCCCGTTGTTTCTGAACTATACTGATAGTGGTCGACTGAGCATTGCACAGGACCATGTGCCATCACTTTATAAGTCTAAATACGATTCCACGATAAATTTCAATGTATCTATTGGCTGTTTGGAAGCGCCATGACGTCAGTTTAAAATCCTTTTGGTCATATTTCTTGTGCACAACTCTGTATAATTAGTTAACAATACAAGTTGACATTATGTTGTCAACGTAGCTAATGTTGTTGAATGGAAACTGTTTCCTTATCCAACCATTATTGTATAAGGATATATTCATGTAAATAAATTTTGACGAAAGGAGCGCGCTTTGCACTGTTGTTTGGAGCTGCTCCAAATGTAATTTTGATTCATTTAAGGCAGCTTAAAGTGACACAGAGTATCTTTCTTAAAATTTGTTTTGGTTTTGATAAGCTGCAAAATATCTTATGTGCTGATTGAAGTTCATATCTTGCGAATATATCCATTTATGCATAAAATCTCTAAAATGCTTGATTTTATATAGAAATCAAGAAAACATCTCAAATACGTTTAATATTCGAAATTATGCATCCAATTAATCTACCTATTAGCCACAATACCTAATAAACACAATCGAATCGAATAGATCTTCCTGTCAGCTTATGACAAAGTTTCAAAATTACGTTTGGCGAATTTGCGCGCGCCACTCGAGCCATATTGTCCGGTTTTCGATCAAAATCCCGACTTTGAATGGTCGTATTTTCGCTCTAATGTACTTATTGACCTTTAACTTGTTATTTTCAGTAATAGTAAGTGGTTCCCGATGCAATAACATCGATTTCAAAATTTGACATATGTGATCCAATCAACATAATATGTGTCTCTTTAAGATTGAAATCGTCCTTGCATGTGTCATTTTTCGGCGAGAACATGAAATGCTTTGAATTTATATATATATATATATCGCCACATATGCAATTGAGGTCCGTATTGTAGCCAAATGATATGACCTAAATTACGGAGTGGCTCTTGTGATGAATGAAAGCAGAATGCAGAAGCAGAAGAAGAAATTTCATCGTGATCGAACAATGCGTTTAACTGCAAGGCACGCAAGTGATTCACTGCATTTAATATCGTAGTTCCCTCATTTTTGTCGGTATTATATAACAGAAATACAGTAATCGAAACCCACAACTTTGAGTCAAAATATTATGCAATCATAGACTGGTGATGAAGTCAATACCTGTTTTATAGACCCGAGGAAAACAATATTGACCGAGGACGAAGCCCGGAAATTGAACTCGCAAAATAAAATATTGATATTTTACGTATATCAAATCTATGTTACAGGAATACAGCAGGGCTCTGATTGTCAACTTCAGCGGAAAATACACCACAGACTATAAAGAGGGCAAACTGATGTATCAAGTCGGTTGGGTAACCAGACACGTTCGCCATGTCAAGTGTTTGTGTCAGTATATAGAAGAGCAACTCCCTCAAGAAAATTTGAAGGAGTTTTGTGAGAAAAAAGTAAAACTATCTCCCAGGGTTATAGTATAATGTGACAGGGTGAGATATAAGCATTCCTACTGCCGGGTTTTGGCCAGGGGGATATCTCTTTGGTCGAACAGGTAGAGTGTAGGACTCTCAACCCGGAGGTCTCGGGTTCGAATCCCGGTGGAGGTGGTTTCAAAATCACTTCTGTTACAAAAAGAAGACATCTACCAAGACGCGTGTTGAAATAACACCCTTCTATTCTTAGACTCCTGATCATTTGGACATGTTGATGTCACAAGGAGAGAGTTTGTTATTGAATAAATGCAATATTTGACAACTCCATTATATATAGGGATAAGTTGAATTGTTTCTATATTTGACATCCTTTATTAATATATCTGTATATATTATAGGAAAAAAGGTGAAGAAAGTTGCAAGTAAAGTAATTGTAGATATGTACAATAAAATCTTCAGACAACACTTGCTGTAGGTATCATTTTAATGATGACTTGATGCGTCGCATTTCGACCTGTTAACAAGTCTTGTTAACAGGTCGAAATGGGACGCATCAAGTCATATTTAAAATGATACCTACAGCAAGTGTCGTCTGAAGTATTTTATTGTTCATATTTATATATTGTATATACATCATACAAAATTGATAAATATTCCATATTTAGGCAACCTCATCTGAGTCTGATTAAAATCGACTCTTATTCGAGGAAAAAAGAGTAAAAATATTATATCTAGCGGGGTTCGAACCTCACCCAGCCCGGCTTTCCTCTCATTTACAGAGGATATTCCGAATTGTTCGAGCCCCAATAGAGACATTATTGTTTCAACTTTTATTCCTCGGAGCACGGTCAGACTGATTCAGCACTATATTGCTATCACGTAACTACCGAGAGATTCTGTTTAATAATGATAAGATTGAAGAGGAAAAATACGTGTGACTTAACTTTCCCTCGATGAATGTGAGAGAGAATATCTGATAGGTACATCCAATATGTTTTATCACGAATTTTTAAGCTTTGGTAAGTTAAGGAAAGTTAATATCTTTCTTTATCATATAATGGAGGGTGTTATCGATGCAATAAATCTATCTGATAAACTTGGTATCCGATTGCCTCAAAATCTGATAAAGATGCAAATTAGGTCAAAACACGAACTATGTTCTTAAAACTCCATGCATGTCATGCGAGTCCTAAAACGGTCACTAACCATTGATAACGTCGTCGGGAGTTTTCAGGTTTTGTGTTTCTATCGAATAAAATATCGTACAAAATCCGTCAGGGTAAACTTATCACGCATTCGTATTTTAGAAATCATAACTTGGTTTTCCAAGCATTTCAAGTTGTTTTCATCGTTGGTTTAAAAAATATAACGATATGTAGCTAACAATATCGAAAAAAAAATGTGCTTCTATTTTCATGAATAACATAGGCATAGATATGGCTTTGACCGTGACGGTTACCAACTTATCAGCAAAAACAAATCATATTCTAGTGGTAGTACAGATTATCTAGTAGTGGAGTAACAAACGCAACAACCTCACCTTCGCAAATAGTCATCGTTTGGTCTAAGGATACCGTAACTGAACTGGCGTAACAATAATGACAATGCAGCTTTTCAAAATGCAGTTAAAGTTACTTCCCCTTGTCGTAGCGACGTTGACAAGTGGTTCTTACACATTTTGTGTTATAAAAAAATACAATGTTTATTCGTGCACTCGGAATCAGACTGAAAATGTCGATAGTTTGTAGAAGACGTTTCTAACACTGTGAAAAAAAAATTCATGATGGAATATTTCTAGACTGTTCACAACTATACATCGCCGACAATATGACCTTCACCTTGGTTTATTGTGAAAGCAATTACTCCGCGAAATCTAGGTCAAACATATTTTTAGAAGGAATCATATTTTCGTTTAAATCCGTTTATTTCTAAATGATATTATATGATAAAGAAATTATTAACCTCGTGTGTTTCCGTATCATTAATATCATATAATAGGAATAAAAATATATGTATTATGCTCGCCAAAGGCTCGCATAATACAAATTTTATTCCTATTATATGATATTAATGATACGGAAACACACTCAGTTAATAATCTCTATATACTATTTTATACTATACTGTTGATATCTTTCTGATTACCCGCCAAAATATTTTGTGTTAAAGTGAAAATATATTGTACTCAAAATATTTTCCTTGTCATCATTTATCTTTTTCTTTTAAAAACAACAACGATTCATATGTTGTTTATGTATTTTACAAATGTATATTTCAAATTAAGTCTCTCATAATCCAAGTTGTAGGTTGCCTATTTTATCATTTTCAATGTTTTTGTCGTATATTATTATAAGGTAAGACTAAAATAAATATGCGTCTGTCTGGCAATCTGTAATGTGAGTGGGTCACTAAATGGTTGTCGCTTTAAAGGGGCAGTAGCACGTTTTTTGATAATTTTATATTTTTAAATTTTCACTGAAAACTGTAAGGTACTGTTAGATGTATGATTTGGACAGTGTCAAAAATCTCATTACGAAGGCCTATCACCCATAGTTAGAGGATAAAGTATGAAGATTCACATAAAATCCATTGGTGGCCATTTTGTGTGAACACCTTTTATTCGTTTTGTGTTAGAAAAAGGAATCGCATAGCTAAACTTTACGTTTTATATTTGAATTATTACTACTCCATTTAGTTTAAATACATTGTCTTTCAATTGGAACCATTAATTTTCATTTTCCAGACATCATCTCATATTCCCCCTAAAAACGTGCTACTGCCCCTTTAAAGTCTTCCATATACTAATCCATAAGTTGTTGGTACACGTAGTCTTGCCCGCTATCAGTATAGTTCAGCAACAACAGGCGCAGCTCGCTTGATAATCTGGGAGCTTGAAGGGTTGATTCCCTGCCCTACACTGAGACATGGGTTGAGAAACTTGTGGTGACACCGTGTGTAAGTGACTGTGTTTAAAGTGTGCCCCTATCCACCCAGCAGTAATTGGGTACCTGGTATGATACGATGGTACTCTGAATTTGAACCTCGAGCGCCTGACAGGCGACCGGTTGTATTCTCCTCATGGAGTGTCCAGGGGTAAATTACAAACTCCTCAGACTAGTGAAACGCAACAACGAACCCCTGTGATAGGCTTACGAGTTTTGAAGAAGTTCTCAAAATTTAATTCATCAGAGTATGATACTTATATTGTTATGACAGTTCGATTCACTTAGAGTCCTTAAACAGCTTTTCAATATGTTTATTTTGTCAGAATGTATGGAATTGGACTTTTAATTTAATAAATATAAGATGTTATCATTATAAAAAACTTCATTGAAATCAATTTGTGTATGCATATTAACTGTATGACAAGAAACAGGGAAAAAAGACAGTTTTCACTGTCCTATCTCGTCTAGTTAAGTTTTAAATGACAAATTTTAAAAGACTTTTTTTTCAAAAACGTGACCGGATATTTCTTTTAATTTCATTACCTAGATAAGGTTGCTGATGAAAACACGAATCAACCCTGTGGTTGAAACTATCTTTCATTTCATATGGTATCGTTTCTTTTGCCCCTGAGTGTATTCTGCTTAGGCTCCAAGATCAAACATCACTAGGAAGGTAAAAGGTACATTGATTTATCGTTCAATTATCAGTTCAATTATCAGCTTCACGTTTCCATGAATCATGTCTTAAAGGTGGCGTTTTATTCGCGGTTCAGTATATGAAATACAACTATCAACTTATCAACTATCAATATCACCGAGAGAGATCAGTGCCTGTACAATACTATTCCATTTACATGTGTTACCCTCTGTAATCTTCAGTGGTTTCAATATCAATTATTACACTTTATATTGCCAGTTAACTATTTACTATGTAAGATGGGATATATAGAATCTGACCTGTGTAGTTACTGTAAAATTGTCCCAGAAACCATTTTTCATCTGCCAGAGTTCCGAGCGGTCCAAGCAGAGATTGCCAAATAGTATTACTTAGCCAAATATAATGCCATTGTAAATGAAAACCTATCTATGTTTATAAATATTGGTCAATGTGTAACAAGTTGTTAATGTAGACCCATGTGCTGTTTCTATTACATCAACCATGTGTAACCAAACAATGCAACAAAAATAAAAAGTTATAAAATTCTCCCTCTGATCACCTTACTACAACCATAGTGTCGATACACTCACGTAATTATATAAGTTACATACAGTTTTACAATGAGCATCCACAATCAACATTGTTAACATAATTAATTTGAAAGGTGACCATCTTGTTTTTCTAGATGCTAGTGGTAGCATATATAGTCACAGGGGTTCGAATCTCGGAGTGAACAATACAATAAAAAATAGAATTTCAAAACCTG
This sequence comes from Steromphala cineraria, assembly GCA_916613615.1. NCBI lineage: Eukaryota > Metazoa > Mollusca > Gastropoda > Trochida > Trochidae > Steromphala > Steromphala cineraria. The sequence continues at coordinate 55,721,922 of OU744732.1, read as the reverse complement.
GATGTTTTGCACTTACATATCGTTTTCATATGCTGAGAAAAACCTACATTTCAAATTCGAACGAAATCGGCCAAGATATAGAAGATTTTAGCGTAAATCTCGATCTATTCTGAGTAGATAGTATTGATAATATCTGTCAGAAAGTAATCAAATACAGACAAGCCAGTATTATCGAGTTACTTCAAGGAATAGGCGATAGTTTGAACCTTGAATCTTAGTCTAATGAAGCAATTTTTCAAATCAAACCTTTTTACTATTTATGATACTTTGACAAAAAATGATTTTATTTGTAGGATTGGTTTGCAGCGAACGAATTTTAAAGGGGCAGTAGCATGTTTTATTAAGAATATAAGGTAATGACAGAAAAATGAAAATGAATGGTTCCAATTATTAGACTGTATTTAAGCTAAATGAAGCGTTAGTAAATCAAATAAATAATGTCAAGTTCAACCATTAGATTCCATTTCTTACAGAAAATTAATTAACGGTGTTCGCCAATGGACTTTATATGAATCTTTATAATTTGTTATCTGACTATGGATGATTGGTTTGTGTAATGAGATTTTTGACATTCTCAAAATAAAACATTTAGCATTAACGTAAAGTTATAAGTAAAAGATATAAGATATACAATTTTCAAAAAACGTGCGTCTGCCCCTTTAACATGTAAATCAATTCAGAGTAGATTGACCAACAATCAAATACTAATGTATCACATATGATTCGATACACTAATAATTACAATTGAATTGCCTTTTAACAAAAGACTGAAGCTGTTCATTTGCAGCTTTATCAAACATCATATTCGGCATATTTCACGGCAAATCTGTTTTTTTTTAATACATTTATCTTTTAAGATTGTATATACATGTACATTTGAAAGAGGGCACAGTGTGTTTTACAAAATGAACCTTGATATATCCCACGAGTAAATGGAATTGAAAAATGCTTGAAGAGCCACTCCGGAAGTTATCAGGGGTCATATATTTTATGCCAAACTTTGCCAATAATGTGTATGTTATGGATAATCCATGAGGCATTCTCTCCCTACAGAGGCAGATCAAGTCATGAAATGTTGATACAGCCTCTGTTATATTACGCCGAAATCCCTGGGTTCCGTCAGTTTCCCCTGGCGGAAAAACATTGCACCACAATCCATTTGAATTTCCTTATCAAATGACAAGGATTCTCCCATGGAAAGGGTGGTTCAAATCACAATGCCTTTGCCATCATTTAGTAGCCAAAATGATTTAAGAACAGCGTCGCTGATTGCACACTTAACTTTGCCTCCAATCAGGCGTCTCACATTCTATCCCACAAAGTCGGCGTAATATAACAGAGGCTGTATCAACATTTCATGACTTGATCTGCCTCTGTGGGGAGAGAATGATTGTCACCAAAGAAATTAAAAAATTGTACAGTCCACTTCATAGAATTCTAAAATCATCACTTTGGCTCCTGAATTATGGCAAAAGCATTGTGATATGAACCACCCTTTCCGTGCGAGAAGCGTTGTCATTTGATAAAGAAATTCAAATGGATTGTTGTGCATTTTTTTCCGCCAAAGGAAACTGCCGGAAGCCACGAATTTCGGCGTAATAGAACAGAGGCTAAATCAACATTTCATGACTTTATCTGCCTCTGTGGGGGGAGAATGGGTGACAATTGGCAATCCTTTCGAGGAGGAAGTCTTTTTCTGAAGGATGACGCCTGCAAAATTACGTTTACGTGATTGTCCGGTTATGATCAACAATTTTGGTTCGATCTTCTAATGGTTGGTCGCAAAATATTGCTAAAAATAGCAGGAATACAGTAAACGTGCTTTTAAAAACATTGAAGTTTTTTAATGGGTCCTTTGGTGAATGGGTGAAATATACATATGCATACATATGATGAAGTCTGATAACGTAGTACTTATTGTCCATGCTATTTGGCTTTAATAAATCAGAATTGATACATTTATCGTTATGGTTCGCAGGAGGTTTGTCCCGAGAGATTATGGTAGATTACTAATGTAGACTAGCCCGGCGTGGGCGGTCACGCTCTAGTAACTTTTCAAAGCTTTATCCTGTCAATTTCGGCGGTATTCTCTAAATTAGGTTTGAAATGCTTAATAAAAGCCTAATTAAAGTGTTTATTGTCTCTATTATATGTTCATTGCATTATAAAATTTTGTGGAGCAAGAAGTGTGCTGTATGTGACTATACCCACTTATGCTTGAAAACATTCTCTGTCAGACTACATATACCATATTCGAATGTTGAAATTAATGATGAATTGTACACCACCACGTACTAAGGTCTGATAGAAGGATAACTCAAGCAAGCTGCCGAATCTAGTCACGTGATCTAGGGGCGACACGGAAGTAAACAAAACCACATCCCACCTCGAAAACTATGAGAGACATTCAGCCACAAATTCTCGTTTTCTTAACTGTTGTGACAATAGTGCTGTCACGCAGCCCGGAAGATGCACTTAAGGGATGCACCGCTCCATTTTTCCTCCCGAATCTTCCCTATTTAGTAGTATGGGATACACCGTCAGGGTCGTGCAGTAGACAAGGAATAGATCTAAACCTCACCGCCTACGGAATCGTTACCAACAACCCTGAAGGCTTCCAAGGTGGAAACATGACCATATTCTACAACATAGGCGCATGGCCGATTATCGATCGTAAAACTCATGAAATGGTGAATGGCGGGTTGCCACAGGTACGTCACATATATATATTTTATGTGCGCTTCGACTGAATCTCAGTCTCTTTGACCGTTGATTCACCCATGGCAATCTGGGGGTTAATGATGAATTCATTGCGTCTCCTTGGCAAGACGAATTTTGGTGCATTAAAGGGACAGGAGCATGTTTTAGGCTATTAACATGATCTTACGAAAACTGAAATATATGTTACCAATTGCAAGACAAAAAATGATGTTATAGAATAAAATGAAATGAAATAAAGGTGTTCACACAAAAATTGCCTCAATTGGACTTTGCTCGAGGTCGATACTGAATGAACGTAATTCTGTTACTATTGGGGTAATGTTGAGTAATGAGTAATGTTTGACCCTGTAGCATTTGGCAGGAGCATATTTATTGTGAAAAAAATACAAAATTCATATTGCACGAAAAGAGTACTGGTTAGTGTTTTAAGTCACGTTTGCCAATACTTATAAAGCAAGTATTTTCTTTCAACAAATACTGCCTACAGTATGATTTTAATGCTAATCAGTTTACTGCGCCAATAACAAAGACTGACGTAACAATTCTGATCGAAATCCAGACAATATTACCGGCGTCATTTTGAAAAGTGCTTTTGATTCGATAGCGTTTGAAAGATTTTCTTACTAGTTTCCATGAAAATGGTACTTGTCGTTAAGACTTTAACACACAAATGATTTAAAGGTTATTGTTCGATTTTGATTTTAAACTAAAAATTCTCATCCACTGCAAAATATTTCCATCTAAAGTGAATTTACGTCGTGAACCAGGATAGATCAGGTCCAGGTATTCGTAAACCCCCTCTAAAAATCTAACCGAAGGCATAGAAAAAGACCGGTCAGTGTATCTACAGTACATGCTTACCTCCTGTCCGATGCAGTTAATCAGCGAACCAAGCATTCGGGGAACGCACTTATCAATAATGTAAACAGTAAACAAAAACCTTATATGCATGTGTTCTCCTTCAGGGTTACAGGACAACGTTAAAGGGACAGTAGCACTTTGTTTTTGAAAATTTCATATTTTAAAATTTGAACTGAGACTTTTACGTTAATGCTAAATGTATCATTTTGATAATATCAATAATCTCATTACACAGACCAATCATCCATAGTCAGAACAAATTGTTAAGATAACATGAAATCCATTTGCGGCCAGATTTGTGTGAACACCTTTAATTCATTGTGTGTAAGAAAAAGAAATTTAATGGCTGAACTTAGCATTATATATTTGATATATTACTGCTTCATTTTTTCTGACATCACCTTATATTCCCCGTTAAAACGCACTACTGCCCCTCTATGGATAACTTGTATAAGAATTCCAAAAGTTTTGTGTCATTGGTTAATTGTCTATATTTTAAAAATACTGTCTTCCTATTGATATAGTCATTTAGTTCATCTTCCCATTTATTACATACTGTTGGAAACTTACGTGAAGAATCAGATAGGTTACCGTAAAATAATCTTGAACCTTTAAAAGGTTTTATGAGATCAGTCCAAGGGGAATGTATAGGCAAGTTGCTTATGGTTGAGGGTTCAGATGTTTGGATGGCATCTTTCCATTTTTTGGGGGAATACTTAGGATGACACGGTTTAGATCAAGTACCGTGATCTTTACATTAAATTTTGCTTTAAACTCTGCAGATGTAATAAAACCAGAACCTCGGCAAATATCAATAACATGGAATATTCCTTCTTTGAGCCAATTATTGATAATCAAATTTGAATTTATCTATATGTCAAGCATCAAGTGCATCTTTTAAAAACGGGTTTAAAATGTTGTATTTTTTTCTAATATTCGCCCCTAACATGAGAATATGATGAATAGGAAAGCCAGCTAGACGATAGTTTGATTTTAATAGGTATCTCTTTAAACAAGAAATTGTCAAAGAGTCACTATATGTTTTTACATTAACAATCATAAGACCGCCAATGTCACATTTCAGCATAAATTAACGTGTTTTATCTTGTCCCGTTTACCATTCCAAATAAAATTGTAAAATAAGGTATTCAAGTTTGTAATAAAATCTTTAGGTGGATTTGGTAGAGAAGAAATTATGAGAACAATAGTAGATAAAGCCAATGTCTTGTTAACAGTTATTTTACCTATTAATGCTAAATTTCGTTTTCCCCAATTTAAAAGAATTCTCTTTGTGTCTGGTTTTAGTGTTTATCACCCAGAGGTTTTCTAGGTCATCAGTTAGTTTTATTCCCATAACATCAAAATTATCAGTATGCCAATCAAGCTTAATAGAGGGATAGAGTTATGTTGCTGCCAGCCATAAACTTAAAAAAAAAAAAAAAAAAAAAAAAAAAAAAAAAAAAAAAAACTAATCCAAACTGCTTTTGCTTTATCCATATTTATTTTGAGACCTGACATTTTATAAAATTTCACGAGAGTTTTCATTGCTTCGGAATCATCTAGAAATAATCAGCCTATTGTCCGATGAAATGTTCAATTTCGTTAAGAACAATGCCTTTTATGTTTGCGTTATCTCATATCATTGTTCCAAGTATCTCAGGACAAATAAGAAGAAATATGGGGAAATCGGATCACCCTGCCTACATCCTCTTCCATTTTCAAAAAAACGTTGATAGCTGTCAGTTTTAAATAATACATGATGAAGCATTTGATACTAGAATCTTTACCCATTTCTAATGTTATTCCCATAACCAAAACTTATCTAAAACCATCATCATAAATTGTTTGGAGACGGTATCAAAAGCTTTGTCGAAATCAATTAATAGGCCTTTTTCTTTGGTAGTTTAGTTTCGAACATGATGTCCTAAAGACGTCGAATATTTTCTAAGTTACATCTTCTTTGGATGAAACCTGTTTTGTTTTCGTGAATGAGAATATAAAGTGCTTATTATTTATAAATACAAAACGTTCAGGAGGGAGATAGGGCGCCAGTTTTTGAGGAATTGTCAATCTTTACCTGGTTTAGGAAAAAGAGAATACTAAACGACGTCCCGTTTCATAATATTTTTATTAAATGAGTGAATGGGTTGGTATTTAACGATCGAAAGCGAGAGCATGAATGATAAGATATGAATAATTGCAGCATATAAGTGATATATTGGAACTAATATTGAAAATGTCCTCTGTGAAAAAATCAAGCCTAGCTTGTTGTCGAGGGTTTTTTTTACCACCAGGTATATTTTCTTATATCAATCTAAAACGATTTGTCTAGCCTTAGGGTTATTAACATTCTTTTAGTTTTAAGATCTATCGAGGGATCTAAAACAAGGTTCCAATCTCAACAGATTGCAATTGAATCATAACCAATGTCAATATTTTTATTGAATAAGTCTATGTAGAAAGGAAGTGTGTCCTAAATTGGTCCATATAAGTTAGTAAGAGTAAATCTTATGCCGTCAACACTAATATCTAAATGATATAATTTCCATTTTCATCTTTTGAAATCTTATGTATTTCATTTTCACAAGTGTTGATTAATAGAGTAGCTAGAGTTTGACTTGAAAGGTGAAATAACACAATCTAAACCCCATTCATTTTTCATTATCTGTTCATGGTCCGTAGAAACATGGATATCTTGCAAACATATCATAGAGAATTTCTTTCTTCTATAAATATTCATGACCTCTTTAAATTAACATAGTTTGTAAGTTTCGAATCGAGGATAAAACTGTCTAATAAAGAGACCGATTTCGTTACAGACAGGTGATTTGCACAACCATCTACTGCAAGAAACACGAATCGTCAAATCGACAATACAAAGTGCAGATTTTAACGGCCTGTCGGTGATCGACTTCGAAGCATGGCGTCCCCACCTTCCCTGGAACTTTGACGCCCTGTTGCGGTACCAAACCAAGTCGAGGGAGCTAGTTAAGAAGGAACATCCCACATGGAACAATTCCATGGTAAACACAGAGGCAATAGCACAGTTTGATCGGGCCGCTAGGTAGGCTTAGGCTTTCCTGTTTTTTTATTTATATGGCATGTCATTTATTTCAGAAAAATGGTCCCTAATTTTATTATTTTAAATATAAGTTATGTGGGAAAGAACTGTTGCTATGAGAGTGAATTTCTTTATAACTTTGTTAACAACAAGCTTCATTCTAACAGTAAAATATACTAAAATGACCGGTGAATACCTAGCAACCGTATAAATGTTAGCGGCAATAAGGGGAATCAGGCAGTAACGTTATTTCCTAGGCATTGAGCTACTGCCTAGGCAGTAACTTATTGCCTAAAAATGTCAGGGAATAAGCTTACTGCCTAGATATTTGTGGGTGAATTCTGCTTATTGTCTTAGGCAGTAGTGCTACTGCCTGAAGACATTTAATATATTATCAATTATATTTATGATCATAAAATAAAATTATTTGTAAAAAATCAATTTTTAATAAATATAATATCTTTGTCAAAAGTAAGATTGTTTGGTTGGGTTAAAAGCAGACAATTGAAATTCAGCTAATTGTTTGATTGAGAGGGTGAGCGAACTCACCAATCAGGCCTGAATAGATGAGTGAAGCTTGGGTGTCATAAATAGAGATTAATACCCAAGCAGAGATGTCATATTGTTTTTACAACACGAGTGACTGTTAAATGATATTTTCCCGAGCGAGAGCGAGGGAAATATCTTTTTACAGGCACGAGTGTTGTAAAAACAATATGACATCTCGCGAGTGTGTTTATTTCTTTATTATCCATAATGTACGAAAGCCAGAATTCCTAATATTAGAATTTTCAAAACATTGTCAATGCTGAAACAAATCAGGTCAGCGCGTATGAATACATCTGAAACTCAACGGTTAAAAGATTTATTGTGTAGCGGCAGTTTCAAACAGCAATACTCAAACGGAAATATTACTATTTTGATGTTATCTTTATATCAATTTAAATATAATCACATATCAAGTTAAGCAGAATTTACTTGCTTCTTTATTAAAAATCATATCTTTAGTGTCAAAGTTAGGCAGATGAAATGACACGTCTGCTCTGATTCACCCGTCCGCTTGTCAGTGTACACGACCTTGCTCGTGCTGCACGCTTTTTGCGTGCTGCCCGGAAGCACTCGGCCGCACTAAAGTAAAAGGTCGGGTAGCTCGTTAAGTAGTCCCACATTCCGATGTCACGTGGTCTTCTAAACTGACCAATGGAATTACCGCTAGGGTTTATCACACATGTGCAACATATCGTGTTTTATGTCATGACTTATTTCATCACATATGGATAATAAAAGAATGTTAAAACATTCTGGCCATTATTAAACTAAATAAAACAAGCCTTTCTTTTTGATAAAAATGTTATATCAATTTAATATGTTTTGACAATTTGAACTTTATAACACTTTAAATGTACTTACGTAGTAGCGTTACTCCCTGGTCAAAGTTGCAGGCAGTAGTGTTATTGCCTAAGGCATTAACGCTACTGCCTGGTTAAATAAGACTTTCTCCTTATTGCCTAGGCAGTGTCTTATTGCCTAGGAAGTAACGTTACTGCCTCTTTCTCCTTATTGCCGCTAACATAAACACATCTTGAAATAGCTCAATAGTCTTATTCACCCATATAACTTCCGTAACGCAATTATTTGCCCCAGTTAAAATTATCAAATGTTCTACTTATATGCAACGTCATTTCACAATATTGATATGTTTTGCTTCTGAAGAGGAAGTCGAAAATGCACACATTTACCGAGGAACGGACATACGCCGGACATCATGCCAATGCCATAAACCCATCGGACCTGTAAGGCCTGATGAGCTAAAACATGTATACTATCTTGTAACTTGAGAGGGAAAATCCAAAATGTAGTTTCAAAATTTGATTTTGTTTTCAGAGCCTATTTTGAGTCGACCCTTCAACTGGCGAAGCAGCTGCGACCAATGGGATACTGGGGTTACTATGGTTACCCAAGATGCTGGGGAAACAGCAAATCAAACGTTTGTCCTTCCGGAACTCCAAATGCAAATGACAAATAGTCAGTATATTGCCATTATCGAAACTTAATATACTATTATAAATATTTTCGTCTTCACTATCCCTTTTAAAGGGGCTATAGCACGTTTTAAAGGGGGATGTAAGGTGATGTCAGGAAAAATGAAAATAAATGGTTCCAATTGAAAGACGATGTATTTAACAAAATGAAGCAGTATTAAATCAAATATCAAATATAAAGTTCAGCCATGCGATTCCTTTGTCTTACGCAAAATGAATTAAAAGTGTTCACACAAAAATGGGAGCCAATGGAATTTTTTGGAAACCTTACAATTTGTTCTCTGACTGTGGATGATTGATTAGTGTAACGAGATTTGTGACATTATCAAAATGTTGACATGGACATTCCGGCCCCCACACCATTAATCATGAATTCAGAACACTGGAAGTAAACAAATCCACGCACATCGTGTATGTTGCACGCACTTTATCATCATAACTCGCCATGATGTTTCCCAAATTGTCAAATATCGATATAGACTGTAAAAAGCACCTAAGTTACTGATTTTGGATATAGTGTTGATGAGTAAATTTCCAAATGTTATTAAAATGTATGGAAAACGACATTGAACTTTTATTTGGAAATGACTCCCCTTCTACATCGTGGATTATGTGTAACAATAACACGGATTTTCAATATACTTCACAGTTTAAGCTGGATGTTCAGCCAAAGTACGGCGTTCTACCCCCGGATTTACACAAACAAAGGGACTCCGCTTCCAACACGTCATCTTGAAGTACGTCAGATTGTCAACGAAACTTTACGTGTGCAGGTGAAATGGTCGAGTCTAAACACTCCAGTCATGCCCTACACTCGAATAGAGGACTCCGCCACTGACCTCTTCAACAAGGTTAGTATGTGACCAGCGGTGAGCCTACTCATATTGTACACATAAGAAGCGGCAATGTTCCATATGTGCACATGTGTACTTATCAGTTTAGCCTTGCAACGATTGGTTCAGCATCAGTTCCCGTATTTAGGTTATGGTCTGAGTGTAGCGCGCGGGTCGTCGCAGGGGTTTTGCACTACGTTTTCTCAGTATCTTCATGCGATTGTAAATTCTCTGGGGTGTGTCATTTGTTTAAATTTGCTTGATATCAAACAGAGTGTAGCTATAGGCGGATATGACTTGGTTTTCTCTATAGGGGTATAACTATCAGTTGACCAGTCCATTCGTGATTGCTGACTCACTTAATCTAGATGTTTTAACCAGTTTTGCCATGATTTGTTCATTACCCGACTAATGTGTCGTTTCAGGATGATTTAGGGGTCGCTTTAGAGGAACCTGCAGATATGGGAGCTTCCGGTGTAGCGATCTGGGGAAGCTCAGGTTTCTTCCACACCCACACGTATGCGCAGTGTCAGAAACTGAGGGATGATATCAAAAACGTTGTAGGTCCGTTTGTGAAGAACTTGACCGACTTTGCACAAGCATGTGCTCTACAACTGTGCAACAACCACGGGCGCTGTGTGAGCAAAGAATACGAGGCACAGACACAGAAGTTTCTCGCTCTCAAGCAGACGACTTCCTGTTTCCGGCCAACTCACGAATACCAGGACATCAGCAGCAGACGAGTTTTGCAGTTTGGTGAAAACCTGTACAAGAATTTCCGAAAATATGATTACTACATCTGTAGGTGTTTGGCTGGCTATCATGGAGAATACTGTGACAAGACATTATGATTTCAAAGGGCGTCAATATAACAGAGAAAACTAAATTATGAAACATTACTCTATATGTGAATTGATTTTATGCTATGTATCAGGTCTGACCTTTTACCCCACAGAGACCATTCGGATAATTTCTTCCAATGCTGCCTACCCCAGGTATACTTGGTCCATTTATTGCACTTCTAACTTTGATGGCAACCATTCGATTTCTAGCTCAGAAATGCTCACTTGTAACAGTTGCTGTGACTGGAGTTAGCCTAGGGAAGAAATTATTGATTGACTAAGAATTGTGTATACTCATACACAGAATTTAGCGAGGTGTTGGGCAAACTGACCGAGGTTCGGACACCACCGGACGTTGCTCGAATTCGGACACTTTTGATTATAAGCTGACGCAATTAACTGTGTAATTTCTCCAAGCCATTTGATTCAAAATGCTCCTTTCAATCTGTTTAAAATAACATTTTATTATTTATATTACATATTTATACTATAATCATATTTATATACCTATTAATCAACAAACTTTTTAAAATAGGGACAATTTACCTATTCACGAAATTGGCAAAATATTTGTTATATTTGTTCGATTTTGGCTCCTCGCTAGATACATTTCTCCTCGCTAGTTCCGGTGAACGGTTTTACAGAGTGCATATATGCGGGTAGGTAATCGCGGTCTGGCCATGCCAATGAAGAGTCAAATTTTGAATTATGAACTTTAGCAATGATACTTAGATAGTCATCTCACAGCCTTATATGCTCACGTTCCCTGGCATTCTATCAATTTCAACACTAGTAAAGTCTGAAAAAGTTCAATCTTAATTAATTTATATCATAACGTTAGGCCATGCGACAGTATTTACAAATATGGAAATGTCCATCTAAATGTATTTAGATTTTAAACAGCTAATCATTTTTTGGGGATGATAATTATACTCAATGACATTAGTTATTTACAGGTCCTTTACTTACCATGATTGTTATCGTTACAGGAGATATTCAATTATTTCTCCCGCCAGGGGCTCGGCAACTTTATCTGCATTAGAGAACTGTTATACACGCAGTCAGGTTTGGGTGCAATGCTACACTGAATTTCAGTGCAGTACCACCAATGGTTGCTAGTTCCAGCCGACGCTCGCAGGTTTCACAGCAATACATAGCCACAATAGTGTTGCGGGCTTTCTCCCTGTAATAATACTAGCAGCCGCGATATAAGTGAAATACTCTTGAAAGCGGTTATAAACATCACATCAACTCACCTCACATCCGATATTTCCGAAAGATTAAAACGATTGAACATGTTATGTTTGAAAGGATATGCTGTCCTAGCATTCACCCTTTCCAACAAACGACGAATTCGGGAATCCAGTCTATTATGTTTATTGGATCTCTTCATACAGGAAGATAGGGTAAAACTGAAATATACAGAAATACAATCATAAGTACAAATTCCAAAAGTTCACAAAGATATTCCTAAATTGCCTAACAATGTACGTTTCCAAAAGGTACATGAAAGTACAACAAATCCTGAATAAGTTCCTAATTATTACCAAATAAATGAATAATGAAAAAATACTGAGTTTGTTATAATATTAGATGAAAATATAAACACTATGAGAACACCAGATACAAGGGAGGCAACTCAGTAGTGATGGTTTGAAAAAGTATACTGGCAATGTGAAGATATTTTATGAACGCTTCATTTGAAGAAATTTGACAGCAGAGCTTTTCTGGCCAAAGAAAACCTAGCTCCTATATTATGAAAAAACTGCAGAAAATACAATTTGATTATTCTAAACATGATGAAATATTCCAAAATACTATTACAAATAGTGAAAATAACAATGCAAAACATTACAAATGTTCTGTTCCGGTACATGAACTAAAAAACCTCAACATTGCAAAGTTACAGAAAATATTGCCTAAAAACACACAAAAATGCCTAAATGTGATATTGAGCATGTTTTCAACAATGCATGAAGTAATAAATATGAAAATACATACACTTTGTGGGTTTGAAGCCCGAAAAAGGGAGAGAGTCCTGGCCATGCGTGTTTTCTAAACGAAGTTCCGAAACAAGAGGCACGAGAAAGGTGCTACCACAAAAATGTACCCGCAACAGGCGGTGCAAGGGAAAAAGTTACCTGTGCAAAACAGTACACTCCCCGCATAATATCTGTAACTCAGATATTACAAAAATAGAGCTATAAAAAATACAAATATACCCACATACCAAACAATTCCAAAAATTACATACAATGGCAAAATAGCTGGAAAAATATACAATAGATATCGTTTCGTAATGAGACATTCCAATATGTCACATAAGAACAGCAGCAATAAACCTACTTTTACACATCACATAAACTGGGTACCTGGAAGGACTAGACTGACATTAAGAGAACCATGTCTGTGATCGGACGGGTGAGACATGAAACCTTGTTGTTCCGAAACATTTTCACAGAAGCTTTTCTGATATGTCCATCGCTACTTTTGATGGGTTCAGTTATTACTCCTACAGGCCACTCATTTCGATGTAGATTTTTCTCACAAACTAGTACAAAGTCTCCTGTGTTAAGGTCACGTTGACCTTCCTGCCATTTTCTCCTAAATTGCAAGGTGTGAAGATAATCACGACGCCATCTGTTCCAGAAAGATTCCGATAATGCTTGTACCTGTTTCCACTGCGATTTATACAAATCTCCAAGATTGACAGTTTCAACAAAAGGACAGTCCACTGTTTGACTTGACTTCTGTGTCAACAGAATTTGTGGGGTCAAAATAAATGGTGATTCCGGGTCACTCGAAACAGGTGTAATTGGTCTTCCATTTACTATCGCAGACACTTCCGCCATGAAAGTACATAACACATCATGAGTTAAGCTCCTTGTTGATTGATTAACCAACATGTTATCAAGGATTCTGCGAACCACACCAATCATACGCTCCCACACACCTCCCATGTGTGAAGAGTGTGGCGGATTGAATTTCCATTCTGACTGGTTGTCTAATAAAAAGCTCCTCATTTGCTCATGTTCCACAGCACCTACAAAATTTGTCCCTCTGTCGGATCGAAATTCTTTAACTTTTCCGCGTATCGAGATGAAACGACGGACTGCGTTGACAAAAGACGAAGAACTCAAGTCTTCAACCACTTCAATGTGAATCGCTCTGCACACAAGACAAGTGAACAGTAGGGCCCATCTCTTACTTTGTGCTAAACCACCACGCGTTCTTCTTGAAGAGATATTCCACGGTCCAAAGGTGTCGACTCCAACAAATGTAAAGGGTGGTGAAGAAATCAGACGGTCTGGTGGCAAGTCTGCCATCTTCTGAGTTTGCAGTTTCCCTCTCACTTTCCTGCATTTAATACACTTGTAGATAAGAGAAGAAATCAATTTTTTACCTCCTACTATCCAGTAACCGGCACTTCTTACAGCAACCTCTGTGAAGTGACGTCCTTGATGATGTATCGCTGCATGGTAATGTCCTACCAAGAGTGTAGCGATGTAGTGACTTCCGTGCAGAATTAAGGGATTCTTCTCACACGTGGCAATGTCTGCGTGTCGTATCCTTCCGCCTACACGAAGAAGACCAGATTCATCAAGAAATGGATTCAGGCAAAGTAGGCGACTGTCCTTGGATAAAGATGATTTGTCCTTAAGTGACTTCATTTCTGAACAGAACTCTTCCAGTTGAACTTGTTGTATGATAAACTTTTCTGATTCCAGTTGGAGATCTACAGTGCTTTCAAGATTTTCAACCTTCCTAAACCTTCTAGCAAAACGCTTCAAAAAGGCAATTGCTCGAACAAGCTTTTTCCATTCCGAAAAACGCTGAAATCTTTCACATCCAATTCCTTCTTTCTGTATTGCTTTAGTTGTCAAAATAGAAAAATGTTCATTTGATTCCAATTCATCTTGAGATTCCTCAGACATTATGTCTTCAGTCAGGTCTTGGTCATTTCCTTCATGAGATCCAAAGGTTGGTCCTTTTAACCATAAGCTGTCACTTATCCGGTTAGTTTCCAGAGGTCTTGTGGCTGAATCTGCAGGGTTCTTGCTTGATGAAATATAGGACCATTGTTCTGAACTTGATAGCTTCCTTATCTTCTGCACTCTATTTGAGATGTAAACAGAAAATCTTCTTGTTGAGTTCTTGATGTATCCTAAGACAATCTTGCTGTCTGTGAAGTACTTCACAGAGTCAAGCGGCAAATCAAGGTGAGATGTCACAGATTCTGCTATCTCAACAGCCAATACTGCTCCACACAGCTCGAGCCGAGGTATCGTGTGTCCATGAGTTGGCGCGACTTTAGCTTTTCCATGTACAAAACCTGTATGTGTCTCTTCTGTGTTATCTGTGATCCGTAGGTATGCAACTGCTGCTATGGCTTGCTCTGAGGCATCACAGAAAACAAGTACGTCTTTCCTGGAGAGATCAAAAGAGGATGGAACAAACATTCTTGGGATTTTTAGGTTATGCAGTACCTGCAGAGAACTTTTCCATTGGTCCCATTCTTGTTCGAGTTGTCGATCCAGAGGTTCATCCCAGCTTGATTTCCCAACCATCGCACTTCGTAGAAGCAGTTTTCCATGGACTGAGACAGGGGCAATGAATCCCATAGGATCAAATATGCTATTGACAGTTGATAACATACCACGTCTTGTATACGGCTTCTCCTCCGGTGAGACTTTGAAGGTGAAGACATCATCTTCTAGGTTCCAAGCATGCCCAGACTTCTTTGCAGGGGGAGAGAATCTTTCATCAAATTCAAATCTTTTAGGTCCTTTGCCAAGTCCTCGTAGGGAAATGATTGCATCAAGTCAGTATTGTTTGAAACAATCTTGTGGAGCCTCAAATTTCCATTTTCAAAGAGTGATTTCTGTGTTCGTTTGAGTAAGCTGACAGCCTCTTCAGTTGTAGTACATGATTTCAATCCATCATCCACATAAAAGTCTCTTTCTACAAATAATTTTGTGTCTTGTCCAAAATGTTTCTCACCTTCTCTGGCTGCCTTACGCAGACCATAAGTTGCAACTGCTGGGGATGGACTATTTCCAAAGACATGCACTCGCATTCTGTATTCTGTAAGATTCTTGTTGGGATCATTTTCTTCAAACCAGAAAAATCTGAGATAATTGCGGTGGTCATCTCGGACTAGAAAACAGTGGAACATACTTTCAATATCTGCCATGAAAGCAACTTTTTCTTTCCTGAAGCGAAGTAGAACACCAAGTAGACTGTTGGTTAGGTTTGGTCCCTGTAGCAGTACATTGTTGAGAGATATGCCGTGTAAAGTTGCAGAAGAATCAAATACAGCTCTGATTTGTCCGGGTTTCTTAGGGTGATAAACACCAAATATTGGCAAATACCAGTGTTCTTCATTTGATTCTAAAGGAGGTGCAATTTCAGCATGCTTCTTGTCAAATATCTTAGTCATGAACTGGAGGAAGTGTTCCATCTTGACAGAATCCTGCTGAAGGCTTCTAACAAGAGTGTGGGCTCTTTTCAATGCTAGATGTCTGTTATCTGGTAGAGCAGGTCTACTGTGTTTGAACGGGAGAGGTGCCGTCCAGTTTCCTTCTGGTCCCATATACATATCTTCATCCATAATATTGCTGAACTGTCTGTCTTCTACTGACAGGCCAGGTTTGTCATCATCCTGAGTGAGGTTGAAAACTGGATCAATCTCCTTGACATGGAAGTTATTAGGGCAAGGTGTAAATAAAGATGTTCTTCCATTATTCCATACAATGGTTTTGTTGACATTTACAGAATCGGGCTGATGTATCTTGCCAAGGCACGTTTCTCCAATAATTACCCATCCGAGTGGTAGTCTCTGTGCGTATGGGGCTCCTCTGGGTCCAATGCGCTGATCCAACACATGATGTGCGTCGATGACATCTCTTCCAATCAGTAACAGAATCTTCATATCAGCGTCCAGGGGAGCTACAAAATCTGAAATGTCATGAAGATGATTATGGTACTTGGCCACATCTGGAGTGGGAATTTCTTCTCGCAAATCTGGTACTTGGTTGCACTCTATAAGATTGGGTATGTCGAGCTGACAATTACCATCTAGAGATTCTATAACAAGATCACTAGCTCTTCTTCCATCTGAATCAGAAACACCTGAGCATGATGTAATGGTATATGGAATCCTCCTTCCACTTGAGCAAAGACTGTCAAATAGTTCCGATTTACCAAGTGACACATTACTCTGGTCATCAAACATGGCGTATAATTTTACTGCAAGTTCTGGTTTTGATTTGGAGAAAACTCTGACAGGTATTATTTTAGCACATGACTTGCCTCCATTCCTATTCCCGCATACTTGAGTGCATCTTGATGATATGGCATCAGGCGAACTTCTCTTCTCCCCGCCATGGGCTGATGAGTTTTCAGCTGTCGTTCGGGTTGAAAGCAACTGCTGTTTCTCCATGTGAAAGAATGTTGGATGTCTCTTGCTGTGACATAAAGAACATGAAACATCTTCCATGCAATCTTTAGCTAAGTGAGAATTAGTTGAACAACATCTGAAACAATAACCTTGTTTCTTGAGAAATTCCTTACGCTCTTCATACGTACTATTTCTGAATGCACGACACTGATTCAAAGAATGTCCAGTTGAATGGTAAGGGCACTTGACTGTGTTGCTCTCATTCCGTCTGGTGAGGTGCGACTGTTGCGAGACGTCAGTCTTTCTCGCTGATACCCGTGTGCTGCTAGAAACAGAAGGCCTGGAAGAAATGATTGAGTCATACAAAAAACTTGGATCATTCCTAATCTTACTCAAATCATGAATAAATGTGACAAAGAATGAAAAAGGTGGGTATGGAGTTTTATACTGCTCCTTGTAGCGGAAAGCTTGATTTGTCCACTTATCCTGAACTCCATAGGGGAGTTTACTGACAATAGGGTTAATACCTACAGAAGAGTCAAAGTAAGCTAGAAGCTGACTATACATGGGATTCAGCTTTACTGATTCTATTTCAGACAAAAGATCAGAAAGTTCATATAGCATATTCTGGTTCTTAGCAGTGATTCTCGGAAAGTGTTCTAGTCTACTCCTCAGAGCACTTTCTACAAGTTCCGGGGCACCATATCGTTCATCCAAACGTTGCCACAGTAGCTGTAATCCTCTTGAAGGTGTGTTGACGTTGGCAGCCCTCAGACTCACAGCATGCTTGGACGAAGTTGGCCCAAGGAACTTGATCAGAAGATCAAGCTGTTCCACATCAGAAATATTGAGTTCTGCAATAACACTATGGAAGCAAGACTTCCATACTACATAGTTTTCTGGTTTATCATCATAAACTTTTAACCTAGCCATAACAAGTTCTTTCTTAAGGAATATCTGACTAAATTCTCTAGGGAAGAAAGGTTGCACAGCAGGGTCCAAGTACCGATGTTGATCCTTCCACATGGTTGACTGGGTAGGTAGTCTAGGTTGTCGGACTTCTTGTTGTTGTAGCTCTTGCTGTACGTGTGGTCCAGACTGTAGACCACTAGGCGCAGGTGGTGGCCTCTTGGAAGGTGAAGTGTTGTCTGCACACTGATCCACATAGTCCTGTATATGTTTAGATGTTGCCTGGGTCAAGTGCAAGGGGAGATCAGCTTTCTGTGAAGTGTTGTCACCTTCATATACCAGGGCCTCTGCGTCGGCGACTGCTGCTTCCTTCTCCTTCTCAAGAAGTTCGAGGTCGGCTGTAAGTTCCATACTCTCCCTCATTATCTGTGCCTGCTTCTTCTTCAAAGAGTTTTCGTGTCTAGCATACTCTGCTGCTTTCCGAGCTGCCTCTGCTTTTGCTCTAAAAGCCACTGAAGAAGAGGTACTTTTAGTCTTAGACAAACTGTTCTTTACAGATTTAGAAACAGAGGGTTGCAGTTTTCTTTGAATTAATGTCCTTAACTCAAATATTGATGCACATGTTTTGTGAAAAAGTTCAATGTGCTGTTTTAGAATTTGGTTTGCCTCTACAGCACCAGATCTTCTAAGGAATTCCTGGAATTCTTCAAAAACAGACTGGTATTGAGAATGAACATCTGTCAACTGTTTCTCAATACTAATTAAATTGTCTTTATCATCACTTAAGTCCTGTTCAAAGCATTTATTACACAAAGAAATGAGTTTCTGAATTTTAGCTTCATATTTGGCACAATTAGACTGAAAGAGTTCCTGTCCCTTTAACGTAAGAGTCCTTTTCCGTGTCCCAGGGTCCTCTTGATCCTCCCGGGCACCCTCCATGATTGATGGCTGCTGTCCGTCGGCCAGGCTCCCTCCCTTCACTACGTGATGCGGCAAACTTCTGCTTTAGTCCAAAGTTTTTACTATGCTGTCCTAGCATTCACCCTTTCCAACAAACGACGAATTCGGGAATCCAGTCTATTATGTTTATTGGATCTCTTCATACAGGAAGATAGGGTAAAACTGAAATATACAGAAATACAATCATAAGTACAAATTCCAAAAGTTCACAAAGATATTCCTAAATTGCCTAACAATGTACGTTTCCAAAAGGTACATGAAAGTACAACAAATCCTGAATAAGTTCCTAATTATTACCAAATAAATGAATAATGAAAAAATACTGAGTTTGTTATAATATTAGATGAAAATATAAACACTATGAGAACACCAGATACAAGGGAGGCAACTCAGTAGTGATGGTTTGAAAAAGTATACTGGCAATGTGAAGATATTTTATGAACGCTTCATTTGAAGAAATTTGACAGCAGAGCTTTTCTGGCCAAAGAAAACCTAGCTCCTATATTATGAAAAAACTGCAGAAAATACAATTTGATTATTCTAAACATGATGAAATATTCCAAAATACTATTACAAATAGTGAAAATAACAATGCAAAACATTACAAATGTTCTGTTCCGGTACATGAACTAAAAAACCTCAACATTGCAAAGTTACAGAAAATATTGCCTAAAAACACACAAAAATGCCTAAATGTGATATTGAGCATGTTTTCAACAATGCATGAAGTAATAAATATGAAAATACATACACTTTGTGGGTTTGAAGCCCGAAAAAGGGAGAGAGTCCTGGCCATGCGTGTTTTCTAAACGAAGTTCCGAAACAAGAGGCACGAGAAAGGTGCTACCACAAAAATGTACCCGCAACAGGCGGTGCAAGGGAAAAAGTTACCTGTGCAAAACAGTACAAAGGATATCAGGTAATATGCCATGTTCAAAGATACAAAATTAATCTCT
Organism: Steromphala cineraria; assembly: GCA_916613615.1. Taxonomy (NCBI): domain Eukaryota; kingdom Metazoa; phylum Mollusca; class Gastropoda; order Trochida; family Trochidae; genus Steromphala; species Steromphala cineraria. Next base: position 55,702,337 of record OU744732.1, on the reverse strand, counting down.
GATCTTTACTACTGATCTTATCTTCTATGTTGTTCTTGTTTTCGTACTGGTTCACCCGTACCCAAATTTTGTTTCATATCTGCGAAATCCTCAAAGAATTTATTCACTTCCAAACATTCCATGACAAGTTTTATGCCTTTACACTACTTGAATAAGTCAACTAGAATGTATGTTTCGCGGTATTTTGAATTCGTATTCATGTCTTTAAGACCTTTGTAGACATCTATTTCCTGAGATGCACCCTTGTAAAAATGCCAACATTGTTTCGTATTGACCATTCAGAATCAAATTTATAATTTATCCAACGGGTAACAATGCACTGTTCAATGCATATTACAATGTAAAGTTGACAATTCACTGTTTGTATTTTATTGGCTGACAATCACTAATTTTGTTTTTTTCAGGAGTAATGTATCATAAAACGTCTGTATCAAGTTGTCAAATCTTAATAAAAAAACTTCTTTTTTCAGTAACTTGTTTTTAACTTAGTTGTGTTACTTCCGTACTTTAAAATTCTTCTGTTTCCACAAGACTTCCCGGTAGGACTATCCGGAACTATTGAAGATGATATTGGTATCAGCGGTCCAGCGGTTTTATCACTAAAAACAACACATTTTAGGATAAAAGAGGATACACCAATCGATTTACTTACATATCAAAAGAATGCGTCTTATAATAATAATATTAGCTTTCTTATACCGCGCATATATCCATGCCCCTCCAGTTTGTAAGTCATTATAATAATAATAATAATTGCTTTCTTATATCACGCATATATCCATGATAAAGCATGTTCAAAGCGCCATGATTGTAGGGTAACATGGGGCAAGAAGCCCACTCTCAGGAAGAGCCAATGGCATTACCATCTTAACAGATGCTGGCTGCTTCTTTGAATAATATAAGATTTGTGCATCCGCAATTAATAACAGATTTGTTTCAAACTAAATGTCTACAATTTATTGCAGTTACGATGGTTTTTGTTCAAGTGGGCAGGATTTGATATCTATTGATACTTTCAATAAGATAAAGTTTCTAAATCAATGTTGAACTCCGTAATGTTTATTTGCTACTTCAACTTTGACATTGCGACATCAGAAGTTGACCTTTCCTAAAATTACTCCTCAGACTGACAGACTCAAAGAGGCGGGGTTCTAAAAGGAAATAAAAATTAAATAAATTATGTTCGATCGCATTTCTTTCGTTAACGAACACTAAATGGCAGGTAAATGCTTCCCATAGACCAATTGTGAATCATCTAGTCCGTCAGTACAAGCCTGCAGACATAAGCTTCAAAGCTTGAAAATCGTAAAGTTACAGAAATTCAAGGTGTCTGCAATGTCGTTGAAGCGGCACTAAAATAACTTCTGATCTAATCAGAGTGACTTCCCTTGGCGGAAGTTATTGTTCCCATTAGCAACCGTTGTCATCCGCCATAGCAAGTGCTTGTTTCAGAACGGTCATTCAGTCATTCGACGAACTTTTTGGAGATCAGATCTTACTATTAATGTAAGTAAACGGTATTTAATTATGTTTATCAAGTTTATGCTTTGACCTATATTTTTTCAACGATGACATGAAAACGTTCTTGTTATATCACAATTTTAGTGCATTGTGCGATTTGTCAATTTTACAGTTGTGTGGTTGGTATTTTAATAGATGTCAACAAACAACATTTGCTTTACTTATTCTAATGCAACATCGTTTAAAGCTAACATACACCAATCGGAATCAACAATACCAACCGTAAAAATACGGTTGAGTTGGACATGCCTAGATAGGCCATTTTGAATCAAGGGATGTCTACCAAAACAATTAACTGACATAAACATTGTGGAAATATATGTAATGCAACATATTTTCATTTTATCCATAAGTTTATTTGCTTCTGTTATTTGAGAATGCACTTTTAATTTCAAATTCATCTTAATTTTTTTCTCATAAACGCTGTTCGTTTAAAAACATATTTATAACTTTTTAAGCTTAAATTTCTTTATGAGGTTTCACTTGTACAAGATCTATTTTTGTTAAATCAAATGTGACATAAAAGAAAATATATATCTATAATCTGTGTAATTGTTTTCATAATGTTTCATTTAATATTTTCTCTTCAAATTAAAGCATTGTTCAAGAAATGAGTGTCAGTTTGTCTATGCACTGGGAAATGGACAATGTCAAAGCTGCATTGAAACTCGTGTGAACCAAGCAATCGTTTTCTTTTGCAACTACCTTATTTCTTAGGCATCCATTTTATTGTTTATAAAACAACTCCTATTAAACTATATTAAAAAATCTGTTAATGACTGATAGCTCTTTAATATCTTATCTTTTAGACCTACTAGGTAAAGACCTATCATCATGCCCCGCCCAAGGTCAGCAAGGTCGGATGTGAGTGACCCGGACATGGAGGGTCTACAGGAGGGGGAACTGGTCAAGCTACAACGCCAGTACCGCATCATGGAGGGCGACCGGTCAGCGTACACAGAAGAGTCAACCAATATGATCAGGAAACAGAAGTAAGATACCGCTTCATTATATCTCTTGATGAAATACCGGTAGATTGTCCTGAGACCGTTTATGTGCCTCTGTACAAATGAATTTGGTTACTGGTTTGGATTTGAAGGCGATGTAAACTGAAAGTCGATCGTACAGGATCTTTAAATCATTAAGAAAACATAAAAGTTGATTCATAGTTATCAGAGCTAATCTATGCTTTAGGGTCATCAAGCATTTTCATTTTAGAAATATCTTTCATTTTACAACATTTTTACGATATATGCAATTAAACAAGCCTTTTCAGTTTAGCTTCAAAGACTTTTTCATAAACACAGACCCCTGTCAATTGACAAATTGAGCTTTCTTTTCAACCATATATATTTTGCAATGAAAACAATAACAAAGAGTTCGGAGGGTTCTAGATTGGCAGCTATTTTGAAAATAAAAAAATAATGTGCTTGCAATGAATAAAGTGTTATGCTAGGCATTGAATTTGTTTAATGGTATCACCTTTGCACTTTTCCCTTTTGTTTAACTATAAACAATTTCATTTTAAGCAGATAACATGGAAAATTTAGACAAAATATAACCATATTGATAATTCCTAAGTAAGAGTGTCAACAGCAGGTTGTTTCATGTTACAGGTCCGAGATCTCTCAGCTAGAGAAGGAGAAGGAAGAGATTCTGAAGGAACTACGTCTAGCGGAGAGTCGCAGCAACCAGATCCGGGACGAGGAACACACCGATGCTCTTGTTACTCTCGTAGAGGCCAAGGGTTAGTTCTTATACCTGACAATTAGAGTTGTGATGATATATCCATACAATGAGAATCATGGTACTTAATCTGAAGATATATGTATCGTGATGGAATGTCTATATCTGACAATGTACGTATAATACAATGTCTGTATCGGGATACATATCGTTGACTCTAAAATGATATTTTAAGTGTTCTTCTTAGTCCTTACTTGAGTCAATTTCAAATTTCTCCAATTTTCCAAATTATTTGACAGACGAGTGTGACACTGAAGTAAAGGAAGAGAAGCAACTTCATGTGGAACTTGACGCCAAGATCCGAGAGTGGGAGAAGAAGTTGAGGAACCAGCACAAGAACATGGGCGGCGTACACATGAGCTCTGCACACACCACCACCACACAGAAGACAGTCAGGGTACTGGAGAATAGGCTGGATCAGGTCAGTGAGAAACTAGTTCTGGATCAGATTAAATTATTTATCACATGAGCTCCGCACACACCACCACCACACAGAAGACAGTCAGGGTACTGGAGAATAGGCTGGATCAGGTCAGTGAGAAACTAGTTCCGGATCAGAGATTGATTTCCTATCCCACACAGAGATAGATTTGATTCTGCTTATGGCTTCCCCTTGAGTAAGAGACCTTATTAAAAATGTGCCTCTGTTCACTCAGCAGGATTATGGGTACCTGGTAAAAGTGTGTGTTGGTGGTGACCTAGTTACATGTATGTCAGCTTGGGTTTGACCAGGGTAATAATGCTCCTATGAGGCCTTGAGCAACCACTGAGTGGATGAATAAGTTCATTCAATAATTATATTTAAGATATTTGTCACCATATTCTCACACTGTGTTATGTCTCAGGTCAAGGCGCGTTATACATATTTCACACAGTCGGTCAAGCTTTTTGAATAGATGAAAACAGTGTACATATCTAAATGGTTGATCAAAGCTTTTGTAGTTGTTAGTTGTAGTTGAGTACAGCTCCTTCAGGGTAATGATATGTGAGAAGACCAACTTGCTGGATAATTTGAAAAAAAGGCCCTTAACAAAATAACAAACACTTATCCTGACACACGTTGACATTGACTTGTATTTGAAAATTAATTTAAATATTTTGAATGAATTAATTTACAAGACATAATTTTTTACAGTCCAAGAAGCGGTTCAACGACTCGTTATCTGACAATTCGAAGCTGCGAGACGAGATCCAGGGTCTGCGGATGGAACACAAGCGGTTTGAGACTCTGTACAAGAAGCAGGAGAAGGAACTGACACAGTTGAGGAGGGAGATGGGACAGGTGATACAGGACTCCACCGAGGCTTACGACTCCAGGTACGATGTCTTCTAAAGTTCAGTGTTATTCCTAGATGGTCAGTTAAGGGGGGGGGGGGGTTATTTTACCTAAATTCTGAGCGGATGGGACCCCTTGTAATGATAAAAGTATCCTCCTTATAGTTTTAAGGCATACCAAGCAAAACGGTTGGGCACATTTACCCACGACCGCCTCTAGGATAAACACTGTTGTATGTTTTGCTTGCTTTTGCATATGGATTTTCATGAGTCATAAGAGCTTACATTTCATCCATTAACTCAAATGTCTGAATACCAAGGTAACAATTTATCATTAATCCTGAGTTACTAGTTACTAGTTACGAGCACACTAGCTTTAATGACAGAGCTACTACCTTTAAAATTCCAGGGTTTGGCTTTTAATAAAAAAAAAATTCTTTTTTTTTCTTATGTTAAAGAATGAACAATGACTAAAATGACTTCCTATTCCCAAAGCACTTTTGAGTTAATTTCCTTGGTATCACATCAAATGATTTTGCTGTTTCCATTTGTGAAAATAGTCTGTCATATATAATTTGCAATCTCCTGTGATTCTGGCTGATTGCAGATAAATCCAGACTAGATTTGTTCTTTGACATTCTACTGAGATATACTAAAATATGTATCGTGTATGTGCATGCTGCTCAACTTTATTAATGTATTGAGCTTCCTAATGCCCTTCAAAAAGACTAACCTGACTAAACTCTAACCTCCACAGAGATGACGCCCAAGCCAAGATGCTGGTTCTGAAGGACAAGGCGGACAAGGATATGCAGCAACACAACGCTGAGATGAAGGAACTTGTCCGTATTATCGACCACGACCGCAAACTCAAGGAGTTCATGGGCATCAAGGGTCAGGAGAGACAGGAGGATCCTCAACTTGTTGCTTGGAGGACGAAGAAAGGTTAGTCTTGATCTCCTTGAGATTTGTTTATCTGGGGTTCTGTTTGATAGGGGAGCAGGATAGGTCAGTTGTAAGCACCTTCAGCTTCAGATTGAGAGGTCTGTCGTTCGAATCCTGCCAAGGGCTTGGTCACTTTATCTGCAGTAGAGAACTGTATACGCACTAAGGTTTGGGTGCAGGGTGTAATGGGGGGGCGGGGTAGCACAGGGGTTAGCACCTTCAGCTTTAGATCGAGAGGTCTGTTGTTCGAATCCTGCCAAGGACAAGGACTTGTCTGCAGTAGAGAACTGTTCTATACGCACTAAGGTTTGGGTTCAGTGCTGCACTTAATTTCAGGGTGGTACCACCCATGGTTCACTAGTTCCATCTAATGCTTGCAGGTTCCACGGCAATGCAAAGCCACAAAAGTGTTGCGGGCTTTCTACCTGCAATAATACTAGCAGTCGTGATATTAGTTAAATACTCTTAAAAGCGGCGTTAAACCCACATCAGCTCATCTCACCTGTTTGATCAAGATGGATTGTATCTTGAGGGGGAAGGATTAAGCCAGTTCAACCCAAATGCTGGGAGTAAGCAAATAGGATTGTAAATTTTAGATTTATTGACTATTTACCCTGAATTAAGAGCCATTAAAAGTTATTTTATCTCCTTCGGAATTAATGAAATCTCATTTAAAGCTTTGTTTTATATTAAAACTCCTTTTAAAAAAGGAACCAAGGTTTGTTTAAAAAAAATGTTAAAAATTCTTGTTGTACATATATAATTTACGTTCCTAATCTTTAAGATCTCCAAGCTAATAGCTCCATTTTTCAACTTTTGAATAAGTAAAGCTATCAAAGAAGCTGCTTATCTTTAAGGAAAAACACTTAAAATTAATTATTCTACTTCTCATCTAACAGAAGCCCTGGAGGCTGAACGTAAGAAGGAAAGCCAGGAAGATTCAGTAGAGACATACGAACAAGCCTTCGAACTTATCAAGGAGCTGACAAAGGAAGACGACCTTGACCTTCTTGTCAACCGCTTCATTGAGATTGAGGACAGGAACTTTGCCCTCTTCAACTACGTCAACGAGCAGAACAACGAGATTGAGAAGCTTAACGATGATATTCAGGCTGTAAGTGACTTACATGGTTCTAATTCTAGTTCAATTTCAGTGATAAAAATGACAACACTTTATTGTTTAAAATACACCTATTTAACAGTTGAGTATCAATGAGCTCCTCTCAAACGTTTTACTCAGCTGTCGGCTCAAATATTCATGTTCAATATTATTAAGATCTTCTTAGCAAGCAGGGTAGGTTGATTTGATACATCATAAGGTTTTTATGTCAGTTCTTGACTTCACTTTAGCAAGGTGTAGCAAGGGAGCCGACATATTATCTTGATAATTAAAAGGATAGAGATGAAATACATTCAGTAATAAGAAAATGACTGAAATAATTCAAAAGCGTCACTAATTCCCAGTTCTATCTGTCCTGTAGATCCGAGACGAGGTTGAGAAGTTCAAGGCAGAGGGTATAGAGCTGGAGACACAGAGGAAGTACATCCTCAAGAACCTGGAAGAGAAACAGAACCGCGCGTCTGGTGACGCTGACGAGAATGAGCAGAAGTATAAGGAAGTCTCTAAGATTCTTGACCAGCTCAAAGCAGGTGAGATTGTGTTCAGTTAGTTACATAGAATAAGCTTACATAGAGAGCAGGGGAGTCTACTGTCCAAAGTTGACCAAGTGCAGTGGTGGAGACAAAGTCTTTATTAACAGTTTCAGGGGTTGTGAGAGCCCCTTCTAAAGTTTGGCCTCTATCACTTGTCGTCTTTTGCTTTCTTTGTAACTTCCATGGTTCGCATGGGCCTGTACTTGATTGGTAAAGTACTTGATTTTACAATGCTTACTAAATGTCATGAAAAAGTACTGGAATTTCATTGATATGTCCTTGAAATTTTCAATAATGCACTGGAATTACCGTGACATTGAACACAATCTAAAACACAGAAGTATCGTAGTTCTGTTAACTATGCAAATTGATAACTGCGAACTTCAAATCATTCCAACAACATTCAATTTCAGTTAATAAATTCATATCAGGCGGAAGAAGCAATATGTTTTGCAATAGATCCAATTATTTCAAATTAAAGCATTCAAATTGCTCTCTTTTTCTCAGGTATTGACTCGCTATTCAACAAGATCAACTGTGACCGAGCTGCTATTGACGACATGTTGGGTGCGGCGACTGGCGTGACGGAGAGCAATATGATCCAGTACCTTGGCATCATAGAACAGAGAACCAACGAGCTGCTAGCTGTACAGGCCTACAATAACTCCAAGGTACTTGTCTGTCATGAATCTCTTTCAATTTTCATTATGATGTTCTTAGTCATTTAAGGAGGTAATTTTGACCAATTCTGAGCATATGGGACCTTTTGCAATCATAGAAGTATCCTACTTCTCAAATTTTGAAGGTACAGCAAGCCTAGATGGTGGGCAAATTTACCCAGCACCCCCTCTTGAGGAACAACAATGATGATATTTAGAGAATCTGTTGAAGAGGTTATTTTGGTATTCACATACTCCTTGCCAGTTTCCATTGTTCTCAATATGCAGTGTACATATTCCCCAATGTTCTCAATATGCAGTGTTCATGTTCCTCTATATATCTGATGTTTCTCTCTCCATCAAATCATGATCAGGAGAGAGAGTCCAGTAACACCACACCATTTTTCCATATTCTCCTTCCCAATGTTCTCAATATGCAGTGTCCATGTTCCTCTATATATCTGATGTTTCTCTCTCTCCATCAAATCATGATCAGGAGAGAGAGTCCAGTAACACCACACCATTTTTCCACATTCTCCTTGCCATTGTTTTCAATATGCAGTGTCCATGTTCCTCTTTGTATCTGATGTTTCTCTCTCCATCAAATCATGATCAGGAGAGAGAGTCCAGTAACACCACACCATTTTTCCACATTCCCCTTGCAAGTGTTTTCAATAGGCAGTGTCCATGCTTTTCTATTTATCGAATGCTATTCTCTCAATCACAGCAGGACCAAGACAGACGAGAGAAGCCGCACGGCCTGCTGGGAGAAGGACCCAACCCTCCGCAGTCACAACTTCCTGTCAACCCGCCCACTGTCGGGTCAGTACTATGCTCAGTCATGATGATAACAATGATGAATCGGCAAAATTTAAAATTATTTAAATATGAATATAGTCATTATATCAATCAATTTATACAGTAGAACACGGATATAGCGAACTCGGCAATAGCGAACAATCGGATATTGTGAACAAATTTCCAAGTCCTGTCCCTTTATAATATCATTAAAATTATATGCGTATAGCGAACACCAGATATAGCGAACTAAATTCTTTGGTCCCTTGGAGTTGGTTATATCCGTGTTCTACTGTATTTATGAATCTATTTCTTGTACAGTAAATGTTTACCCTTTGAGACAAGGTCATAGAAAATATACAAATGAAATTGAGTTAAAGTATATATTGATTGAGTGACACAAATGACTCGAAAAACTACTAGATATAAAAGTTAAAGAAATATATTAAGATAAAACTTATAAATTTTGGTCTCCAATTTATATATATATATATATGTATAAGCTACTCTCAAATACCCATCTTTTATTGACTTAGTCATCTTTTTTTCAGTGATGAGTATGAGAGTGAAGGAAGTGAAGCGGACGATGATGAAATGCGACCTTTGACCCGAGTCGAACTCCAAGAACGTGTTATGAAATCCGTGAGAAAACGAGAATCGGCTGCCAAGCGTGAGGGATTCAAATACGATTTATCAAACGCCAGAGAAAAAGCACAAAAACAACAGAAGAAGGATGGGAAGAAGTAACTCATTGTGCTATTGTTGAATAAGACTTACCTGGTTAAAAGGGCTCTGGTTCGCCTGAGATTTAATGTTAAAAACTCGGTTTTTGGAGAACCAAGGAAATGGACGTTAAAGATCTTTGGATTTGGATCCTCAGCTTGAATACCTTGAAGACCTTATCTATGATACTATTTCGGTCTTCTTCATAGGCATTTTTGATCTTGTCCGTAGGCATTTTTGATCTTGTCTGTAGGCATTTTTTGCAGCTTTTGAGTGAAATTTTTTGAAAAAGACATGAAGATAATTCAGAGAAAAAAGAAAACAATTGTTTTATTCAAAAAGCAAGAGCCCTGTCACTCATAAACCTTGCTATTCTGACAATGCCAATGGCCATATTCCTTGTCAAGACTTTTCTTGATTTCTGATCCATTATTTTTTCGATTCTGATCTATAATCAATTCGATATGGAGTGTTTTCGACAATAAGAGTGTTTCACAACTTCATTCCATGGATTGCATTTATGAGGAAAGAAAATCAGTGTTTGACTATCTGAAGAAATTTTTTTCTAGGATTTAAAAAAAAAATTTAATCCATTATCATTAACTAGTGTTTGATTTCTACATTGCCAAATAAAAAAAAGGTGTTAAATGAAATTGTTATCATTGTTCAAATACATCATGTACAGAATTTTATATTGTTTATAAATGTATACTATTTCTTATTGCAATTTAATCATTTTTGTGATGTAGCCTGTTGATGAGTAATTAATTGTTAACAATATGTATGTGTATATTATGTTTTCATGTTCAAAATAAACATGAATGAAACAATATATGTCATCTCTTTTGTGACTTAAATAGTTAAAGATAGTTAGAGTGAGTTATTGATGTGTCAGTCTGATAAACCCTCGTACGACTTAACAGGGTCAATGTGACCCCAGCGGTAGTACTTTACCAATAATACTTACCATCCTGTCCCAGGAAACGAACGTTACGCCAACTCCACTAATCTGTACCCTGGGCTCAGAAGCTAGATTCGCTCGCGCGGCCTGACTTGGGATGTTACGTAGCCAATCAAATCATTTTCTCGCCCTGTTTATACTTATATATAAGAATATTGCATGATAATTATGAAATGATTAATTGTAATTGAGGTCACTAAAATGCATTCCACGACCGTAGCTTCTATGATTGGCTTCATTTCACGATGTTTTTATTTCTTGAGCGATACACTTTATTTTTTTTGTCAAGTTGTCAATCATTAACAACTAAAATGCTTATCTCACAAACATATATGAAATTAAGTGCGAAATTATCATGTAACAATCATATATATAATTGTAAACAGGAAAGTCCTCCTGAATTTCGTTTCCACAAAAATATTTCTCTCTAATGGTCCCTTTAAAACCTACATATGGTCAATCACAAGTTGTGTAGTATTTTGGTGTGTACAAATATCGCTATGGCCTTTCAATTCTAGTGCCTTCTTCTAAACCTTGTCACCTGACATAATCGGATCAATATGTCTATTTTGTAGTTCAATTCAAGAGAAGTGCATGTGCAATTATCTTCATTTGAGTAAACAACAGTCCAGACAAAAAAGCTAATTTTTCATAGTTTATTGATACAGTATATTGTAAATAAATAGTTACCATTAACAAATATTTGAGTATAAACATTCTTACTAGACTGTACAATTCTGAGAGCATTGAGACATTATCTACAGTAAAAATAGATGTAATTATTATGGCTAAAATGCTAAGGTACGTTTGGTCAAGTCTAAATCATGAGGACGGATATACACAACAATAACATTTTGGATGGAATATCTAAGTCTACAATATCACAGAATGCTAACAATATCAATATCAATTCTAACATAAAAAACATAGGACGGTGAAAAGTTTTCTCACATTTACTGCAAAGATTCACATGTATGCCGTAGGCTGAAAACTGCACTTTACATGAAGATCTGACATTGCTGGTATAAAAGGCTGTAAGTTTGACATGGTTGAGAGCACATTTAAGACACATCTTGTAAAAGGCACACTTATAGCTGGATATTTGATGGCACTTCTTTGGTGAACATCCATTATAAACATTTTCGTAAAAAATTTGTGAAGACATTAAATGATCCCTTTAAATATCAGTTGACTGATTCTTATTTGTACTTTTTCAAGTACACTGAAATAATAAAGTTAAGGATCATCCACTCATTGTACACATAATAATCCAAGGCTGCTGAATATTTAATATAATAAACTTCAGTTCTGATGTTGTGTGTAATAACAGCGATTCACAAGTATTACCGGTTCCTTAATCAAAAGGAACCCTAATAAAAACAGACCAAGATGTAAATTCAACTTTTCTGAAATGTTACCACCAGTTTAAAAAGCCACTTTGTGATTTTCATCACATACTGTTTTTCTACCATACAAACATAAATGGCATAATTCATGGTATTGATTCAAAATATCTTCATTCCCAAATGCAAATTATATGGCTGCTTTAGATAAGTTTCCAAAATGATGTTTGACTGACTGACTCGCGTAAGGTCCAGTTTTCGATCACAATCATGAATCAAACCTTTCTGTTGTCACTAAACAATGTCGATTAGCATTAAAATGATCCTTTCCGCAACAATCAATTCTTCTTACAGATGATGCTATTGGTAAAGTATGGCTTATATGACCCCTGACACAGGTGGCTATTTATTATTTGTAAATCCCTATCAACAACAAAATATGTTTATTTGACGGAACAAAAAATATTCCATGCAGAAGCATCACCAAATCCTCAACAATTGGTGATCCATACAAAATACTTTAAGCTCACCATCATATTAACATCTATCATAACAGAAATTGGGACTATCATTAACCTGAGACCTTAGCGATAGCTGGCAGTGAGCTGATGTTATTTAATTTTGTTATTTTCACTTAAACATACAGATGAGAAGTTGGATTCTTGGATTTCATAAGATCGTCATATGAACCTTTTACCATCCCCTAAGAGAACCCTTCTCTGGTTAAAAGCCATTGTTACCTGGCAATGTTACCCTTACCCGCTTGTAGTATCACTTAGGTCTTATGCCTGCATTTTCTTATTTCGAGTAAATTAGAGATTTCATCTAACTTCCAAAGAATACCGGTATATTGATGACAAGTTATCTTTATTCATATTCTCACAATTGCATATATTGCAACTCAGCAATACAGTCTCTTTACCCATAATAGTCAATCTAGAGGCATGCAGTTTCAGTGTTGTTCCTAGGTGATCAGCTGATGGGATCATTTTGACAGATTCTGAAAATATTGGACCCTTTGCAATGATAGAAGTCCTCCTCCAAATTTTAAGGAACACCGAGCCAAAAGGTTTGGTAAACTTCCCTGGGGTCCCCTCTAGGAACAATACTGCAGTCTAAACTATCTCCTATCATGTTGCCTAAGCTTACACTTTCATATTTAAAGTGTCTGCTCAAGTATCAAATTATAGAAACCCTCACATAACACTTGATATCAATTCTACTGACAGATAAACCCGATATCGATTGTGGCAACAGCATCAGATATATATTTCATATTTCAAGGGGAATGAAGGTTACAATTTTCCTTCTTATGAAAATAATAACTTGACATAACCATCTCCTTAAAAATGATAATATATATGAAGTTAAAATACCTCTATTGGTATTGTTTCAGTTTGCTTATTTCAAATGGAATTGCTAATAATTCTTCTCTTCAATGAGTTTATGAGACTACAAGGGTTTTCAAACCTCATTGACACCAAGTTCCTTATGAAAAGTAACTGCCTCAGGTTGGCTTAGCTAAAGCTTATTTCAAACAAAATTGCCAACATCTCATCTCTTCAATGAGTTCATAGACTGCAAGGGTTTCTCAACGCAAAGACACCTTCTTTCTTATGAAAATGAATCTAGTGGTACCATCTAAACCCCAGGAAACTTATAACTGGCAGTGATCTTAAATGTCTCTTCATTCTTATCATCCTCATCGTTGATGAACACCATGATCTCGGCCACGCCCGGTTGAGAGACGGGATTGAACCTCATCACTATCGGGTGCTGTCCCCCGCCTTCGATCTCCAGCCGTGATTCCTTCAGCTCCAGTAGATCACTCCTATCACTGGACACAATAAAGAGCTTCTTGCCAGGGTAGGGGTTCGTGTAAGTGATTCTCTTCGTACATTGCTTGCCTCCGCCTACTGGAAGCGTCAGATCGAAAGCTTTGGAGACGAGGGGGGCCTTGCAGTTGACGCAGACGAGCCATGTCCTGACCAACTGGTGGTACTCTATGTCCACAACATTGAGGTAGTAGAATTTGTTGCCTGTACGCATCGGTCTGACGGCAACGTTGAGCTCGTGGACAGCTCCAGCCTGGAGAAGGAACTGATCGTCCGGAGACAGTTGCATCTCGTCAGGGTGGGAGGAGAAACATCGCACCAGTCTTGATGATTGCGTGCCTCTGTTGAGATAAACACAAGGTTGAAAACGAGTGAGTTGTTTTGTGCTTCTTGGACAATATTTCGGCCATTAGTGACGTGAACACAAGGTTGGATGTATTTAATATTATATATATATGACAATTTTTGTTGTTGATAACCAACATCTATACTAATGCTCAATAAAACTTTAAATAAAGACATAGTTTCGCAAAATAGCATTTTACATCTTTGATACATGTGAATCAAATTGAAAATGATTTAATTGAATGTTAAGACAAAATAAGCCAAATAATCATTCATATTCATATAGATGAAAATTTCAGGAAAAACCATATGTGAACCAAACCCCCTACACTTCTTGACAGGCAAACATCCAAAAATCAAACCCCTGGATCCTGTCAAACTAATGAGAACAATCAAGCTTAGACGTCAAGATATGTTAAGAAACGTTTAGTGTGGCAACAAACTGGAGAAAAGCTTTCCAACAATTTAGTGGGATCTACAACTCAAAGTTATACAACTCACCTGAGTATGAGAGCAAATCTGCTTGTCTGCCCATCAATGCAAGCCACGTCCACCCGTTGAAGGGCGTGGACGTAAAACTGCCAAATCTGGGTCGGTCGAGACATGTATGGGTCGATGAAAACAGCTACGTGGAATCGTTTTATCTGAGGGGAAGGCCCAAGAGCACACTGTTGGAGGAAAAATACAAAGATTGTTAGCTGAAACTGATTTTTTATCAGTGCAAATTTCTATGAGAGGATTGCAAAAATTCATTGCAGATGGACCTTTTAATTGGGACTAAAATTCAAGTTTACAACCATTTTCAAGAAAATAGTTAAAGAATCTGTTCTCAAACATAAATAGTGTAAATAAAATAGTTATTCACCCATAAAATACTCTTCTCTTCCTCATATTACCGAATTCTAATATGCGAATTAAACATTTTTGGAGATGGATACTAAAAGATGACCTTCGACCCCAAATTTCTAGCATAAAAATAATATATGGTAAGGGTTGATAATCAAGGGTACATAAAATAAAACTGGAAACAAGGGGTCCACCAGGAGATGAAAATGTACCTTCACAAAAACATCATGAGGCTCCCCTGGTTGTTTGGCTCTACTATCAGTGATGATGTTGGGATCACTGCTTCGCACGTACACTTTACTTACACCGCTACCTCCGATCTGATTGGCTGAAACAAGAAACAAAGACATTTTTT
The DNA here is from genome assembly GCA_916613615.1 of Steromphala cineraria. Lineage (NCBI taxonomy): Eukaryota > Metazoa > Mollusca > Gastropoda > Trochida > Trochidae > Steromphala > Steromphala cineraria. The sequence continues at coordinate 55,687,332 of OU744732.1, read as the reverse complement.
AATGTTTGATGTATAGTTAAAATATGACAACTTTGAATCAAGGCAATGACATTGAAATTTTATAAAACCTATGGTCAGTATTGTTGCATAGGGGTCATGCAGGGAGGCTTTATCTGAGACCATCTCTTTCATCAATTCAAACAAATAAAATATCATATTGTTCCAATAGCTTTCCTGCTTCATCGCTGATTGGCTAAAGTTCAAAGGTCACTTGACATGACCCTTATCGAGCAGTTTCCAATTAGAAACTCAGATCAATTGATAAGATTATCAAATTTCTACGAGTTGTGTTTTCAATGTCCAGTCTCAAAACCAATGCCTCTAAGAACAAATACAGATAGACTTCATCAAGGAACCACTAGGCTGGTCAAAATTCACACTCGATTGGATATGATTATCAATTCACCATATATGCTCATAAATTAAATGTATAATCATCAATAGTGTCAGATATTCAGTGAGTTACTGCCAGGTGCTTAGAATCTCAAATTTTGGCATCAAGACTCAATTTACAAACTAAGGAGATCGCCTTGTGAGGAACATCCTCGATAATCCAGCCATTTCGTTCCAATAAATCTACACTACAAGTAGTGTAGATTAATTGGAACAAAAGCGCTGGATTATCGAGGATGTGTAAGGAAATGTTTGAGTATGTACCTGGTAGAGCATGGAGCTCCTGGAGCCTGATAGACTTCTTGAGGAAGGATTGTTCTGGGTGGTAGAAGCGGAAGGTCTGGTCCACCACGTGGGGCTGGGGCTCCACCTTCAGCTTCAGCACAGAGATCGGCTTGCCATCCTGGGACATGAACACCGCCTGGCAACAAGGGGGTTATTATGTTAGCAAATTTATCCTGCAATCTCATTGGTCGAGAGCTGGTCACATGGAAGTCAACAGAAACCAATATTGATATTGACCGAATTGATAAAACAGCTGCCTCTGTGAGGAGAGAATGAGACAAAAGGCACTCATGAGTATTTGTTCATCCGGAATAATGAAAGCTAAATATCTCTCTCTATGAATGTCACATACCCTAAGTTCTCTCGAGTGAAGAAGATTAGATTCCTCCTGGTTTGTCTTGTGACCGGTTTCTCTCTTGCGGAATGGATCAACAGGACCCTGCAAAGAAAACAAAATGAAAATACAATTTCCATGTTACCAGTTATGAAATATTAGAAACAGTGGTTACTACTTGTGGGCGAGGCGCTAACACCGTAAACAATACTTGATAACAATGGAGTGATGCATTTGTGTGATAGCAATAGTTTATTGCGGGGCGCTATTGTGACAGATTTTTGTTTGTGAATATTTCAAACTCTCCCTCACTTGTGTTGATGTGTTCCAGTATTTTCCAAATGTAAAAAGATGTGTTTTTGTGTGAATTTTATCTTTTCAATTTTACTTAAAAACTGTATATACTAACATGTTGATGCAATCGATAATGACTATTGATAAAGAACTATCGGTACAGCCACAGCATCTATCATGACTTGATCTATCGTTACACTCCTAGCACATTAATAAACCCTCTAATGGGGGCAGTTTTATATTTGACATTTTTCACTGATAATTGTACACTAATGCTTAATGTATTATTTTTCATAGTGTCAAAAATCTCATTACACACATCATCCAGAGTCAGGAAACAAATTTAAAGTCCATTGGCGGCCATTTTTTTTTGAACACTTTCAATTTTTGTGAGTGAAAAAAGTTTACATAATATTGATTTATTACTGTTTCATTTAGTTTAAATACATTGTCTTTAAATTGGAACCATTAATTTTCATTTTCCTGACATCATTTTATATTCCCCTTAAAAATGTGCTACTGCCCCTTTAAAGCCTGATGACAATTCCCACCTGAGGTTGCACCGACTGGTCTGCCTGGAAGCTCTGGTACTTGATGGGGATATTGACAGTCTCTTTGGGTCTGAGGAAGATCTGTGGCAGGTCTGACTTGGAGCCCTTGGTGAACATGCCCTCCTCCACGTGAGTGTTGATGTTGTGCAGTTGCTTGAAGTGGCGCCACTCCCTCGCGTCTGTGATTACTCTGTGATAGGCAGAGGCTTAGCTTAACATCTTAACAACTAACATGGCAATGTCCCCCGCCGTTATGAGATATTTCATAATGCTTATTAAGAGATTGAAGCGTCAAAATGCTATGGTGACCTTAAAATAACTCTGTGCAACACTTCTAAGAAAAAATGTGTGGTGACTTATACATGAATGGCTAAATAAGCAATTGCATCCAATGTAGGATATGACCAAATTTGAGGAGATTGAGTACAAAGGTCCATGAGATAAAGTGTTAACAAGCTGTTTCAAATGCGGTCAAATTGAAATGGTGACCTTGAAATAAAGTCAAGGTCATCCAAAGTGATTGGTATCTGTTTTATCCCCCAATGTAGGCTGTGACAAAATGAAGACATTGGGTGCAATGGTTCATGAGATATTGTGTAAACAAGAAACTGCATACACGTATACACAATGTCCCCTTTTTTGTGTTGCGGTGGGGGGACAACAATCAACCCTTTACAGCAGCCATATATTGGATATCATAAGCATGTAGATTGCTACCCCTTTTAGATCTCTGTTTTCTACTTGATTAACTATGCATTTCAGAGCATCAATCTGTCTTTAGAAAGATCCAAATCTGCTACTTTCATTATACTATTCATGATATTTAGATTTCAATTCAATATAGACTTCTGTTTTCAAGTTCATTAGTCAATAAAAGAAACAATTCTGGTGATACTTACGATAGAGCTGGGTCTGTGAATTCCACCGTTATATTTTGCTGTTCGTTGAACGGATTTTTGAGGACAAACTCCAAGAACTCTGTAGATGCGAAGGCTGGGTAGATGGTGTGCTCCGTGGAGATAGTGTTACTCAGCATGCTCAATATACCTTCCCGCTTTGTCTGCATCCGGTATATCTCCATCGTCTTCAGGTCTCGAGTACGCTCGGTCTTCTCTTTACGGTAGCCCTAGAAACATTGGCAATGGATAACTTATATCCATATCCTTAGTCTCTTAACATTCTCTTTCAAAGAAAAATATGAATTCGAACAAACTCAATGGGGGGTAACCCTAGAGAGAAACTGCATACCACTAAATGATATAAACACATATTTTATTTATTAACACTGGAAACAGTTGGAAATAGGATAACTTTTATCCATATCCTTAGTCTCTCAACATTTTGTGTTTTTTCAAAGAAAAATATGAATTCAAACAAACTCAATGGGAGGTAACTTAGAGAGAAACTGCATACCACTAAATGATTTATACACATATTTTATTTATCAATCCAGAAGTACCACAATATATACTGGTTTAAAACCTCTTATTACTTTCTGAGTCAAAATGCAATAGCCCTTTCTTACGTAATGTTTGTATATGATGCTTGCTTATATTGTACACTAGCTCTGTGATGATACACAATGAATGTCCTTCGGGGTAATAAAGTATTTTTATTATTATCATTACTAAGTCCTCACCCCAAAGATTACTTATATCTTTTATTTGGAGCTCATCACATAATCTGACGTATCAAGGATAGTTCCAGCATTCTATCACTAGTGTTGTGACAAATTTCCTAGAATTTAGTATATTGACCATTCCTCTGACAATATTCCTATTGTGATATATATTGTCTGTTTTGTGATACAACCTAATTGTTTTTTCACCCAAAAAAAAAAATTAGAAACCAGGAACTGGATCTCAAAACATGTAACAGATTAAATCTTATTATATTACGACATGAAGCTAATGTGTTGGTATATTAAAAATTATCAATATCTTGGTATATTGCAATAAAGAAACGTCATGATATGTAATGATACAGGATTCTTAAAATACGCAATAAATCAGATTACTTAAAATTACTAATTTCTCTCTAAAAATGCAGAAAAACACAACCAGGTGTGATCTTACAAAAGTTTAGGAAATCTGACCTTGTGTTGTGAAAATAACCCACGTGTATATGAAAAAGCTCATGCCCTTTAAAAAAATTCCCCTTTCCAAAAAAGTGGACAGTTTCGAACAATTATTGCTTTTCTACTCGCTGTTATTTAATCAAGAGGGCATGCAAAATTCTAAATTTGAAAAGTACCAATATATTGCAATGCGCTGTTTTCTATTGCAATAAATTGCAATATGTAAATAAGGAACAATACCCATCCTTAGTTAAAATCTTTCACCATGAGTAGACATACCATGATAGTTGTCGTCTTCTCATTCTCCAGGTCGCCTGTCTGTTGTCTGACTGCCATCATACGTGCCAGTTTCCTCTGTCGCTCCTGATTGGTTCCCCGGTTGGTTTCCTCCTTGTCCATAGTACGTTCTTTAGAAAACATCAGACTTGCCACCTCGCGGTTGTCTGTCAGCGGATGAGCTCGGGAGATACCAAGCTTCTTCGTTTCTGAATGATACCATGAAAATATTCAGGAATCAGCAGTAATGAAATAATTCAATCTAGTGAAAACAAGATTTAATTTTCCGTCATTTTATCATGAGAGTTGCTGACGGTGAATTTTAAACTAAATGAGGACACGAAACAATCAAAGACATTTCTTACTTTCTTATACAGATATATTCTTCTTCTATCTAATATGTCTGATATAAACTTTGGAGAGGGTAACATCAAGTAAGAATTTGTCCCAAACAATTCTTTTGAAATGTTTTATTTGATATGTAAAAAAAAAAAAAAAAAGAGTTATATTTCAGCTTCTTCAAGGTAAAGTCTAGAGAAATAGTGTTTGTGATTCATATGGCAACATTTTACATTAAAACTTTAACTTAATATAGACAAAAAGAACTTACCATTTTGCGTCCTGACAAGACTACCTCCCTTGTATGAAGAGTTCCCGGCTGTCTGAGAGACAATGACATGGGTCTTACTGGGAAGTGGTATCATCTCTGTAATAGAAATATTTGTCAACATATCTTACATGAAAACAAATACAAATATGTTTACTTGTATCATGTTAATATACTAAAAGGACAGCATTTTGTATGCCAGTCCCACTCAAAACAACATGGCGGACTGGAATGGCTGGGCTTAAAACAATCATCATAACACTGAGTTACAATCACCTATGTCTATGGGAACTCAGTTCAAATGAACCCTGACTTTGTGTAAATTACAATTGCAAATTGCACAACTTACTCACTTACAGTTTGTACAATTTTCAAGACCCAAATTTAAGGCTTTTAGTTAAGGCTATATTCAACGCTGTTCAGAACAAAATTAAGGCTTATAAATAATTCGAGCAAGTGAGATCAAACGTGATTTACATACATATATATATATCCTCAAACACACAAAGGAACAGACCTTACACAATGGAGTAAGTAGACAATCAGAAACAGTAAAAATCACACTGTAAACATATCTGAATGTTCTACTAATCAATCTGTGTTGCACAAGTCACAAGTAAAGAAAATTTACAAATCTATAATCAATGAACATAAGGCTTTTTACAAGCTTTTTTGTCATTTTCAAGGCTTTTTAAGGTAATGTAAGGTTCCTAAGGTTTTTTAAGGCGATGTGCCATATTCCAGGCTTTGTCAAGGCCTGTACGAACCCTGTAACACAATAGAATTTCCAAATATCAAATGTTTTACAGACCTGTTTTGTGACCAATCCGTCGCACCTCCCCTTCTTGACCAATGTTAGCTATACGCAGGTGAAGCTTGCCCTTCAGGAGGGGCTTCACGCTGGATGAGCGAGGGTCAGGAGGACGGCTCTCCCCCATTGTGATGTCCTCATGGTACTCAGAGGTCACTACGTCAAGTTCAAAGGTCGTCTGGACTCCCTCGCTGCCACATCGACATAGGTACTGAAACATAAAAGAAAGGTGAGTAAATGTCAAACCCTTCATGGGTAATATTTCCGCTAATTAGCAGCCATGAAACATAAGTCATTTGTATTTTCAGGAGAAAAACACTGGCAATGAAATAACCTTGAGATCATCAGCATTTCAGACTTATCTGCCCTTGGTATGTCCAGCAACTGCCAAGGATGGGACCAATTTCAAAAGTTCACACAATTTTTATTACTGATTAGATGTTTGATAGTCTCAAACTGCCATGATGTTAAAAAAATAATGGATATCACTGGTCACTATTGAGACCACTCTTTAAAGTACAGAGGAACATGGATATAGCGAACTCGGATATAGCGAACAATCGGATATAGTGAACAAATTTTCAAGTCCTGTCCCTATATAATATCATTAAAGTTATATTCGTATACCGAACAACGGATATAGCAAACTAAATTCTTTGGTCCCTTGGAGTTTGTTATATATCTGTGTTCTACTGCAGTTTTCTCCCAAAAAATAATCAGAAGCTGTGAAGCAAAAAATAATATATATTATGCTTTTGTATTCCATGAGGTGAATACTATTTGAAAAGGAAATATTTGCTCTACTACAAATCGCAACAATTAGGCCTACCTTGAGATCAACAGCAGCCGAGCCCAGCAGCAGGAGAGAGTCGCCGTCCCACACGTCGACGTAGAGAGTCTGACGGGCCAGGTGCTGGAAGAACAAGCGGTTCTCTCCCGGCTTCAAGAACGATGGGTCCAGGTAATACTTCACCTGCAGGGTAGATGTGCATATTCATTTAGGAGATATGATTTGTATACAAAATTATATTATCCTACCTCATGTAAGAATCTCGATCTCTGATTGGTTCACGAGACCCTGGATAACTACTGATATCACTCTCTTGAGCGGGAGGATAAATTATTTATACCCCGCCATGAACCAATCACGAAAAGCGCGTGCAAATTGAACTTATTTATACCCCGCCATGAAAAAAGCGTGCAGATTGAGCTCCTTGAAAAGTATGTTTCGTGGAATACATTGATGTAACCTTTGCTCAAATAATATGTACCATTATACAAACTAAATTCAAAGTAATTGCAAGCTATATAAATGCAAATAAACATACATGTATATTGCCATAATTACCTTATTAATATAAGATTTGGTGTTTAAAATGTTTCTCGTCGAAAAAAATGTCAATATTGTGTTGCGGCTTTCTTGATCATTGCATATGAGAATCGGTTCACATTTATTCGAAATATCAGTATTCACTCACTGTTTCCTTGTATGTCTTGCAAGGGAAGTTGTTTAACATCGAAATTATGCTTCAAGAACTGTGTTCATAAAAAGAAATTCATCTGACTAAGCGAGGCACTGACACGATTGATGATGTATTTTTTAAAACAACACTTCCGGTTTGTGACCCTGACCTTTGTCATGTGCCTCAGCAGTTTTTAACCTTTTTAAATATGCGTTGTTTTTAAACATTCGGTAAGATAAATTTGTTATAACATTGCAAAGCGGGTTACATAGGTATTTATTATTCCCTTGAAAGGTTTTATGCAACTCGCGTTCCGTTTGTTGCATAAAACCTTTCGCGGGAATAATAAATACCTATGTAACCCGCTATGCAATGTTATAACTTATATTAGTACTTATAGAGTTAAACATAAATGATGATATATTTCTGTATGTGCACATATAAGTTTTGCCTTGTTGTTTGCAAGAAAAGTGGGTCAGAGTATATTTGCCTTTGCATGAGCCTTGCTAACCAACGTCATACATGTCTGATAGAGGAATAATGTTATGAATCAAAATCAGCATTATGATAGTTGAATCATGTGACAAGTCCAGCCAGGAGTCACTATCTTAGTTGAAGGAAAGAAATTTCTATTACAGAACTCACCTCTACATAATGCCATCTGACCAATGACATTTTTACAAATTAAGAAAACGTTAAGTGTGAATGAAAGATTAATTCTATTGTGAATGATAGATAAAGACCAGTGTGAATGATAGATTAAGTCCAGTGTGAATTTCTTTAAGGGGCATTTAGAAGTTGGGAAAACAATAAGGAATATGATTATATAGATGACAACTTCTTTATTCATGTTTGGCGACACATCGACACAGCTCCTTGTATCGTTGTGAAGCAATGTAGGGTTACAGACAGTCAGTTGAATATATATGGTAATACACAAAAGAATTAACAAAACCAAGGAGCTGTGTCGAAACGTTGCCTAACATGAATAGAGAAGTTGTCATCCATATAATCATCTTCCTTATTGCTTTCCCAACTTCGAAAATGACAGATATATATATTTAAAGTCCAGTACGAATGATAGATTAGGTCCAGTTTGAATGAAAGATAAAGTCCAGTATGAATGATAGATTAGGTCCAGTTTGAATGTCAGATAAAGTCTAGTGTGGACGATATATATAACTCAACATACCTCGAAGCCCGGTGGCTGACCTTCCATGACTGACCCATCCTTCTCCAGTCTCTGCAGGATGAAGGGCATCGTGGCGAGGTCAGAGGTCAAGTCGTGTTGGGGCTTAGATAAAAGCAGTCTGGGACAGGGGAAAAGACAAATGAAATAGAATTATACCTCTTCAATTCAAATTTAATCTTCGATTGATCTCTAAGTATGACAGCTTCAACATTTCAAGTATGTGACAAACGAGCCTAGGTAAACCTTGGTAAACAGCTTGGTGGACTGAGTGCAATGTGGATAAAGTGCGTTGCCAAAGGACAAAACAAAGTATGAGACCAAGGTCACAAAACGTTGGTGTCTCCACCTTGATCTGGACACGGGCCTCTGGTGTGAGAGGCCAGCATGCTAACAACTACAACTCTGTGCTCCAGTCTGACTTGTCAGGCTCATGGTATGCTATGAGAATCATTGCTTCAAAATTGACGCTAGCTCCACTGAATTAGCATGAGACAAAATCAGTTAGATCTAATACTAATTGCCATGCTTTCAAATTACAAAGATATGTCAGGTGATGGTATGCTATGAGTATCATTCCTTCAAAATTGACGCTAGCTCCACTGAATAAGTATACAACAAATTCAGTAAGGTCTTAGTTATATTACTAACTAACATGCTTTCAAATTGCAAAGACTTGTCAGGATCTTGGTATGCTATGAGTATCATCGCTTCAAAATTGACGCTAGCTCCACTGAAATAGTTTACGACAAATTTAGTAAGTTCTTAGCAATATTACTAACTAACATGCTTTCAAATTGCAAAGACATGTCAGGTGATGGTATGCTATGAGTATCATCGTTTCAGAATTCTCATTAGTTAGGTCTGTGACAATACAACTCACCTCTCTGACGTCACTTGAGGGAAGCGGTAGAACTGGAAGGTGAAGAAAACCGTCCCGCCTGTCTTCTGGGCCATGTTCATGTGAGACATCAGTCTGGGGGAGGAGAGGATATCTTTTGTCAGTCTCTCATCGCTAAGCATACAATAATAGGTTTTTCATTGTAAATTTAAGATTTATTTGAGTGACATCAAGTGCCTGACTTGCGTATTTTATTTAGCCTAGTCTAATCACGCTAAAAAGTCCCCTTGTTTTTAGAGACAGAGACTGAAGCAGTGTTTAAAATATAGCCCGTCCTTGACTGGCTACTTTTTGCCAGGACTGGTAACTTTCAATTTTTTTCTTTATTTTCCCCTGATGAATTGACCAATTTAGTTTCAGGACAGGCTAGGTTTCAAATCTATTTTATACACTGCTGAAGGCAAGCATTTTTTCCAAAAACACAGTGATACAAACAGATGCACAGGGTGCCAGGGATGTAACAATGCTCTTCTATATACCATATCACATTTTCTTTATCACCCTTCACCTTTCATCTCTTGGTCTATTTGAGGTCAAGGTTATGTTTGAAGTCAAGGTCTTTATGGCTAACCCATGTTTCCCACAGCATCCAATGACCCTAAGGTTTTACTTGAGGCTGGGCTTCGGTCACAGACCTTGGTTGTATTTAAGGAAATATGATACAGTAAAACACGCATATAGCGAACTCGGATATATAGTGAACAATCGGATATATATAGTAAACAATCAGATATAGCGAACAAATTTTCAAGTTCCTTCCCTATATAATATCATTTACATTATATGCGCATAGCGAACACCGGATATAGCGAACTAAATTCTTTGGTCCATTGGAGTTGGTTATATCCGAGTTCTACCGTATACTTCATAGCAGGAGTATAAAGGGCCCTTACTTGGACAGAGCCAGGAACTGGAAGACGATCTCGTTACACTGCAGGGGGTCGCTCAGCTCCTTCTGCAGGTTGATGCTGACCGGATTGACCGGGTCAAGCACGTCCGGGGGCTCCCCATTGCGGTCAAGAATTGGTGGATATCCGGCCGAGTATAGTCGTGCATACGCTGCTCTGGAGAGACCCATGCCCCTGTTGGAAGAAAAGAGAGAAGGTTAGGAGAGACCAATGCCACAAGTGGAAGAGAGAGCAAAAAGTTTGGAGAGACTCATGTCTCTGGGTAAAGAAGGGAGAAATGTGGTAAGGTTTCTTATAAGTAATTTTGTTTATACATGATTTCCATTACAGGTAGTTAAATGCTATAAGGCCAAATTCAAGTGAAGGCACTCACAGATGCAGGAGAATGACGGATAAGGGGGCAGGATGATTCTGTTTGTATATACTCAACAAAGTAAGATAAGAAACACCCCATAAAGAAATACTGCATGAATCTGATTGTTTGTGATGTTTTTCTGCCTTGTTAATTAGCCCCAAACTATGAAAACTGCTTAGTAAGATCAGGAATTCATAACTTGAACCATCTCTGTAATGAGAGAATGCTCAATCATATATCCTCATTCACTCACACAAAACCCAACAGTAAACCACTATACCACAGCAGATGAGTTGAAAGAGTTGTAATTGTCTGCCCCTCGAATGATCAAAGTGTAATCTTACGGTCCCTTCTTGACATGTCTGATGTATAGTTCCGAAATATTTTATGATTGCTACTTTGTAGCTCTATATGCACTCACCCTCTTGGTTGGGGTCCCTGGGCCATGATGGGGGCGTGTACCGGGGTGAAGGGCAGCTCATGAAGATCTGGTGCTGTTATTCTGGTAGAGCCGGGCTGAAACAACAGAAACACTGACATGAATGTTTTGGCATTTCAATATTCCTTGAATGCAACTGTGAAAGCAGTTCCTGCTCTCTTTTATTAAAACTGATTTTCTTTATATTTTCATTTGTTACAAACCTTTGAACCTGATTTCTGGCTTGTAGGAATGAAAGGATTAAGAAAGATTCCCTAACTGATTTAATTATTATTCATAAATCATTCATTTGTCTGATTTTCTTTTCCTTTACAAGTTCAGGAATGAAAAATTTGATAGAAGTTCCAGAAATCACATAGCCAGATACTGATTCTTAAGTCATCTTAAGGTGCTTCATTTAAATACACTTCTTATATTGCTTTCATGCTTGTTTGGAGTACAAGAACCTCTATCAAAACAAAACAAGAGCGTCAAAAGATGCGGCATGACAAGCCATTATTGCTAAGTCTTATCACTCATCATTTGGAAATGTTTGCATATTCCATCAAATCAAATAGTTAATGTTCAATAAAAGTAAAATCCATCAAAGCAAAATGTTTTGTTGCGACATTTCCTAGATAAACCCGATCGCTAACCAGAAGTTGATAAGACAAATCAAGCTTAGCCAATGGTAACCAAAAGGGAGATAACTCACGTCTGTCATCTGCATGATGTTCATGGGGTACATGCCGGGTGCAGCCATCTGGTAGACACCGGAGCTCGGTCCCACGGACATAGGGGGGTAGTACGAGCCCATGCCGGGGGGCTGGGCGTGGGAGTACCCCGCCTGCTGGGGGAGGATCTGTGGCGCCATCTGTTGGTCCTGGAAACTGATGTGTAGGTTCTGCTGGGACCTGGGTAGGAAATCGTAAGGGATATTTTTACTCTTTCTGTGATTTCTCATAAAGGGTAGGACTAAGGATAAAACATTGTTAACACAAAACTTTAAACACTTAACTTACTTCCACGGTTATAAAGGTCTTTTAAGTGGCATAAGGTTTAGAATATGCTTATCATTTGTCAGGATGAAATTAGGGAAGAAGAAAATGAAAAAGGTATATCTATAAATACCGGTTTCACTTTTTCTCATTTAATGCAATTAACATCAATACTATAAAAGAATATGCTTATGAGATGTTTTTTTCAATTGAAACCGCCAAAATGAAAACTGATCAGATACAATTCTAACTTGTAAGAAGGTTGTAAAGGATCATTGTCGAAAAATGTATCAAGGTTCATAGAACTGAATTTTAGACTCAAATTTTTTACAGACAAAATTCCATCTTCGTTTCCATTGTATGTGGACACATCACAAAATGTTACAAAATTCAAAGAATTGTTAAATGTTGTTATACATTTATGTAGACACACCACATCATTACAATACTATTGAACGAATTGTAAAAGTTAGTGTTTATATATGTCTATGAAGACACACCACATCATTACAATATATAATTCAAGGAATTGTTAAATGTTATTGTTTACATATATATGTAGACGCACAACATCATAATACATATAATGAAAGGAATTTGTGTATACTTATGTAGACAACCCACATAATTATACATAATATATATACATTATACATAATACAAGGATTTGTTTAAGCTTTTGTTACTAATATTTATGAAGACACACCACATCATTATAATATATAATTCAAGGAACTCGAAGCAGGCACTCGAGAACAAGAGTGAATAAATTTTTCTGCAAGTGATTAAGCCTGTTCCTAAAGCTTAACATCCAAATGATCAAAGTCATTGAGGGACTTAGAGAGTGTTTGCGGCCAGTGCATGTGTTGTCAGGGATTATAAGATGAAATGGTCAAGGGATTAAACACTATGTGTTGTCAAGACAAGTATTGGCTCCACTTTAGTGATACTACAAAACATGAGAATTTTGACATAAAATTGGAAATGATAATATTTTGAAATTAGCCCTCCTTGTTTTAAGGTGAAAGAAGGAAAACTTGTTAAAAAGGTCTGCAATAGTGAGGGAGAATTGGTTATACATGAGGGGCAGATTTTCAAATGGGAAAAAGAGTCTAGGAATTTCATTTTCTTTGTTTTGACAGTGAACATACCAAATAGTTTTCTCAGAGTATGTGATGTTGTGTGGGGTCTTTTTGATTAGAGAATATAAAAGCTGATCAGACTGCTAACTTTGGATGAAACATGCAGTGACAAAAACATTAAAATGTGATTGCTAAACATTTAAAACCTGAAGCACAATTAATACTTTTTTGTGAATAATGGTTAAAATGTTGATTAAGACACACACAAATGACTCAATTAGTGGACACACATCTCAAAAAACAAAAATAAAAACGTAAGACTTAGTTACTGATCGGAGGTGACATGCAAAAAGTGACAGTGATAGTGACAGTGACAAATATATATCTATTTCATAAGCTTCAATTATCGCAAAACTTTTAAAGGACTCTTATAAATTGAAGCTGTGAGTCCCGGGTTCAAAGATTTTTACCTGGTGCTATTGCTTACACATTGAAGTCATTTCAATCTGCAAGGACTAACAAGACATTGTGCTAGCAAGTCCCTAAACTCAGCAGGTCATATTTATAGATTTATCACTAAATTTTGAGTCAATGTACAACAATTTCAGAAATAAATGAGCATGAAGGTTTGAATAATTTCGTTTTATGAGAAAAATTGATTAAGGCCTAAATCAAGTTAAAGGTCAAGTCAAAGGAGTTTATTTGGCCAAATTGGCCTCGCTTTCGGACCTAAATAAGATATATGAGGAGCCATATCCTCACTTTACACAAATATTTGTAAAATGGAAAATTATTTTATATTTCCTCCAGTTCTAGGTTGGTTGTGAATGAAAGACAGGTTTACAAATTGGTATAAAATTATCCTAAGAATGCTATTAATAATATCCAAAAGAATGAAGTAGTAGAATAACAAAAAACTGACATATATGTGACAGAACACACAACTCCTCACACTGTGAGACACATTGTAATAATCAGTCGACATTTTGTAAGTCTCAACTTGAGCCCTTGACACTCCAGTGCATTGCTGGATAATTCTATCAACTTCCTTGGTTGGATATTTTCTTAGGTTGCGGAATACCAATCAAAATCATATTGTGGCTACAAATCAAAATTATATTGTGACTCATTTCTGCTTCTCAAAAAGAACTTTAAATCTTCTGGTGCCATATATGGTACCTCAGAATTAAGTTATAAAGAACTCATCTGATTAGCTCAAAGCCTGCCATGGGATATAATTGAATCATAATTTAATAACTTGTTACTCCAGAAGAGCTACATATCTTCCGGTACCATATATGGTAACACAGAGAATTAATTTATAAAGAGCTCATCTGATTGGCTCCGAGCTTGCCAAGGGAGGTAATTGAGTTATAATTCAGTAATTCTGTTACTCAAGAAGAGCTCCACATCTTCAGTTGCCATATATGGCAACACAGAGAATTAAGTTATAAAGAACTCATCTGATTGGCTCAAAGCCTGTCAAGGGAGGTAATTAAACTATTATTTAATCATTCTGCTACTCTAAAAGAGCTTCGAATCTTTAGGTGGCATTTATGGCAACACATAGAAGTCTTAAAGAGCTCATCTGATTGGCTCATGAAAGCCAGCCAAGGGAGGTAATTGAATTACAATGCCAACCAATGGATGCATCCAGGGTACAAGTTGAGATCTATCAGAATGTACACCACTAAGATTATCAGGGGGCAAGACGCAGACTGAAGTAAGCCAGGGTTAGACGTGTAGTAGTGGACATGCAGAACAGGTGACAGGACGCAAAGTTCAATTCTTACGCATGATGTATGTGTTCAGGGGGCAAGGCTACGTGTTGCCCGCTAAGTCGTGTGTGACCTGACACGCTTGGGTCACTTGCGGGAGGGGACAGGTGACTGTACGCACCCCGCGGCAGGATGTGATGTCCGGCTGGCTGAATACTGGGATTGTACGGAGGAAAAATATCAGTATCTTATACTTGGGCACACTGAGAAATATTGTTAACATAGTGATTATTTCGTATGCCTTGTCTTGGATTTGTTAACAGAGATACACTGTATTGAAAACTCGAGATATTCTGTATACTTTGGTTTGGATGGTTACAGAATATTACATTGCAAAACACTTCCAGAAGTATTGATACTGGGAGTTTGTTGTATACTTCTGTCAGAATAATTAGCATTAGAAGGATGAAAGAGACAAAATGATCATAAAGTGATTGTGTTTCAGGAGAAGTATTGAGTACTTGATTACTTTGGTTTGGAAGATACTCAGTACTTGGATACTTATGTATATACTCATGACAATACTTAGTACTTAGAATTGTTGAAACAATCATTGGGGGGAGAAAGGCAGGAATTTTTGGGGGGAGTACTGAACTCTTGCTTATTAGAGAGGTATGTTATAAGAAATGTTTCCAGGGATGATAACACTACTAGGACATATTTGAGGTAGAATCAGTATGCTAAACTGGGAGACTTTGTCACATAGATTGAATCTACAGAATTCATTAATAGTTAATTCAGTTATATCAAGACTGTTAATTCTTCAGATTCCCTAGAAAGACTGAAGAAGTAAGAATTCTATGAAGAGAATGAACACAAGTTCCTTCAGTGTTTCTGAATTCTCTGGTTTCAATTTCATAATTCAAAGAATGAATGAAAGCAATTTGAGCCCACAATGCTATACATCTTGAGTGAAAACTACACAGCAATACCTCTATACATCATCAAAAGCATGCCACAAATCACCCAGCTCCTTCTGGGTATTTATCCACAAAGCTCCTACAAACCCTGATTCCCTTCTGTGAATGTGCATCAATCTTTAATGATATTATATAATTACAACAATAATCCTCACTACAAGTATACATGTTGGAAATTTGTTTTGTGCCTGGGCACCCGACAGCCACGGTGCAGCGCCAGGTAAAGACTGGTGCTGAAGTCAATACCTTTTTTGATATCAGAGAAAAACAATAATGACTGAGGACAAGTCCTGGATTGATATTATTTTCTTAGGTCTATAAAACAGGTATTGACCAAATTCACCAGTCCCCATTGCTCTATTATGCTTCAGTCAAATTGACTTAATCAAAAGGCCTAGAAAATGAGCTGACACAACAAAGACATTTATCGAATAGAGAAGCTTGTCGGCCGTCCATGGCCAAAATTATATGCTTGATTTTTTAGGGATTTCATATGCTTGTAGAAGCTTTGCAGATAAGAAACCCTTATGGAGCTGGAGTTTTGAAACATCAAATAAAATATCTTTAATTTGATTGTGACCTCAATATTGAAAATAACTTAATTCTCATCAACAAGCGAAAATATCAAATCTTGTTAAATAAACTTAATAAATCAACTTTCAAGTTACAATAGTGATAAGACAGCATTGAGAAACATTGAGTGGTCAATAAACATATCATTGAGAATGAACTACAAAATGGAGGGGGAAATTTGGAATGACCAACCCTCCACTTTATCTGATACAGTAATGTGTATGCATGCATTCATAATGCAATGAATACTTTCTTCTAATTAAACTCAATTTAGGTAAATTCTCACTCAAAGAGAGGGAAATATGTTTTCATGGCAATTCAGCTTACAACAAAGATTATCAAGTTTGCCTAAAAGAATAGCAATCAAAGTTTGTCTCCTAAAGGTGTTGACACAAATCTAGCAAGCTTGCACAACACAAAACAACTTCTAACTCATACCTTGGACGACCAGTGGGAGGTTTCCAGGCAACTGAGGATTCTAGTTCACCGCTGTCCATACTTCTGACAGACGGCATCGACTCATACCCAAGTCCAAACCCACGAGGTGAACCACTTGGTAGGGTCAACATGTCCTGCAATGCGTTCAAAGGTCAAATTTGGTTTTGCGAATTGATCATCTAATGTACACCACTAGTGGCGTTAAACAATAACTAACTCTCTCACTTATCTAAGGTCTTACAAACTGATCAAACGTCAATAGTATCTGTCAAATAAATATCAACTTGGACTCCCTCTATCCGGTAAAACCTTGATCGATTTTCAAACTCTTATAAACTAAATAGTGACTTGGTAGATGTGATATATTTTTCATTAGCTATTCAACCTCCAGGCCAGTTAAACTGTAGTAGATGATACACTCTGGCATATTTAGCAACTTTCCTGATTATGAACAACTTACCTTAGCATCAGTGGACCATTGCAGAAAGAGATAACCCCCAGCAGACTTAGCAGCCGAGTCATCCTGCATGTCTGTGGACGGCATCTTGTAGACAAAACTCTCGTCTGGGGAGCGACGGCGAGAACCACCAAACAGCGACATGGTGACGTCTCGCATGTTGGGATGCTGAAGAGGGTTCCAGGCGGCCCAACGAACAGAGACGGTACGAGTGTGTGCTCTTGCATAGCTCAGGGACATCTGCAATATAGTCAGTAAATGAACATTTCTAGAGGGGTCCTGGGGAAATTAACGTACCCTTTTTCCTTGGTGTCCCCTAAATTTTTGAAAAGTAGGATATTTTTACTATTTCAAAGGGTCCCATATGCTGAAAATTGGTCAAAAAGACCCCTTCAGCTGAACAACTAGGAACAACACTGAATGACAATATATATAAATCCTTTAGCAGCGTGCATCAGCAATATATCATTATGTTGGTTAACCTTATTAAAAAATAGAGCCATGGGCTCTGTAGCTCATCAGACTTTTGATTAAAACATGTTTTGACCCTAGCTGTGACCCCATTTGGTCAAATCTACAATTCAGAATCCCCATTGGCCAAGGAGTCTACACACTACTTTTCAGCTCTCTATACATTTTGGAACTGGAGAAGAAGATGAAAACAGGCTTTTAAGATTTTGACCCCTGTGACCCCATTTGGGGTCATGGGGTCACGAAATCTACAATTTAGAATCCCCATTTGCCAAGGAGTCTACACACTACTTTTCAGCTCTCTAGACATTTTGGAACTGGAGAAGAAGATGAAAACAGGCTTTTGAGATTTTGACCCCTGTGACCCCATTTGGGGTCATCAGGTGACAAAATCTACAATTTAGAATCCCCATTGGCCAAGGAGTCTACACACAACTTTTCGGCTCTCTAGACCTTTTGGAACTGGAGGAGAAGATGAAAATAGGTTTTTAAGGTTTTGACCTCTGTGACCCCATTTGAGGTCATGGGGTCACAAAATCTACAATTTAGAATCCCCATTGGCCAAGGAGTCTATATACAACTTTTCAGCTCTCTAGACCTTTTGGAACTGGAGAAGAAGATGAAAATATGTTTTTAAGGATTTGACCCCTGTGACCCCATTTGGGGTCATCGGGTGACAAAATCTACAATTTAGAATCCCCATTGGCCAAGGAGTCTACACACGACTTTTCAGCTCTCTAGACCTTTTGGAACTGGAGGAGAAGATGAAAATAGGTTTTTAAGGTTTTGACCCCTGTGACCCGATTTGGGGTCAAGGGGTCACGAAATCTACAATTTAGAATCCCCATTGGCCAAGGAGTCTATATACAACTTTTCAGCTCTCTAGACCTTTTGGAACTGGAGAAGAAGATGAAAATATGTTTTTAAGGTTTTGACCCCTGTGACCCCATTTGGGGTCATCGGGTGACAAAATCTACTATTTAGAATCCCCATTGGCCAAGGAGTCTACACACGACATTTCAGCTCTCTAGACCTTTTGGAACTGGAGGAGAAGATGAAAATAGGTTTTTAAGGTTTTGACCCCTGTGACCCCATTTGGGGTCATTGGGTCACGAAATCTACAATTTAGAATCCCCATTGGCCAAGGAGTCTACACACAACTTTTCAGCTCTCTAGACCTTTTGGAACTGGAGAAGAAGATGAAAATAGGTTTTTAAGGTTTTGACCCCTGTGACCCCATTTGGGGTCATGGGGTCACGAAATCTACAATTTAGAATCCCCATTTGCCAAGGAGTCTGCACATCAAATTTCAGCTCTCTAGAGTTATTGGTTTCTGAGAAGAAGATGAAAATGTGAAAAGTTTACGGATGGACGGACGGACGGACGGATGGACGCCGGACGCCATGTCATGCCATAAGCCCATCGGGTCTTTCAGACCAGATGAGCTAAAAACTAATATACTAGCTGGGCCTTAATTGTTCAGTCATTAGCAGTGTTTTCATGGAAAAATAGAGCCATTGGCTCTGTAGCTCATCAGGCATCATATCAAGTTTGCTTTATACAGGCAAGATGAGCTAAAAATGAAACTGATGTTACCTATTGCAAGAAAACCTATAAAAACAATTACAAAACAAATGTATTATCATTCAACACTTCTAGATCGCCAATATCAGACAGTGACAGAAGTCCACACTAAGATATCCAAGGAGAAATAAATTTGCCATAGACTGTCATCTAATGGAGAAAAATAGGTTTTTAAGATTGTGACCCCTGTGACCCTATTTGGGGTCATGGGGTCACAAAACCTACAGTTTAGAATCCCAATTGGCCAAGGAGTCTACATGCAGTCTTTCAGCTCAATAGACCTTTAGGAGCTAAAGATGATGATGAAAATAAGTTTTTAAGGTTGTGACCCCTGTGACCCTATTTGGGGTTATGGGGTCACGAAATCTACAATTTAGAATCCCCATTGGCCAAAGAGTCTGCACATATAATTTCAGCTCTCTAGACCTTTTGGAACTTGAGAAGAAGATGAGAATTGGTTTTTAAGGTTGTGACCCCTGTGACCCTATTTGGGGTCACAGGGTCAACAAAGTTACAAATTAGAATCCCCATTGTCCAAGGAGTCTGCACATATCAATATTATCTCTCTAGACCTTTTGGAACTGGAGAAGAAGATGAGAATTGGTTTTTAAGGTTTTGACCCCTGTGATCCTATTTGGGGTCATGGGGTCACGAAATCTACAATTAAGAATCCCGATTGGCCAAGGAGTCTGCACATATCAATATTAACTCTCTAGACCTTTTGGAACTGGAGAAGAAGATGAGAATTGGTTTTTAAGGTTGTGACCCCTGTGACCCTATTTGGGGTCTTGGGGTCATGGGGTCACGAAATCTACAATTAAGAATCCCCATTGGCCAAGGAGTCTGCACATATCATTTTCAACTCTTTAGTCCTTTTAGTACTGGAGAAGAAGATGAAAATAGGTTTTTAAGGTTGTGACCCCTGTGACCCTATTTGGGGTCACAGGTTCACCAAAGTTACAAATTAGAATCCCCATTGTCCAAGGAGTCTGCACATATCACTTTCAACTCTCTAGTCCTTTTAGAACTGGAGAAGAAGATGAAAATAGGTTTTTAAGGTTGTGACCCCTGTGACCCTATTTGGGGTCACAGGTTCACCAAAGTTACAAATTAGAATCCCCATTGTCCAAGGAGTCTGCACATATCACTTTCAACTCTCTAGTCCTTTTAGAACTGGAGAAGAAGATGAAAATAGGTTTTTAATGTTGTGACCCCTGTGACCCTATTTGGGGTCACAGGTTCACCAAAGTTACAAATTAGAATCCCCATTGTCCAAGGAGTCTGCACATATCACTTTCAACTCTCTAGTCCTTTTAGAACTGGAGAAGAAGATGAAAATAGGTTTTTAAGGTTGTGACCCCTGTGACCCTATTTGGGGTCATGGGGTCACGAAATCTACAATTTAGAATCCCCATTGGCCAAGGAGTCTGCACATATCATTTTCAACTCTCTAGTCCTTCTGGAACTGGAGAAGAAGATGAAAATAGGTTTTTAAGGTTGTGACCCCTGTGACCCTATTTGGGGTCACAGGGTCACCAAAGTTACAAATTAGAATCTCCATTGTCCAAGGAGTCTGCACATATAATTTTTAACTCTCTACTCCTTTTGGAACTGGAGAAGAAGATGAAAATAGGTATTGAAGGTTGTGACCCCTGTGACCCTATCTGGGGTCACAGGTTCACCAAAGTTACAAATTAGAATCCCCATTTGCCAAGGAGTCTGCACATATCATTTTTAACTCTCTAGTCCTTCTGGAACTGGAGAAGAAGATGAAAATAGGTTTTTAAAGTTGTGACCCCTGTGACCCTATTTGGGGTCACAGGGTCACCAAAGTTACAAATTAGAATCTCCATATGCTAAGGTACTGGTACACAAAATTTCAGCTCTCTAATGTGTATGGTTCATGAGGAGAAGTCGAAAGTGTCAAAAGTTTACGGACGGACGACGGACGGACGACGGACGACGGACGGACGACGGACGACGGACGGACGCCGGACGACGGGCCATGCCATAAGCCCATCTGGACTTTCAGTCCTGATGAGCTAAAAATTAAGACTATATTGTACACAAAATGGAAGAGGAAACATCCTTTAGAATAATGATTTATTCCACTGTATGAATCACTAAGGGAAACTTAAGTCACTAAGGTAACCTTAGAACAATGATAAGAGACGGAGCTAAGGATAACAGTAGACAACACATTGCATATTTGCATATTTGTATATACACACCTACTCTTGTTGTAAGGATAGTTTGTGCAAAAATCCAACAAGGTACATAGTTTTTATTATTAATACTCAAATTCATAAGACCAAACCAAAGAAGAAAACAGAAAATGTCATTTCAGGTCTGAATAAGCTCTATATCATGAAAGGACTACATAAATGTAACCTATAGCTTAATATTAACAATCATGTTCCTAGAGAAAACTGTCTAAAAACTTACTCGTCGATCCTTGGCTGTGAGAGGTTCCCCAATAACATACTCAAGGGAGAACACGACCGCAAAGAGAGGATCTTCGAGAAAGTCAGAGAACTGGATACGATTCTTCAACACCAAGTCAGTACCCGTAGAGATGCTGTGAAACATAAACAAAATCACGAAATAAAATCGTATCATTCGAAACATACCATTTGGTTTTCCTTAAGGAAGACACAGAATATATGTGACCAATGATTTATTCTTGTTTCTTTTTGGATGTTTTTTGCACCCTTTATCAGAATGTTACTTTTAAAGATATAAACATATCTAAAAAGAGAGTTCATTTTGAAATTTTCTGAAAAATAAACCTAATAATTGCACATGTGCAACATTCTACAGTATGTACCCAGTTATTTCAACACAATATCAAATGACTTTTTCTGTCTCCCACCTTGACCCATTAGAGCCTGTCCTCTTGTGACCCCCTGTGAACTTGCTGCTTCGTCGGAAACTAGGACTCGCTGTTGGTTTCCGTGACGACAGGTTGAGACCCTCCAGATGGAACGTCTGTGGTTTCTCAATGTAGCACCAGCCATTATGGATACCAACCTAATTGTTTGAGATTAAACTTTGTTATTGCAAAAATAAAGACCCTTCTAAAATGTCCTTGAGGGTAGTACATGAGGTTTAATCAATTAAAAAAACAATAATTTTGGGACATAACTAAATTTTCGACAATAAACTCAATGTATTTATTCAAGTATACCTGAAGCCTCCTTTCCAGAACTGACACGGATGCTGCATCATCGAGAGTGCGGTTCTCACGATATGCACGGTCCTCCTGTAGCAAGGTACATAACTCTTCCTCAAACTTCTCAATGTTTGGTTGCAGGTGCAGGAACACCCCCTCAATCTGTAATGGGATGGTCCGCAGTGTCTTGGGGTGCTTCAGTTTATCTGCTCCTGATGTGGGAAACAAAGTTATAAGTATGAAGGTGTTTGTGTTGAATAAAGGTGTTCTGCAGAAAAGGTTATTTATTTGATAATGATGAAGAAAAATATATGGTATGCAATGCTTCCACACAGGTTCCTGTGTCTTTCTCAAGCAGAGTTATTCGCAAAAGAAGTTATCTATTTGATGTGAAAATCTCCTTACATAATGGTGGCTATTCTTTCAGTACAAAAGCTACTCAGGGTGAGTGAGTTGGGGTTTAACGTGTTGTCAACAATACAAAAGCTACTCAGGGTGAGTGAGTTGGGGTTAAACGTGTTGTCAACAATACAAAAGCTACTCAGGGTGAGTGAGTTGGGGTTTAACGTGTTGTCAACAATACAAAAGCTACTCAGGGTGAGTGAGTTGAGGTTTAACGTGTTGTCAACAATACAACAGCTACTCAGGGTGAGTGAGTTGGGGTTTAACGTGTTGTCACCAATACAAAAGCTACTCAATACATCACTTCTTATTGAAGTGTTTTGGCTTCTTGTCTATCTGAAAAGGTTTCATTTACATTAGTTCAAATGATCACATGGAAACCTTTTGTCAGACTATTGTTCCACAGCCAAGAGTACTTATAAAGCGCAGACCTCCATAAACAAGGTTTATGCTCAAAATGCGCAATTACAAAGATAAAATATATACATATATATACATATAGAACATGAGGTTTAATGGAAATTCGAAGTAGCGTTTGAACAGATGAGTTTTGAGATGGGATTTGAATACAGAGAGAGAGGGAGCATGAAATATGAGGTAATGAATTCCAGAGCAGAGCAGCATTGTATCTGAAGGATCGGGCACCAAAGGACTTTAGATTGTAACGTGGGACTTGAAGAAGCAGAGTGGAAGAGCGGAGCGATCGAGGTGGAGCATATGGAGTGACTAGGTCCTGAAGATACTTATGGTCTTGAAGTTCCCTTGAATCAGTTATCGAGTGCAGTATGACATAAACAAGAAATTTAAAATCAATGAATTTCCATGACTTCATGAATATTATCCAATTTCCAGACATTTCAAATCTTCCATGACATGTATGAACTCTATAAACAAAATTTACCAGCAGTCTGATCATCCAGCACACCAGGTATGATGTCGCGGCCACTGACGATGACGTTCTCGGGGAACAGGTTCATCATCTTGAGCAGGGGCTTGTGGGTACACACGGTGTAGCTCAGAGTACAGCCTGGCACTGGCTTCAACAACTGGTTGCCTAGGAGAACAGGTCATGTTTAACAAGAAATGTTCAATTCAAATAACATGTAAGAGCAGTGTATGAAGTAAGCATATTTTTTAGAACACAATTTTTGAAAACTCTTGACATTTCAATTTTACAGCAATGGAAGAAAGCCTGTGTACATTCAATGACCATACAATGATACAATTAATGACTTACTTTCTAGTGGGTCGTCCATGAAGAGAAGTGCCC
The DNA here is from genome assembly GCA_916613615.1 of Steromphala cineraria. Taxonomy (NCBI): domain Eukaryota; kingdom Metazoa; phylum Mollusca; class Gastropoda; order Trochida; family Trochidae; genus Steromphala; species Steromphala cineraria. The sequence goes on along the minus strand of OU744732.1, from coordinate 55,663,325 downwards.
TCGGGGATCCATAGTACATCTCGACCCTGTAGACGGGAAATATTTGAATTATGTCAAACAAGAAGACATAGTCATCAACATCCCCCGCCAGATTTGTTCTTATTATAAGTCAGAACCTTCTCCTAAATACTCGAGAGTACTCAAAAATATCATGACACCAAACTCCGGAAAAATATTTGCGCGGTTCTGATTTTCGAACTCCATCAAGGTATTGATACCCTGAAGGCACACATCAAATTTGATGATCCTATCTGTAACAGTTTCTGAGAAAAATTGGCTCCTTTGAAGACATCTCGAACAGAGTCCCAAAAATTGTAACAAGGGCAATAACTCCGGAAAAAATATTTTCGCGGTTCTGATTTGCGAACTCCATCAAGGTATTGATACCCTGAAGGCACACATCAAATTTGATGATCCAATCTGTAACAGTTCCTGAGAAAAATTGGCTCCTTTGAAGACACCTCGAACAGAGTCCCAAAAAATGTAACAAGGGCAATAACTCCGGAAAAAATATTTGCGCGGTTCTGATTTTCGAACTCCATCAAGGTATTGATACCCTGAAGGCACACACAAAATTTGATGATCCTATCTTAAACGGTTACTGAAAAAAATTGGCTCCTTTGAAGACACCTCGAACAGAGTCCCAAAAAAACGTAACAAGGGCAATAACTCCGGATAAAATATTTGCGCGGTTCTGATTTTCGAACTCCATCAAGGTATTGATACCCTGAAGTCACACACAAAATTTTATAATCCTACCTTTAACGGTTTCTGAGAAAAATTGGCTCCTTTAACTCGGACGGACGGACGCACGGACGCACGGAGCTCAAACCTATATCCCCCTTCCACTTCGTGGCGGGGGATAATAATTATTAGGATATTTGTCACTAGTGACTGATAAAACGTTCCATTGTTAGTGTCACTGATACATCTCTGTATTTCACCGCCAATCATGTAAAACCATGCTTAAGGTACAAGTGCAAAGATGAAATATTCAGTCATACTTACTTTAAGGTAGGTGGCGCCACATTCCTGGCCGAGTCGGGTGGTTCCTCATTATTTTTGAAAGGTCGTACGAATCCCCAGCCAGAGGAAACAGCTCTGCGTGTGCCGTGATCATCGTACGTGTGGGCTACGATCTCAACCACCAGAATAAGGCTCGAGTTGGTCGTTGTTGTGTGGAAATATATGTTCTGAAAATATAAGGAAGGGAACAATGTTAAACATGAAATACCATAATTTTTTTTATTTGATTGCTGCACAAATTCTTAAAAGATGTTTCAAAATGTCTATGGTTAAACTATTTTTGACTTTTCGCTCTTTCAACACTATGGTAGAAATGTTAGATTAATATCTAGAACTTGTGTTGTTTAATGCAAACTATTTATATTTGACCACATTAAAATGGCAACATCATCATTACGTATTTCATATTGATTATTACAGTAGAAATAATTACTCTATGCAATTCTTTTTGCAAATTAAACAATGATTTTAAGCAATGGTTGTACATCAAGTCAGAAGCATCAACTTTTGGCACTTTGTTGATATTTTAGAAGGGATTTGAATTTGTGACCATACGTGGTTGATTTATATAAGATATTGAGTAAATGGTGAAATTACTGATACACTTGTCAATATTCTATTTGAATTTGATGACAACAAGGCTTCTATACTTGAATAAATTTATAAGGCTACTTCTATATATATATTCTTATCAGAAATAAAATTGCCTCACCATTTCACTGAAAGAGATTTAGATTTGTGTGAGGTTTTGCCTTGAAAAACACCCTTGCCCTATTCTAACAGTAACCTCAAATGCTTTAAACCTTTTTTGTTCAATTTGCAAATAGCCTCAGTAGTATTGTTCCTGTGGTTCTAGGGATATTTGTCGTCCGTTTTAGCTCAGTGAAAAATTGAGAGGTAGGATACTTGTATGTACCATTGCAAAGGGTTTCATAAGCTCAGTTTATGTAATATATGCATGCTGACCCCTTCAGCTGATCACCTAGGAAGAACACTGACCCTGCCTTTCCCAATCCCTGAATGATGGAGAGAGACCCACCTGGTTGTATTGAAGTTTGGGCTGTCCTGAAGCCCCTCCTCGCCCAGCCATCGTGGGCCCCTGCCACAGTCGGCCGCAAAACTGTCTGAAGGCAACATCGTAGAGACTCACTGACAACTGATACTCTGCCTTTGTGTTCACAATCTGAAACAAATTCAAACAATAAGATGTCGCAAGAGCTAAATTTGTGAATTTGAATTGCCATCCCTAAGCCTCACTGTTCAGGATAATCTCTCAGCATTGGAATTTTGGAAAATACATTTACCTCAAGATGACAGCAACAAATATTTTCAAGTTCCTATATCAGGTCTAATGTTTCTTGATTCCATCAGTGCCAGTGTCAACTCCAACTACAATCAACCATCTAGATATAAAAGGATATGCACATGGCAGAGAAAGAGCAAATCTCTTGTCTGGTAGCCTATTGCTGATAAAAATGGTGATGGTGTAGTATAAAATAATAAGTGGAAGTCCAAAGAACTTGTTCAATAGCTGCTCCTGCCCCCTGGAATTTGAAATTTGAAAGGAAACCTTGCAACTTTGAAGGCTAAAAACAAGAGACTATGAGCTTGTATTGCATTTGTAATATACCAAATACATAAGACAGCAGATTAATTTGCTTTCTCAAATCAAGGGCGGGTAATTTTGGTACAATTTTTCCTCATGAAGTCCCACGGGTTATATAGAAAAAGCATCGGAATAATAAATCCCTGGTAACAGAGGATGTCATCTCACCTGCCCCTCTATAACCCTGGTTATGACAGGTTTGACAATTCCATCGATTTTCTTCAACGTGACACATATTGGCGTAAAATCCTCCAGCCTCGCATCTTCTGGTGCAGGGCGTGGGTGGGTCAGGATTGATCGCCATGACAACACGTTACTAAGTTTAGCACTGTTGGCAGCGAGCAGTGTATAGTCAGGCTCTGTATGAGGAGGGGTTTCAGGCTCTGTTCTTAGAGTTGTCTCCCCTTGATTTTCATTATTTGTCGACTCGGCACTATCCTCGTCCTCGAAATGCAATCTTTTCTTCTTCTCAGGCATAGCTAGTTAATCATTCCTCGAACAGATTGGCTTTGATTGGTTCTTCATCACCTAGAGTTATAAAACTTTTAGATTGTCTATCCCATAGATGTATTAAGATATAAATCCTTGGCTATTTTATAGGTCATCTGTGTACAAAATAAGCTTAAAAAGTTGCTTGGCCAGGTGTAAAAATTCCAAGAAATTTGTTATGATTCAAGCCTTAATAACCTGACAAAGACAAATCAAATAGCTTTCAGTACTCAGATAAAAACATCTAAACCAATTCTTCCCTGAAAGTTCACGCTTTTGAAACCTACTAGTTAAGATGTGACAACGACGCAAGCTTATTCTCTCCTGACGTTTGTCTACCCACACAAGTAAGAAGGACGACACCAATAATATCTATTCTTCAATCATATCTTATGACATTTGTCATGGTCTTTATATCAAATATCTAGAAAAAATTCAAAGGTTAGCATCTCATAAATTTTCTATCTCAAGATCTTAACTAAGCTCATAATTACTCTTGGAAACTATGAATAAAAAACACACACACAGTAAAAGTAAATGGGTGCGACCTTTTCAATTATGTCAAACCAGAATAACTGCTGCTTCAGGAAACTCAAACAAATATGCTAAATATAAGTGTTATATGAGCTAAAATGGAAGAATAAGGTTAATTATGAATTACAAACAGTGAAAACCGATAAAACTTTAATGTTAAAAAATCTGATGAAAATATCAACTAACAAAATTAAAGATCAGAGGTCAATCAGAAGTGACTTAAGGAATTCTTTGACGCAAGAAGGAAAAATGCTGCAAATAACATAGCCATAGGTCTTGATGGAACTTGAGCTCAAGGGTAGTTCAGTACAATAACTAAAACTGCATGCACCATTATGGTATCATAAATCTAATTGCATTCACAAAACTCCTAATACACTGTAGTTCACTTGAGCCAAAGTCATATGGCTGACCGGGTACGTAGCTCAGTGGTAGAGTGTCCGCTCGTCACCCGGAAGACCGGGGTTCAATTCCCAGTCGCGTCATACCAAAAGACGTTAAAAGGTGGGAGTTGTTGCTGTCTAGCTTGACGCTCAGCATTGTAAAGGCAGAACAACGATTTAACTGGTGCTGCACCGTGGCTGCTGGGTGCCATTGGCACAAAGCAAATTTCCAACATGTACTTTTACTGAGGATAATAAGGTGTAAAATAAAAATATAAAAAAATAGAGCCATTGGCTCTGTAGCTCATCAGGCATCATATCAAGTTTGCTTTATACAGGCCAGATGAGCTAAAAATGAAACTGATGTTACCTATTGCAAGAAAACCTATAAAATAAAAGTACCGAGGGTACAGAAGCTCACCTTAAAATGAATGATGTGGTAAAATTATTTAATTATACATGTAACCATCTTTTATATAATTGATTATGGCTGCCATCATGATTTTTTTATCTTTTAAAATACTAGTCTTCTTTTGGAAACGACTAGAGCTTGAACAAACATTAATACACGAATGATATAATCATGATAAGTTAACAAGCAGTAGGTTTTTGTATAACTTTTTTGTATATCTATGGCTGAATTGGTGACCATCTTGTACTTTTTAATCTTCAAAATGCTACTTTTATGTGGGCATCCGTATTAATTTCATTATGATATCTTGATTGGTTTAGGTGTATCCATTTAAAATAATTTAAATGTCATTCATTACTTACAGGATGGTGGCCACTTACATTTGTTTTGTAGTGAATCATTAATATGATTTCAAGATTATTTCACTGATGGTTATGCTGCATGGGATATTGAGAATCCCAAAAGTACAGATTTTTCAAGGAAAATGAATGACTGATTGAGAGGAAAGTCATAAACACAGCAATGCATAAGACACGTTTATTTTGTTCACATAATATTTACATGTCAAGTGACCATGAGATGTCTTTCATTAAAGTATCAATTTATTTAACACTCATACAGTACTATAATGGTAAACATTTTTGCATTGTCAAATCAACAGAGAGATATGACAAATCAAATTTCCTTACTTTTCTTACTAAACCCTTTTCGATTTTTTTCATATTTATTCCACATCAACTTATCATGTAGATTGCTAAACACAAGGCTTATTGTAGACAAGTTTTGTGTAAGTTGTTATTCTTAGAAAGAACATATCACTGTCATGAGAATACAAGTCCATAACTTTTATTGCATACACATGGGCCATGGCCATATAGCATAATGCTCTGCCATATCAATTGGGTCAAGTTGATTATGCAACAGACTAGCAGCTGACACTCAGCCTCAGCCAGTGCCTTGGGATGTGTATTAGTGGATAGTGGAATATCTGAACTCTGGTTGACCCCTTATGTGTGGTATTTAAAGGAATATAAGGGAGATACCATTGTTTAAAATTTAACATGTTTAATGTGATTTGGTTTTTGCAGCTAGTTGCCATAAAGATTTTAAACAAATTAATCAATTATGTTTTGTCTTTCATCTTAATTTTTTTTAGAAACACTTAAAAATATAGAACAACTTGCACGACAATCTTAAATATTCCATATTTAAGATAATATTATGATTAGTAAGTTCAAATTAGAGAATTTATATGGTGCCAGTGATCACTTGATGAAAGCTTAAAATTTAATAATAATGATGTGTCATCTGCAGCTGAAAAGTCAATATGGCTGCTATTGCGGCCATCTTGGATTCTCAAAACTGAAACGTCTACCTTTCTGTGAGGAATCACTATAGGTATAACATACTACAATATAAAAATGATATCTAGATTGGTTTAGAAGAAATAGTCTTTGTCATGAAATCTAATTGAAAATTCAATATGGCTGCCATGGCGGCCATATTGGATTCTCAAAACTTAAACGTCTACCTTTCTGTGCGGAATCACCATAGGTATAACATACTACAATTTCAGAATGATATCTGGATTCGTTTAGAAGGAGTAGTCTTTTTCATGAAATCTAATTGAAAATTCAATATGGCTGTCATGGCGGCCATCTTGGATTCTCAAAACTGAAACGTCTACCTTTCTGTGAGGAATCACTATAGGTATAACATACTACAATATAAAAATGATATCTAGATTGGTTTAGAAGAAATAGTCTTTGTCATGAAATCTAATTGAAAATTCAATATGGCTGCCATGGCGGCCATATTGGATTCTCAAAACTTAAACGTCTACCTTTCTGTGCGGAATCACCATAGGTATAACATACTACAATTTCAGAATGATATCTGGATTCGTTTAGAAGGAGTAGTCTTTTTCATGAAATCTAATTGAAAATTCAATATGGCTGTCATGGCGGCCATCTTGGATTCTCAAAACTGAAACGTCTACCTTTCTGTGAGGAATCACCATGGGTATAACATAATACAATTTCAAAATGATATCTGTATTCGTTTAGAAGGAGTAGTCTTTTTCATGAAATCTAATTGAAAATTCAATATGGCTGTCATGGCGGCCATCTTGGATGCTCAAAACTGAAACGTCTACCTTTCTGTGAGGAATCACCATGGGTATAACATACTACAATTTCAGAATGATATCTGTATTCGTTTAGAAGGAGTAGTCTTTTTCATGAAATCTAATTGAAAATTCAATATGGCTGTCATGGCGGCCATCTTGGATTCTCAAAACTGAAACATCTACCTTTCTGTGAGGAATCACCATGGGTATAACATACTACAATTTCAGAATGATATCTGAATTCGTTTAGGAGGAGTAGTCTTTTTCGTGAAAGTTTACGGACGGACAGACGGACGGACGGACAGACGGACAGACGGACAGACAGACGGACGACGGACGAAGCGCCATGACATAAGCTCACATTTACTTTGTAAAGGTGAGCTAAAAATTACAAAACAAATGTAACGATTTCGGAATAAATTTCCTTACCCAAATGATTTATTATTATTTAACACTTTCTAGATCGCCAATATCAGACAGTGAAAGAAGTCCACACTAAAATATCCAAGGAGAAATAAATTTGCCATAGACTGACATCTAATGGAGAAAAATAGGTTTTTAAGATTGTGACCCCTGTGACCCTATTTGGGGTCATGGGGTCACGAAACCTACAGTTTAGAATCCCAATTGGCCAAGGAGTCTACATGCAGTCTTTCAGCTCAATAGACCTTTTGGAGCTAAAGATGATGATGAAAATAAGTTTTTAAGGTTGTGACCCCTGTGACCCTATTTGAGGTCATGGGGTCACGAAATCTACAATTTAGAATCCCCATTGGCCAAGGAGTCTGCACATATAATTTCAGCTCTCTAGACCTTTTGGAACTTGGGAAGAAGATGAAAATAGTTTTATTATGGTTGTGACCTCTGTGACCCTATTTGGGGTCACAGGGTCACCAAAGTTACAAATTAGAATCCCCATTGTCCAAGGAGTCTGCACATATCAATATTAACTCTCTACTCCTTTTGGAACTGGAGAAGAAGATGAGAATTGGTTCTTAAGGTTGTGACCCCTGTGACCCTATTTGAGGTCATGGGGTCACGAAATCTACAATTTAGAATCCCCATTGGCCAAGGAGTCTGCACATATAATTTCAGCTCTCTAGACCTTTTAGAACTGGAGAAGAAGATGAAAATAGGTTTTTAAGGTTGTGACCCCTGTGACCCTATTTGGGGTCATGGGGTCAAGAAATCTACAATTTAGAATCCTCATTGGCCAAGGAGTCTGCACATATCATTTTTAACTCTCTAGTCCTTTTGGAACTGGAGAAGAAGATGAAAATAGTTTTTTTTAGGGTTGTGACCCTGTAACCCTATTTGGGGTCACAGGGTCACCAAAGTTACAAATTAGAATCCCCATTGTCCAAGGAGTCTGCACATATCATTTTTAACTCTCTACTCCTTTTGGAACTGGAGAAGAAGATGAAAATAGATTTTTTAGGTTGTGACCCCTGTGACCCTATTTGGGGTCATGGGGTCACCAAAGTTACAAATTAGAATCCCCATTGTCCAAGGAGTCTGCACATATCATTTTTAACTCTCTACTCCTTTTGGAACTGGAGAAGAAGATGAAAATAGGTTTTTAAGGTTGTGACCCCTGTGACCCTATTTGGGGTCACAGGGTCACCAATGTTACAAATTAGAATCCCCATTGGCCAAGGAGTCTGCACATATCATTTTTAACTCTCTAGTCCTTCTGGAACTGGAGAAGAAGATGAAAATAGGTTTTTAAAGTTGTGACCCCTGTGACCCTATTTGGGGTCACAGGGTCACCAAAGTTACAAATTAGAATCTCCATATGCTAAGGTACCTGTACAAAAAAATTCAGCTCTCTAATGTGTATGGTTCATGAGGAGAAGTCGAAAGTGTCAAAAGTTTACGGACGGACGGACGCCGGACGACGGGCCATGCCATAAGCCCATCGGGACTTTCAGTCCTGATGAGCTAAAAATAAAACCTTAGGCTAAGTTGCAAGGGCCAAGTCAATTGAAGTACAAGATCAACAAGACGAAGAACCAAAAACCTTCAAAAGCCATAGCACTATTCCAATGCCTCTGTCACGCTTTCAAGATTTTTACCAGAAACTGTTTATTCTGTTCCTATTCTTCTAATCTTCTTAGACTTCTGTAAAGAACAAGAGCTACACTACAAGAACATTAAACTAATTAAAACGAGGCGAAGTTACAAGCAATGACATATACATGTCAACTCAAAATAAAACACTTCTGATTGTTCCTTGACGGGGTCCTGGGGAAATTTGCCAACCCTTTTGGCTTGGTGTCCCTAAAGTTACAAGATAGATAATCTTACATTGCAAAGTGTTCCAGATGCTTAGAATTGGTCAAATTGACCCTCTCTGTAGATCACATAAGAACAACACTGCTACTGGTAAGAACTCCATTTTTCAAAGGCACAATCACTGCTTCTGAGTGGCAACCATATCCACTAGATACTGAGTAGATAAACACATATGCACTTCCCTTGATAACACTTATATACCGGTACTATACCTGAATAATTAAATCAAAGAAAACAGTAACAAGCACACGGTGCTCTCCGAGGATATTAATCCTCAAATCACAGCCAGTGTCCAGGACTTATACATCCATTCAGGCCCAGTGACACTGAAAACTGGTCTTCATCGATTGCCCTTTCTCTTTCACCAGGTGTAGGCAGGTTGATAGACTCATACAATGACATAAAGGGTATCAATAACAATCAATATATCCTTCATTGACTTGACAACACTGATTATCCTGTATCTCAATATCGAGGCTATGGCTGATTGGTGACCAGCCTTATATTCATCAACAGATAATCTGTACAGTGGCATGTTCCTTGGTGAGCAGCCAAGGGTCTCATTGATAATATTCTGGAAAGGTGCGACCACTTACATATTTTTTCAGTTCATTCACAAAAGGTGCCACAACTTTAATATTTACTGTTTTGAAAATAGAACAATATACTATTCTATTGCAACCTTTCATACACATTGTACAGCTTTAAGAATTGTGATGATTTCTCGATTTATCATAGTAAAGAGAATCTTGATACTAGTACTTAATCTGACCGAGTGTTTGTGAGTTATGTTAAACGTCGCTTTGGCAATATTTCAACCATAAGCTTCGATCTGACAAAGTGTCTGTTTTTCAAAATAAAGAGATCTAGCTATAATTGTGTATCATTATCAAGATATATTCAGGACAAATTAACCCTTATGTCTAGAAATAAAAACTTCACCAAGCTTGCACCTACATACCATATTCAACCTATTAAGCGCCCTGGGCGTATATAGCATATATAGTTTTTAGCAAAAAGTTACAAATCCAATTATCGTGATTAAAGGGGCAGTAGCACGTTTTTTGATAATTTTATATTTTAATTATTTCACTGATAATTGTAAGTTAATGCTAAATGTATTATATTGACAGTGTCAACAATGTCATTACACAAGCCAATCATCAATAGTCAGAGGACAAAGTATGAGGATTCACATAAATTCCATTGGCGGCCATTTTTCTGTGAACACCTTTAATTCATTTTGCGTAAGATAAAGGAATCGCATGGCTTGACTTTACGTTATATATTTGAATTATTACTGCTTCATTTAGTTTAAATACATTATCTCTCAATAGGAACCATATATTTTCATTTTCTCACATTACCTTATATTCCCCCTAAAAACGTGCTACTGCCCCTGTAAAGAGGATGACTGAAAGTCTTAAAACCATTTTTTTATGTAAAATTTCATAGGTGTGTCTGTAAGGTATTCCTGAAGAGGGGCGCTTGATGTTTTTTGAGCTAAAAGCCCCGTTAGGGGGCGCTTATAGGGAGATGGCGCTTTTTACATCGAATACGGTAATATACCTATCAAGTTTCAATAAAAAGAGTTGAATCTTATGCTTTCCCAATACAGTCAACTTACTATATTGCAAGTGATATGCAAGTGTGGATACGAGCATAATGTAAATTAACTTCAAGTTGTTTGTATAAATATTTCAAGAATCTGGTTCAATTGAAGCATAACACCTCACTCTTAGAAAAATATAATGACATTTCATGACACAATGAATCTCATCAATAACAGATCTAGGCAGTTATTGTGTTTACACATCCACAGACAAAACATCAATAACGTTGTTACCATGGTTACAAACATCCAAATCAAATAGAGATGTTCATAGAGACATATAGAAATTACTACTTTCAGATTGAAAATATTTTCACAGCATATTGAAGTATTGATTTTTAATAATTATGTTGGAGTCAAAACAATTCATATTAAGAATCAGTTATTATAATTTTTGTTGGAATAAAGGAAATGTAGCCTTATTTTTCACCAAAACAAATTTATATTTTACTATTCAATATTAATTTATACAAAAAAACTTCAAATCGCATTGTTCAACCCTATTATCCACATAAGAAGATGAAGTGTCACATGCCAAGTAAAAACTGTATGTAACCAATTTAGTGTAAACATCTTTCAATCATTTGGAAAAAAAAAGAATTGTCGAAACTTAAACAGTAACAAATGTTACCAATTTTGTGTTAATGTTTTCTTTATAAAAAGTAGCAGTTCTAAAACCAACTTACCATAATTGTTAAGCTACCTGAATTCATTTCTCTATCTTCCTAGATTACATTTTCACACTGGCCGCCAGCATTCTTTGCTTGATATTTGTTAATTTTTCTAGGACATAGTAACGCATTATCAGGTTGTGTTATGTTTTTCCCTCCAAAGACAATAAACTTTGCGTAAAATATCATTCAATAGGGAAAATTTGAAGACTTTTTGTTATAAAAAATACATTACTGTTAGTGTTTGTTCAAGCGTTAGAAATCCTAGGATTGATTACTTTAGATTTAAAGTTGTATAGAAGAATTCGAGCTTTCAACTCTTGTAAAACAAAGATGGAGAATATCCATAGAAGTCCTCCCCTTTTATAGATATCATTTCTTTTTCCTAAAATATGTGCAACAGTACCTTTAAAGGGACAGTGCTATCAGGGTCATTTGTGGAAACAAAATTCAGGAGTACTTCACATTATAACATATGATTAATTCCGATTTTTTTCAAACATGTTAGTGATAGTTACATTTTATTTAAAAGGTGCGGGGTGGCGTATTCCACAGTCTGGTTGAGGCAAGGCATGACTGAGATGACTACTCCGGATCCACTAAAGGATGCGGGATGGCAGAACTAATGAGAACATTAGTTAAAATAGCAAAGAGGGGGGTTGCCATCCAAAAGAAGAGGACACTCAGGAAAATGCTTCATAATTTTATTACGTTTCGGGAGGCTTTCGTCTGATGAAGGGAGGCGAAAGCCTCCCGAAACGTTATAAAATATGAAGCATTTTCCTGAGTGTCCTCTTCGTTTGGATGGCAACCCCCCTCTTTACATTTTATTTGTTCAAGATTTGACAGAGAAAAGAATGCATCACTGCTTCCTCTTGAAATCCATTTCCGCTAAAAAAAGGTATTTTGTTGTATGATGAAAAGTATCAAGTTGTGTTACTTCATGCATGAGAGACTAAGAGCATGATCACTTTCAATCATATTGATTGAAGTGCAACAGAAGGAAACAGTATTCCCAGGTGTATAATGAATGTTTATCATCTTCACAGTCGTATTGTTGTGAATTATTCACAACGTTTCAGCTAACTACACTGTGAAATTTCACGCTGACATATACACGATCACCTGACAAAAAAAATTTATAATTCAATAGAACAAGAAATACATGACAATAGATGTTTAGCTGTTTGAGTGGCATTCTAGAATTTGATGGTATAAGGAAGACAAGAGTAATTCTTCGGATGAACAACTTCTTTATTTGACAGTAGCGACGTTTCTCTTGAAACAATGAGGAGTACATATGTCTGATAGGAACATTTTGTAGGTTGTCATGACCAAATGCAATTGTTTATATCAAGTTACCTTCCAATCTAACTTGGGTTAAATTACACTAGACTAACATTTAGTCTCAGAAGTATTTTTTTCAATATTGACAATATTTAAACAAAAATCATGTATTATAACAAAATGAAGCCCCGAAGATGCTTTAACTTCAGCTAAAGCTGAGTAATCTATACTTGCTATACTATTCAACAGGGACCACCCTGGTTCAAAGTATGAAAGGGAGAAAAATCTTCCCATGGCCTAATATAATAGGCTTTTTAGAGAAAGCAATGGGATGTTTGAGAAGAAAAATATTAGTTTTGATTTTTGCAATGAGACTTTCTCCCCTCATTGGTATTGATAATGGGATATCTTGATACACCAATGGGTAAATATCCCACAATCCTTGATCAAAGTAATCCCTGATTCAAGACTTGGTTGGTCATCAATTAAATATTTTTGCTTTAGGGTCTGGATGACAGACTAAAATTACACTTGTGACGTCAGCTTATTTCTCTAATCTATTTTCAGTTAACAACTATAATTGCAAATTACTTGAATTTTCTCACTTTTAAAACTCAAAATAAGTATAGTGTCAAGTATCAGATTATTATTTTACATAACTCAATTCCTTGAATATAATTAAATGAGCCTCAGCTGTATCATTTTCAAGGAATGAAAGGTCAGTCTGACCTACCTCTGACATATTAATCAAACAGTTATTGAATGTAAAACCCTTTACACAGGGAGTCCTGGTAGCTAAGACCCAGATAAGACATACAAGGATCAAGTAGCAAATTTACATTTTAGGACTGGTGATAAGATTACCGGTACTAACTCTAATAAAACATGAAAGCCAAATGAGCCAGAAGCATGGGTGGTTTTTTTTACTTTAGAGGTAAACAAAATGCAATGAATAAATATCTCAAATTGCTTGAAAATTATTTTTTTCAAGAGTTACATTTCTAAATCATATGTAACATGTTTGGTTTAACTTTGGGAATCACATTTCAAAACTCAAATTATCAAAAGTTGGCCATACAAAGTTATTCCATGATACGTGGTAATTCTTCTAAAGTTTGTGAGTCAGTTTTTGCTTTGGCAATATTTCAGTCACTAGCGTAGTAAATTAAAATTTATGAAGCAGGACTCTTGAGTAAATTCATCACTGTGAAATATTTATTAATATTAAAAATATTCATACAAAGTTAATTTTTAACCAAACTTGCCAGCTCATAGAATTCCAGATGTATAGACTTGATATTCATTAAAATATCATGTCTATAAGTTAACTAAAGATCAGGTGAAGACTAAAAGACAGCTTATAATCTGATACACACTAACAATATGACAAATATCCATTAATCATAAAAAAATTACTTCCTTTAAGAAAATCCTTTTTTCAAAGGAAGTATTGAATGAAAGACAGAAACTCTACCCAATACACAATATAATATAACTTTCATGTTCATTATCCATTTATTTCTGAAAAATACTTTTTATGAGAAATACCTATTTTAAAAACATCAAATGAATAACAGCCAATGATATAAGTCACAATTGAACCTGATACACATGATTTAAATATTTTATCCAAAATCATGTCATGTAAGAAATACTCATCAATTTTCAATCACCACTTGAAGACTCTGCTTGATATTAAAGCAAAATAAAACCTACATGAGATACACTTACAAGAGCCACAGTTTGAACTTATGTCACATATCAAACGTGAATCTTCAAAGATAACCCAAGTAAACATTACAATAGGCCCAATATGGCATTTCATTGAACAATAAAACTTATCTGTCTTGTTTGATCAGTAATTTCAAAGACCTACAATAACAATACATATAAACATGAAATAATAGAAGCTATTTATTTGCAGCAATAAACAACTTCAATGTCCCCCCCCCCCCCCCCTTCAAAAACCAATAAATGAAACAATGTCACCAAAGACACAATGATTCATTTTGATCTTGATACACACCAACCTGCTTTCACAAACATTTCATTTGAAATGAAACCATATCACAAAAGACATTGAACAAAACACTCCACTGTAATGAAAACAATCACAAAGACTTGATGATAAGTCCATTATGATTTTGATCAATGCCAAACTCTATCTTTCATTACCAACTTTCAAATGAAACAATATTACTGTAGACAAGTTGATATTATCAAGGTGTTTCCATTAACACCACTTCCAACTTTTCAAAATCAATTCACTTAAGATGAAACAATATCTATTTACACGGATCAAAATTAAACAGTCACTATAGACAAATTGATGTTATCCATGTTTAATCATCAACTCTACTTCAATCTTTCAGAATCCATTCACAAGACCTTTCACTTAAAATGAAACAATATTTACACAGAGCAATCCATTGAGACATGGCAAAACTTCACCTTAATTGTAGCAACAAACGTCCCACTCCTTTCCAGGGCTACAGATAAGGGGCGTACACACGTAATGTACGCCTTAAAATCGACCAGTTACGACCGAAAATAAAATTTCAAGCGTATCATGTACGCTCATAAATACCTGTGTACGTCTACTACTTTATTCCGGTGCGTATCATGTTCATGGACTTTCATTAGAGTGATAATGTATAATTTGATACAACGAAAAATCACAAGTGGAAACGCAACATGCTTTAAAGAGACACTCCGCGAGTTCTTGGGGTCATATATGACAGACTCTACAAATAGTGTCATCTGATCGAGAAATATCCATTCTTACAGGAAAGAATCATTTTAAAGCTAATCGATGTCGTCTAGTGACAAGAGGAAGGTTTGAAGTCGCGATTATGATCGAAAACAATGACGCGCGCTAATCAGTCAAACGTATTTTTTGAAACGTATTTTAAGCAGTCAGAATTACAGCTACGAATTGGATTTGTTTCATAGGTTATATAACAAGTATTTGTGGAAATTAAACTTGTAATTTTGATTTCCACGAACTTATATTACTGTTTTAAGATTTTCGTTAAAAACAAGTATATGTCATATACTTGTCATTTAGGAATGAAGACATGAGATGTTTTGAATTTATACAACAAATTTTACCATTAAGGTTCGTATCAAAGCAAAACACTAAATGATGAAACTCACGGAGTGTCTCTTTAAACAGAGGCTTGCTACGCAACGAGGTACACCTTTTTTTCCCATTGGCCAACGTTTTTTTATGATTTAAATATCAATCATTACATATCTTTCTTTAACTCGATATAAAAGGATACAATGTGTGTTTTTTACTGTCATGACTTATGACTTAGGTGCATTACAAATTCTCAACATTTGTTTTGGACTAGGTGTAATGTCCATATAGCATTTAACATTATGAAAGGTTACACTTGCATCGTACCTTATCCTAACAAATCATTTTAGTGTCACATGCTGACAAAGTATATCAATATTTGTAAAATGTGTAAATAAATTATTTTTCTTATACTTATTTTAATTTCACACTGTTTAGTGATTTGAAATCTCCAATATTTTCAAATATTTGAACATTTTACATGTCTAACTTGAACTCGATTCAGTTTTCATAACATATTGCTATTTTGGCTTTTCTTTCCTTTTGTTTGTGAATAGTTTGTAAGTTACAAAGAGAGACGTAAATTGGAAAAGCATTGATGGTTTCACATATGTTGTATAAACTGCAAATAAACAGCCAACCATAAAGGGATCGCCTCAATCTTACTACTGTATCAACTGGAATACGACTTCATTTGTAAAAAGTGATTCTAATTTTGGTATTTTATTCACAGAGCAGTCTCATCAAATAAATGCTGTTACTGTTCAGTTACACTGATAATGGGGACTCTTAAAATCAAACACATTGCATAGTAGCAATTAATGAAGATTTTTATGTCAAATCAATATTTTCTAAGAAATTAGTTAAATTGAATAGAGCATTGAATATTTATTTGTATTTTCAGAATATATCAACAAAATCTTGTTTTTACTTATTTGGATAAAAAGCGAGAAATAAAACCGGCGATGATCAAACTTAAAACGCATTAGGCAAACTCTTTTTGTTTACTTCATTGCAACGAATTGTTCTCATTATGTCAGTACACCTTCATACTCTTGAGTACACCTCCACTTAAATTTCAAGGCGTATACAACTTCACTCAAAAAGTTATCTGGAGCCCTGCCTTTCTTTCACAAACCTTTCATTGATGAACAAATTAAACAGTATCACCAGACAAGAAGTTTTCATCCATTTGATACTACACTTCCCTCATAATCGATTCACTAACCCTTTCACTTGGAATGAAACAGTGTCACCAAAGACAAGAAAATATCATCCATGTGATACTACATTTCCATCTTTTCATTATCCATTCATAAACCCTTTCACTTGAAATGAAACAGTATCACGAAGACAAGAAGATATCCATGTGAAACTACACTTACCTCGTAATTTATTCACAAACCCTTTCACTTGAAAGGAAACAGTATCATCAAAGACAAGAAAATATCATTCATGTGATACCACACTTCTATCTTTTCCATTCACACTTTACCCTTTCACTTGGAATGAAACAGTATCATCAAAGACAAAATACACTATCAATGTGATACTTCACTTCCCTCATAATCCATTCACAAACCCTTAAACTTGAAATGAAACATATACACTGACATAATCCATTGATAGAAATATTCCAGCACTTCACCGAGAAAATCTGTTGACAACACTTCACCCAATGTTGTAGCAACACACATATAACTTCACCACATCATGCAAAAGCCATATCTCCCAGTACACACACTGCGTGGATAGAAGTCATCTATAAATCTTTCAGTACCGACTGGGTGTGTGAAGTCTGTTCACTTGACAATTGCCATAAGCACACCATCGAGACAGATTAAAAATCAATGATGCATGGCCAACTTGGAAGAGCCATGGCATTAGAAAGAGGGCTCATGCAGTTTGATCTATGTTGGTACTATTAGTCTACAGATTCTATGTGGCAGGAGCATAGACAGACAAAATACCCTGATGTAGTATGCAGGTAATATTTTTCTGCAGACTGTATGTGGCAAGAACATAGATAGACAAAATACCCTGCAGTTTGATGTATGCCAGTAATAATATTCTGCAGATTCTATGTGACGGGAACATGGACAGAATACCCTGCAGTTATGTATGCCGGTAATATTAGTCTACAGATACTTTGTGGCGGAAAAATGGCCAGGGCAAATATCCTTCAGTCTCTTCTATGCAGGTAACATTACTGGTAGTCTGCAGATACTATAATGTTATTAATCAAGTTTTTCCGTATTGGTCCATGCAGTTACAGGTCCAAGGTCTGCTGTATTGGCCCGAGGCGAGGACCTGTAACTGGGCCAATACAAAAACTTGATTACCGTAATTTCTCTATCAATTCGACCCTCAAAATTTCAAAACATTTTCAGATCACGTCCATGGTCGAATTATTTCTCCCAAATGTTTGTTTGTTCGGTAGGATCGTCGAAATATTAGATGGGATTTACATAAATACCTTTCTCCGGCGATTAGATGTTGTCCCATAACTAAAACTAGAAGCACGTGTTGATTTTCATCCAAAGTATTTTTCCTTGTTTTTCATTCTCACGAATTAATTTTCAGAATGGCGACTGTTTACGTATGGTGATCATAATTCCAATTCAATTATTGAAAAACAAGAACAGGTCCACCTATAAATACTTCGATAAAATTAGAAGTTTAGAAGAAATTGACTCGATACAAGAAGCCACGTTTTAGCTGTACTCCTTGCACAGAATATAGAACCCGCTTCAAAGCCTTCGGGGATTTCATGTTGGAAAAAATGATGCTTTGAGTTTTGATATAAATTTCATTATTGATTTAGGGGCCCACCCTGTAATTGCTGTATATCGAGGGACCACCTTAATGTCTTCAAACCGAGCAAATCGAGATACGTTTTAAAAAAATGATGATAATACTCAAAATAAATATCAAAATAAAATTCCTGACATTCTGTCGGCAAAAATCAAGTCAAGTTTAATTTATTTAAAATGTAAAAACATGTGTTCTTGACTATATTAGGAGGCATCAAGTAGGCCACTGGTGTCACAGGAAATTGAGAATAATAAAATATAATTTTAAAACTCCGTTCGTTTATCTAATCTTTAATCTGAATGATCAAGTTGTAAGAGATCGACAGCCATTACTGTGACGCCATAACCTATCTGCATAACATGTTCTGATTGGATAAGACACACGGATTTCCCCGTAAGGGCCAATGATATAACCTGTTTCATTTTGTTGTTATTCTAAGACACGATTGAACCACGCTATGCATCGGACAATTTCTCGCTATTATTGTTTTAGATCTATGATGTGCTTACAGACTGTAACTGCACATTTATCTGTTCCCATTGATATTTTGGGCTTATATGAGTTCTTAATATACAAAAATATTTTAATATCGTGATGAATTAATTGTTTTTATGATAAAAATATTATTGTTTGTACCAGGCTGGAGATCGTCAGCTTAGCTTCGATATTAATTAGATTATCCATTTAGGGGCCCGCAGTGTTTGAGCTGTGCCCTTAACCTGTATACAAGTGTAAGCATAAGTGTAAAAATACGACTGATAGCTTGCTTGAAGAATTTCAACGTAAATAATTTTTGAGTGGGAAGGAATAATATTGACATTGACGCTATAAGTATTTTTTTCATTATGTTATTTCGTTATGTTTTCATTCCAAGATGTGAGTGAAGCGCGATCGTCAAGACACAATCAAAACAGGCACAGATTTACATCGACAAGAATTATTCAAGTCAGAGCTTTTTACAGTTACATTAATATAAACAGCATATGAAATATAACCTAAATATCATTAGCATTTCAAGAGAGAAATATAAACTTCATACAAAGGCTGTTATCATTAGAGTCGGACACCAAAGATAAGCATTTGTCAGTCATGACGAATGCCTGTACTGTAACTTTCGCCGCGATGTTCAAGATAAATATTTCACTCCCACAGATGGGATCGCAGATATGGAATCAATCAACCAAATGAAATAAAAGATTTAGATTTTGTTTCACAACAATTCTACTAAAAATAGTTTTGTATACCATTTAATTGTGTCGGTTTCAAAGCTTAAGTTTACAAGACAAAATAAATATTATTTGCAGCACAGTTTGGACGAGTCCACCATTATAAGGGCATGGGCTGATGGATATTTTGATAGGATGATAGAATTTATTCTTCATGATAACCTAAATAAAAATGTATTTGTTTTGCTGATACAAAATTCCATATATATTTGATTATCATTCTGTCATTGAATGTTTTGTTAATGTGGGATTATTAGGTCAAATTTTTACAAGTTCATCATTGCAACCCCTGTAAAATAATGGTTTGGTCATTTGTAAACAAATATGGCGGGAGGTTAAGCAACCACGTGAGTGATTGTCAAGAGATGTGACAGATGTTACGATAATTTGTGAAGCATATTTGTTATATATGTTGCTGATTTTAATTGAGATTTGCTATGAAACCCGAGTCACTCATGAAATAAAGTAGATATTTGATCTTGATTAATCAAAAAAAGTCGATACGTTTCGTGATTATTTTTTTTTCAGTGACAATTTCTTTCTTGATTTGTAAGTTGTAGGGCTGAAATAGAATAGATATGTATATATAACTGATAATTTGACGACTGTTGTCGATTTATTGGAACGTGAAAATGACCATTTGGTGCATGGTTGAAATGTTAGGGGTGATTTGAACTTTTTAACCTGCGATTAACGTACGTGGTCGAATTATCAGAGATGTCGAATTAATAGAGAAATTACGGTAATTACGTTTTTATTAATAAAAAAAATTATCAATGAGATAGACGAACTGTCATATATGTTGAAAGTTTTGAAGCGATAGCTTCGTACTCTCGCCATTTGTGTGTATGCGCATGCTCAGACTTGTATTGGCCCAGTCTGCTCGTATTGGCCCTGTTTTGCTCGTATTGGCCCAGTTTTCCTGTATTGGCCCAGTTGTGGATTCGTATAGTGAAGGTAGTCTGCAGATATTTTGTGATAAGAACATGGATAGACAGAATACCTTACAGTTTGATCCATCTAATATTTATCTGCGGGATCGATGTGTATGGAAGATTGATAGAACATGTACCCTGCAGTCTCATCTTATAGCTAGTAGATACTCAAAGTTTGTCTGAGAATTCTATGAGACAAGTAAAGACAGCCGAAATACCCTGCTTTCCGATCTATACAGTAGTCAGTAGATTCTATATGGCATGAATTTGAACAGACCTCGTACCCTTCAGTATCATCTATGTAGCTTGCAGTACCCTGCAGCTTAATCTATGCAGGTAATATTATTCATGATCCATGTGGTAACAGGTTCAAAACATAGAAGAAAAAGAACTACAGTTTGATCAATGTAGGCAGATACAGACTGTAAAAGGCTGATGTGTGGACAGAGCAAATACCCTATAGTTTGATTTTTTTGCATACTATCTTACTGGTATAGATATGATGTATGTAGGACCATTGCATTAGTTCTACAAAGCCACAAACAGATCTACACAGCTTACAGAATCCTGAAGTAGTATCCTACAGGTATCCAGAGAAGCTTATTTATCATCAAGGTAAGTTAAACAGTGCAGGAAGATCTAGCTTGCCATGATCATAAGAAAGCTTGGAGATCTACAAACTTGGAGAAGTATCATGTATCAGAGAGCACTCAGTAGAATCCAGTAGAATCCTTGAGGACAGTAGAATCATGCAGACAGGTCTTTGTATCTTTGACAGCCTTGTAAGATCCAATTTTAGCAAACACAAATCCAATGAAAAATTAAACTCCAGTGGAACCTCAGTAGCTTTTTCGATATATTTAGGACTCACACCTTGCACCCTCCAGATAAACATGCAGACCCATAAAATATGCAACTCCAAACAACAGGTGAACCAGGATCCAGAGAAAAAAATAATCTTCAAATATTTACACTTTGATAACTCCGAGCACAGCTAAGTCCAAGTAACATGCAGTTTGATATAAAAAGCTCTGAATAAATATAGCCAACACAGTGTCAAGGGTCACGTCGTCTGTAGGTTTGATATTTTGGTGACCAACTTGGTAACATGTTCCAACATAGCATTCTTATCACAGCTGGTCATATATTATTTTGACTGCCTCTTACTTCATTCTTTAATGGCTCCCTTATCAAGTCGTGACAACAAACCACTGACACTTAACCTGCAAACAAACCCTGCTGATTTCTGGTTGTCGTACACCCAGTAAGGTGGTTACATCAAACAACTGGCTATTGTCAAGGGTTCTAAGAACTCAAATCAAATTGCCGAGTTAGTTCTCTTTTCAAGAAAAACATGGAGCTTGATTTAAATGTTCAATGCCACTTGAACAATATTTCTGCATAAAGCTGCAAAACTCTTGAGTTTGAAATATTATTTTTATTGACAGCTAATATTGCAAAAGAAAGAGTATCGACAGGAGCTACAGTGTTTACAAAGGCAATGTCAGCACAAGAGAAATGCTTGGAACAATTGTTGTACTCAAAATGCGGTGGTGAACCTTCCATCAGCCTTAAAATGGAATACAATGTGAATAAATCGTGGCTAGAAATTCTTATGGATATGAATCATTGGTAAGTTTCAATTGGTAAGTTTGAATATGAATAAATTTATGTAAACATTTTAAAATTCAAAAGGTAGAATTGAAAAAAAATTTCAAAAATAGAGCCATTGGCTCTGTAGCTCATCAGGCATCATATCAAGTTTGCTTTATACAGGCCAGATGAGCTAAAAATGAAACTGATGTTACCTATTGCAAGAAAACCTATAAAAAAATTACAAAACAAATGTAACGATTTCGGAATAAATTTCCTTACCCAAATGATTTATTATTATTCAACACTTTCTAGATCGCCAATATCAGACAGTGAAAGAAGTCCACACTAAAATATCCAAGGAGAAATAAATTTGCCATAGACTGTCATCTAATGGAGAAAAATAGGTTTTTAAGATTGTGACCCCTGTGACCCTATTTGGGGTCATGGGGTCACGAAACCTACAGTTTAGAATCCCAATTGGCCAAGGAGTCTACATGCAGTCTTTCAGCTCAATAGACCTTTTGGAGCTAAAGATGATGATGAAAATAAGTTTTTAAGGTTGTGACCCCTGTGACCCTATTTGGGGTCATGGGGTCACGAAATCTACAATTTAGAATCCCCATTGGCAAAGGAGTCTGCTCATATAATTTCAGCTCTCTAGACCTTTTGGAACTTGAGAAGAAGATGAAAATAGTTTTTTAAGGTTGTGACCCCTGTGACCCTATTTGGGGTCACAGGGTCACCAAAGTTACAAATAAGAATCCCCATTGGCCAAGGAGTTTGCACATATCCTTTTTAACTCTCTAGTCCTTCTGGAACTGGAGTAGAAGATGAAAATAGGTTTTTAAAGTTGTGACCCCTGTGACCCTATTTGGGGTCACAGGGTCACCAAAGTTACAAATTAGAATCTCCATATGCTAAGGTACCTGTACAAAAAATTTCAGCTCTCTAATGTGTATGGTCCATGAGGAGAAGTCGAAAGTGTCAAAACGGACGACGGACAGACGTTGGACGGACGCCGGACGACGGGCCATGCCATAAGCCCATCTGGACTTTCAGTCCTGATGAGCTAAAAAGTCAGTCATGGGGTAACAATTTACTTAGAGTCTGAAAGTTAAGAATTTACTGAAATTTTAAGCTGCAAGTCACAGAGCATTGTCTGAGAGTCATGCCATTGGTAAAAAATAGAGCCATTGGCTCTGTAGCTCATCAGACTTTCCATTTGATTTTGCTTAAGGATGTGGCCAATGTGGTTTCCCCCTTAGTAGAGGCCACAGGGCCACCAAAGCTACAATTAATAATCCTCAATAGTCAAGAAGTCTCTACACAAAGTTTCAGCTTTATAGGCCTTATGGTTCTGGAGAAGATATACCCTACTAGGCGACAAGTAAAAAAAGCAAGCTCTCCTCATGTCTGTTGATCACATTGCGAGTCTGTGATATGTATTTCAAATAAATATTTAAACATTGACTCGGACAGTATAATGTCAGGGTTCAAAATTAGCACTAGCCCGGTAGCCCATGGCTAGTGAAAAGGATTCTGGGCTAGTAAAGTACAATCACTGGTAGTCCATAGGACTAGTTGAATTTAAAGAAAATATGATTTAATATATTGTGTATTTGGCTAGTCAGAATGTCTGTGGGCTAGTGCTCACAGGAATGCACTAGTCCAATGGCTAGTACAACAATAGGACTAATTTCAACCCATGAATGTGATTACACCGACAACCCAGAGAGTAGGATGTCTGAGTCTGAGAGACTGTCTCTAATGTCTGATATGCTTTGAATTGTTAGGAAATATGGCATATTACAATTACATGGTTCCTTCCATCATTCACAAACAAAAAAATCATGAATTGTCTTATCGTAGAGAATAGAACACGTGGAGACTTTGACATTACAGAAGCAAATATCTATCAGAGAGAATCTGAAATGAAAGGCCTTTATCAGACAAAATGGAATACATATTATATGGAGACTAGATGTTCAGTCTTTTGTTAGTATTCACTTGTATTACTTGTTGTAAAAAATAAACTTGTAAGAAAAATCAAATCTGTGAGTGTTGGGGGTGCAAGAGTAGTGAATAAAATTGTTAACACATTCGTATGTTCTGCCCTATTACAATGTCAAACAGACATGTACTGTTTTATCAATTATGTGACCTCATCGATGTGATTGTATTTGTCGACTGGTGATCTAATGATGACAATGTTATCATGTCATTTATGCTTGGAGGTATATCCACTTGCTTCTCAAATGTAAAATTTAAAACAAGGGGAAATTGTATGTTACTTACAGCATATTATTTCAAAACATTGTATAACCAACTAAAAACCCACTCCATCGACTGGTGGTCTAATGATGACAATGTTATCATGTCATTTATGCTTGGAGGTATATCCACTTGCTTCTCAAATGTAAAATTCAAAACAAGGGGAAATTGTATGTTACTTACAGCATATTATTTCAAAACATTGTATTACCAACTAAAAACCCACTCCAATGTACAATGTTAATGTCACTGTATGACCTGTACTCTTCAATCATGGAGGAAACAAAGACAATCAGATCTATCTATCAATCATGTATATTAATTATTTGATAACATTGTTAAATTTGCCAGTTTCTTTCATGAAATTTCCTTGAAATTTCAAATGGCAGATTGGATGTCAATAGCAAAACATATTATCAGTAATTTTGTGATTAATCAAGCAATATCAACCAAACTTGGTAGGTTGATAGAATGAAGTTTTAAAAAAAACAGGCAATTTAAAATAAAAAAATTAATTAAAAAGATATTTGATTTTAAAGACACCCATTCTCTAAAAAATAAAATCATTTTATGTTTTATCAGGGTTTTTTGGGTTTAGGGTCTTATAATAATAGTTCCATTCACAACACGAACCGTATCCTCTTACAAAATCCCCAACACCCACATCTCTTATTGCTAATAGCACAGGCACTTTGAGGATTAAACGGTGTAGTTATTGACATATATGCATGATCTCATTTTTCTTATAAGTTATTATGTTGTATGAACAAAGGGGGATAATTCAGAATAACTAAACTGTCTAAAGTCAGACTGTCAGAACATATCAATATTTCCATAAACAACCTCTTCTCCTTATCTTATTGATTTATAATCTATTATATCTCAACTGAACATTTACAATTTTTTTTATTTGTTTACAGTTTCAAAACAATCCTGGAATTTAACATGTAAATTATGTTCAAAGCCTAAAATTAGATCATGTTTAGTTTGTTTACAGAACACGACAGTATTTGTACAATAGATAAGTAAAATAATTAGAAACTAAATCCTGACAATGGTAATTTTGGTTTTGCACTCTGTGTTATTGCGTTTACTGAAGTGTTATTGTGAGTTGAAATGAAATGTTTTGCTTGACAACATGCACAGGCTTGTGGAAAGTGATGTTTTGGAAAGAGACTCTTCAACACTTACGGGATTTATTAGTCCTGCGACTGTCTTGAGATTAATGCACAATGGTGTGCTTATGTCATGTGCCGCCTGTTGCCGATCAAAGGGAGGAGGTACATGCAGATTCTTCTCTTGGAATTCCCTCCAGGATTTACCTGTCAAGGAGAACCCCGCCATACTTGTAAACGAAAAGTATGTCAGTGTTGCTGTGACAACTATCTGAATATATTTTGTCAATCTTAACAAAAATAATATAATAAGTCCTTCTAAACTCCAAATATTTATTGTTTAGTATTTCTATTTCAAACTATTTTTCAAAGCAGGTGTTTATTTATGATTCTAAAGAGTAATGCAGTCACTTTTTCTTTCGTAGTTGAAATCGTTGTAATTAGTTGTGTTCCAACTACAATAAATTTAAAACTTCCGGTAAGTTGAAAATTATAAAATGGAACTCGGATCTAAATATGAAAAGACAAATGTTTAAATATCAACATACTATCATTTAATAATAAAATAAAATTTAAGGGTGAATGTTCTTCAAAAGGAATACAACATTTTTCAGGATGGAAAAGGGATAGTGACTGGCCTAATTTATCAAAATTCGACATACTTTCTTCAACTTGAAAATCCACATTTTTAATTAACCCAAATGTTCAGTAGCCAATAAAGGCCATCGTTTCAAAAATAACAATCTTGTGTCGAGCCTTTTGAGTGGTCGAATTTTGCAAATGGCTGCGCCCATGAAAAACATGAAAACATAGCAGCACTATGTGAGCTGTGGAAGTCGTTTATTTCCTTATTCAGCCTATTCAGGTAGTGCTAATCGTTTAAACCATAGCGAGAAAAATGTCTGTCAATGTATTTTTACTCCTGAGTCATCCGAACATTTTATAATAGAATGTCATCTCACGTTTTACGATTCAAAACCTTGATTATTACCCTAAAATCATGTTACTTTGAAGAGATAAAAACTAATATTCCACTTTGTGACATCCCCTGTTTTCAAGCCCCTCAGATTCTTTTATGTTTTCATCATATCATAAGCTTCAAATGCGTGATTCGAAAGAGACAAAAATGGAGCTTTTAGGAGCTTATACAAAGTGTTCAGATCTCAATTTTGTAAATAAATGTGTTGTTGGAGATATCGCAAAGAAAATATAAGCTTTTCTAAATGATTTACATTATGTATTTCAAATGAATAAATCATAAATAAATCAAAATGGCAATCTAAGTTTTTGAATAACTTTGTTAAGCTTTTATAAAATCATTTACTTATCCGGTTCCTTATTTAAAGAATAATGCATTCATTCTCGTTTCTTACCATAAGGTTTCATCAAAATACAAACAATTCTCTTAAAATTCTTGTAGAAACTTTGACTGCTTTAAATATGACTGGACGTAACATTGTTTACATAAATCTATGTTTTTATTTCAATGATTAATCATTCTTGCATTAACATCTGAAATGCAAACATGTACACAAAATTAGGATTGTTTTCATATAGGTTTGGAAATTTATCGAAAACCAGTAACATGGGGATAATGAATTAATGATGATATTCTGGCTCAGGCTCCTAGTACTTAATATCATATGTGTTAGGCCTATAATTCAGTTAAGTAAATGTATTTGAAATGTATTTAACCAGTACATATGATATTATTGCATGCATCATATATATATACTTCAAATTTTATGAAACGCCCATGTCACTTTAGATAGAAAAAAAGTTTTTTATCATAGATTTGATCTTATGACAGAACTGCGATGATATTTTCAGATTCAAAATGGAAGCCGAAAGGTCAGAAGCATTTGAGAAGTTGAGGCCAGCTTGTGTAACTCTGACCAAAGAACACAGTCGGGAGAATGTTCAGGAAGTGACAAGCAAATTGAAGTCTGTGAATGATTCTGTTCTTCAAGATCTCCAAGAATATGTTCTGTTCCCTCTGAGGTTTATATTCAAGCAACAGTTGCAGCCTCAAACTCATCTGTATGTTAATTTTGTATTTTACTGTTGCCATTTATTTGCATAAGTATAGGTTTGCAAACTTGTTTTTAATTAGCATCTTTTCCAAAATTCTTTAGGTGTTTGAAAGATAGGCTCAAGATTCTAAATATTCATGTCTTCATGTAAAACACTGTATGAAGGTAGACAGTCTGATTAAAATTGTACTTTGAGGAAAAAATAGATAAGATACTGTCTCTATCAGAGTTCAAACCAGCATTGATATCCTCTTCACTACTGTCTGAGTCAGCTCATAATCAGTCATAAGCTATCCAATCATATTGTTGTTATTAATAACATTTAGCAGCAATCATGTATAATGAATTTATGGTAAACTGGAGTTACCTACCGTAGCATGATATCAAAAGCTTTTGCTGCAGCTAATGCCATGGCAGAGAGGATATACTGACTGGTTTGAACCCTACTATTTGATTCCTCGAAGCACGGTTGATTTTAATAAGACTGATTCCCTCCGTCCATCCGTCCATCCGTCCGTCCGTAAACTTTGTGGAATTTCGACTTCTTCTCCAGAACCATAAGGCCTAGAAAGCTGAAACTTTGTGTACAGACTCCTTGGCTAGTGAAGATTTAAAATTGTAGCTTTGGTGGCCCTGTGACCCCTAATAAGGGCCACAGGGGCCACACCCTAAAAACCTATTTTCATCTTCTTCTCAAGAAGCATAAGGCCTAGAAAGCAGAAACTTTGTGAACAGACTCCTTGGCTAGTGAGGATTATAAATTGTAGCTTTGGTGGCCCTGTGACCCATAATAAGGGCCACAGATGCCATGCCCTTAAAACCTATTTTCATCTTCTTCTCCAGAACCATGAGACCTAGAAAGCTGAAACTTTGTTTGCAGACTCCTTGACTGGTGAAGATTATGAATTGTAGCTTTGGTGGCCCTGTTGCCCCTAATAAAGGCAACAGGAAAGTCTTTCAAATCTATTTTCATCTTCTTCTCCTGAAGTATAAGGCCTAGAAAACTGAAACTTGTCGCCTATATTTATACTTAATTTTATGATTGGTGCCCTTGTGGCCTCTACAAATGGTGAATCACATTGGCCACACTCTACAGCATAATTGATGATGAAGCCTGATGAGCTACAGAGCCAATGGCTCTATTTTTAGCTCATCAGGACTGAAAGTCCAGATGGGCTTATGGCATGGCCCGTCGTCCGGCGTCCGTCCGTCTGTCGTCCGTCCGTCCGTCGTCCGTCCGTCGTCCGTCCGTAAACTTTTGACACTTTCGACTTCTCCTCATGAACCATACACATTAGAGAGCTGAAATTTTTTGTACAAGTACCTTAGCATATGGATATTCTAATTTGTAACTTTGGTGACCCTGTGACCCCAAATAGGGTCACAGGGGTCACAACTTTAAAAACTTATTTTCATCTTCTTCTCCAGTTCCAGAAGGACTAGAGAGTTAAAAATGATATGTGCAGACTCCTTGGCCAATGGGGATTCTAATTTGTAACTTTGGTGACCCTGTGATCCCAAATAGGGTCACAGGGGTCACAACCTTAAATACCTATTTTCATCTTCTTCTCCAGTTCCAAAAGGAGTAGAGAGTTAAAAATTATATGTGCAGACTCCTTGGACAATGGAGATTCTAATTTGTAACTTTGGTGACCCTGTGACCCCAAATAGGGTCACAGGGGTCACAACCTTAAAAACCTATTTTCATCTTCTTCTCCAGTTCTAAAAGGACTAGAGAGTTAAAAACGATATGTGCAGACTCCTTGGCCAATGGTGATTCTAAATTGTAGATTTCGTGACCCCATGACCCAAATAGGGTCACAGGGGTCACAACCTTAAAAACCTATTTTCATCTTCTTCTCCAGTTCTAAAAGGACTAGAGAGTTGAAAGTGATATGTGCAGACTCCTTGGACAATGGGGATTCTAATTTGTAACTTTGGTGAACCTGTGACCCCAAATAGGGTCACAGGGGTCACAACCTTAAAAACCTATTTTCATCTTCTTCTCCAGTTCTAAAAGGACTAGAGAGTTAAAAGTGATATGTGCAGACTCCTTGGACAATAAGGATTCTAATTTGTAACTTTGATGAATCTGTGACCCCAAATAGGGTCACAGGGGTCACAACCTTAAAAACCTATTTTCATCTTCTTGTCCAGTTCTAAAAGGACTAGAGAGTTGAAAGTGATATGTGCAGACTCCTTGTACAATAAGGATTCTAATTTGTAACTTTGGTGAACCTGTGACCCCAAATAGGGTCACAGGGGTCACAACCTTAAAAACCTATTTTCATCTTCTTCTCCAGTACTAAAAGGACTATAGAGTTGAAAATTATATATGCAGACTCCTTGGTCAATCAGGATTCTTAATTGTAGATTTCGTGACCCCAAATAGGGTCACAGGGGTCACAACCTTAAAAACCAATTCTCATCTTCTTCTCCAGTTCCAAAAGGTCTAGAGAGTTAATATTGATATGTGCAGACTCCTTGGACAATGGGGATTCTAATTTGTAACTTTGTTGACCCTGTGACCCCAAATAGGGTCACAGGGGTCACAACCTTAAAAAACTATTTTCATCTTCTTCTCAAGTTCCAAAAGGTCTAGAGAGCTGAAATTATATGTGCAGACTCCTTGGCCAATGGGGATTCTAAATTGTAGATTTCGTGACCCCATGACCCCAAATAGGGTCACAGGGGTCACAACCTTAACAACTTATTTTCATCATCATCTTTAGCTCCTAAAGGTCTATTGAGCTGAAAGACTGCATGTAGACTCCTTGGCCAATTGGGATTCTAAACTGTAGGGTCACAGGGGTCACAATCTTAAAAACCTATTTTTCTCCATTAGATGACAGTCTATGGCAAATTTATTTCTCCTTGGATATTTTAGTGTGGACTTCTTTCACTGTCTGATATTGGCAATCTAGAACGTGTTGAATAATAATACATTTGTTTTGTAATTTTTTTATAGGTTTTCTTGCAATAGGTAACATCAGTTTCATTTTTAGCTCATCTTGCCTGTATAAAGCAAACTTGATATGATGCCTGATGAGCTACAGAGCCAATGGCTCTGTTTTTAATAATAACAGCTGCGAAGACTTGTACATAAATGCATATTAAATTATGAATAACAAGTGTGACGTTTGTTTGTGATTAGAAGGGTAAAGGGACCCATTGAAGAAAGGTTAAGCTATACAAACTGACATGGCCTCAGATTTAGCCACGGAAATTCATCAATAGTGCAATTCTCCACATTCTCACGTTTTACACATCTTTGAGATCGCCATTCCAGTTGATGACATGATAGCTTTCTGAATGAGAGTTTTTATTCAAGCATTGCATTGTTGTGTAGCATGATTAAAGTTACCTAATGATAGGGTTGTGCATGTGATGATATATTGATAGATAAAAAATCTTGATACTTAATCTAACTTAATACGTATAATGATACAATATCTGTATCGTGGTAGGTATCATTGACTTTAAGACTACTTTTTAACCTAAAAATCTGGATTTTTGTCGAAGCTATTATTTAAAAAAATAAATAGCCTAATAATAGCCTATCCTGACATCGTATCGAATCATATTGTTCTAAACATCGTGACATGTCTGTATCGTCACAACTTTACCTTGTATCTTACAGACAGGAGGAGCTGCTATGTGATGTCTCTAAGTGTCTTGAACAAGTTCTCACCCGGACCCGCGTCTCTCGCTGGGAGATGTTCCAGGATCTCTTCACCTGTCTCACTACGTGTCTCTCTCCCCCAGATGGACATGGGAAAGGTTAGAAACCTAGCACATAATGGGTTAAGTGATTGGTGCTTCATCATGGGTTGGTTGTGGAGTCTTTATAAAAAGTATTCAAGGCTTCTAAAAACAAGGGTGTGTCGAGAAGAATAAGTTCTATTACACTCTCAGCTAACCAATCACATGGCATCCATCCTCTCTCAGGATACGAAAGTTACGGTAACTCCACTTATCTGTACCCTGGGCTCAGAAGCTAGATTTGCTCGCGCAGCGATATAGCCAATCAAACCATTTTCTTGCCACCTTCTCGATAAAATTTCAATGAGAAAATGATTTGATTGGCTATATCCCAACGTTCGCACCCCGAGACAGGATGCATGGCATCCGACAAAAGCTGTACATAGCTAGGGGGAAATGACACCTGTGAACCATGCATTCATAATGGTGGTCCCTAGCTGACATAATTTAAAACTTCTATTTCTCAGAAAACAGTTAATGAATCATTAAATATGACATGCTTCTCTCAGCTGTTTTCAAATTCCTCTTCAAGGGATCACTCGCAATTTGTTGAGGCTTGCTGCATTACACCAAAAATTTTAGTTGGAGTGCATTGCTAACAGAAATAAAATAGAACCCAATTGGAGAATTTGATTGAACAATTTTCTTGAAGTATGATAATATACATGAAGAAAATCAGCAAAATTAGTGATTAAGACTCGAATGAGTTGATCGTAGTTTGGGAAAGTTACCTGTTTCTGAAAGGCATCTTCAATAATATAATGTTTGAAATTTAATTCATATTTGGTCATGAGACATGGTGATAACCTAAACATCTTTTTTAAATTACCGGTGTCTCTGGAAATGAAAGTAAAGTCCTTACATTTCATGTACAAATGAATTGAACAGTTAATAGAAATTTTGAGTTAATGTGAAAATCCTTTCATCTAAAATACTATTCTCATCTGTGTACTTACTTTCCTTTGACTGAATATTCCTTACGAAGTGTATTTTATACAATAATATTTCACTAATACCACTGTTGCTTGTTTCAGTGTCTTCAGAGGAACTGAAACTTGCGCTGGTAAAATCATTGACTGCTCTTCTTAAGAGTGTGGACAGCAGGTGAGATACATCTTTGAATAAACATATGATAAGCTGTAACTATCATATCAATCATATGTGCACATGTGCATATACACTATGACCTAGCAACCCATGTTTTTCAGTGTGTCTTCCATGTTAAGGGGCAGTAGCAGGTTTAAGGGGAAATTTAAGGGTATGTCAGGAAAAAGATGATAAATGGTTCCAATTGATAAACAATGTATTTAAACTAAATGAAGCAGCTATAAATCAAATATATAATGTAAAGTTCAGCCACAAAAGAATTAAAGGTGTTCACACAAAAATGGTCACCAATGGACTTTATGTGAATCTTCATACTTTGTCCTCTGACTATGGATGATTGGCTTGTGTAATGAGATTTTTGACACTGTCAAAATAATACATTTAGCATTAACTTACAATTATCAGTGAAATTTTAAAATATGAAATTATCAAAAAACGCGCTACTGCCCCTTTAAATATCAATGTTGTCAGGATTGATCAACTATGATTGGTTGATAAAGTTGCTAACAAAGATTGACTGAGCCACAATGGGTTACAAGTGCTTTGTAGTGATTTTTAGCTCATCTGGCCTGTAAGGCCCGATGGGCTTATGGCATGGCATGGTGTCCGGCGTCCATCCGTCCGTCCGTCCGTAAACTTTGTGGAATTTCGACTTCTTCTCCAGAACCATAAGGCCTAGAAAGCTGAAACTTTGTGTACATACTCCTTGGCTATTGAGGATTATAAATTGTAGCTTCGGTGGCCCTGTGACCCCTAATAAGGGCCACAGGGGCCACACCCTAAAAACCTATTTTCATCTTCTTCTCCAGAACCATAAGGCCTAGAAAGCTGAAACTTTGTGTACAGACTCCTTGGCTTCTGAGGATTATAAATTGTAGCTTTGGTAGCCCTGTGACCCCTAATAAGGACCACAAGGGCCACGCCCTAAAAACCTATTTTCATCTTCTTCTCCAGAACCATAAGGCCTAGAAAGCTGAAACTTTGTGTACAGACTCCTTGGCTAGTCAGGATTATAAATTGTAGCTTTAGTGGCCCTGTGACCCCTAATAAGGGCCGGAGGGGCCACGCCCTAAAAGCCTATTTTCATCTTCTTCTCCAGAACCATAAGGCCTAGAAAGCTGAAACTTTGTGTACAGACTCCTTGGTTAGTGAGGCTTATAAATTGTAGCTTTGGTTGCCCTGTGACCCCTATTAAGGGCCACAGATGCCATGCCCTAAAAACCTATTTTCATCTTCTTCTCCAGAACCATGAGGCATAGAAAGCTGAAACTTTGTTTGCAGATTCCTTGACTGGTGAAGATTATAAATTGTAGCTCTGGTTGCCCTGTTGCCCCTAATAAAGGCAACAGGAACAACCTTCAAATCTATTTTCATCTTCTTCTCCTGAAGTATAAGGCCTAGAAAACTGAAACTTGTCGCCTATATACTTAATTTTATGATTGGTGCCCATGTGGCCTCTACAAAGGGGGAATCACATTGGCCACACTCTACAGCGTAATTGATGATGAAGCCTGATGAGCTACAGAGCCAATGGCTCTATTTTTATTAAATCCATTTCCTTGTATGTTACTCAGGCACATACACAATCAGCATATTGTGCACTTTTGTGTATTCATGTATATTAAATTTTTAATATTATGTGCTTGAATGAAAGGTAAGTTATTCTAATTATCCTGTGTTTCAGCATACTCCAGATCCTATACTCCGCACAGAGTCTTCCTCCTCTTGGACATGCAGTCTCTCTCCTCCTCCGATTGGCTGAAACAGAGAGGTCACGTGACCTGCAGCTGGCGGCCATGACTTGTGTTTTGTGTCTTAGTCAAGCAGACAGCAAAAGTATGTTTTCCTCAAGATGTTTTCACTTTAACTTCTTTTTTGTTTTTTTGAAACAAAATGTTTTGTTGGTCCAGGAGTGTAATATTTGATTTCTGTGTCAGAATACCAATTTCAATATTTGTTGAAAAAAGTACCTCAGTGACTGGATTGTGTAAGTTGTTATGAAAAAATGCAAGAACTTTATATTGTTACTTCTTTCAAGCTTACCTATGGTTTAAATTATTAATTGAATGTATGATTACCATACTAAGGTTATATACAACGAATGATAGCTTTTAAGAAATTATTTTATATCTGTGGGGAAATAATGATTCACTCTGTTGTTTTTGATAAATTTTCAGATGGAGGAAAGTTGAAACTAAACTACGGCAACATTTTTGCCTCATTCCTGCCAGGAGTTGCCATGACTCTCTGCAGGGTTGTTACTGGGGACTCCAAACAGGGTCATGCTGTCATCACGGTTTGTGGAACCATTAGGTTCTCTCTGACACTCAAACATTATCAAATAAGTCCCTTCCTGATTAATCATTATGCGTAATACATATATGAATTAAGCTATCCCTTGCAATCACTTGTTTTGAGACAAATCACATCCACTTTTTTTATGACATCACAAATGACAGGATTTTTCCCTGAAACATTTGGTGCCGAACAAGAGTGATATATGCATGTGTTAACTTCTTTCAGAATGGGCTTGTGGTGGGATAGATACAATGATATGTGCACATGTGCACATTTGAAGAATATGTCACCTATTTGTTAACACTTCTTTCAAACATGGGCTGGAGGTGCGCTAGACAAGAGTAAAAGGTGCTCAAGTGCACATTTGAAAAATATGTCACTAATTTCTTAACTTTTCTTTTCAAGCATGGGCTTGTGGTGTGCTAGTTGAGAGGGATATGCACATGTACATGTTCGAAAAATATGCATCCTCTTATGCTACATTTTAATAAGATTCTCTTTTCCAGCGCGGAGTAGAAGTATGGTGGAAGGTGGTGTGTCTAGTGTTGGGCGATTCCTCTCTGAAGCAGGCTCAGGCTGACAAAGGGACTCCTACAACAAGTCCGTATACCTTCGCCTGTTTCTCTTCTGTCAAATTTTCTAAACTTGTACGTCAGTCAGCTGTTGGCTGATGTAAAATGACACGGCTGAATGTATTAGAGATACCTGGCAATTCGATAGTGAACAAATGCAATATTTTAATTGAACTATCTGCAATGGTTTGTTGTGACAATACAGCTTTTCATGAAACACAATATCTGATAATTATACAATTCGATATGATATGATATGATATGTTATTACACTCCCTTGTAAGATACCGCAGTGTAATATTTATACAGCAATATTAAACTAGTGTAATATCACAATGCAAGTATGACGTCACAGAAGTGAGCTGTTGTGACGTCACAATGTAAGCGCTTCGTCACAATTGGTGCCGAGTCGCGGAACTGTTAGTTTCAGCACATGTCGGCAAGTTTGCGTGATTTTTAGGGCAAGTAATAAACAGAATACTAAACTTCCTTCCATTTAATACTATTTTTATAAAACTCTTGAATGATTTGGTATCAAACTCGCTTTCGCTCGTTTTATACAAAATCATTAACTCGTTTAATAAAAATAGTATTAAATGGAAGGTTGTTTAGTATCCTCTATATATGATATGATATGATATGATACACATCTTGATACTCTTTTGTGATGATTTAATTGACATTGGACAAATACCCTATTATTTAGGCAAAATAAGTAATTTTGTAAACAACGATATGTATAATGAAGCAGAGAATTTAATTACCCCGAATACCACAATATATCCTCACACCTCTAGCTATGAAACAAATTGTCAAGTGTTTTGCAGGATTCAAAATCACTCCCTCATTTGTTCATCTCTTGTAAATTTAGTCTTAGGGTTCTTTATTTTTCAGTTTCAGTAAATGAAAAGCTACAAGGTCTTCTGGTCAAGCGAACGGAAGAATGGACAAAGATGACGTCATCCAAGATATCAGTTCTGGTTGGTCAGATATCGACTGTGAAGACCCACTCCAACTGGAGGGTGAGACTAGCGCTGGTAGAATGGGCCAACCAACTCCTCAACAAGTGCTCAGGGTGAGCTGCAGTGATCTTGTAGATTGGCCATGTAACATATCTTCATTTAAAGACACCAATCTATCAGCTTTTATCTGCCATTTTGATTTTAGCATTACACATGGTTCATACAGGCCTTGAAAAGTACTTGAATTTTGTTTTGATACTGGAAAAGTACTTGAATTTTCAATGCTTACTAAATTTCCTTCAAAAGTACTGAGATTATGCGGTAATGTCCTTGAAATTTTCAAAAATGTACTAGAATTCCCTGTGACATGGATCACAATAGAAAACACGTAAGTATCGTCCTTCTGCTAACTGTGCAAATTGATAGAGAATTAAATGAAATAAAACCATTCTGTGAGCTTTCAATCATTCCAACAAAATCTGTAATTTCCACTTCTCACGATTGAATATGTACTTGAAAAGACATTGTTATACCAAAGCAATGAGTTCCTCACTTGTAGCTCCGATGTTTGGTTTCATTTCCAAATGTTTTGCTTTATTGAGTGATATGTCAAATTGTTACGTCTTCTACAACCAAAATATTAACCTCAATTAGATATTTGAAATCGAGTTTAAAATAATCATGCAATAATGACATATATGTATAAAGAGGATAGTCCTACTTAGTTTTGTTTCAGTAAATATACTCATATAATGACACTCCCTTTAAGAATGTTTTACCAGACAAAACATTGACGACCTACATATCTTCATGGTTGATATGGTGTAGTGCAATAGAAACCTTCATCATTTGAGAACCTTGTATGGATGAAAGTCAAGTTACCTAATTGTCAAACTGGCGAACAGCATCATACAAACTTGACGGCTATTATAAATGATTTTACCTATCCTTGAATGATGCTAGGTCAACGAAAGTCAATTTCTAAATTATCCGCTCTTGTTAAAGCAAATCACAACGTCTTACACTGGTACCTGATGTTTCAGATCCCTGAAGGAAAGTATCCCAGTCCTCCTTGAAGTTCTAGTCAGTATGATCGGAGACGAGTACGCTAATGTTTCTGCTCAGAGTCGAGAAGTTCTCCACACGTACAAGACAAGACTGACTGACTCTAATGAGGGGAGACAACTCACAGAGA
The DNA here is from genome assembly GCA_916613615.1 of Steromphala cineraria. Lineage (NCBI taxonomy): Eukaryota > Metazoa > Mollusca > Gastropoda > Trochida > Trochidae > Steromphala > Steromphala cineraria. Next base: position 55,625,914 of record OU744732.1, on the reverse strand, counting down.
TTCTGGAAGAGAACCTGCACGCCCTCACCACCTCTCTACCGAGACGGATCAGAATGGCAGGTACATACATCAGGGCATCTCAAGTCAATCCAATTTACTAACTTTTCAAGTAACAGACTCTCTCTCACCGATTTCTGAAGTGAAGGGGCCAATTTTCTAACATGCTACTATGTTCCAGATCACTAGGATCAAAAAAGCAATTACCAGCTATCATTGCCAATAGTTTGCCTCAAAACATTCGGCCACAAACGCTTCACCTTCACCCTTTTGATCTCTGCCACTCCTTATGAAACTAGTCCCTCGCTCAGTAACTTTCAGAACTCACACATTCAGAACTCACTCATAGTCTGCATTGATCATGCTATCAACTTATCAAGTCACAAACCTTATATTGCGATTTTACGATTTTCCTTTGTGTCATTGTTCAATTATCTAGGTAATTTGTTTTGTTGCAGATGAAGAAGAGAAGTTGAGTGCAGTGACTCTGCTGTGTGGATATCTCAGTCTGTTGGGTAGGTTCTCAACAAACTCATCTGAACAGTGACAAAAATCCCAGTATGAAATATTCAACTGATTTTCACAACATTGTCCAATTCAAATATTCATTTTTCAAAGCATCATTAAACCAAATGTTATGATGAATTTGTTTTCAGTTTAACCTTTAACAATTAAGATCTAAGATATACATGAGAGAATGTTGAAATTATAATTGATCATACAATAGTCTTGGAGGCTGATAAAGGGATGGCTAAATCTCAAAATATCTAACTACTCCTGCATATAAATACATTTGTGGATGATGGAAGATTTATCTTCCCAATCTTAATGCTATGATGGAAACCAGATTTTAGGGTATAAATTTGTTTTAATTTTTAGCTCATCTGGCCTGTAAGGCCTGATGGGCTAATGGCATGGCATGGTGTCCGGTGTACAAACTCCTTGACAAGTGGGGATTGATAATTAGAGATTTTTGTGACCCTGTGGCCCCTACTAAGGGGGGAACCACATTGACCACACCCTAAAGTAAAATCAAATGTAAAACCTGATGAGCTACAGAGCCAATGGCTCTTCTTTTTTTTCTAAAAAAACAGAAGAAATGGAACAGTTGGGCAAATGTTGACAATGTTGATTATCACACAAATAAAGGAAATAGAGGGCGGAAAAAGGAAAAAAAGGTGGATTGATTTGATTTAAACATATTTTATTCAATAAAGAAAGGGAATAGGAACAAGTTATCCAACTTAGGTAACCTTCTCCCAAGTATTTACAAAATGATAGATACATAGTGACATACATGAAAACATGGAAAATAGTATAATACAGAATGGTAGAAAGATATTTACAAAAAAAGGTGGATAGGAGATCGAGAAAAGTGGAAAGTAAAAGGATGAAAAGGGTGCAGAAATACCTCCAGTTTACTCGCTCAATATTATTTGCAAAATGTGTTCGTAGTTTTTTACCAAACTTTCATTTGAATCCCTGTATTTACTTACCATGTTTTTATTGCCTCACAGGTACAAACATCAGCTCAGTGTTGCACAGTGAACCTCATCTACATCGTCTCTCTACCGCACTTTTACAGTGTGTGGATCTCGAGTGTAGAGATATACGCATTGTTGAACAGAGGACAAGCACCCCTGGATATGGTCAATATTTTACCTTTATATATTTATCTTTAAAGAGACACTTTGTGATTTTCATCCATATTGTTTTGCTTTGATACGAACAAAAATGGCGTATTTCATTATGTTAATAAGGCCTTAGCTGCATAAAACAATAACCCACTCTCTATATAAATAAAACTATAAAATCCCACACATTCTCCAAAATAGCAAATATACAGTAAATACTTACTTTCATTTTAAATCTATAAACATTCATAACTGTTCAAGGAATACCGCTTTCGGCTTTGGATCAGGAGGTCCGTGGTTCGAATCCCGCCAGGGGCTCGGCAACTTTGTCTGCAGTAGAGAACTGTTCTACACGCAGTCAGGTTTAGGTGGAATGCTACACTGAATTACAGTGCAGTACCACCCATGGTTGCTAGTTCCAGCCGATGCTCGCAGGTTTCACCGCAATACATAGCCACAATAGTGTTGAGGGCTCTCTTCCTGCAAAAATACTAGCAGCTGCGATATAAGTGAAATACTCTTGAATGCGGCAATTAACCCCAGATCACCTCACCTCACCTCAAGGAATACCAATTCACATGTCCAATGGGGAACCCTGATACGAAACAGCGTCATAGGCCTACTAGTATCGTTCATTGAGTTTTCGACAGTTCACAACAAAATGTCAGCTCTGAGTTTTTACATACGTGATGCATATATTTGATTATCCTGTACCTGATATCGCTGGCATGTGTTGTATCCCTCCTAGATCGATGTTTTCTTGAATTTTCGACCGTCAATACTTCGCTCGCCATGCTGTTTGATTACGTTAGCGACACTTCCGGGACGTAAATTTCGACTCGCCACCTAGCGGATTAGTACATCGGGGTTCCCCATTGACATGGGTACTTGTTATAGAACCAGGAGAAGAGCATCAACTTGTAACTGTCATTATGAAAGCTTTCAATAATTTCCAAAATCATGTTAGACTGGCTGACGTTCATAATTGTCTGTTTTTGATCACTATCACGACTTCAAACCATCATTTTGTCACTATACAACATCGATAAACTACAAAATGATAATTTCTTGCAACAGTTGTTATGATACAAATATTAAAGTTTCTCCTATATATATGTACCCCCAACAATTTATGGAGTGGCGATTTAACTATGCATCAATATCTCTATTTGGGTTCCATTTTTGGGTTGTTTTCAAAACCAGGGTCTTTCTTAGACTTCAGCTGTGGCTGTAGAAATGGCTCTTAAGTCAATCAAACTCATCTTAGGAATAGGATTTATTTATTATTTTTGAGGCACAGTATACACTCAAAGAGTTGAAACTTGAATATTGTTTGAGTTTTTGATTGTTTTCATATGCATGTGAAAGTATAAATATATTCTTGTCATTGTTTCAGTATCTGGTATCAGAGCGCAACAAGGATTATTTTATCAAAATATTATATTTTCAAATGGAATCAGTGGTTCTTACATTATCACTGTGTATAACCGTACACCGGAACTAGCGAGGTGTACGGCGGAGAAATGTTGCTAGCGAGGAGCGTGATCGCAAACGGTATCCCTTCAATAGCAATCATCGCTGTTTCATCAACTTTTTCTATGTTATTTTCATGTCAATAGCTTCCCGAGACATAACTATTTAATGTCACATCCTGTTCATAGTCAGAGATAGCAAATATGTTACTTACAACAGCATTACTTGCAACTGTCATTGTTACTGTCCCTTGGATACAGAATGACAAGCACATACATTTTACTAAGTATGTGTGCTAAAATTACCACATGTTGTTGATTATTTGAAAGTTATGAAGCAAAATATTACCTAACTTTCGATTTCGGCTCCTCGCTAGCAACATTTCTCCGCCGTACACCTCGCTAGTTCGAGTACGATTATACACAGTGATTATCAATAATTTGAAACACATCTTGTTCGATTTGTGATTTCCATTCTAAACTCTCTGATGGTTCAATTATGTTTATGCAAACTTGTATAATCTTTTATGTCTATTCATTGGAGATGATAGAAACACTGGATGGTTCAAGTATTTTTATGCAAACTTGTATAATCTCTCATATCTATCCTTTGCAGATATGTTAGAAACAGTGGATACAACAACCCGACTAAGGAAAGACTATTTACATTTCCGTGATGAGAGAATTGAAACTGCCTTGATGAAGGTTTGTCATCTGCTGGGATATTACGGTGAGTTTTTTTTAGAAAAGTTTCCATCTTTTCGTATCTAAGCCTTTCATATCTGTTCTGATAAATTAGCCTCAGGGATTAATATCACCAAGTAATGTTCATTAAACGATATGAAATTTACATTCTCGCCCTTTCTGATTTTCATTCAAGGGGCAGTATAATGATTTCATATTTTAAAATTTTCACTGATAATTGTATGATATTGCTTAATATATTATTTTGATAGTGTCAAAAATGTCATATCACAAACCAATTACCCATAATCAGAGGACAAAGTATGAAGATTAACCTAAAATCCATGGGCGGCCATTTTGTGTGAACACCTTTAATTCATTTTGTGCAAGAAAAAGAAATCGCATGGCTAAAATTGACATTATATATTTGAATTATTACTGCTCTATTTAGTTACAATGCATTCTACCATGACATTTCAAAATCTTCGAATTTTATTGGTTTATTTCTATGGTCGAACTTACGTTCGAACAAAAATTTTATGACGGGCGATTCACCGCGGTTTTATACACACTGCCATAGAAACGAACGAGTCGACATGCATACAGTCACCGTACGCTTCGCATTGTTTCGTCTGAATGCTAACTAAAAATCGTTTATCATTGTACAACCCGTACTTTATGTAAGTAGAGTTTGGTTCGCATCAACATCATGCATGTTTATGTCCAGGAAATAGTGTAATTTTAAGCAAAAGGCTGAATTTAGATCAAGAAGCTACTGCAACCGGTTTTGGTAAGAGTGATGTCAACAGTGACGTCATAAGCACAAGACATTATGATGTCACAGTATTGACCGAAGCACAACTGATGTTATGCGGTAGAAAAGAAATGACATTCAAAACGCTAAAAAAACTTGTCATGGTAAAATAGAGATAAACCTACTGTGTTTTTAAATTTTCGTGGTTTAACGTAGATTCGAGACCGTTGATGTTACATTCGAAGCCGAACGCTAACGCGTTCTGCTTTGAATCACATCAACAGGTATCAAATCTACGTTAGACCACGAAAATTAATAAACACAGTAGGTTTATCTCCTAAATATCTTTCAATTGAAACCATTTATTTTCATTTTCCTGACATCACCTTCCCGCTAAAAATGTGCTACTGCCCCTTTAATGTTTAATCCTTGTAATGCTGAGTGTCAATCAAGAAATCACATCTACTATCTTTTAACATCTTTTGGTATGATGCGACCAGGAATCAAAGTCCAGTCTTCCGAGTGATGAGCAAAAACTCTACCTACTGAGCTACAACCCCAGTAACAAACATTATTACAAGAACTTACCTTCGGCAAGGTTAAACCTGACGCATGTTGTTTTTCATCCCTTGCACAATCGAGACATGTTTTATTGTTATGCCTTAACCTTCCATATATTACATTTAACTCATGTGTTTAGGTTTAATGTTTTTTCCTTATTTCAACACAAAACTTTGTTTCGTATTCACTCACACATGCGCGGAAATCAACCAATGAAAAAAAACTGGCTGAGATCTTTGAATCGGGCGTCGTTAGGATTTATATTGCATTTTACACATTATGAGCATAAATATCAATGATTTAATGTATGACTTATTGGAAATAAACATTACAGGTAGTTTTAACTAGATTGACCGATTCAAAGGGATCATCCAGTTCCTTTTTCATTGGCTTATTTCCGCGCATGCGTGACACGGACCAGGTGGGTTAGTAGTTACTAGTTAGATGTAACCTAAGGACTTAGGGGACGTATACATTACAGCTAGTTTATCTAGATTGCCAGTTTGCCCCTTTAGCCAGCAACTGAAGCTTATGGGTTAATTTTCCCACTATTTTGGTTTCAGGAGATGTGGTAATCCTGACAGATCATCTGTTTGATATGTTCCATGGGTCTAGTGTTTACAAGCTCCCTGCAACACTTCTCCTCAATGAAACCTTGCAAGGAGTCCACACCGGCAGGGAACACCTTCAAGGTAAGATGATCATCCACCTATTATAATCCCCCGCCACGAAGTGGAAGGGGAATATAGGTTTGGGCTCCGTCCGAGTTGAAGGGGACAACTTTTCTCAGAAACTATTTAGGATAGGTTCACCAAACTTGCTGTGTGTCATTGTATCAGTACCAGAACCGCAAAATTATTTTTTACAGAGTTATTGCCCTTGTTTTCTTTTCTCAGAAACTAGTTAAGATAGAATAACAAAATTTGCAGTGTGTCTTTAGGGTATCAATACCTTGATGGAGTTAAAAAATGAGGTAAATGTAATACTTATTACAGAGTTACGGCCCATTTTGTAAAATGTTGGGAGGTTTTATGAAAACTTATTTGACAGGGGATGTTGATGACCATGTCTTCTTGTTTATAGTTATTAATAATAAGGTTAGCTTAGTGTCTCAAGGTCACCTTAGTGTTTTGTGCAACGGGACCCAGAACTTTGTATCGTTTGTGAAGAGATCATCTAGATGAGGTCCAAGGTGTCGGTTCACGACCTTGACTAAGACCTTGTAAAAAGTAGCATATTGCAAAATCAACCTTGAACTCGCTTGGGGTTTCAGCATGTCACCAAAATATCTTGCATTATTCCAGATTTACAGTCAGAGACCCAGCCTCCTGCCAAACCCATCTCAACATTACACCTGCAGGAGGTGGTTAGGTCAGTATATTCACATTCTATCTATTTAAATGTGTGATGGCCTTTGGAAAAGACTGTCATTTTCCTAACAAATAGAGAGACTTAGAAAAGCACTCTTGAGATTTCTATGCATGCCATGATCACGCAGGTAGGCATTTAAAAAAGATTGTTATAGATCTAGAAAAAAAGTAATTTGTTTCTGGTGTCCACGTGCGACAGTTTCAAACCCCCTCATCAAGCCTTTTTTCCAAGATGTTGACAAGGGAAAAATGGAAATTTAGTCCCATGGCCTAGAAAAAAGATTGAAACACAGGCTCTTAAAATGTTACTTGTTTCTGTCCGTGAGTGCCTTAAAGGGGCAGTAGCACGTTTTTAGGGGGAATATAAGGTGATGTCAGAAAATGAAAATTAACGGTTACAATTGAAAGACGATGTTTTTAAACTAAATGAAGCAGTTATAAATCAAATATATAATGTAAAGTTTAGCCATATGATTCCTTTTTCTTACACAATATGAATTAAAGGTGTTCACACAAAATGGCTGCCAACTGATTTTATGTGAATCTTCATACTGTGGCTGATTGGTTTGTGTAATGAAATTTATGACACTATCAAAATAATACATTTAGCATTAACATACAGTTATCAGTGAACATTTTGACATATACAATTTTAAAAAAACGTGCTACTGCCCCTTTAAAGAGGCAGTGAATAGGTTATTCAAAGGTTATATTTATTAATTATTTTCTTTATGTTCAATGATAAACAAAAATTGGAAATAAAAAAAATCTGCGTCATCACATCATTTTTGCCTGAATATAAAGACCAAAAACCTTTTTATAATATTTTTGGGTAAGTCGAAGGTTATTTCAATGCTGCATCAGAACCAATAAATCTCATATAACCTCCCCTTGTCATAAATAGAGGATACAAAAGGACCTTCCATTTACTACGTTTTTATTAATTAATTTCAATGATTTTGTATGAATCGAGAAAAATTGAGTTTGATATCAAATCATTTACAAGTTTAATAAGAAAAGTATTTTATTGAAGGAAGTTTATTATTGCTTTGTATTACTTGCCCTTTAATTAAGGAAACTTACCAACAAATTGTTGAAACTAACATATTCGCAATTCATCAGTGATTGTGACAGCACGCTTACATTGTGGTGTCATTACAACACACTACTGTAACGTCATACAACACTAATCTAAAATTGCTGTATAAATATTACGTTGCAGTATCTTACACTAGTGACTTATAAACATGAGTATTACATTATCTGTGTCCTACCACTTTGTGGCAATCATTTATGAGCTAATTGAACATAAGTAAACAAATAGCCACTTTGTTTTTATCAAAAAAAGGATAATATTTTTATACTTTAGATCATTCCACTTTCAGAATGCTGTTGGAAGAATATCTATCTCACTTCCACAATCCAAACAAATCCGGTCATGGAAAAGAGTTCTCTCCCCTTTCCAGCTTCCATTCTCAACCTAAGTCAGTTACCTCCCTTAACAGAGATATCATGCAGATGTCACTATTCCTGGAAGGGTTTGGGATGTTTGCCTTGGTCCTCGGTCCCGAGTTTAAACCTCTTCTGATTGAAGTGCTCTACCCTCTTTTGGAGAAACTTGGTGACGACAATGCTTACATCAGTTCTACAGCATATTCAGCCCTAGTGGATATCTGCCAGGCTTGTTCTTACAGGTAAGATTGTTTTGGGGATCACATATCTTAATCCTTGGGGCATTACTCGAATATTTCCCTTGATGTGTGAGTCAGAGGGAAATTATGATATGACCTTCACAAACATTAGAGAGATGTCACATAAGGGGAGTTCAAATATTTATTCTCAGTATCAAGCAACATCACCAGTTCTGGCCTTCCCAGCAACTAACAAACCTGCCAATCTCACTGACACGCTCTGACAAAATTGGGGTCCAACAGTTGTAGTTTAGCTGTTGTTACTCTCTGATAGATTTACATGCCATTTGAATAGTGAACAAATGTAACATTGTGATATTTTGGGTTCCCAATATCTGTGGTAGTTCACTCTTATACCGTGTTGGGTCGTGACCTTTGAGGGATTCAGACCCCCTCCGAGTCTGTACTGACAGATCCATGAGCTGCCTATCTTGCCCATCTTGCCATGACAAAGTTGAGATCACAGCAGTTCAGCTGTTACATTCAGTACCCTCTGATAGATGTAAATTGGCAAAGTTCCCAAGGCTGATTGCATTGGAAAAAAAGAATTTAGATAATGAAAAAATGTATCATTGTGATATATTGTGTTCAAACAACCTGCAATAGTACAAAATAAATTTTTGGGCCTGATTCCCTTGTGGGATGCATAGTTGCACATCATTTCTTTTTGTTTTAAGAATGATATTGATTAACTGGCATGAAGTAACAGGATAAAGCCTCTATCTTCACTCATGCTAGCACAACTTGTGAAAATACTGGCTTCAAGCAATAAAACAAAAATATTATTGAATATTCATTGAAATTACCCATCTTTGCTCCCACTCTAGGTCATTGGATGAACTGATAAGACAAAATGCAGACTACTTGATGAATGCAATATCACTACGCCTGCGCCACCTGGAGGCGAACCCAGACACTCCTCGTGTTCTCCAGGTCATGTTGACCTACTGCCATGCCGATATACTGCCTCTCATTGATGATACAGTTCAAGAGGTAAATGCCTTCTCTTTCTTTTAAGCCATTACGAATGAAATTTGTATCAATATTCTGAATTACCCATGTTGTCTGATTGTTTCAACTTTTTTTCAATCAGAATAGATTTTAATAGATTTTAGTCATTTAATCATTTAAATTTTCATGGCTTGCTCTGTTTAACAGATCCTGTGTTGCCTTGACGACCATTACATGGAAGAGGCGGCCATGTTTATGAAAGTCTTGTTCTCTCTGACAGAAGCTGTCAACAGGTGGTTTCCTCCCACTGATCAGGTACAATATGTTTGTAAATGTCAATCAACAATTGTAATGACTTATAAACTTATAAAAAGATAAAATTCTTCATACACAATCTAATTTATCTTGTGAAGGTTGAACTTTGAAGCAGCAAACACCTCATGCAATATACCTTTAAAAGTACACGACTCAGTCAATGTGTCATCTTGCAGTAACCCCTCTGAATACAATTATAGACTGGTTATAGACCCGAAGAAAACAATATTGACCGAGGACGAAATCCGAGGTTGATATTGTTTTTCCGAGGTTGATATTGTTTTCCTCGGGTCTATAAAAACAGGTATTGACCGAATTCACCAGTCCATTATTGTTTTATTATGTCTCGGTCAAAAGATGAAAAGATTATAGAAAACTACAGCAATGAGCGGCATTTTGGCTCGATTGTTGGCAAAGAAGGGTCAATGACGTTATGATAACAATAGCATGACGTCATGAAACAACGGTTTGACGTCATCGGCTCTATTTTCAGTAACTCAAGTCAATATCACTTTTGGTCGGACTCGGGGTCACGGGGGTCAAGTCAATATCACTTTCTGTCGACTGTCATGTGACCACTTCTTGACCAATTGGATTGCCGGAAAATTACGTTCACATAATAATAGATAAGATTGACTTTCTTTTCATAGAAAATTGACACAGATTCTCTCAAGGATACAGAGACCACAGACTCTCCAGACACTTCCCAGAAAACAACAGCTGAAGAGATCCGTGAGTTCTTTCTCGACTACCACAAACAGAAACGATTGGCAGAAGGAGATTTCAAGGATGAAGATGTTGAGGATGAAGCATCAGATCCTGCTTCTCAGGACAATCCTGAAGGTCCTGCTGATGAAGCTGAGGAAAAGAAGGAAATACCCAAACATGTGGCTGCTGTTAAAGAGGTAGGTAATTAAAAATTAATAAATATTAGCACTGATGAAGATGTTGAGGATGAGACATTAGATCTTGTTTCTCAGGATAATTCTGACAATTATCTACATTCTACAATAAAGTAGTTCATCCATAGAACTATTTTTCTATTTGAAAAGGTTAATATTTTTAGCATTGAGGTAGATGTTAAGAAAGAGGCATCAGATCACATTTCTGAAAGTCCTCATGCTGATACCAAAACTTGTGGCTGCTCTCAAGGTGGTAAAATAGGCTAGATATTGTTATTGAGAATAAGGTATTCTCCCTTGGGACAATTCTTCTGGGTCCTTCTGCTGAAAATTTGAAATATAGGGTTGAATGAGATACAAATACTTTCAGGTGTTGTCAATGAGGTAAGATAATTGAATGTTTTTAATATAAGAGGTTCAAGTTGAATGAAAATATTGTGGATAGTTGATAAGCCTCCAATCTCAGTCTTCGAACTTAAGTACTTTGGCTGATATTTTGGTCTCCTGCTAACTCAGAATAGGTTGTTGGGTGGGATAGCGCAGTCACTAGCACATTCGACTTCAGATCAAGAGGTTTGAATCCCACCAGGGGCTCGGCAACTTTATCTACAGTAAGAACTGTTCTGCATGCAAAAAGGTTTTAATTTAAGCGCATTACCACCAATGGTATACAAGTTCAAGGCAATGTTCCCAGATTTCACCGCAATACATCACCACAAAAGTGTTGCTGGCTTTCTCCCTGAAATAATACTAGCAGCCATGATATATGTGAAATAGTCTTCAAAGCTATGTTAAACCCCAAATCTCCTCACCGGACATTTTGAACGTCGAGTGATATGCTAATTAGGGTTATTCCGAAAATGCGGATTCCGGTTAAGACGAATTGTGATTGCATTGGTGTCAATGGTTGCAAAAACGATATTAAATCTTCGGCCGTTTTAGTTTATGGAGTTCTCAATTTTGACTCAACTTTGTATTGTTTCGTGTAACAAACCACAATCTCACGACATTGATGACAGATTTTTTGAAAATAATTAGGAAAAACTTTGTTAAAATGTTGATTTTGTAATTATAAGGATTGTTTTACATGTTTTGTGCCTCTATCAATGTATAACAGCAACAAATTTTGTATAAAATCGCTACGCTACGCTACGCGATTTTATACACTTTGTTGCTGTTATACATCGATAGAGGCACAAAACATGTAACACAATCCTTAAATGATACACCCATAAGATATCGGTACTCTATATGTATACCTATATGGCTGCAGGTTCTGACTCGAAGCAAGCACCTGTTGTCATCTTCCAGCCCGAGACTGAGACTCCTAGTCCTCGACACCATCACTCAGAGCTGTGCAGCACTTGCACCATGGAGAAGTGAGTTGTCACTCTTGTAACAAAGAAGCACAATTAAATATCCTGGGCTAAGAAAGGTTTAATTTATCGCAAGTCAGTGTTAAATAACTGTTGGTTAAGGCCTTAGCACACTGGAGAGTCAGTGTCATCACATATGTTATATAGCTGAAAAATTGCTGACAACACGTTAAACCCCAACTTACTCACACACTAAGTGTCTTGCAGATATTTTAGTAAATGATTGCATATAGAACAATGTAAATGAATCGTTTCATAAACACTGATGAAAATTTGAAAAATCAGGGTGGTTTATTTCTTTGTCTACTGAAGAGAACATGCAGTGAGGTTCGAACTAAGGATTTTTTTAATCCACAATTTTAAGTCCTAGGCTAAATTTCTTTTTTTTTCATCTGAAAATAATTTTTTGAAAGTAAGCCCTCGGCCAAAATTTAGTTGTCCTAGAATGAATCATATTTCCCCCTGAGACAAATTAGAACTTGGGGGTATATTTATCTATAATAACATCTTTATCATACTACGATGGAGTAAATATAAGTACTACGAAATATTTGCTTTCAAACAAAGGCGAACTAGCTGTCTCCCGAGCACATACAACGCAACATCATTTTCAAAACATGACATCAAAGCATTGTTAATCATGTGATGTCACAAAGAAAATTTTTATTTGTCCCAGGACTTCGTATAAAATATGTGGATCTCAACGTGGCCACCTTGGAAGGTAATAATGAATGATGTTTCTCTGTTCTCTCCAGATGAACTTCTCCCTCTCCTACATCAGCTATGGAGACCGCTCGTCACCCGCTTCACAGATGAAGAGAAACTTGTAACAGTCAAGGTAACAATCACTTTCTTAACTTTCTTGAAGCATCAAACTCTGAATAAGTAGAAGATAAATATCATGGATTGTAACTTTGCCTTTATTCTCGATCACACATTTTCTTTGAAAGGAGTTGATGAATTTGAATGGGGTAATATAAACTAATCTGTAAAATATTGAAATTCTATGTTCAGTCTTTATTTCAAACTCACCTTTAGTTTCAAATATCTTGTCGTATCATTTTGCATTTTTGACATCTGTCAAAATTTGACAGGATTATGTCTTTCTTCAACTGAAGGTCTGCAGATCAATTTTTTTAAACCACACTTATTCCTCTTTGGGCCTCAAACAGAACCTGGGTGTTAGAGGGTGCTGAAGGAAAGACAACACCAAAGTTGTACTCATGAAATTAAGATTTACCCTTTTCTACTAGACTATTCAGAATCTTGAGGTCTATCTGTGAAGCATCCAGAGATTCCTCAGGAAGAGATTCTTCAAAGATTTACCTTTTTCTTTCCAGGCTATTCAGACTCTGAGGTCCATGTGCGAGGTATCAGGAGATTTCCTCAGGAAAAAAATCTTTAAAAATTTACCTTTTTCTTTCCAAGAATCTTCAAAGATTTACCCTTTTCTTTCCAAGAATCTTCAAAGATTTACCTTTTTTTTTTCCAGGCTAGACTTGAGGTCTATATGTGAAGTATCACCAGATTTCCTCAGGAAAAGAATCTTCAAAAATTTACCTCTTTCTTTCCAAGAATCTTCGAAGATTTACCTTTTTCTTTCCAGGCTATTCAGACTTTGAGGTCCATGTGCGAGGTATCAGGAGATTTCCTCAGAAAAAGAATCTTCAAAGAGGTCGGACCAATCTTGAAAGTATTTCTTCGTAAACAGGCTCAGATCAGGTAAATATCCTATTTTGAAGATTTTTAAGTTTCCTTGACTCTCAGATATATACTACTCTTACACACTCCAACACTGGATACATACAAATGCATATAATAACAAAACACATCTTCGGAGATCATGTTCATTTTTTGAAAATTTGACAATTTAACATAATGATTGTTTGGCACAAAGGCAAAATGCAATGGAAATTCCTCCAATAACACATACCTAACAAAACCAAGGCAATAACCCCGTAAAAAATAATTTTGCTGTTCTGATTTTCGAACTTCATCGAAGGTTTTGATACAATGAAGACACACAGTTTGGTAACACTATCCTAAATAGTTTCTGAGAAAGGTTGTCCCCATTGACAACATCCTTCGAACAGAGTAAAAAAAAACCAAAACAAGGACAATAACCCCGAAAAAATAATTTTGCGGTTCTGATTTTCGAACTCCATCAAGGTTTTGATACAATCAAGACTCACAGCAAGTTTGGTTAACCTATCTTAAATAGTTTCTGTGAAAAGTTTTAACCTTTGACAACTCCCTCGAACAGTGTCCAAAAACAAGAAACAAGGGCAATAACTCTGTAAAAAAAAAAATTTGTGGTTCTGATTTTGATATAATGAAGACACACAGTAAGTTTGGTGAATCTATCCTAAATAGTTTCTGAGAAAAGTTGTCCCCTTTGACAACATCCTCGAACAGAGTCTAAAAACATTGACAAAGGCAATAACTCCATAAAAAATAATTTTGCGGTTCTGATTTTTGAACTCTTTCAAGGTATTGATACCCTGAAGACACACAGCAAGTTTGGTTAACCTATCTTAAATAGTTTCTGTGAAAAGTTGTAACCTTTGACGACTCCCTCGAACAGTGTCCAAAAACAAGAAACAAGGGCAATAACTCTGTAAAAAAAAAAATTTTGGTTCTGATTTTGATATAATGAAGACACACAGTAAGTTTGGTGAATCTATCCTAAATAGTTTCTGAGAAAAGTTGTCCTCTTTGACAACATCCTCGAACAGAGTCTAAAAACATTGACAAAAGGCAATAACTCCATAAAAAATAATTTTGCGGTTCTGATTTTTGAACTCTTTCAAGGTATTGATACCCTGAAGACACACAGCAAATTTTGTTACCCTATCTTAAATAGTTTCTGAGAAAAGCTGTCCCCTTTAACTAGACGCATGGACGGAGCCCAAACCTACATCCCCCTTCCACTTTGTGACGGGGGATAATAATTATTTTCTATAAAATGAAAACTTGATCTTCTCCACTGTCAACAGTTGTGGATCGGCCCAAGCTTACCTGTACACGACCAGCTACAAGCTTCAGATGGCCTGTCTCTCCAACCTCGCTCTCATCTGTAAACTGGTAGGTACCTTCTAATGTAGATCCTAACTTCTGTCACCTGATTGCACTAACTGAATACAAACCAATGGTAGAGCCTCTCGACCTTGTTGTAGTGAAGTTACCTTCAAAACTTGAAAATAGTTTATGCTTCAGTTAATATTCAGAGAGTCAAGCACCTTGTTACTTAAGCCAAAAATCTATCAATAGTCATACATGATACAGGATTACGTTATCAAGTTTCAAGCGAAAATGTTGTCGGCCATTTTAGTGTGAACACCTTAAAATCATTTCCATAGGGAAATGTATTCATGTACCTTAACAAATCATTTGTTTCAAGACCCCTTTTTTTTTTAATATTAAATATATTTCCTTGTATATAGTCACATTTGTGTCAGTTTTTGTTAGATAACCCACTTTCGCTAAAAAGTAAGCTACTGCCACTTAAAAGATGAGCA
Source organism: Steromphala cineraria (assembly GCA_916613615.1). Classification (NCBI taxonomy): domain Eukaryota; kingdom Metazoa; phylum Mollusca; class Gastropoda; order Trochida; family Trochidae; genus Steromphala; species Steromphala cineraria. Next base: position 55,610,689 of record OU744732.1, on the reverse strand, counting down.
TACACAAACATGCAAATGATCTATCCTTACAGGTTGGAGCGCAGGAGATTGAAGTTGATGGAATTGTTGACAGTTATCTCCCTTACTTGAGCTGTCAACAGCCAAAACCATTACAAGAGGTGAATATGAGAGAAAAACAAAAACAAGATTTTGATGGTTTTTCAAACTTCTTTATTTACAGAATAGCATTTCAGTAAAGATCCCTATATTGAATTCAACATAAGAGCAGAAGAGATTTTTTGTATAAGCAACAGTTGATCTTTGAAACAATGTCTTAAAAATAAGATTAAGTAAATAAGGATTAAACAGCATTGATACACTTTATACATTTAATAATATAGAATATAAATTCAAGAGATATTTTTTTTTTAAATCATGTATATCAAATCTTATGACACAAATTCATGATCTTCAAATGACTTAGAATAATAAATTGATATTAACTACCATTCATATATCTTTTAACAAGGTATAATGTAAGCTTGGGATCTTGCAAATTTTAACATGAAGGTTTGTATGTCTATGTGGCATGAGAAATAAAAACCTGTGAAACAAGCTAGCGAGAAGTTGATAGAGGTTGGATTATGGGATGATATTAACATTATAATTCAAAAAATCAATTCAATTTTGCTAGATAAACAACTTCTGAAGTATTCTCATTAAAGAAATCACGCAACCTTCCACCTTCTTTCTGTTGTTCTCCTAGCTCCTCAATATCTTTATGTTCACACTTGCAGGCAGCTATGAAAGGTGTGAAGGATCTTACAGTCCTGGAGGCGGATGTTGTCTGGCTGAAACTGTGTGATCTGTACACTCCAGAGGAGCTTCATCCTCCAGGGCCAATGTTCCAGGGGGTCAAGGTAGCTCTTTTGCTATTCAGCAGGATTTTATGTATTTTATTATTAAGTAAACCTAGCCTCAATAATACTCGTTTCACTCCAATATTTAGTCTAGCAAGATTTAGTCGAGTGTCGTTTTAGCCGACCTTTTGCTGACATATGACCCTCCAACGTAATATGTGCGAATACAGACTATTACAGCTTGGTAAGACCATCCCTGATTGGTCAATTCGATAGATTGGTTGACCTGACCCACTACTACATCTCGCTAGACTCAATATCTGAGTGAAACAGGTATTATTGAGGCTAGGTTTACATAGACTGGTGATTACTATTCAGGATGCACTTATTGCCACATACACACTGAAAGTGTGTACACTTTGACCACAATTCCCTGATTTGTCAGTCATTTTACCGTTGTAATACAAGCTAACTACTTTTCCAATTCAAGCTTGAAGTGAAAGCAAATAACATGCTATCAGGCCACTATGAAAATAATTTGCCATACTAATATTGATAAATTCAGTGTAAATCATTGTTTATAAGTTAATTCTGATCTGTTACAGGATGTTGGTTGTGATGTTGGTAGACTGTTAGCCTTTTATCAATATGATAAGGTACTAAAATGTCTTCTTCTTTTCTCTTTGCAGTTTCTGTCAACACCTGGTGTAAAGAATGAGTACACAGACAATGTGGTTAAACTCTTGCCTTTAACATGGAACACGTGACCCCATCTGAGTTGATGATAATTGTGAAACCTATTAGCGCACATATCAGCACCGAATGCATGATAAAGGCTCTCCCTGAGTTATTACCCTGGCCTAACCTAAGAAAACATTTAATCGCTTTATGGTCACCTCCATCACAACTTTCAGCAGATACCCAATTAATAGTGCAGGGTGAACAGAGGCACATTATGAAAAAAGTTTCTTACCAAAGGCAACACCACAAGTTATTCAACTTGTGTCTCAGTGTGGAGCAGGGAATTGCCTTTCAAACTCACAGTTCATGCAGCAATGAATAGGGTTACCCACCCACCCTGTGAGCCATGCCAGATGTTACTGAACTACACTGATAGCAGTCAACTGAGCTTTGCACCACATTCCACCACTAGTTCAAGTGAATTTGGCATTCTTGGTTCTTTAGATTGAATTAGCAAGATGTTATATGAATATTTGTTTTGAACAAGGAGATTGAACCATATAAAATGGTTGAAAAATAAACATCCAGAATCCTAGGCAACCATCGCTTGAACAAGACATACCGAGGAATAACCTGCCGAGTTTAGAAAGAAAACCTTTTTGAATCATTCAATTCAATTGAACGAGGCATTTTGGAATATAATCCTGTCCAATGAATAAGATGTGTACTGAGATAAAACATACAGAATCAAAAACTAGGTATGGCATTGGTAACATACATGGCCTATAACTTTGTTTGCGCATACAGAGCCTGTAAAGTAGACAAGGAGCCCATAACTTAAACAGTCCAAACATACAGAGCCAATTACCAGACATAGTTTGAACATACAGAGCCAATAATTATAAATGGTTGGAACATACAAAACCAATAAATTTACTTGCTTGGAACATACAGAGCCAATAACTATACATGGTTGGAACATACAGAGCCAATAATTATACATGGTTGTAACAAACAGAGCCATTAATTATACATGGTTAGAACATACAGAGCCAATAATTATACATGGTTGGAACATACAGAGCCAATAATTATCAAAATATGTATGATACTTTTTCCTCAAGAATAAGAATGACATCATCAATAAAGATGATTAATACTAAATGTTTTGTTTGTCTTTTCAATGACAAGGAGCACATAGTAAATGCCTGTGATAAATGTATTCAAGAACCTGATGATCTGCAGAGTACATGGCTCCATTTTTATACCCCCGACCAACGGTCCGGGGTATCTAGTAATACCAACGATTCCGTGTGTGTGCGTATGTATGTGTGTGTGTCTGTCCGAGGACATTTTTTGTCCGACCTATTACGGGAAAACTATTTATCCGATTAATTTCAAATTTTGCACATGTCTTCTACCCTACTAGGATGGGTGCAGTGCTAAGTTACAGCTAATTTCGTTAATATTTGAATTTTTTACAAATTTCCATGTTTTGAACTTAGTCATTTTCCAATATCAGATTTGTCCGACCTATGACGGGAAATTATTCATCCGATTTAATTTAAATTTTGCACATGTCTTCTACCCTACTAGGAGGGGTGTAGTGCGAAGTTACAACAAATTTCTTTAATATTTGAAATTTTTACAAATTGCAATGTTTTGAACATAGTCATTTTCCAATATCAGATTTGTCCAACCTATTACGGGAAAAACTTTTCATCTGATTCTTTTCACATTTTACATGTGAGCGGTCCAGTGCCAAATCAAAACTAAAATTGATAAGGGTTTTTTTTCACAAAGTTCCATTTTTGTGATTAGTCATTTTTCTCAATTCCTCTTTGGGGGTCAAATGCTGTGCAAAAGATGACTACATTGAAAGTAAAAAATAATTTAGTTAGTCAGGGATGCACGGTCGGGGGTATTAGTGAGCCACGCTCACTTTTTTGCTTGTTTATAGAAAAATTAGATGTTAAAAAATATTTGTATATGAGTTGAGGGAACTCTGTTTCCAAGCTTTGCACAGACAGACATACAACAGCAATTTTTCTTTTCTCTCCTACCCAAGACTTAGAACTAATATGTCCAAACGTGTACAAGATTATTTTTTAATCATTTATGAGTGACCAGGAGTTCATCATGTGTTTATGATGAAAATACATGTTTGTCACTACAATGGCGATGTCCTCCACCACCAATAGTATGATATTCTGAAATTGTTGCATAACTTTATATGATTTAAAGGCAGGTTTCAAAATGGGCCCTTGTCTGTAAGCCAATCATTTGCAGCATTTGTAACTGTCTGCAAGCTCAAAGAGAATTTATTTGTTTGAACTTGCACTCATACCCATATGTTTATCTGAACTTGATCAACTGATTTCTAACTTTCAAGATTTAAGAGAGAAAAAAATTAATGTAAATTTTAAATTAAATGAAAATGTCTTAAGCAAGCTATTCACTTTCAGGGGTGTCACTTTAAAAGCAATTAAGTCATAGAAGACAAAACTGCATCCTTTTGAACCTGAATCATCTGACATCATGTTACTTTTGACCCTTTATCTGTTTTTGACATCAGAGCTTGGTACAGAAACTGCATCACTCAGTAATTTATTCCTATATTTCAGAACGTTAGTGCTTATTTAATCAAAACATAACGTTCGAAATGCACCAATTTAAAAAGTATATATAAGGGATTATAAACAAATGTTCCTTCAATTCTTTTGAGTAGTATAGATGTATTTGGCTAGTACCCAAATAAATGCACTAGTCTTAATGGCTACCATGGCAAAGGGACTAATGTTGACTGGTCTCCATACATTGTACATGAATGAAAGTAATAGACAATTGTTTACAATGAAATCGCTGATGAGAGATTCATAACGAGGTGTCTCTGTGTGTTTATCCCTACTGTGCAGTCAATTTGCTGTGATGACCTTAATCTTAACGTCACCATTTTCAACTGGTGTCTCTGTAAAATTACCCCAATATAGACAAACCCAAATCTTAAGACTTTAATGTGCACGGTTTATGAGACATTACATTCAAAAGTGTTACAAAACTTTTCATAGTGACCTTGAATGAGGTCATCATAATTTACACAAATGAAGCTGCTACCAAATTAGATGATTTTATGTGTTGCAGATAATAAAATTCTGTTGCAAGAGCAAATAAAATGCTGAAGCGACCTTGAAAATAATGTCTTTCTCAAGTTTGAAGACTTTGATTGAAATGGTTCTCGAGATATCTCGTGACAAGAATCCGGACGTACATAGAGATGCCACTGAACACATTGTAAAATAAAAAAAGTAAATTTAGTCACCACATTATTGCTTGGTGCCCCAAAGGACACCAAGTATTATGATTTGATTTTTCTAAAACTTTTCTGAATTCTCTCTATATTACTCTTGATATGTTCAAAGGGAAGCCGCGCCAATCACATGTGTTGTATCCAAATCAAAAGACCAATGAACAGAGCTGTAGCAAAAAATGCATTACGTCACCATGTGGGTAATACAAAATATTTGGCACATTAAACTGTGGAATATGATTTCGCTTTAAATGTTATATTAAAAGAGAAACAATGTTTTCTATTAAAGATGCTGTTAAATGTTAACAGACTCAATCAAAAACATCTTCATTTGAAGAAGAGTCTGCATTTGTTTCAGATAAAGCATTAATTATTTCGCATTCAATAATCGCAGAATCCACTTTTTTATAACCCACGCGATTTAATTTCACGCTGGGCTCGCCTGGCGAATTAAAAGTAATGTTTGTGTAAGTACGATGGTGACATCGGAATAAGACTTATGATTACTAATAGGTAGATCACTTACGACTACGTGACAAGTCATACTTAACGATGTCACTAAATGTTTACGTTGAAAACATGTATTTATTATCAGAGTACTGAAATTGACTCATGCTATATTTAGAATATGACCTACATCGCTGGTTCCAAACGTTAGCTCAGCGGACCTGGGTTGAAATCCCGTCAGATCATCAGAAAGTATTTTCTTTATTATCTGTTATACTACTGTTAATAATTAACCAGCATGACAAGGAGATATCGTTTTGGCAGTACGTTTTGCACAATTTCCTGTCATTGTCAACGCTACATGGCAACACAGTGCTTTTACATTAAGTAACTACATCACAATGCCACAACATCATAAACATAGTGACCTCACTATGAAATGACATCACTGTCTTGAAAATCTAGTGTTGTTGTGTTCAGAGATTTACATTTTTTCTCTGAGATGTCGAAAAGAGTGAATTTGGATGATAAATAGATTGTCACCCTCGTGTATTTTGATATGAAATATACCAACAATCGTTGATGAATGTAAAAAATATTCATAACTTTCAGCAATTCGTGTTGATAGAATTAATTTTGTGAAGTTAACTTTGAGTAATACTTGTGTTAATATTAGTGCTGTTATCCAGTGTTGTATATTTCACTTATCCCCCGAATTGTTCGACAAATCACAATCTCCTTCATCTGCCTATGTGGCACCAAGCATGCCTTTTTAAAGGCTTTTCTTGTTCATGCTAAATGTGTACTCTAGGGATATAAGAAAGGAACTTAGTTTGATAGGTAAACAGAAAGGGCCCTAGTGCAGTGAAGGATTCCAAAGTTTTGGAAGGTTTCATTCTGAAAATCAAGGGGGAAACTGTTCCACTCTGAGCACATGACTGTTGTCCAAATGACACAGCTGGGACCCACAACAGAAAGGTCTTTAATCTAGTCTTGAACGATTCAAAAATTATAGACGGTCTCACTCTCTCCGTTGGTGCATTGTGAGCAAATGAACGTTGTTCAAATGACACAGTTGAAACCTCCATCAACATCCTGTCTCAGGGTACGAATGTTACGCTGACTCCACTAACCTATACCCTGGCGGAGAAGCTAGATTCGTTTGCACGGCTTGACCTGAGAAATAGCCAATCAAATCCTTTTCTCGTTGAAATTTTATCGAGAAGGTGGCAAGAAAGTGATTTGATTGGCTATATCCAAAGTCGACCCCGCGCGAGAGATTCTATCTTCTGAGCCCAGGGTACAGATTAGTGGAGTTAGCGTAACGTTCGTACCCTGAGACAGGATGCTCCAAAAAAAAGTCAACACTCTGATCTGAGTAATCTGGCTGTCTTGGTAGAGTTACACAATGTATGAGATCCAGTTTTCATACGTAGGGATTGCTTGATATTGTGGAAGTATTAACGTTTTTAAGAGTTTGACTTTTTAAAAAAGACACGTATCCCTTTAAAACAGCATTAGAAAGACATACTCATTGACCCTACCCAAATACCCTATAAAAGGATAGTATTAGGGTAGGGTCTATGAGTATGTACATTTATATGTCTTTCTAACGCTGTTTTAAGCGACACATGTCTCTGTGGATCTAAGGACATACAATTTCATAATTGGCAGAGTATGGTCTCAAATAATTTTTTTGAAGCACTACAGACTCAGTGATTTTAAATCTGCTTTGAATAATGAAAAATATTTCCTTGAATTATTCTCTGGTGAGGTATGTTGAGGATGCTTTGTAAATTACGTTGTGTTTATTACAAATTAAGAGTACAGTTACTTCGACATAAACGCTATGATAATCATTGAACAAAGTATGAAGTGTGTGTTGGTTGTATTGAATAAGAATTTCACATTTTATCTATCTGTCCGTATTATATAATGCAAGAAGAAAGCCGTTTTTAGCTCACCTTTACAAAGTAAAGTCCGTAAACTTTCACGAAAAAGACTACTCCTAAACGAATACAGATATCATTCTGAAATTGTAGTATGTTATAGTTTCATAATGCGATTCCTCACCACGTAGGATCGTATTCACTGTTAAAATCGTGGTAACTTCTGTGTAATAAAAAAAAAATTAAATTAAATTAAAGATTAAAAAAAAAAATGTTATAGTTTCAGTTTTGAGAATCCAAGATGGCCGCCATGACAGCCATATTGAATTTTCAATTAGATTTCATGAAAAAGACTACTCTTCCTAAACCAATCTAGATATCATTCTGAAATTGTATGTTATAACTATGGTGATTCCGCAAAGAAAGGTAGACGTTTCAGTTTTGAGAATCCAATATGGCCGCCATGGCAGCCATATTGAATTTTCAATTAGATTTCATGAAAAAGACTACTCTTCCTAAACCAATCTAGATATCATTCTGAAATTGTATGTTATAACTATGGTGATTCCGCACAGAAAGGTAGACGTTTCAGTTTTAAGAATCCAATATGGCCGCCATGGCAGCCATATTGAATTTTCAATTAGATTTCATGAAAAAGACTACTTCTCCTAAACCAATCTAGATATCATTTTTAGCTCACCTTTACAAAGTAAATGTGAGCTTATGTCATGGCGCTTCGTCCGTCGTCCGTCTGTCTGTCCGCCCGTCCGTCCGTCTGTCCGTCCATCCGTCCGTCCGTAAACTTTCACGAAAAAGACTACTCCTCCTAAACGAATTCAGATATCATTCTGAAATTGTAGTATGTTATACCCATGGTGATTCCTCACAGAAAGGTAGACGTTTCAGTTTTGAGAATCCAAGATGGCCGCCATGACAGCCATATTGAATTTTCAATTAGATTTCATGAAAAAGACTACTCCTTCTAAACGAATACAGATATCATTCTGAAATTGTATTATGTTATACCCATGGTGATTCCTCACAGAAAGGTAGACGTTTCAGTTTTGAGAATCCAAGATGGCCGCCATGACAGCCATATTGAATTTTCAATTAGATTTCATGAAAAAGACTACTCCTTCTAAACGAATACAGATATCATTCTGAAATTGTATTATGTTATACCCATGGTGATTTCTCACAGAAAGGTAGACGTTTCAGTTTTGAGAATCCAAGATGGCCGCCATGACAGCCATATTGAATTTTCAATTAGATTTCATGAAAAAGACTACTCCTTCTAAACGAATACAGATATCATTCTGAAATTGTATTATGTTATACCCATGGTGATTCCTCACAGAAAGGTAGACGTTTCAGTTTTGAGAATCCAAGATGGCCGCCATGACAGCCATATTGAATTTTCAATTAGATTTCATGAAAAAGACTACTCCTTCTAAACGAATACAGATAGCATTCTGAAATTGTAGTATGTTATACCTATGGTGATTCCGCACAAGAAGGTAGACGTTAAAGTTTTGAGAATCCAATATGGCCGCCATGGCAGCCATATTGAATTTTCAATTAGATTTCATGACAAAGACTATTTCTCCTAAACCAATCTAGATATCATTTTTAGCTCACCTGTACGAAGTAAATGTGAGCTTATGTCATGGCGCTTCGTCCGTCGTCCGTCTGTCTGTCCGTCCGTCCGTCTGTCCGTCCGTCCGTCCGTCTGTCCGTCCGTCCGTCCGTCCGTCCGTCCGTAAACTTTTTAGGAAAAAGACTACTCCTCCTAAACGAATGCAGATATCATTCTGAAATTGTAGTATGTTATACCCATGGTGATTCCTCACAGAAAGGTAGACGTTTCAGTTTTGAGAATCCAAGATGGCCGCCATGGCAGCCATATTAAATTTTCAATTAGATTTCAGGAAAAAGACTACTCCTCCTAAACGAATGCAGATATCATTCTGAAATTGTAGTATGTTATACCCATGGTGATTCCTCACAGAAAGGTAGACGTTTCAGTTTTGAGAATCCAAGATGGCCGCCATGGCAGCCATATTGAATTTTCAATTAGATTTCAGGAAAAAGACTACTCCTCCTAAACGAATGCAGATATCATTCTGAAATTGTAGTATGTTATACCCATGGTGATTCCTCACAGAAAGGTAGACGTTTCAGTTTTGAGAATCCAAGATGGCCGCCATGGCAGCCATATTGAATTTTCAATTAGATTTCAGGAAAAAGACTACTCCTCCTAAACAAATCCAGATATCATTCTGAAATTGTAGTATGTTATACCCATGGTGATTCCTCACAGAAAGGTAGACGTTTCAGTTTTGAGAATCCAAGATGGCCGCTATGGCAGCCATATTGAATTTTCAATTAGATTTCATGAAAAGACTACTCTTTCTAACCAATCTAGATATCATTCTGAAATTGTAGTATGTTATAACTATGGTGATTCCTCACAGAAAAGTAGACGTTTCAGTTTTGTGAATCCAATATGGCCGCCATGGCAGCCATATTGAATTTTCAATTAGATTTCATGAAAATGACTCCTTCTCCTAAACCAATCTAGATATCATTTTCATATTGTAGTATGTTATACCTATAGTGATTCCTCCCACAAAGGTAGACGTTTCAGTTCTGAGAATCATAGATGGCCGCGATAGCAGCCATATTGACTTTTCAGCTGCAGATGACACATCATTATTACTAAATTTTAAGCTTTCATCAAGTGATCACTCGCACCATATAAATTCTCTAATTTGAACTTACTAATCATAATATTATCTTGAATATGGAATATTTAAGATTGTCATGCAAGTTGTTCTATATTTTAAGTGTTTCTAAAACATTAAGATGAAAGACAAACATAATTAATTAATTTGTTTAAAATATTTATGGCAACTAGCTGCAAAAACCCAATGACATTAAACATCATGTTGAATTTTAAACAATGGTATCTCCCTTATATTCCTTTAAATACCACACAAAAGGGGTCAACCAGAGTTCAGATATTCCTGTTGAGTCCACTATGCATTTCTAATACACATCCCAATACAGGCTGCTAGCATCACAGTCTCAGCTGCTAGTCTGTTGCATAATCAACCTGACCCAATTGATACGGTAGAGCATTATGCTATATGGCCATGTGTATGCAATAAGAGTTATGGAAATTAGACTTGTATTCTCATGACAGTGATATGTTCTTTCTAAGAAAAACAACTTACACAAAATTTGTCAACAATAAATTTTGTGTTTAGCAATTTCCATGATAAGTTGATGTGGAAAGAGTTATTTTGCATCAGGTTCCAGTTCCTGTGTTTTACTCATATTTGTACCATTTCTATATCTAACAGAAGTTCTTAGCCAGAGTTCAGGTTTACATGCTCAGCACACTAGGGTGCTTCTCCAAATATACGTACACAAAGCAAAATACACAAATTGCTACACTCTCCTTAAGGATCTGGGGCTAGTAGCCCTGCCTGCTTGTATATTGCATAGTAATCCTGACCTAATTGATAAATAGAACATAATGGACTTTATGGAAAGTATATAAATTGTCTTTATGAAAAGTATACTTGTATTCTAATAATAGTAATACTTTTTACAAATAACAATTTAAACAAGTCAAGAATCAGCTTTTGTGTACAACAATCTGCACGATGAGTTAATATTAACAAGTCAAGAATCTGCTTTTATGTACAGTAATCTACATGATAAGTTAATAATAGAGGTATTTTGTATCGGGTTCCAGTTCCAATACCATGTGTTTTATAAATACCTGTAAAACTAAATGATAATTGTTTCATGCTGAAGGGGCTCTGGGAACAACATGTCAACATAGAAGTCATTATCTTTCAATTAGATTTCAGGTCAAGTACTACTCCTACTAAATCAATTAAGATATCATTCTGAAAAGTGAGTATTTTTTTATATAGTGATTCCTGACAAAGACGCATTTATTTTATTATCAAGAATCCAAGATGGTCAATATGTCAATTATATTGAATTTTCAATTAGATTTCATGAAATTCATTGAAAGGAATACATTTCCTGATCAATCAAATCAATGTCATTATATTTGTATTGATACGCTTGTTGTAATATTTATCAACACTAAAAGTACAGTTACAAAAAAATGTATGAATCATCTTTATCTGCGAACAGCCTGAAGCATGACTGTTTTAATAAATCCTTTTTAATAAAACATAAAATGATAAAGTTTTTCACTCCATCAGTGGGTTACATAATTCCTGACACTTCATATATGGCAAATAACATAGCCAGTGAGGGATAAATATACATTTTTTAATCATCTATATATGATTACGGTCTGAACAATGATTATCTAGATAATTATAATGATCATTCAATTCAAACAAATCCTTTTCAAAAGCATTTAAAATGATTAAATTTGTTCACTCCCAACACTAACTGTAAGGTTTTTTACTCCTTTGTTCCCATGCAATTAATTTATTTCAAATTGAAAATTTTGGTTAATGAATAACTAATTATCTTTTATTTTGTTTGTCATGCTAATAAAAGATATAATATTCATCTTCAAAACAGCATTCATTGAACAGCTGTCTGAACAATTCGTTTTTTACAAAGTCTTTCTCACCAATGAATTCTCTCTTGTTAGTTAAGATACTTCAATAAACATATTACTGAGTTGACCTCCAGATTATTTCCATTGCAAACCTCTCTTTTACCCCCACCCCTTCTATCCTTCCAGCCCCTCTCATGCAACTCTCCTCTAAAGGGTATCTGTAGTGCATATTGAAATGAGGGGAGGACACTCACATTATGGAATAACAGTAACTTACATAAGAGGATAAGTTACATAAGCTACATGCAGGTGCAAGAGGTCATCACAGGTCATCATATCTAGTAATTAGCATAAACCCCCATGTGGCTAGCCTATTCTGACCAATCAGATTGCACTAACATATGTCAAGATTTAAGATATTCAGAAATCTTCAGTTAGAATTACATGAGACATTGACCTGGACAGTTTACTTTGGCAATTGGACTTATCACTAGCTGAATTTGTGATTTGTGTCAGAGGGATATATTCCAAATGTTTATGTGCATCATCTTTTTAGTTCTTTGGAAGTTGAGAGTGTGACTAAATGAATACTCCTAAACCAATCAAGATATCATAATGTAATTAATACAGATGCCCACATAAAAGTAGCATTTTGAAGATTAAAAAGTCCAAGATGGTCACCAATTCAGCCATAGATATACAAAAAAATTATACAAAAACCTACTGCTTGTTAACAAATCATGATTATATCATTCTTGTATTAATGTTTGTTCAAGCTCTAGTGGTTTCCAACAGAAGAATAGCATTTTAAAAGATAAAAAAATCATGATGGCAGCCATAATCAATTATCATATAAAAGATGGTTACACAATTAAACCATATTACCACATCATTCATTTTAAGGTGAGCTTCTGTACCCTCGGTACTTTTATTAAATTGTAGTATGTTATACCTATAGGGATTCCGCACAGAAAGGTAGACGTTTCAGTTTTGAGAATCCAAGATGGCCGCGATAGTAGCCATATTGACTTTTCAGCTGCAGATGACACATCATTATTATTAAATTTTAAGCTTTCATCACATGATCACTCGCACCATCTAAATTCTTTAATTTGAACTTACTAATCATAATATTATCTTGAATATGGAATATTAAAGATTGACATGTTGTTCTATATTTTTAAGTGTTTCTAAAATTAAGATGAAAGACAAACATACTTAATTAATTTGTTTAAAATCGTTATGGCAACTAGCTGCAAAAAGCAAATCACATTAAACATCATGTTAAATTTTAAACAATGGTATCTCCCTTATATTCCTTTAAATGCCACACATAAGGGGTCAACCAGAGTTCAGATATTCCTGTTGAGTCCACAATGCTGTCTAATACACATCCCAATACAGGCTGCTAGCATCCCAGTGTCAGCTGCTAGTCTGTTGCATAATCAACCTGACCCAATTGTTATGGTAGAGCATTATGCTATATGGCCATGTGTAGACTTGTATTCTCATGACAGTGATATGTTCTTTCTAAGAATAACAACTTACACAAAACTTGTCAACAATAAGCTTTGTGTTTAGCAATCGACATGATAAGTTGATGTGGAAAGAGTTATTTTGCATCAGGTTCCAATTCCTGTGTTTTACTCATATTTGTACCATTTCTATATCTAACAGAAGTTCTTCTTGACACAAAATCAACTTAGGACATAAGCTAACTATGTTTTGTGAAACTATATATATTTTTCACAACAATGCATGTTCTCTCCCGTCAAGTCTTTAAATACCACACATAAGGGCTTAGCCAGAGTTCAGGTTTACATGCTCAGCTCACTATGCTTCTCCAAATACACAAAGCCAAATACACAAATTGCTACACTCTCCTAAAAAACATGATGGCAGCCATAATCAATTATCATATAAAAGATGTTTACACAATTAAACCATATTACCACATCATTCATTTTAAGGTGAGCTTCTGTACCCTCGGTACTTTTATTACCTGTTATTGTGATAATAAACGTATCAGTTGTTATCATCAACTAATATAACGCTCATGAAATCTTTATCTTTGTATTTAAAGGGAATCTGCCTGAGGAAAATGATAGTTATGCGCATGGTTTACAGTGTGCAGTCTTTTCTGTTTTATCAATATGGGTCACCTGGCCAAAAATGCAAATAAACTTGTCACTTGTCATTTGTCAGATCAGATGTGTCTTCCAGACAAGAATCAGTACACTACACCTGATCTTGTATCTGATCCTTTCGCAGCCACCGTAGGACAAATGGTGTCTGTGTATTTTCCGAATATGGTCGGGTGACCCTCAACAAAGTCGCCGGCTTGTAAAGTCTTCCTATAACCGGCTGTAGGAACCTTGAAATCAACTTTTGTGCAGACTCTTTTGGTGCAAACATCACAGAGCAATAAAAAGAAGTGGTAAATGGTCATATGGTTGCAATAGAAAATCGTGCAGACACTTGCACAATATTTGAACAAGACTGTGTGTCAAAGTCATCTCAACTGTAAATGGACACCTAATTCAAAGAAATAATAACTCAGTGTATTTCATAGCTACATTTGTTTTGTGTAACACAGAGAATTTAGATTGTAATGAAGATATATCGTGACGATCTCCGAGCATGAGCTGCATATTGGAGGTATACAGATATAGTTATTGGTTGGCGATTAAACGAATAAATAGGCCATCGAGAAACGCCAAATGGACTATTGTACGTTTTCGAAAAGAGAAGCTACACCTGAAAATAAGAAAGTCAAAATCTTCTTTTGACCAATCTCACGAAATTCCACAGTTTTTTTAAATCTTTAGTTCAAGAGGTCTGTAAGGCCATATTGGCTTATGACATGGCATGCTGTCCATCTCCCGTCGATCAGTCTGTCCGTCCATTAGTAAACTTCGTGCATTTTGGACTTCTTCCCCAGAAGCATAAGGCCTAGAAAGCTGAAACTTTGTGTTTAAACTGTTTGACCAGTGAGGATTAAAATTGATAGCTTTGGATAGCCCTGTGACCACTAATAAGGGGCCGCAATGGCAACGCCCTTAAAAGCTGAACTCATCTTCATTTCCAGAAGCATAATGCCTGAAAGCTGAATCCTTGTGTACAGATTCCTTCACTAGTGAGGATTATGATTGTAACTTGGTGGCCCTTAGCCCCTAATAAGGGCTGCAGGGGCGACACCCTTGAAATATATTTGTTTCTTTGTTTCCACAAGCATAAGGCCTAGAAAGCTTCGAGCTGAAACCTTGTGTACAGACTCCTTGAGTAGTGAGGATTAAAATGTATAGCTTTGGTGACGACCCTGTGGCTGGGTGAACCTTTGGATCCTTTACCCTGAATTGCAGATTTGGTAGCCTTCTAACTCAAAGTTGGTCCATTACAGTTTTTTTTAAACAGTTTTTGTTTGGAAAGTTTGATCAATTTCAATTTCTGAATTGATTATAGATGTCTGAAATCACATCACCTCAATGTCATCCAGCATGAGTTTTTTGTACAGTTTTTAATTTGAAAGTTTGACCAATTTCAATTTCTTTATTGATTACCGATGTCTGAAATCACATCACCTGAATATCATTGTTAATAGACAAATGTAAATCATGTACCCCCCTGTGTCCAAGCGAATCTTCTCTGTATTTGCTCCAACTACTAGTGAGAAAAATCCATAACACTCCGACCAGAAGAGAATATTGGAAGTGTTGTGATATGCCATTGTCTGTACTGAACCTGACACCTTGAGTCCAGTCTCTTGTGTCATTCCCCAGAGACCATAACAAAAAAAATGATCTCCTTTTCCCAAGTGGTGCAACATTATTTCTGTTCAGATGTGTCCTAAAGAAATGTGATTTTATCTTGTCTAGTCTAATTGATATTGTCTAATTAGGAATACAACGTCCTTTCTTTTCCTGTGTGTTTCCAAGACAGGCGACTATTCCTTACTCAATTCACCCTTGCTCTGTTTGCTCTTAATGATTGTTGAAGTTGCCTTAACGACGAGTTTCGAGAACAAATATCCCAACCCTACTTTGCGCCTTTCTGTTTTTATTGGTGGCGATTTGGTGTTATCAATCTTCTCCTTTAAATTTGCCTCATCATTTCTCTTAAGTTCAGATTTTTCCTTATCAATGGTGTTATCAATCTTCTTCTTTAAATTTGCCTCATCATTTCTCTTAAGTTCAGATTTTTCCTTATCAATGGTGTTATCAATCTTCTTCTTTAAATTTGCCTCATCATTTCTCTTAAGTTCAGATTTTTCCTTATCAATGGTGTTATCAATCTTCTTCTTTAAATTTGCCTCATCATTTCTCTTAAGTTCAGAGTTGTCCTTATCAATGGTGTTATCAATCTTCTCCTTTAAATTTGCCTCATCATTTCTCTTAAGTTCAGATTTTTCCTTATCAATGGTGTTATCAATCTTCTTCTTTAAATTTGCCTCATCATTTCTCTTAAGTTCAGAGTTGTCCTTATCAATGGTGTTATCAATCTTCTTCTTTAAATTTGCCTCATCATTTCTCTTAAGTTCAGAGTTGTCCTTATCAATGGTGTTATCAATCTTCTCCTTTAAATTTGCCTCATCATTTCTCTTAAGTTCAGATTTTTCCTTATCAATGGTGTTATCAATCTTCTTCTTTAAATTTGCCTCATCATTTCTCTTAAGTTCAGAGTTGTCCTTATCAATGGTGTTATCAATCTTCTCCTTTAAATTTGCCTCATCATTTCTCTTAAGTTCAGATTTTTCCTTATCAATGGTGTTATCAATCTTCTCCTTTAAATTTGCCTCATCATTTCTCTTAAGTTCAGATTTTTCCTCATCAACATTCGGTTCTAGTGGTATGATATAGTTTCTTGTGATGTTTATCTTCAGAGCAGGTGATGTGGCTTCTTTGTACAAGTTCCCAGGATCCAGATCTACAAGGATACAACCAGGGGTTGACATACAAGCTCCGACGCATTGTACAGCTGTTTTGCAGTTGGTCGTTGTGATAAATACGTGTTTCCTCAGTTTGAGAAATTTTCTCACGTGTTTAAAACGAGCTGTCCTTGTAAATGCCTCATGTTCAGACAAGAACAGAAGAAAACCAATGCACCAAAGCATGACATAAGGTTGCTCCATCGTTTGCAATGAAATTGTTGCTTCTGTCAGCGTTAACGGTATGTATATTCAAATCATTTATTTATGACCGAATGATTATCTTTCGAACCGTAAGTTTCAGTAGTTTCTTTCTGGAATTTATTTTCTCAAAAATATAGATACTGACACCACCTAATGAATATTTTTGTATTGATATTGTCTTGAATAGAGTTATGTAAAAGTCAAAAGTAGAGTTTTTCTAAACCTGGATTTTGATACAGTTACTTATGTTCCCTCTGGAAAAAAATAAGCGTTGGAGTTAATTAAAGGCATTACTTCTCTGGAATAAAAGACCCACCACACATCAAAGTGCCCTTTGATATACTAGGCAAAAACTTTCAGGTAAGATTCAATAAACAATATAATATCCATTACTTAATAGGTTCAGCAATCCTTAGTTTCACTGAGTGACATTTTGGGATTTATTCTCCAATGCAGACAGAAGCCATATTGTACTAATTTTAACCTTCAAATGCTAGTGGTAAAAAAAGTGGTATTACAAGGGACATCAAATACAGGCTGTTTCAAGTTATAAATATCTTGGTATTTTCTTCACACCCAAATTGATTTGGACTAAAACACTACAACTTTTATCAATCCAAGCGGAAAAAGCATGTCTTCTTATATATACACTTCATAGCAGAACCGATGGTCTACCTATCTCAACAGCAGCTAAACTATTCGACAGTATGATCTTGCCTATTCTTACTTACGGCGCAGAAGTATGGGGAATAAACAACGTGGATATATTAGAAAGAGTTCAAACTAAATACTTCAAGAGGATATTTTGTCTACCTTCCTCGACAAGCAACGATGCTGTTCTAGGCGAGTGTTGAAGGTACAAGATCTACACTAATTGTATCTGTAAATGCATCAGATATTGGATAAATATACTTCACATTGGCAACAACAGATTCCCTAAACAGGCGTACAAGATGTTGATTAAACTGAATGATGTAGGCAGAAGCTCATGGGTTACAGGCGTTCAAAATGTTATTTTTCAATATGGATTTTGATATACGTGGATTCTCCAGGACGTGGGACATAGAGACGTTTTTCTATCAGAATTTTAACAGAGAGTGAGAGACTCGGCGATTGAAAACTGACACACTTCAATCAACTCTTAACTTTAAATTGTATGCTTACTCACTTTTCAAATCATCTCTAACTGTAGAATACTATCTCCTTCAGTTAATCAGACAAGCCCTTCTACGATTTCGTTGTTCCTGCCATACTCTGATGATTGAGAAAGGACGACACTTAAACTTGAAACAAGAGGATAGACTTTGTGCCTACTGCCTACGTTTTGGAACATATACAGTTGAAAATGTATATCATTTTTGCTCGTCTGTGATGCCAACAAAAACCAAAGAAGAAAATATCTGAATCCTAAATATTGTTTTAATCCAAGTTGTACTAAATTTATTGAATTAATGTCATCACAGTGTAAACACACCGTTTCATCTTTATCAAAGTTTCTATTTTTTGCTTTTAAACAACATTCATCACAATTTTGATGCTTGTAAGGACCACGTTTATGTTACGTTTACGTTTGTGCATTATGATTATAATTGTTAATAACCTATGTTCTATGGGCCAAATGGCCTGAAATAAACATGAAATAAACACAATTCAAATGCTAGTGGTATTGCTTTAACAACTGGTATTGTAGATTTACCTTCCTGTAATTTTTGCTTTTAGTTAGAGATCAGCAATGAAGCCGATATCCTTGTCAATGATTAGTCATGGTCTCAGTTTTGCAAGGTAAATGTTTATGAATACCAGGCAAATAGTTCACTTACATCATTCAATTTCTCCTCTGACATTTCTATATTATTCCAGATTGCATACATTCCAGTCTTCTGTATTGAATTTTCAAGCACGATCCATGCTATCGTATGGTTTGGCTTACTATGTCTTTAATCCATCTTAAATGTAAAAAATAAATGATTTTTTTTCATTTAAAAAATAATAATTTGTTAATGGATAATCAACTTCTTTATTCTTTGAAAGCGACGTTTCGACATAGATCCTAATGTTATTTTTTATTTAATTTTAATTTTTTTCCCTTAGTCAAATATACAATAATAAAAATTGTAAGTTATACATAAAGCTTCAACATCCTCTCAGAATGTTATACAAATCGAGATTCTAGACAACAGGTCAACTGAGAAATAATGTAATCAATCAGTCACTACAAGTACATAGATGTCAATTAAATTCAAAAACTGGAAACAAAGGTAACCACTTCTTTGAAACTTTGTCAGAAGTATTATTTCTCTTAGATATGAATCTTTCTATTGTGAATATGTCATTTAATATCTTTATAAAATTCTACAGTTTTGGAATATTATTTTTCAAAGAGCAAATGTATATATGTCTTTTGGCAGATAAAATTATGTGATATGATTTGAAGTATTTATTCGGAACAAACATGTAGAAAAGTTATCCTATGACATCTGGTCTGCAATTTTGATTTTTTTTTGGGAATTCATGAGAGAAACCCGCTAATTTCACAATAATATTTGAATAAACTATAAGTTGTGATGGGATATCACAACACTAAAATATGATTAATGACAAGACTAACTTGCAATTCTCTCTAATGCTGTGTCTTCGTCTTAGGTTTTCACACCCATTGTTGTTTTTATTTACAGAGAGTACACCCGTCTCTATCAAATTGTCGAATCTCAATCTACACAATGTAACTCTCCGTGCCATGATTACATTGTTTTGCGTTTTTATCATGTTCTTGTTCATATTAACGTTAACTGGAATGTCGAAATGAATTTCCTTTACACAAAAAATACCCGATAAGCCTGTTCCGTTTTAATATCTACGGTGGGCAGGCAAAAAGTTTGCTTGCATCATTCAAGGATGAATACATTGTATGTGGTAAAATAATTCAATCTTTCAAAAATAATTTCACAACGATGCATGTTCTCTCCCGTCAAGTCTTTAAAGGGGCAGTAGCACGTTTTTAGGGGGAATATAAGGTGATGTTAGGAAAATTAAAATTAATGGTTCCAATTGAAAGACAATGCAATTAAAATAAATGGAGCAGTAATAATTCAAATATAAAATGTACAGTTTAGCTATGCGATTCCTTTTTCTTACACAAAATGAATTAAAGGTGTTCACACAAAATGGCCGCCAATGGATTTTAGGTGAATCTTCATACTTTGTCCTCTGCCTATGAGTAATTGGTTTGTGTTATGAGATTTTTGACACTGTAAAAATAATACATTTAGCATTGACGTAAATTTATCAGAGAAAAATCTAAAATATAAATTATCAAATAACGTGCGACTGCCCCTTTAAATAACACACATGAGGGCTTAGCCAGAGTTCGGGGTTTACATGCTCAGCACACTATGCTTCTCCAATGGATTTTATGTGAACCTTCATACTCTGTCCTCTGACTATGGATGAATGGCTTGTGTCATGAGATTATTGACACTGTCAACATGATACATTTAGCATTAACTGACAATTATCAGTGAAAAATTTAAAATATAAAATAATCAAAAAACGTGCTAATGCCCCTTTAATAGTCTTGACCTCAAATCTTAACAATGTATTGAATTTCTGTTGTTGGACCGAGAATAGCAGTTTCTCCTGTAAAACCCTCTTTTCAAAATATTCTTCAATCACAAATGAAAGTTTCTAGACAGGTAGTCATGATTTAAGTAGATATTTCCTTAAGATATGTGTGAGTTTAAGTCAAATAAGAATAAACTCAAAAAACACTTTTCTAGCATTTCCCGCACACTGTAGGCACATGATCCTGTATCTAAACCTCTGTCCGGTTGGCAGCCACCGTAGGTCAACTGGTGTCTGTATGTCCCGAACATGATTGGATTGCAGTCCACAAAGGTGCAAAACGCCCTTAAAAGCTAAAATCATCTTCTTTTCCAGAAGCATAATGCCTTAAAAGCTGAATCTTTGTGTACAGATTCCTAGTGAGGATTATGATTGTAGCTTGGTGGCCCTTAGCCCCTAATAAGGAATGCAGGGGCGACACCCTTGAAATATATTTGTTTCTTTGTTTCCACAAGCATAAGGCCTAGAAAGCTTCAAGCTGAAACCTTGTGTGCAGACTCCTTGACTTGTGAGGATTGAAATTTATAGCTTTGGTGACCCTGTGCCTGGGTGAACCTTTGGATCCTATACTCTGAATTATCAAATGCAGATTTGGTAGCTGGCTTTGCAGTTTTTTAATGTTTGACCAAATTTAATTTCTGAATTGATTACCGATGCCTGAAATCACATCACCTTAATATCATTGTTAATAGACAAATGTAAATCATGTACCCTTCTGTGTCCAAGCGCATCTTCTCTGTATTTGCTCCAACTACTTGTGAGAAAACATAACACTCCGACCAGAAGAGAACATTGGAAATGTTGTGATATGCCATTGTCTGTACTGACCCTGTACAGTTTCCTTTGTTTTATTCGAATGAATTCTCACTTTATAAAGGTTCTTGGGTCCTTTCCAAAAGACCATAAAAAAGATCTCCTCTTCCCAAGCGGTGCTACATTATTTCTGTTCAGATGTGTCCTAAGGAAATTTGGTGATTTGGTCTTGTCTTGTCTAATTGATCTAGTCTACTTAGGAATACAACGTCTTTTCTTTTCCTCTGTGTTTCCAAGACTATTCTTTTCTCGAGTTATCATTGTTCTATTGATTTCTTAATGATTGTTGAAGTGGCCTTAACGAGGATGTTCGTTATCAAAGATGCCAACCCTGTTTGTCGTCTTTCTGTCTTTATTGGTGGCGATTTGGTGTTATCAATCTTCTCCTTCAAATTTGCCTCATCATTTCTCTTAAGTTCAGATTTTTCCTTATCAATGGTGTTATCAATCTTCTCCTTTAAATTTGCCACACCATTTCTCTTAAGTTCAGAGTTTTCCTTATCAATGGTGTGATCAATCTTCTCCTTTAAATTTGCCTCATCATTTCTCTTAAGTTCAGATTTTTCCTTATCAATGGTGTTATCAATCTTCTCCTTTAAATTTGTCTCACCATTTCTTTTAAGTTCAGAGTTTTCCTTATCAATGGTGTGATCAATCTTCTCCTTTAAATTTGCCTCATCATTTCTCTTAACTTCAGATTTTTCCTTATCAATGGTGTTATCAATCTTCTCCTTTAAATTTGTCTCATCATTTCTTTTAAGTTCAGATTTTTCCTTACCAACGGTGTTATCATCGATTGATAACACCAAATCATTTCTCTTAAGTTCAGATTTTTCCTCATCATCATTCGGTTTTAGTGGTATGACATAGTTTCTTGTGATGTTTATCTTCAGAGCAGGTGATGTGGCTTCTTTGTACATATTCCCAGAATCCAGATCTACAAGGATACATCCAGGGGTTGACATACAAGCTCCGACGCATTGTACAGCTGTCTTGCAGTTGGTCGTTGTGATATATACGTGTTTCCTCAGTTTGAGAAATTTTCTCACGTGTTTAAAACGAGCTGTCCTTGTAAATGCCTCATGTTCAGACAAGAACAGAAGAAAACCAATGCACCAAAGCATGACATAAGGTTGCTCCATCGTTTGCAATGAAATTGTTGCTTCTGTCAGCGTTAACGGTATGTATATTCAAATCATTTATTTATGACCGAATGATTATCTTTCGAACCGTAAGTTTCAGTAGTTTCTTTCTGGAATTTATTTTCTCAAAAATATAGATACTGACACCACCTAATGAATATGTTTGTATTGATATTGTCTTGAATACAGTTATGTAAAAGTCAAAAGTAGAGTTTTACTAAACCTGGATTTTGATACAGGTACTTATGTTCCCTCTGGAAAAAATGAAGCGTTGAAGTTAATTAAGGCATTACTTCTCTGGAAAAAAGACCCACCACACATCAAAGTGCTCTTTGATATACTAGGCAAAATCTTTCAGGTAAGATAGATTCAATAAACAATATAATATCCATTACTTATTAGGTTCAGCAATCCTACATTCCACTGAGTGACATATTGGGATTTATACTCTGATGCAGACAGAAGCCATATTGTACTAATATTAACCTTCAAATGCTAATGGTATTGCTTTAACAACTGGTATTGTAGATTTACCTTCCTGTATTTTTTGCTTTTAGTTAGAGATCAGCAATGAAGCCGATATCCTTCTCAATGATTAGTCATGGTCTCAGTTTTGCAAGGTAAATGTTTATGAATACCAGGCAAATAGTTCACTTACATCATTCAATTTCTCCTCTGACATTTCTATATTATTTCAGATTGCATTCATTCCAGCCTTCTGTATTGAATTTCCAAGCACGATCCATGCTATCGTATGGTTTCGCTTACTATGTCTTTAATCCATCTTAATTGTAAAAAATAAATGATTTTTTTTCATTTAAAAAAAAATAATTTGTTAATGGATAATCAACTTCTTTATTCTTTGAAAGCGACGTTTCGACATAGATCCTAATGTTATTTTTTTTTTTTTTTTTTTTCCCTTAGTCAAATATACAATAATAAAAGTTGTAAGTTATACATAAAGCTTCAACATCCTATCAGAATGTTATACAAATCGAGATTCTAGACAACAGGTCAACAGAGAAATAATGTAATCAATCAGTCACTACAAGTACATAGATGTCAATTAAATTCAAAAACTGGAAACAAAGGTAACCACTTCTTTGAAACTTTGTCAGAAGTATTATTTCTTTTAGATATGAATCTTTCTATTGTGAAAATGTCATTTAATATCTTTATAAAATTCTACAGTTTTGGAATATTAATTTTTCAAAGAGCAAATGTATATATGTCTTTTGGCAGATAAAATTATGTGATATGATTTGAAGTATTTATTCGGAACAAACTTGTAGAAAAGATATCCTATGACATCTGGTCTGCAATTTTGATTTTTTTTTGGGAATTCATGAGAGAAACCAGCTAATTTCACAATACTATTTGAATAAACTATTAGTTGTGATGGGATATCACAACACTAAAATATGATTAATGACAAGACTAACTTGCAATTCTCTCTAATGCTGTGTCTTAGGTTTTCACACCCATTGTTGTTTTTATTTACAGAGAGTACACCCGTCTCTATCAAATTGTCGAATCTCAATCTACACAATGTAACTCTCCGTGCCATGATTACATTGTTTTGCGTTTTTATCATGTTTTTGTTCATATTAACGTTAACTGGAATGTCGAAATGAATTTCCTTTACACAAAAAATACCCGATAAGCCTGTTCCGTTTTAATATCTACGGTGGGCAGGCAAAAAGTTTGCTTGCATCATTCAAGGATGAATACATTGTATGTGGTAAAATAATTCAATCTTTCAAAAATAATTTCACAACGATGCATGTTCTCTCCCGTCAAGTCTTTAAAGGGGCAGTAGCACGTTTTTAGGGGGAATATAAGGTGATGTTAGGAAAATTAAAATTAATGGTTCCAATTGAAAGACAATGCAATTAAAATAAATGGAGCAGTAATAATTCAAATATAAAATGTACAGTTTAGCTATGCGATTCCTTTTTCTTACACAAAATGAATTAAAGGTGTTCACACAAAATGGCCGCCAATGGATTTTAGGTGAATCTTCATACTTTGTCCTCTGCCTATGAGTAATTGGTTTGTGTTATGAGATTTTTGACACTGTAAAAATAATACATTTAGCATTGACGTAAATTTATCAGAGAAAAATCTAAAATATAAATTATCAAATAACGTGCTACTGCCCCTTTAAATAACACACATGAGGGCTTAGCCAGAGTTCGGGGTTTACATGCTCAGCACACTATGCTTCTCCAAGGGATTTTATGTGAACCTTCATACTCTGTCCTCTGACTATGGATGAATGGCTTGTGTCATGAGATTTTTGACACTGTCAACATGATACATTTAGCATTAACTGACAATTATCAGTGAAAAATTTAAAATATAAAATAATCAAAAAACGTGCTAATGCCCCTTTAATAGTCTTGACCTCAAATCTTAACAATGTATTGAATTTCTGTTGTTGGACCGAGAATAGCAGTTTCTCCTGTAAAACCCTCTTTTCAAAATATTCTTCAATCACAAATGACAGTTTCTAGACAGGTAGTCATGATTTAAGTAGATATTTCCTTAAGATATGTGTGAGTTTAAGTCAAATAAGAATAAACTCAAAAAACACTTTTCTAGCATTTCCCGCACACTGTAGGCACATGATCCTGTATCTAAACCTCTGTCCGGTTGGTGTCTGTATGTCCCGAACATGATTGGATTGCAGTCCACAAAGGTGCAAAACGCCCTTAAAAGCTAAAATCATCTTCTTTTCCAGAAGCATAATGCCTTAAAAGCTGAATCTTTGTGTACAGATTCCTAGTGAGGATTATGATTGTAGCTTGGTGGCCCTTAGCCCCTAATAAGGACTGCAGGGGCGACACCCTTGAAATATATTTGTTTCTTTGTTTCCACAAGCATAAGGCCTAGAAAGCTTCAAGCTGAAACCTTGTGTGCAGACTCCTTGACTAGTGAGGATTAAAATTTATAGCTTTGGTGACCCTGTGCCTGGGTGAACCTTTGGATCCTATACTCTGAATTATCAAATGCAGATTTGGTAGCTGGCTTTGCAGTTTTTGAATGTTTGACCAATTTTAATTTCTGAATTGATTACCGATGCCTGAAATCACATCACCTCAATATCATCCAGCATGAGCTTTTTTACAGTTTTTAATTTGAAAGTTTGACCAATTTCAATTTCTTTATTGATTACCGATGTCTGAAATCACATCACCTGAATATCATTGTTAATGAAGCGAATCTTCTCTGTATTTGCTCCAACTACTTGTGAGAAAAATCCATAACACTCCGACCAGAAGAGAATATTGGAAGTGTTGTGATATGCCATTGTCTGTACTGACCCTGTACAGTTTCCTTTGTTTTATTCGAATGAATTCTCACTTTATAAAGGTTCTTGGATCCTTTCAAAAAGACCATAAAAAAGATCTCCTCTTCCCAAGCAGTGCTAAATTATTTCTGTTCAGATGTGTCCTAAGGAAATTTGGTGATTTGGTCTTGTCTTGTCTAATTGATCTAGTCTAATTGGGAATACAACGTCTTTTCTTTTCCTCTGTGTTTCCAAGACTATTCCTTTCTCGAGTTATCATTGTTCTATTGATTTCTTAATGATTGTTGAAGTGGCCTTAGCGAGGATGTTCGTTATCAAAGATGCCAACCCTGTTTTTCGTCTTTCTGTCTTTATTGGTGGCGATTTGGTGTTATCAATCTTCTCCTTCAAATTTGCCTCATCATTTCTCTTAAGTTCAGATTTTTCCTTATCAATGGTGTTATCAATCTTCTTCTTTAAATTTGCCTCATCATTTCGCTTAAGTTCAGATTTTTCCTTATCAATGGTGTTATCAATCTTCTCCTTTAAATTTGCCACATCATTTCTCTTAAGTTCAGATTTTTCCTTATCAATGGTGTTATCAATCTTCTCCTTTAAATTTGCCACATCATTTCTCTTAAGTTCAGATTTTTCCTTATCAATGGTGTTATCAATCTTCTCCTTTAAATTTGCCTCATCATTTCTCATAAGTTCAGAGTTGTCCTTATCAATGGTGTTATCAATCTTCTCCTTTAAATTTGCCTCATCATTTCTCATAAGTTCAGATTTTTCCTTATCAATGGTGTTATCAATCTTCTCCTTTAAATTTGCCTCATCATTTCGCTTAAGTTCAGATTTTTCCTTACCAATGGTGTTATCAATCTTCTCCTTTGAATTTGCCTCATCATTTCTCTTAAGTTCAGATTTCTCCTCATCCACATTCGGTTTTAGTGGTATGACATAGTTTCTTGTGATGTTTATCTTCAGAGCAGGTGATGTGGCTTCTTTGTAAATATTCCCAGAATCCAGATCTACAAGGACACATCCAGGGGTTGACATACAAGCTCCGACGCATTGTACAGCTGTCTTGCAGTTGGTCGTTGTGATAAATACGTGTTTCCTCAGTTTGAGAAATTTTCTCACGTGTTTAAAACGAGCTGTCCTTGTAAATGCCTCATGTTCAGACAAGAACAGAAGAAAAGCAATGCACCAAAGCATGACATAAGGTTGCTCCATCGTTTGCAATGAAATTGTTGCTTCTGTCAGCGTTAACGGTATGTATATTCAAATCATTTATTTATGACCGAATGATTATCTTTCGAACCGTAAGTTTCTTTCTGGAATTTATTTTCTCAAAAATATAGATACTGACACCACCTTAAGAATATGTTTGTATTGATATTGTCTTGAATACAGTTATGTAAAAGTCAAAAGTAGAGTTTTACTAAACCTGGATTTTGATACAGGTACTTATGTTCCCTCTGGAAAAAATGAAGCGTTGAAGTTAATTAAGGCATTACTTCTCTGGAATAAAAGACCCACCACACATCAAAGTGCTCTTTGATATACTAGGCAAAATCTTTCAGGTAAGATAGATTCAATAAACAATATAATATCCATTACTTATTAGGTTCAGCAATCCTACATTCCACTGAGTGACATTTTGGGATTTATACTCTGATGCAGACAGAAGCCATATTGTACTAATATTAACCTTCAAATGCTAATGGTATTGCTTTAACAACTGGTATTGTAGATTTACCTTCCTGTATTTTTTGCTTTTAGTTAGAGATCAGCAATGAAGCCGATATCCTTGTCAATGATTAGTCATGGTCTCAGTTTTGCAAGGTAAATGTTTATGAATACCAGGCAAATAGTTCACTGACATCATTAAATTTCTCCTCTGACATTTCTATATTATTTCAGATTGCATTCATTCCAGCCTTCTGTATTGAATTTCCAAGCACGATCCATGCTATCGTATGGTTTCGCTTACAATGTCTTTAATCCATCTTAATTGTAAAAAATAAATGATTTTTTTTCATTTAAAAAATAATAATTTGTTAATGGATAATCAACTTCTTTATTCTTTGAAAGCGACGTTTCGACATAGATCCTAATGTTATTTTTTATTTTATTTTATTTTTTTCCCTTAGTCAAATATTCAATAATAAAAGTTGTAAGTTATACATAAAGCTTCAACATCCTCTCAGAATGTTATACAAATCGAGATTCTAGACAACAGGTCAACAGAGAAATAATGTAATCAATCAGTCACTACAAGTACATAGATGTCAATTAAATTCAAAAACTGGAAACAAAGGTAACCACTTCTTTGAAACTTTGTCAGAAGTATTATTTCTTTTAGATATGAATCTTTCTATTGTGAAAATGTCATTTAATATCCTTATAAAATTCTTTAGTTTTGCAATATTATTTTTTCAAAGAGCAATTGTATATATGTCTTTTGGCAGATAAAATTATGTGATATGATTTGAAGTATCTTTTCGGAACAAACATGTAGAAAAGATATCCTATGACATCTGGTCTGCAATATTGTATTTTTGGGGGGAATTCATGAGAGAAACCCGCTTATTTCATAATAATATTTGAATAAACTATAAGTTGTGATGGGATATCAGAACACTTACATATGATTAATGACAAGACTAACTTGCAATTCTCTCTATTGCTGTGTCTTAGGTTTTCACACCCATTGTTGTTTTTATTTACAGAGAGTACACCCGTCTCTATCAAATTGTCGAATCTCAATCTACAAAATGTAACTCTCAGTGCCATGATTAAATTGTTTTGCGTTTTTATCATGTACTTGTTCATATTAACGTAAACTGGAATGTCGAAATGAATTTCGTTTACACAAAAAATACCCAATAAGACTGTTCCGTTTTAACATCTACGGTGGGCAGGCAAAAAGTTTGCTTGCATCATTCAAGGATGAATACATTGTATGTGAACAATAAGGACAATTCTTATGGATGAACAACTTCTTTATTCTGTGTAAGCCATGTGTGTGGTAAAATAATTCAATCTTTCAAAAATAATTTAAAAAAGGTCAATTTATATAGCACATTATTCACGCTTAATCCGTGCGCTAAGCCCACAGGGATAAAAGTAGGGAGGTTAGTCTTGACAGTCAACAGAAAGGTCTTAATCTTGTCTCAAACGATTCCAATGTTTTGGATGGTCACACTCTCAAAATCTGGGCGAGGCTGTTCCACTCTGTTTCTGTATTGTTTACAAATTACAAATGATACAGATTCAAACTAAAAACAGTTCAGTCATTCAAAAATACTTTTAAAAAGGTCAATGTATATAGCACATGCGTGCTCTAAGCGCACAGGGATAAAAGGAGGGAAGATAGTCTCGACAGGTCAATAAAAATAGTTCAGTCATTAAAAAATACTTTAAAAACGGTCAATTTATATAGCACTTTATTCACCCTTAATGCATTCTCTAAGCCCACAGAGATAAAAGTAGGGAAGTAAGTCTTGACAGTCAACAGAAAGGTCTTAATCTTGTCTCAAACGATTCCAATGTTTTGGATGGTCACACTCTCAAAATCTGGGCGAGGCTGTTCCACTCTGGGTCTGTATTGTTTACAAATTACAAATGATACAGATTCAAACTAAAAACAGTTCAGTCATTCAAAAATACTTTTAAAAAAATCAATGTATATAGCACATGCGTGCTCTAAGCGCACAGGGATAAAAGGAGGGAAGATAGTCTTGACAGGTCAATAAAAATAGTTCAGTCTAAAAAATACTTCAAAAACGATCAATTTATATAGCACTTTATTCACCCTCAATGCATTCTCTAAGCCCACAGAGATAAAAATAGGGAAGTTAGTCTTGACAGTCAACAGAAAGGTCTTAATCTTGCCTCAAACGATTCCAATGTTTTGGATGGTCACACTCTCAAAATCTGGGCAAGGCTGTTCCACTCTGGGTCTGTATTGTTTACAAATTACAAATGATACAGATTTTACATTCTCATCGAAGTGGTCTGACTGTCTTAAGTAGAGTTTTGAGATCCCTATAAAATATCGAGTTGCCCCTCCAGACAAGTAGCAGTACACTAGATACAGGATCTTGTCTCTGATCCTTGTCCGACTTGCAGCCAGTGTAGGTGTAGTGGCGTCAGTGTATTCACCGAATATGGTAGGGTGGCAGTCGACAAAGGCGCAGCTTTGTCAAGCCAAACTATCATAAGGAAGAAGAACCTTGGAGTCAACTTTTATGCAGTCTCTCTTAGTGAGAATCAGAGAATCATATTTATTTCAGTATTAAAGGCCACATGGTTCATGGTACAATTGTATGAGAAAATAAATACATTTGTCACATGACCAAACTTATACTAGGAAGATCTTAAGCTGAATATCTTAGAAAGATAAATAGAAGTTATTCGAAGTATATTTACATCATGTGTGTTAAGTATTTGTTGCATTGTTAGCCTAGCTTTACAATATATATTAATGGACATAAAATATTCATTACGAAGCAAAGAGTATCTATTACATATAAATCTCTTAGTGCAAATAACAATCACAACAACAAGGCCAGTTTCTGGCAACATGAAGTCGTGCAGATACCTAGTTGCGGATGCAGAACGTGCACAAATACCATAAACAAATACTGTGCTTTATGTCCAAGTCATCCCAACTGTAAATGGGTACCTAGTTGTAAGAAACAATAACTCAGTGTATTTCATAGCTACATGTGTTTTGTGTTCAAAAGGGCATTAAGATTGTGATAAAGATTTGTCTTGAAGAATAAAACCCAATGACCATCTAAGTGCCTTTAGGCAGCGCTCTTTGAGCTGCATATTGGAGCTCAAGAAACCTAATTATTGGTGGGTTATTAAATGAATAAAAAGGCCATCAAAGAAAAGCCAAATGGACTATTGTACGTTTTCGATAATAAGAAGCTACACCCATAAGAGAGTAAGTAAACACTCTCCTACCAATGATACCTCTTTGGCTTATCTTACGAATTTCCACAGTGTTTGGATTTTTAAATGTGTAGACCAGACGACCTTGAGCAACATACACCCTCATTATCTTCCTGTAAAAAGAATCTATTTCATTAGTTTTCCCGAAGTTAAATCCTGTTATCTCTGACACGTTGACATGACTTTTACCTTGTTTATCCTTTTCAATGAATATAAGCATACCATAACTGTGTTTCTTATAAAGAGCCAGGTTTATAAATCGTCCCTTTGTGGATTTAGTATATATTTCCTGTTTTGGAAACACTTGAAAACAGTAGATGACATTGGTGATTCTTAATAGTACGTACCAACATGCGATATTTCCATCGACTACAAAACTATATGTAAGTATATTTTTGATATTATGCCAGAGTTCTCTCCTGCCTTTTCCAATGTCTGAACGAGTGTAAATGTCAACGCTTAGCCAATCCTTTTTTTTGGTGTAAAACAAAGTATCATTGTCAATAGACACAAAGAAAATCAAATTGCCACCTGTGTCCAAGCGTCTCTTCTCGGTATTTGCTCCAACTACTTGTGCGTACAGTCCAGTATACACAGACCAGAAGAGTGTATTGGAAATGTGGTGATATGCCATAGCCTTTACTGAACCTGACACTTTGAGTCCCGTCTCCTCTGTTTTATTCGAATGCATTGTCACTTTATAAAGGTGTCTGTTCTTGGGTTCTTGCCAAGAGGCCATAAGAAAAGACTCCGGGATATCTTCTTCAGAACCTTTCTTCCCTAGTGGTGCAACAATATTTCTGTTCAGATGTGTCTCAGGGAAATGTGATTTGATCTCACTTAGGTTCTTCATTAAGGATGCAACGTCCTTTCTTTTCTTCTGTGTCTTCACGATAAGTTCAGAGTTGTCCTTATCAATGGTGTCATCAATCTTCTCCTTTAAATTTGCCACATCATTTCTCTTAAGTTCAGAGTTGTCCTTATCAATGGTGTCATCAATCTTCTCCTTTAAATTTGCCTCATCATTTCTCTTAAGTTCAGAGTTGTCCTTATCAATGGTGTCATCAATCTTCTCCTTTAAATTTGCCACATCATTTCTCTGAAGTTCAGATTTTTCCTCATCAACATTCGTTTTTAGTGGTATGACATAGTTTCTTGTGATGTTTATCTTCAGTGCAGGTGATGTGGCTTCTTTGTACATGTTCCCAGAATCCAGATCTACAAGGCCACATCCAGGGGTTGACATACAAGCTCTGACGCATTGTACACCTGTTTTGCAGTTGGTCGTTGTGATATATACGCGGTTCCTCAGTTTGAGAGATTCTCTCATGTGTTTAAAACGAGCTGTCCTTGTAAATGCCTCATATTCAGACAGGAACAGAAGGAAAACGATGCACCAAAGCATGAAATAATGTTGCTCCATCGTTTGCAATGAAATTGTTGCTTCTCTCAGCATTAACGGTATGTATATACAAATCATTTATTTATTAACAAGTGATTGCTTTCTAACCGTAGATTTAAGTTTCAGTGATTTTCTTTCAAGGAATCTTTCTTAAATTTGTTTCTCATTTCATGTAAAAATATAGATACTGACACCACCCATGTTTGTTTTGATATTGTCTTGAATACAGTTATGTAAAAGTCAAAAGTAGATTTTTTTCTAAACCTTGATTTCGATACATGTAGTTATGTTCCTTCTTCTAATGTTAAAACGATATTATTTATGTATTGTTTAGGTTATGTGTGGGAAGCTCAGGGTGGTGGCAACAAAAGGGAATTTTTACGTAATTTTGTATTAAGAATAAATAATTGTGGTGTACAAAGCATATTTGCTGTTATAAATGAAAGTTTTTCTTTAGATTTATACTCTACCATTAAACACACTTTTTATATAGAACCTTATCACACAACAATTAAATCGAAAGAATCACGTCGTAGAATAACTTTGCTTAGAATAGGTGCCTTATGAATACGTAAAAATGCAGGACGAAGAGATGGAATACCTAGATTTTTAAGATTTTATAAACTTTGTAAAGATAATGTAATTGAAGACGAAATACACTTTTTATTCAAATGTCCTTGTTTCATTGAATTAAGAAAGAAATATATCCCAAATTTACCTGATAATAATCATATGTGTTACCTTCAAAATGTTTTACAAAATCAAGACTCAGAAATTCATATTCATGTTTTATAAGAGATGCACTCGCTCTACGCTCTACGATCTTATCACTTTTTAGAACAATCTTTCGTTGAAATTTTGTTATCATATTAAGATTGTTTAATCAACAATAACATACTTATTTCGACGCTTCAAGCACAGTACCCCTCGTAGAAAGGGCATGTCATTTAACGAACCCGCTTTCGGTGACGTAATCATTTTGCTTGTAGGATTTACACCGTGTCTCAACTACCGTAATTGCGTTCGATGGGTATCAACTTTGACAGCAATGAATACCTAATTCGGAGAAAAAGAATATAAAATCTAATTGAGCGCGACAAAGACGGTTTTCAAGCGTACATTTAGAAACCGGAAGTTGTGAAATGGCCACACTTGATTCGCCCTTTTGTCGACTGCCGTTTCGGTATTTATCGTAAATTATCTCCCATTTGATGAATTTTGGTCCGATTTTCTCAAGGTTGGTTGCAACAGTTTTATAAAAATACAACGTATACATTAAAAATACTTTTTAAAATATTGCAAATATGATATAGCATCTTTAATTAACAACTGGTATTGTAGAGTAGAGTATATCACTCTACTCTATACTCTCTTATATTGGCTGAAGTAAGATATCAGCAAATAAGCTTATATCTTGTCATAGTTTCAGTTTGCAAGGCAAATATTTGTGAACACCAGGCAAGTAATTCTCTTACATCATTCAATCTCCCCACTGACATTTCTATACAATTTCAGACTGCATGCATTCCAGCCTTCATTATTGAATTGTCGACCATGATTCATCTATCTACGATAGTCGAGAGGGGACATTTTCCTTTAACTCGTGAAATTGCAGGACTAGTTCGAGGCGAAATCGCGAATTTTAACAGTAGAAATAAAGTGAATACGCGAAATCAATAATCATGTTAGAAGAACAATTGCAAAAATTCAGATGAAAATGCGAAATTACGAAAAAGAAATATGTTTCAACTGTCCGTTTCGCCCTGATTTCGCCATTTCATTGTTGTATTGGTTATAAGCTTGAAATCATAACGTAGGAAGGAACGTTCCAAAAACTTTTTCGACATCACTATGTTCACTTTTTCCTGGAAGCTTTCTATCACTTCAGCAAGACTTTTAATCAGCATGAAGCATCAAGGTTTGCCTTATCATGGTGAAGCAATGACTTTACATGTTGTGATCTGAGAAAAAAAGAAAGTACATTATTCAGAATTTAAAATAAACAACGTGTAGTAACCCAAACAAATAAAAATTTAAAAATACCGAGATTGTAGCTCAGGTGGGAGAGTATCTGCTCTTCGCCCAGAAGACATGGGTTCGATTCGCGGTTCCATCATACCTTAACACGTTAAAACTAAGGAGATTTTCCCATGATTTTCGATGATAAAAGTTAAGTTGATTAAGTTATTAAGTTACGTTATTTGTTTATTTATAGAAAAAACAAAACCCGTCAAGTTCCATATGTTTGAGAGAAAGACAATATGATGGGAGCAATTATGGATTTATACTGAAGTGTACATGTAGTTTATAAATCACAATTGAATTTGAAACTTAATTGGGGTTGTATATACAATATTTTCCAAGAAATTATGTTGAAGTGAAAATTCAGGAAATTTCACACGGTAACATACATATTGAGAGGAAAAATATGTCTCTTTGAAAAGATATATCTGGAATGGAAAAAGGCTATAAAGTTCGATCACTTTTGTACATGAAATTATCAATTTATTTTTCAAATACTTTCACACAAAAGTCGCTGAAGGTTTGCAATATTTTATTACCAATGTTTTTTTTTAATGTATATATATGTCAATACTTCTCAATACAATAGCTATTGAACGTCATTCTAATATGATTCCACATCGTCCTTGGAAAGTGTTTGAAATTACATAAGTGCATCAATTATTTTATAATGTGTACAAAGCTTCTGACGTGGTCTTGCTCATTTCTGTAAACGGTCGTCAACAAAGTTCAGTGGCCTGGGAGTTGAACAGATGTTATATGTATATACTCATACTCATTCTCTCCTCACAGAGGCAGATGTTCTATGTATATACTCATACTCATTCTCTTCTCACAGAGGCAGATGTTTTATGTATATACTCATTCTCTCCTTACAGAGGCAGATGTTTTATGTATATACTCATACTCATTCTCTCTTTAAAGAGGCAGATGTTTTATGTATATACTCATACTCATTCTCTCCTCACAGAGGCAGATGTTTTATGTATATACTCATACGCATTCTCTCCTCACAGAGGCAGATGTTTTATGTATATACTCATACTCATTATCCCCTCACACAGGCAGATGTTTTATGTATATACTCACACTCATTCTCTCCTCACAGAGGCAGATGTTTTATGTATATACTCGAACTCATTCTCCTCTCACAGAGACAGATGTTTTATGTATATACTCATACTCATTCTTTCCTCACAGAGGCAGATGTTTTATGTATATACTCATACTCATTCTCTTCTCACAGAGGCAGATGTTTTATGTATATACTCATACTCATTCTCTCCTCACAGAGGCAGCTGTTTTATGTATATACTCATACTCATTCTCTCCTCACAGAGGCAGATGTTTTATGTATATACTCATACTCATTCTCTCCTCACAGAGGCAGATGTTTTAAGTATATACTCATTCTCTCCTCACAGAGGCAGATGTTTTATGTATATACTCATACTCATTCTCTCCTCACAGAGGCAGATGTTTTATGTATATACTCATTCTCTCCTCACAGAGGCAGATGTTTTATGTATATACTCATACTCATTCTCTCCTCACAGAGGCAGATGTTTTATGTATATACTCATACTCAATCTCTCCTCACAGAGGTAGCTGTTTTATGTATATACTCATACTCATTCTCTCCTCACAGAGGCAGATGTTTTATGTATATACTCATTCTCTCCTCACAGAGGCAGATGTTTTATGTATATACTCATACTCATTCTCTCCTCACAGAGGCAGATGTTTTATGTATATACTCATAATCATTCTCTCCTCACAGAGGCAGCTGTTTTATGTATATACTCATTCTCTCCTCACAGAGGCAGATGTTTTATGTATATACTCATTCTCATTCTCTCCTCACAGAGGCAGATGTTTTATGTATATACTCATTCTCTCCTCACAGAGGCAGATGTTTTATGTATATACTCATACTCATTGTCTCCTCACAGAGGCAGATGTTTTATGTATATACTCATTCTCTCCTCACAGAGGCAGCTGTTTTATGTATATACTCATACTCATTCTCTCCTCACAGAGGCAGATGTTTTATGTATATACTCATACTCATTCTCTCCTCACAGAGGCAGCTGTCTTATGTATATACTCATACTCATTCTCTCCTCACAGAGGCAGATGTTTTATGTATATACTCATACTCATTCTCTCCTCACAGAGGCAGCTGTTTTATGTATATACTCATACTCAATCTCTCCTAACAGAGGCAGCTGTTTTATGTATATACTCATACTCATTCTCTCCTCACAGAGGCAGATGTTTTATGTATATACTCATACTCATTCTCT
Organism: Steromphala cineraria; assembly: GCA_916613615.1. Taxonomy (NCBI): domain Eukaryota; kingdom Metazoa; phylum Mollusca; class Gastropoda; order Trochida; family Trochidae; genus Steromphala; species Steromphala cineraria. The sequence goes on along the minus strand of OU744732.1, from coordinate 55,574,313 downwards.
CCTGACAGAAGCAGATGTTTTATGTATATACTCATACTCATTCTCTACTCACAGAGGCAGCTGTTTTATGTATATACTCATACTCATTCTCTCCTCACAGAGGCAGCTGTTTTATGTATATACTCATACTCATTCTCTCCTCACAGAGGCAGATGTTTTATGTATATACTCATACTCATTCTCTCCTCACAGAGGCAGATGTTTTATGTATATACTCATTCTCTCCTCACAGAGGCAGATGTTTTATGTATATACTCATACTCATTCTCTCCTCACAGAGGCAGATGTTTTATGTATATACTCATTCTCTCCTCACAGAGGCAGATGTTTTATGTATATACTCATACTCATTCTCTCCTCACAGAGGCAGATGTTTTATGTATATACTCATACTCAATCTCTCCTCACAGAGGTAGCTGTTTTATGTATATACTCATACTCATTCTCTCCTCACAGAGGCAGATGTTTTATGTATATACTCATTCTCTCCTCACAGAGGCAGATGTTTTATGTATATACTCATACTCATTCTCTCCTCACAGAGGCAGATGTTTTATGTATATACTCATAATCATTCTCTCCTCACAGAGGCAGCTGTTTTATGTATATACTCATTCTCTCCTCACAGAGGCAGCTGTTTTATGTATATACTCATACTCATTCTCTCCTCACAGAGGCAGATGTTTTATGTATATACTCATTCTCATTCTCTCCTCACAGAGGCAGATGTTTTATGTATATACTCATTCTCTCCTCACAGAGGCAGATGTTTTATGTATAGACTCATTCTCTCCTCACAGAGGCAGATGTTTTATGTATATACTCATACTCATTCTCTCCTCACAGAGGCAGATGTTTTATGTATATACTCATTCTCTCCTCACAGAGGCAGATGTTTTATGTATATACTCATACTCATTCTCTCCTGACAGAAGCAGATGTTTTATGGATATACTCATACTCATTCTCTACTCACAGAGGCAGATGTTTTATGTATATACTCATTCTCTCCTCACAGAGGCAGATGTTTTATGTATATACTCATACTCATTCTCTCCTCACAGAGGCAGATGTTTTATGTATATACTCATACTCAATCTCTCCTCACAGAGGTAGCTGTTTTATGTATATACTCATACTCATTCTCTCCTCACAGAGGCAGATGTTTTATGTATATACTCATTCTCTCCTCACAGAGGCAGATGTTTTATGTATATACTCATACTCATTCTCTCCTCACAGAGGCAGATGTTTTATGTATATACTCATTCTCTCCTCACAGAGGCAGATGTTTTATGTATATACTCATACTCATTCTCTCCTCACAGAGGCAGATGTTTTATGTATATACTCATACTCATTCTCTACTCACAGAGGCAGATGTTTTATGTATATACTCATTCTCATTCTCTCCTCACAGAGGCAGATGTTTTATGTATATACTCATACTCATTCTCTCCTCACAGAGGCAGATGTTTTATGTATATACTCATACTCATTCTCTCCTCACAGAGGCAGATGTTTTATGTATATACTCATTCTCTCCTCACAGAGGCAGATGTTTTATGTATATACTCATACTCATTCTCTCCTCACAGAGGCAGATGTTTTATGTATATACTCATACTCAATCTCTCCTCACAGAGGTAGCTGTTTTATGTATATACTCATACTCATTCTCTCCTCACAGAGGCAGATGTTTTATGTATATACTCATTCTCTCCTCACAGAGGCAGATGTTTTATGTATATACTCATACTCATTCTCTCCTCACAGAGGCAGATGTTTTATGTATATACTCATAATCATTCTCTCCTCACAGAGGCAGCTGTTTTATGTATATACTCATTCTCTCCTCACAGAGGCAGCTGTTTTATGTATATACTCATACTCATTCTCTCCTCACAGAGGCAGATGTTTTATGTATATACTCATACTCATTCTCTCCTCACAGAGGCAGATGTTTTATGTATATACTCATTCTCTCCTCACAGAGGCAGCTGTTTTATGTATATACTCATACTCATTCTCTCCTCACAGAGGCAGATGTTTTATGTATATACTCATTCTCTCCTCACAGAGACAGATGTTTTATGTATATACTCATACTCATTCTCTCCTCACAGAGGCAGATGTTTTATGTATATACTCATACTCATTCTCTCCTGACAGAAGCAGATGTTTTATGTATATACTCATACTCATTCTCTACTCACAGAGGCAGCTGTTTTATGTATATACTCATACTCATTCTCTCCTCACAGAGGCAGCTGTTTTATGTATATACTCATACTCATTCTCTCCTCACAGAGGCAGATGTTTTATGTATATACTCATACTCATTCTCTCCTCACAGAGGCAGATGTTTTATGTATATACTCATTCTCTCCTCACAGAGGCAGATGTTTTATGTATATACTCATACTCATTCTCTCCTCACAGAGGCAGATGTTTTATGTATATACTCATTCTCTCCTCACAGAGGCAGATGTTTTATGTATATACTCATACTCATTCTCTCCTCACAGAGGCAGATGTTTTATGTATATACTCATACTCAATCTCTCCTCACAGAGGTAGCTGTTTTATGTATATACTCATACTCATTCTCTCCTCACAGAGGCAGATGTTTTATGTATATACTCATTCTCTCCTCACAGAGGCAGATGTTTTATGTATATACTCATACTCATTCTCTCCTCACAGAGGCAGATGTTTTATGTATATACTCATAATCATTCTCTCCTCACAGAGGCAGCTGTTTTATGTATATACTCATTCTCTCCTCACAGAGGCAGCTGTTTTATGTATATACTCATACTCATTCTCTCCTCACAGAGGCAGATGTTTTATGTATATACTCATTCTCATTCTCTCCTCACAGAGGCAGATGTTTTATGTATATACTCATTCTCTCCTCACAGAGGCAGATGTTTAATGTATATACTCATACTCATTCTCTCCTCACAGAGGCAGATGTTTTATGTATATACCCATTCTCTCCTCACAGAGGCAGATGTTTTATGTATATACTCATACTCATTCTCTCCTGACAGAAGCAGATGTTTTATGTATATACTCATACTCATTCGCTACTCACAGAGGCAGCTGTTTTATGTATATACTCATACTCATTCTCCCCTCACAGAGGCAGATGTTTTATGTATATACTCATACTCATTCTCTCCTCACAGAGGCAGATGTTTTATGTATATACTCATACTCATTCTCTCCTCACAGAGGCAGATGTTTTGTGTATATACTCATACTCAATCTCTCCTCACAGAGGTAGCTGTTTTATGTATATACTCATACTCATTCTCTCCTCACAGAGGCAGATGTTTTATGTATATACTCATTCTCTCCTCACATAGGCAGATGTTTTATGTATATACTCATACACATTCTCTCCTCACAGAGGCAGCTGTTTTATGTATATATTCATTCTCTCCTCACAGAGGCAGCTGTTTTATGTATATACTCATACTCATTCTCACCTCACAGAGGCAGAAGTTTTATGTATATACTCATTCTCTCCTCACAGAGGCAGATGTTTTATGTATATATTCATACTCAATCTCTCCTCACAGAGGCAGATGTTTTGTGTATATACTCATACTCAATCTCTCCTCACAGAGGTAGCTGTTTTATGTATATACTCATACTCATTCTCTCCTCACAGAGGCAGCTGTTTTATGTATATACTCATTCTCTCCTCACAGAGGCAGATGTTTTATGTATATACTCATTCTCATTCTCTCCTCACAGAGGCAGCCGTTTTATGTATATATTCATACTCATTCTCTACTCACAGAGGCAGCTGTTTTGTGTATATACTCATACTCAATCTCTCCTCACAGAGGCAGCTGTTTTATGTATATACTCATACTCAATCTCTCCTCACAGAGGTAGCTGTTTTATGTATATACTCATACTCATTCTCTCCTCACAGAGGCAGCTGTTTTATGTATATACTCATTCTCTCCTCACAGAGGCAGCTGTTTTATGTATATACTCATACTCATTCTCTCCTCACAGAGGCAGATGTTTTATGTATATACTCATTCTCATTCTCTCCTCACAGAGGCAGATGTTTTATGTATATACTCATACTCATTCTCTCCTCACACAGGCAGCTGTTTTATGTATATACTCATACTCATTCTCTCCTCACAGAGGCAGATGTTTTATGTATATACTCATTCTCAATCTCTCCTCACAGAGGCAGATGTTTTTAGGTATATCTCATACTCATTCTCTACTCACAGAGGCAGCTGTTTTGTGTATATACTCATACTCAATCTCTCCTCACAGAGGCAGCTGTTTTATGTATATACTCATACTCATTCTCTACTCACAGAGGCAGCTGTTTTGTGTATATACTCATACTCATTCTCTCCTCACAGAGGCAGCTGTTTTATGTATATACTCATACTCATTCTCTCCTCACAGAGGCAGATGTTTTATGTATATACTCATACTCATTCTCTCCTCACAGAGACAGATGTTTTATGTATATACTCATACTCATTCTCTCCTCACAGAGGCAGATGTTTTATGTATATACTCATTCTCTCCTCACAGAGGCAGCTGTTTTATGTATATACTCATACTCAATCTCTCCTCACAGAGGTAGCTGTTTTATGTATATACTCATACTCATTCTCTCCTCACAGAGGCAGATGTTTTATGTATATACTCATTCTCTCCTCACAGAGGCAGATGTTTTATGTATATACTCATACTCATTCTCTCCTCACAGAGGCAGATGTTTTATGTATATACTCATAATCATTCTCTCCTCACAGAGGCAGCTGTTTTATGTATATACTCATTCTCTCCTCACAGAGGCAGCTGTTTTATGTATATACTCATACTCATTCTCTCCTCACAGAGGCAGATGTTTTATGTATATACTCATTCTCATTCTCTCCTCACAGAGGCAGATGTTTTATGTATATACTCATTCTCTCCTCACAGAGGCAGATGTTTTATGTATATACTCATACTCATTCTCTCCTCACAGAGGCAGATGTTTTATGTATATACTCATTCTCTCCTCACAGAGGCAGATGTTTTATGTATATACTCATACTCATTCTCTCCTGACAGAAGCAGATGTTTTATGTATATACTCATACTCATTCTCTACTCACAGAGGCAGCTCTTTTATGTATATACTCATACTCATTCTCTCCTCACAGAGGCAGATGTTTTATGTATATACTCATACTCATTCTCTCCTCACAGAGGCAGATGTTTTATGTATATACTCATACTCATTCTCTCCTCACAGAGGCAGATGTTTTGTGTATATACTCATACTCAATCTCTCCTCACAGAGGTAGCTGTTTTATGTATATACTCATACTCATTCTCTACTCACAGAGGCAGCTGTTTTGTGTATATACTCATACTCAATCTCTCCTCACAGAGGCAGCTGTTTTATGTATATACTCATACTCATTCTCTCCTCACAGAGGCAGATGTTTTATGTATATACTCATACTCATTCTCTCCTCACAGAGGCAGATGTTTTATGTATATACTCATACTCATTCTCTACTCACAGAGGCAGCTGTTTTGTGTATATACTCATACTCAATCTCTCCTCACAGAGGCAGCTGTTTTATGTATATACTCATACTCATTCTCTCCTCACAGAGGCAGCTGTTTTATGTATATACTCATACTCATTCTCTCCTCACAGAGGCAGATGTTTTATGTATATACTCATACTCATTCTCTCCTCACAGAGGCAGCTGTTTTATGTATATACTCATTCTCTCCTCACAGAGGCAGCTGTTTTATGTATATACTCATACTCATTCTCTCCTCACAGAGGCAGATGTTTTATGTATATACTCATTCTCATTCTCTCCTCACAGAGGCAGATGTTTTATGTATATACTCATACTCATTCTCTCCTCACACAGGCAGCTGTTTTATGTATATACTCATACTCATTCTCTCCTCACAGAGGCAGATGTTTTATGTATATACTCATTCTCAATCTCTCCTCACAGAGGTAGCTGTTTTAGGTATATACTCATACTCATTCTCTACTCACAGAGGCAGCTGTTTTGTGTATATACTCATACTCAATCTCTCCTCACAGAGGCAGCTGTTTTATGTATATACTCATACTCATTCTCTCCTCACAGAGGCAGATGTTTTATGTATATACTCATACTCATTCTCTCCTCACAGAGGCAGATGTTTTATGTATATACTCATACTCATTCTCTACTCACAGAGGCAGCTGTTTTGTGTATATACTCATACTCAATCTCTCCTCACAGAGGCAGCTGTTTTATGTATATACTCATACTCATTCTCTCCTCACAGAGGCAGCTGTTTTATGTATATACTCATACTCATTCTCTCCTCACAGAGGCAGATGTTTTATGTATATACTCATACTCATTCTCTCCTCACAGAGGCAGCTGTTTTATGTATATACTCATTCTCTCCTCACAGAGGCAGCTGTTTTATGTATATACTCATACTCATTCTCTCCTCACAGAGGCAGATGTTTTATGTATATACTCATTCTCATTCTCTCCTCACAGAGGCAGATGTTTTATGTATATACTCATACTCATTCTCTACTCACAGAGGCAGCTGTTTTAAGTATATACTCATACTCAATCTCTCCTCACAGAGGCAGCTGTTTTATGTATATACTCATACTCATTCTCTACTCACAGAGGCAGCTGTTTTGTGTATATACTCATACTCAATCTCTCCTCACAGAGGCAGCTGTTTTATGTATATACTCATACTCATTCTCTCCTCACAGAGGCAGATGTTTTATGTATATACTCATACTCATTCTCTCCTCACAGAGGCAGATGTTTTATGTATATACTCATACTCATTCTCTACTCACAGAGGCAGCTGTTTTGTGTATATACTCATACTCAATCTCTCCTCACAGAGGCAGATGTTTTATGTATATACTCATACTCATTCTCTCCTCACAGAGGCAGCTGTTTTATGTATATACTCATACTCATTCTCTCCTCACAGAGGCAGATGTTTTATGTATATACTCATACTCATTCTCTCCTCACAGAGGCAGATGTTTTATGTATATACTCATACTCATTCTCTCCTCACAGAGGCAGATGTTTTATGTATATACTCATACTCATTCTCTCCTCACAGAGGCAGATGTTTTATGTATATACTCATACTCATTCTCTCCTCACAGAGGCAGATGTTTTATGTATATACTCATTCTCATTCTCTCCTCACAGAGGCAGATGTTTTATGTATATACTCATACTCATTCTCTCCTCTCAGAGGCAGACGTTTTATGTATATACTCATACTCAATCTCTACTCACAGAGGCAGATGTTTTATGTATATACTCATACTCATTCTCTCCTCACAGAGGCAGATGTTTTTTTGTATATACTCATACTCATTGTCTCCTCACAGAGGCAGATGTTTTATGTATATAATGATACTCATTCTCTCCTCACAGAGGCAGATGTTTTATGTATATACTCATACTCATTCTCTCCTCACAGAGGCAGATGTTTTATGTATATACTCATTCTCTCCTCACAGAGGCAGATGTTTTATGTATATACTCATACTCATTCTCTCCTCACAGAGGCAGCTGTTTTATGTATATACTCATACTCATTCTCTCCTCACAGAGGCAGATGTTTTATGTATATACTCATACTCATTCTCTCCTCACAGAGGCAGATGTTTTATGTATATACTCATACTCATTCTCTACTCACAGAGGCAGCTGTTCTATGTATGTACTCATACTCATTCTCTCCTCACAGAGGCAGATGTTTTATGTATATACTCATACTCATTCTCTCCTCACAGAGGCAGATGTTTTATGTATATACTCATACTCATTCTCTCCTCACGGAGGCAGATGTTTTATGTATATACTCATACTCATTCTCTCCTCACAGAGGCAGATGTTTTATGTATATACTCATACTCATTCTCTTGTCACAGAGGCAGATGTTTTATGTATATACTCATACTCATTCTCTTCTCACAGAGGCAGATGTTTTATGTATATACTCATTCTCTCCTCACAGAGGCAGATGTTTTATGTATATGCTCATACTCATTCTCTCCTCCAAGTGGCACCTCAGTGACCGAGGGGGGAATGGTATATTATAAGTTATACCATTCAGAGGCGGGGTGCATGGGGAGATATCAGCTTCGAGCTTGGTATTATGCACCCCGCCTCTGAATGGTTTTACGAATTTATCTTACCGAATGTTTAAACAAAACGCATATAATATGAAGATAAAGAAAAACGTTAACAACGTAAACCCTTTGACTATAGTTTGTTCAAATCTACATGACGGTTGATCAAAATTAACCAGCTTGATCATATGTTCGAGGTCACATTCATTTTATATTTCAAGATGCTCAATCTGCTTTTTATGTGACGGGGTATAACTAATTTATCACCCCGCTCAAGAGGATGATATCAGTATTTATCCAGTGTCACGTGGACCAATCAGAGATCGAGATTCTTAAATGAGGAGGTATAAACTGGGTTATAGTCTTAAGTGATGTGATGAACTCACTTCAAACGAAAATCCTCAATCTATTTTATTTTCAGTTTCCTACTTTGCTTTCATGGCCTCGAAAATCTTGATCACGAGTTACGCCCCTCACCAGCTCCTTCTATGATAGCCAATGAAACGCCGTTTACTTGCGATACAGATTCAAAATAGTACAGAGAATCAAATAAGAAATGCCCGGAAGAAAAAAATAAATATCAAACCTCACTCCGCTGGATTAGTTTTTAGTTTTTACTGAGCACCAAGAATGTAAAGAAAATTAAAATCACGTATCACTCAATATTGTCTCCCCACAGAGGCAAGGTCAAGCGATGAACTGTTGATCAAGACCTCTGGTCTTATCTCTGATAGAACAGCGTCGCTGATTGCACAACCTTTCTTTGATTGCCTCAGGAACAATTTGCTGAAAAACGAGAATTGCTCTGATAGTTTATATTAGTCTATTTTGTATAGGTCACACAATAATCAGACGATGTGTATCCAACTAAGCAGTGAATGTTGTCTATTATTTCTACCATGCTCTTTGCAAAAAAGACTACAAAAACAGTGGTTTGTGACGTGATACATTTGTAGTTAATCAAAAAAGGCTTTCACTGTGCACTCCAATTACCTTTCTATTTCTATACACCCACAAAGAAGTATTCATCATTTAATTGACCGGAGGTTCTTTGTTTAAGAAAACAACTAATGTATCGATATCATGGTTAAGAAAAAAAGATAGAAATAAAACAAGTAATATTTACATTTACAAATAAGTGTTATTGTCTTATAAAAGCCATAGTTGGGGTCAAATTAGAAGTCCACATTTCATGAGTATAGACAATGCATATATTAATATCCCCGCCGTTTAATTGTCTTGCTAAATAAATTTCTCCACTTATAACTGTAATATCTGCTACAAATGAAATGTAATCTTAGTTGCAAGGTAGGTTAGTTACAAAATTCTTATACTGAACTTATTTCTATATATTTTTGAGGAAAGGTTTACTTTTATGAATGTGATGAGAAACCACCCATGCGGTACATTCAGTCAGTGCTCGCAGGTTTCATCGCAATGAAAAGCCACAATACTGTTGCGGCCTTTCTCCCTGCAAAATTACTAGGAGCCGTGGTGAAAGTGAAATAGCGACGTTAAACCCAAAATGGCCAGAATACTTCCTCAGAACAATGACTATTGATCTCCATTCTATTATGAATTCAACCTCGTCCTTGGAAAGTGATTTGCCAAGGACAGTGATCAAATCGGGTTTTACTCTAATAATCGGAAATTTATTATATAGTATATCAATTATTTCCTGCTGCAATGAAAGATTAAGCCATCACCATGCTTCTGTTCGTACATTATCCAGTACCAAGCTTGTCTGTAATAAAATGTTTGAGGTTTTTTTATTTTTTATTTTTATTTTATTTTTTTATTCCATTTCAATTGATACATATTACATATACGTACAACTTTCACATCACCATCATATTTAAATAAATTAAATGTTTGAGTTATAAAACAAAATATTGTACTCGATACCATTAAGGGGGAAATACTGCACAAATATTTGGTGTGTAATAAACCTTGACTTAATGTCCAAAAATCCATTGCTCACGTAACAACGGACAACAAAGAACATTAAGTGGCAATTTATAACAATGATAAAACTATCAAGATCTTCAAGAACAACCCATCTGTCTTTGAAAATGAACAGTTTGCAGACCAAATCACAATTGATCTCACTTAATGATCATGTAACATGTGAGCTCTAACAGATGTTCAAAACCTAAAGGGGCAGTAGCACGTTTTTATGGGGAATATAAGGTGATGTCCGGGAAATGAAAATAAATGGTTCTAAAGCGATTCCTTTTTCTTACATAAAGTGAATTAAAGGTGTTCACACAAAAATGGCTGCCAATGGATTTTATGTGAATCCTTATAATTTGTTGATTTGATTTTCACAAAGTATACACACCTTGAACGTCTTTCATTCATTTTGTGAAAGAAAAAGGAATCGCAGGGCTGAACTTTACATAACATAAATGATTTATCACTGCTTAATTTAGTTTAAATACATTGCCTTTCAATTGGAACCATTAATTCTTTCATGACATCACCTTATTTCCCCCTTAAACTTGCTACTGCCCCTTTAAGTTATTAAAGATTTATAAAGTATATGAACCTTTTTTGCCTTTGTGATACTTGTGAATGTCGTTTTTGTCAAATAATCCAAACATGTGGTCCATCTTGTTTATCAGGACTACTCTATGTCAGTATAAGATTAACATTTTGAAAGTACAACGAAAATTTCGTTTCATTCAATATCAAGATTCAGTTTGAGTGTTACCATGTACACTTTGCTCTTTAGTTTATGTCATATGCTATAGAAGTTAGGAAAATGTAGATTAAGATTTGTAACAGTAATAGTTACGTTTAAAATTATCTTTTATTCAAAGCTTGTACGTATGATAATACATCACATTGAGGCCATACTTCATCCCGATCCATAAATAATAAAACAACTTTTTAAAATGTTTAATAATCATGAAATAAACGAAATATGAATTTCTTCTTGCTGCACATGAAACAAAAATTGAAAAAGAGTTTTCTTCCTGCTAAATCGACCATTTTTTAGCTCATCAGGACTGAAAGTCCAGATGGGCTTATGGCATGGCCCGTCGTCCGGCGTCCGTCCGTCGTCCGTCGTCCGTCGTCCGTCGTCCGTCCGTAAACTTTTGACACTTTCGACTTCTCCTCATGAACCATACACATTAGAGAGCTGACAAGTACAAGTACCTTAGCATATGAAGATTCTAATTTGTAACTTTGGTGAGCCTGTGACCCCAAATAGGGTCACAGGGGTCACAACTTTAAAAACCTATTTTCATCTTCTTCTCCAGTTCCAGAAGGACTAGAGAGTTAAAAATGATATGTGCAGACTCCTTGGCCAATGGGGATTCTAATTTGTAACTTTGGTGACCCTGTGACCCCAAATAGGATCACAGGGGTCACAACCTTAAATACCTATTTTCATCTTCTTCTCCAGTTCCAAAAGGAGTAGAGAGTTGAGAATTATATGTGCAGACTCCTTGGACAATGGAGATTCTAATTTGTAACTTTAGTGATCCTGTGACCCCAAATAGGGTCACAGGGGTCACAACCTTAAAAACCTATTTTCATCTTCTTCTCCAGTTCCAGAAGGACTAGAGAGTTAAAAATGATATGTGCAGACTCCTTGGCCAATGGGGATTCTAATTTGTAACTTTGGTGACCCTGTGACCCCAAATAGGGTCACAGGGGTCACAACCTTAAAAACCTATTTTCATCTTCTTCTCCAGTTCTAAAAGGACTAGAGAGTTAAAAACGATATGTGCAGACTCCTTGGCCAATAGGGATTCTAAATTGTAGATTTCGTGACCCCATGACCCCAAATAGGGTCACAGGGGTCACAACCTTAAATACCTATTTTCATCTTCTTCTCCAGTTCCAAAAGGTCTAGAGAGTGAATATTGATATGTGCAGACTCCTTGGACAATGGGGATTCTAATTTGTAACTTTGTTGACCCTGTGACCCCAAATAGGGTCACAGGGGTCACAACCTTAAAAAACTATTTTCATCTTCTTCTCAAGTTCCAAAAGGTCTAGAGAGCTGAAATTATATGTGCAGACTCCTTGGCCAATGGGGATTCTAAATTGTAGATTTCGTGACCCCATGACCCCAAATAGGGTCACAGGGATCACAACCTTAAAAACTTATTTTCATCATCATCTTTAGCTCCTAAAGGTCTATTGAGCTGAAAGACTGCATGTAGACTCCTTGGCCAATTCGGATTCTAAACTGTAGGTTTTGTGACCCCATGACCCCAAATAGGGTCACAGGGGTCACAATCTTAAAAACCTATTTTTCTCCATTAGATGACAGTCTATGGCAAATTTATTTCTCCTTGGATATTTTAGTGTGGACTTCTTTCACTGTCTGATATTGGCGATCTAGAAAGTGTTGAATAATAATACATTTGTTTTGTAATTTTTTTATAGGTTTTCTTGCAATAGGTAACATCAGTTTAATTTTTAGCTCATCTTGCCTGTATAAAGCAAACTTGATATGATGCCTGATGAGCTACAGAGCCAATGGCTCTATTTTTAAGTTTTTCTAAAAAAAATTAAGATGAAAGACAAATATAATTGATTAATTTGTTTAAAATCTTTATGGCAACTAGCTGCAAAAACCAAATCACATTAAACATGTTAAATTTTAAACAATGGTATCTCCCTTATATTCCTTTAAATACCACACATAAGGGGTCAACCAGAGTTCAGATATTCCACTATGCTGTCTAATACACATCCAAAGGCAGGCTGCTAGCATCACAGTGTCAGCTGCTAGTCTGTTGCATAATCAACCTGACCCAATTGATATGGTAGAGCATTATGCTATATGCCCATGGCCCATGTGTATGCCATAAAAGTTATGGACTTGTATTCTCATGACAGTGATATGTTCTTTCTAAGAATAACAACTTACACAAAACTTGTCTACAATAAGCTTTGTGTTTAGCAATCTACATGATAAGTTGATGTGGAATAAATATGCAGATGAAAATCGAAAAGGGTTTAGTAAGAAAAGTAAGGAAACTTGATTTGTCATATCTCTCTGTTGATTTGACAATCCAAAATTGTTTACCATTATAGTACTGTATGAGTGTTAAATAAATTGATACTTTAATGAAAGACATCTCATGGTCACTTGACATGTAAATTTTATGTGAACAAAATAAACGTGTCTTATGCATTGCTGTGTTTATGACTTTCCTCTCAATCAGTCATTCATTTTCCTTGAAAAATCTGTACTTTTGGGATTCTCAATATCCCATGCAGCATAACCATCAGTGAAATAATCTTGAAATCATATTAATGATTCACTACAAAACAAATGTAAGTGCCCACCATCCTGTAAGTAATGAATGACATTTAAATGGATACACCTAAACCAATCAAGATATCATAATGAAATTAATACGGACGCCCACATAAAAGTAGCATTTTGAAGATTAAAAAGTACAAGATGGTCACCAATTCAGCCATAGATATACAAACAAGTTATACAAAAACCTACTGCTTGTTAACTTATCATGATTATATCATTCGTGTATTAAAGTTTGTTCAAGCTCTAGTCGTTTCCAAAAGAAGACTAGTATTTTAAAAGATAAAAAAATCATGATGGCAGCCATAATCAATTATATAAAAGATGGTTACATGTATAATTAAACCATTTTACCACATCATTCATTTTAAGGTGAGCTTCTGTACCCTCGGTACTTTTATTTCATATGGATTTGGATTTGTTTGGTTGTCACAAACTGTTGGAAATCGTGTAGGTTTCATTAAAATATTTAAAACTCATTTAGTTGATACTTTAAAACAAAATTGGAGATCTGATCTGGACAACAGCAGCCGTTATGATTTGTATAGAGAATTCAAAAGCCCATTAAACCCTGAAAAATTTCTTTCTGAGATTATAGATTTCAAATTACGAAAATATTTAGTTAAATGTAGAGCGGGATTACTAAGACTGAAAGTTAATGAGGGACGATGGTGCAAAACTGACAGAAATTTAAGAATATGTCCTATTTGTAATGTAGGTGTAGAAGATGAATATCATTTTACCTGTATCTGTCCCAAGTATGATGATTTACGTTGTGAATATTTACCGCATGACTTAAAATCAAATATGTCCAGTTTTAAGAAACTACTTTCCACTTATAATGTCCATACTATGAAAATGCTCAGTCTCTATATCATGAACGCATACGAACGAAGATGCAAATTATTTCAAGAATGATAACAATATAAAACTAAATTATATTATTTGATTTATCATTTAATACACTCTTTATTGCATGTACCATTTTATATTATATATCTACTTATGTACATAATTGAACTTGTAAATACATGCATGTGGGCGTGTAAATATTTGTTTATGATGATAAATGTACACATTTGCTTGTTCATTGTAAGGCATCTTCCACAGGCATCGGGCGAGATATGCATTTACAAGCAATACATATTCACCCTTGCGACAACTCGACGGGAAAGTTGTGACTCTATCAGCGCCCCCTGTAGGACAAACAGAGTTACGTCCCTTGCGTCAGTTCATCTCGAACTCGAAGCGAAATTTAATTGCTAATTAATCCCTTAGTTACGTTGTGACAACAGACAAAATGCTGCATAGATAAAGGCTGTATCTCTCAGTTTCTATTTAGAAATCGCATCGTTGTATTACAGTTTTGTGTGCTCAATTGAAACATATCCTCGCTTTTGATTGGCTTACACCATAGCTCAACTACCAGGCTACTTCCTGTCACAACTTTCCCGTCGAGTTGTCGCAAGGGTGAATATGAATTTCTTGTAAATGCATATCTCGCCCGATGCGTTCGGAAGATGATTGTAAGGATGCCATTACGTCATACCAAGAAGCGGGCATGTAGCATAGCCCGACCCGGAACTGTTACAACACTTGAGAAATATTCAAAACAAGACGTGTTTGTTAAACACTGATTCCCGCTCGGGTAAAAGTTTTCAGAAATGCTTACTGCGCCAAGGTCACGGCCACGAAAAAAAAGATGACCTCTCTGAAATGTCTATCAAGATAGAATCCAATGTAAAATATCAAAGGTCTACCCCAATCAATCAAAAGTTATGAGCAATGTAAAAAAAATTTGTGACAAACAGACTGACGGACAGAGCAGAATCAATATAACCCCGGAATCTCTGATTCGGGGGCATAAAACGTATTACAAAAACTAAAAAGATACATATTGCCTCTTTTATTAATGAAAGTATGTCATCGTTGTCTTTTAGACAACAATACTTGAGGATTAGTTGGCGTAAAGCAGAACCCCTCCATAATTTGCATGTTTGCTGCCATATATCTTGACAACATAAGTAGGAGATCCAAACCAGAGCTTTTCTCCTTTCCTGACCTCCACTAGATACAACAAGCTGCATTCTCCATAATGCTCTCTCGTTGTACTTTTAGCTAGGTGTTGTCCTTCTTTGAATAGGATCACATGAATCCCTGTGTTGGTGTTGTGGATGTTGGCCCAGAACAGGTACGTGCCTGAAACAGGTGCTTCAAATATCCCGGTCGGTGCGTGGTAGCCTCCGCCATTGTTGAGCATGACGTTGTCAAACTTGTAGATAGCGCCATGCTGCATGGTCACGTGATTGTTTGTGACAACTTCAAAGGCAACATAAGACCTGTCAAAACCTAAAAAAAATAAATGATTTATATAAATTCAATTTTTTTAATTCTGAAAAAGTCAAAATCTTAATTTTCAGGCAAAATATCAAGTTTTTTTGTAAAAAAAAACAAGATGTGTTTGTTAAACACTGCTGTATATCAGTAAATTGTAAATGTATATTTTTGTGTCATTTTATACCTGGAATTTTCTGAAATATCAATGGTCTCTCTTTATCCACCACTAGTTATGGACAAGTCAAGTTTTCAATAAATGCTTGCAGCGCCACGGTCAAGGTCAAAAGTTCAAAAGTTATGACCTCATCTGATTGGTATTATTATGATAGATGCACATGTGTAATATCAAAGGTCTACCTCTTTCAAATCACAAGTTATGGCCAAGTTTAAAAATGTCGACAAATGCTTGCTGTGCCAAAGTCAAGGTAACGACTCGGAGGTAAAAAAATAATGACCTCATCTCATTTTATCATGACAATGGACATGTGACATATTAAAGGTCTAACTCTATTCTAACAGAAGTTATGGCCAAGGTTGAAATTTTCGAGAAATGCTTGCTGCGTCAAGGTCAAGATCACGAGGTTATAAATTATGACCTCATCTGAAAAGTCTTTTCATGATCGATGCACATGTGAAAAAGCAAAGACCTATCTCTATCCAATCACAAGTTATGGCCAAGGTTAAAGTTCTCAAAATATGCTTGTATCGCCAAGGTCAAGAGGCAAACAATTATTATCTCTCTTGAAAGGTCTTATCTTCATAGATGCATATGTGAAATATCAACGGTCTATCTCTATCCAATCGCAAGTTATGGCCAAAGTCAAAGTTTTTGGAAATGCTTGTATCGCAAAAGTCAAGGTCGCGAGGTAAAAAATTATGACCTCATCTGAAAGGTCTTATCATGATAGATGCACATGTGAATTTATCAAAGGTCTCAACCCAATCAATCAAAAGTTTTTAGCAAGGTTAAAGTTGACTGACAGACAAACCGACAGACAGACATACTGACAGACAGGGCAAAAAACAATATATCCCCGGAATCTTCGATTCGGCGGTATAACACAAATTATGCGAAGATGTTTTGAATTCGGTCATACTGTTGATCTAACATTGATTTAACTCTGAAGCTAGGCTTATCATAAAATGTGTCCATTCTGGCTTGAGCCTCGCGGCAGTTCAAAACACTGTTTTTCCATGTTTGAATCTGTATGGAGTTCATAATCATTCGGAAACGCCGATCGACCAAATAGATCATCTCAATGAATAATGCAGTTTTTGTAACCGGATTTTTTACTTCAAATGACTTTTTGTTATGTCAATCAATTACTAAAAAATATCATCATTCTATTAATCAAAGAACACTGAATGATTTAAACATAATGTGGAAATTCAAAAGTCAATTAACTTGACACTCCTTAACATTCCCGTAGCTTTCCTTTTCCTTTCAACTCGTTGCCATCTATGTATATATACAGTAAGAGAGAAAACAACGACAGGGAATGGTAGAGTCTTACCCAAACGAACTCGTACCAAAAACATTTCCGAATTTAATTTGAAATATTAGATGTACCAACTATGAGTTCGTGAAAAGAAAAAGATTTAACCACAACTATGTTGACACCAAGAAAATAATAGCCATGAAGAAGAGAAATATTTCTGTGGCACATTCCAAATTCATATTCAAATAAGGTACTTCTTCATTCCGTAAAGGACCAAGATATTATAACAGAATCTTTTGTTGCTGACGGAATTGACATATGCAATCAACTTTAACCTGCTCTTTCGGAAATCGAAAGGTTGTACAGATATCAGTAATATTTGTTAATGTGAAAATACATAACTCTAATGTCGGACATACAGAAGAGCGACTAGACAAGGGCAAATGAAAAGAATTTCTAAACCTTGAAAACTATTTCAAAATCAAGAAGTGCCTTGAACATTAAATGGCATTTAATGTTTAAGAAATATATCTGAAATAATAAACACACTGTTACAATATAACATCAAAATGTGTTCATCCTTTACTTTTCGACACGAGTTTCTTTTCGGTACGGTTGTGCAAAGTTCCAGTTACAGTAACTAAACTAGTGACCAAAAAGAAACGCTACCTAGTTTTCATCGTCGTCCAAAACAAAATTCTATAACATGACAAAGTGGAATAAAATGCGTATCTGTCACGTATATGTCTTGTGAACAAGTATGCAAATTTTCATTCTTCAGAAAAAGATACTTTTGATTTTGTATAACTTCAAACGCACATGGGAAGCATAAATCGCAATTTCAAAATGTTTTCTTTTGCACAGAATTTTCGCCATTTCAGTTTGAAATTGGTACAGTATGTGATTTAGGTAAGAAAACAATATTGTCGATGTAATGCACATTATTTGACATAAATTCATTGACGCGTCATTGGTCTAGAACGTTAAAAAACAAGCAAAAGTGTCCAATTTCTCTCTGGTATCTCGCCCAGTAAAGGAGATTCCAAATCGACGATTTTTGTAAATGAGTGTTTCTTACGAACATGAAAAGATAATGTTTCAAAAGTTTGCATAGAGGTAAGTTGACTTCTGAAGAAATGATAAAACTACCTTTTAGGCGTATTAATCTGCAGTGGATTGAGTTATCTTGCGATTTGTATGGTAGCGTTTCTTTTGGACACTAGTTTATGACATAAATGCTTTGCGCGTGAAAATAATTAGTTGATCTATTTATAGCCTGGAGAAAGGTCTTTCCTATCATTTCGATGTGTGGGCTTATTCTAGGTCTAAAAAAAGGCTGATTATGTGTATTCATGTATTTTAAAAAGAAACTTTTTTGCATTTTTTAAAAATTTGTAGTGAACTACATAATGGCTCTTGTCAAAAACTGCATGTAATGGAAGATAATTGGTTTTTTTCCTTCTCAAAATTCATGTGTACCAATTCTTTTTTCTAGTTAAGGAAGAATTGAAGAGAATAAAACATTTTGTATGTTATCCAAAACCATAAAACCCAAAATATAATCATCTTAAGAACATTCTTTATAAATATCTAAAACAAGATTTTTTAAGAATGCTTCGGACATACGCTTTTATACGTTCTCATACCACGCAATTTTGGATAAGTTTAAGACGCTGAATTTATTTTAAAAATCGGGGCTTCCTTTTCTAGCTAATAGAAGGACATCGGGGTTACCTCTCAAATAAATTAATACTAGATCGACAGTATAACAAATATTAATATCAAACTACCGATGCGTATTTATCTAGATTCTGAAATTGATTATACATTTTCAAAAGCTCACTTCTAGGTAAAATCTAAAACCTTGAAATCAAATGTATCCCGATTAACCTTACCTTGCTTGAAATTAGTGAAGTTCGCATTGATGACATCTATTTGTTCCGACTGTACCTCGAGCTTCTTCGAGATTGCATTGTTCTGAAGTTTTACTGCGTTCAGATCTTCTTTAATGGTCTGAAACTCCTTCCACCACAGCGGCATTTGACACTCCTGCTGACGAGTCAACGCGAGGGCGCCCCAGTTGAGCTGTTGCTTCTGCAGGGTCATCATTTCTTCCTTAAGTGTTTCCAGTTCTTCTTTGAGTCTTGGAATCTCCTGAGACTGGGTGACATTGTTAGTTGGGATATCATTTGACACGGCGGTTGTGTCTGCAGTAACCCCCTGGGACCCCGTTACCCTCTGGGACCCCGTTACCCTCTGGGACCCCGTTACCCTCTGGGACTCCGTAACCCCCTGGGACTCCGTAACCCCCTGGGACCCCGTAACCCAAAGGGACACCAAACAGAGGCAGCAGAGGACTAGAATCGTTGACGGTACAGACATCGCGAAGTAGACCTTGTAGGACTGTCAGGAAAGTTGATGAAGAGTCGCTGAAGGCTCTACGATTGCTGATGCAGACTGACAATTACTAATGTCATCAAAATTGCTAAAAACGCAGCTGGGTTTATATATTCAGTATTTTGGTGCATCCTTCATAACACATACCGTTTACGTGTCAATGAAGGGTGACACAATGGTATCAAGACCTTATCTACATATACAATATCACATTCGTTGGCTTCATGTTTGTGTTGTCAATAAAAAAAGCCATCATAAGTTGATAATCGATAAGGCACTAGTGCGACATAAAGCTGTTGTTTTATGCTAACACGGGAACCTTTCGTGAGATACACTTTGTTGAAACTTATTCTTCGTCGCTGAAGAATCTGATGAAGTTACATGAAATAATGATAAAAGTGTGTCAGTGCTCCAGTTTTGAATCTATTGGGTATTAACATTTGATTCTTGTGGGTGTCTGTACTCCAAGCGTTTAAACTCATTGGGTTTTTAAGGATTTTATTGCGTAACATACGCAGATACTTAGCGTATCTAGAGCACTGAATGTGGCAAGTTATCACAACAAAATTATTTTGAAACTCTGGTTACTATATTTCTCTGGATTTCCGAAGGCAGAAAAATTCAAGGCAGAAATTGACATGGTAGTTTTAGTTAGGAGATGATGACATGACATGACACGTCGGACTTGGTGACAACGAATTACATGACACGAGTGTACAAAGTGGAACACCCATTTGAGTTTAATCTTCACTAATATTCAAAACGAACTGAAACATTTCACGAAGCTGACGTTACGGCAATGAAGTTGAAAGTGTAAACTATACATTACTCCAGGACGTAACACTTTCAGAGATCAAGTGTCTAACCTATCGATGATTTGACGGAAACGTTGAGGTACATCTGGTGTTTAGATCCGGGAGTGCTATCGGTGTTACAAAACGCGGTGTCCGAAAACAGTAACACATTGTGTTTTCAACTTTGATGTGAAATAAGTAATTAAATTAAATAAACCTGTGAGCTTTAAAATAAATTGGCTAAACAAAAATTAAAAATTGCTGTGATACAATCATAAGATGATTTGTTCTTAAAAAGACGATAAGATAACTGCAAGACGCTGCATGTAACTTTCCGACCATATCAACCGATGAACAATGTTTTTGGAATATAGACCATCAACAAAAGATACAAAGCTCTTAAATTTCCAATTCAAATTTGTTCATAGAGCAATCTACACTAAAAGAGAATTGTTAAAAATGAAAGTAGATGATATCGATCTATGTCCATTGTTAGCTAAACGGCATATCTATGTCATAAACATCATATGTACAAAACCAAGTAATAAGATCTTTAATGGCATTTTAAAAGATAATTTTCACATTGAAAACTTTATCGCAAGAAAAAATGTTAATATGAGATATTTTGAAAAAAACAGTTACTTATGAAATGCTTTTTACGTTATAATCCTGTAACTTTTCCTCGTTGTGTTTTACCCGCTCATAGGGATTGTAAAACTTGCCAAATCTATGTACTTCTCTAATCATACTATTTCGTGTATGTACCACATTCACTTAATGTATTCAACTGAAGGAAATAATTATTTATTTATTAAATTATTTTATTTAATTAAACATTTTAATTTTCAACATTACACACATTTTTTATACAGATTTAAAAAAATTGAAGAATTTGTTTCCAAAAAAGGAAAAAAACTTGAAAATGTAGCATTATGAAATAAGAACGTAGCGCAGTCTAAGTTACATAGTTCTGAAAACGTGTATTGTGAAAGTCCTACGCGAACAGCTGCTGTTAAGCAGGCAGCTGGCAAGAACTGGCTGAGTTTGTGCGATACTCTCAGTGTTCATATATTTCATGATTTTTTTGCCGTATTTTTCGTCCTTTCCATCGTTTTATATGTTAAATCCAAACTTCCCTTAGGTTTACTTTGCGAAAATAAGCCCTTGGTCTCGGGGAAATTGGGTCGGGCCTTCGGCCTCTGCTGCGGGGTAATTTCCACAACAGTTTTTCAGTTTTGATCCTTAACATATAAAACGCCAATACTTCAATATGGCAATAATATAAGCTATTAAATCTTAAACGTCTTAGTTGAGGGAAAGTGGATAATCATTTTCCATTAGTGAACTTACATATTAGGAAGACGGTTAACCATACATATAACAATATTTCCCATCTAGGGACTATAAATCATTCATTAATTGAAAATTTCTCATAAATACTCTAGAATCATACCGGAAAGTTCAGCTATACATGAACCAACCGTCTGCCGTCATAACTGATGTATGTGGACTTAAGTGAATTAAATTTGGACGTTATTTAGTCTCATGTATTGAATTAAAGCATCCTCATCTCATCTCACATAATTAAATGGCAATGTTAGTTGATACCGAGTGATGTTTACTGATACGTGATATGTGAATAGGGGGTTACTAGCAATATTCGATACACCCTTTTTATCATTCTTTCCCTAAAGAGGCATATCAAGTCGTTAAATGTTGATCAAACCTCTATTCTAATTAGCCGGGTTTGTGGGCTAGAATAGAAGATGAAACGATCAACGCTGGGTTGTGCAATCAGCGACGCTGTCCTAAAAATCATCATTTGGCTACTAAATGGCCAAGGCAATCAATATAAATAAATTTAGATGAACAGGTGTTATATAAGGTCATACAACAGTTTGAGAAAATAAAAATCTGTTGATCTAAATTTATTTAGATTGCCAAGGCAATATCATTTAAAAAGGCACTTTTGTAAAGGGTACTGTACTTTGTACTTCGAATTAAGTTATTCATTTTTAATCATATCATGTAAATATGATATCAAACTTTCGACGACAGATTTTTCTACCGAGTGATATATTTCTCTTCTCAATAGCTAAATTTCATCACGAACCGCTTGCAAATATGACAATGCGGCTTTAACGGAATCATGATCATATGATGTAATATCCTGCTGAACAAAAATCCTTTTGACCAATCATGAAACTTATTACATAAACAGTCTGAACTTGATATCCAACGTTAAATTTACATGTCAATGATTTAGGAATATGATAAAAAGCATAATTGCTACATAAAAAAGGGATAGAATGGGGTATAGTTATAAATGGTTAAACGTTCGACAAAAATTATGATTAAACAATGTAGACTCAAATAACTATGTAAAATACAGTTATGACAAAATAGATAGGTTAAAAGAGAGGCTGAGTCTCATGACACGAAAAAGATAAGTAATGGAAATATGATTCTATATTAAAAAATCTCTATTTAATGCAAACACAGTGCTTAACATCTGCGACAATTCACGAGCATCTTTTTATATGAAAGTGAGACGAATTGTGTTCCAAACTTTTTATTTGCTTTTATGTTGAACGTCCTATAGCAATGGCATTATATTAAGTGCCACTTAGTCTTCTGTATTGTCACAGCTAGTGTAGCAATGGATTATTGAACTACGTCAAGGTGTATTACGGACCAACACCCAGACATTTTTACAATATTTTGCCGTATATGGAATACCGTATTTTGTTTTGATTTTCATAAATCATGAAAACGGCACGAGACACAGGAAAATAGCACTTTATATGCAAAACTATTTGACAATCGAATTGTGCATCTCATTGACTGATATGTGCGAATGATATATGATAGAAAAGCTTCACAATTTTACAGAATGAAGGATTTTTAATGACAATAATTATTTTGCATAAGTGATTGCATTTGAGATATTATCTTTAATGCAATTTTGAGACGAAAATTATGTTTTCAAAATTTAACTAACATTTTGGTAAAACAAGTAGTTTTGTAGCTTGCGAAAGGTAGCCATTTACCATTTTAAAAGAGTCTACTTAACATTTATTAATAATATGGAAGATTCATAATGTCTAAAAACGTTAATATAGGAGCATCCGATCAGTAAAATAGTTTTTGAATTTTCCCAAGATTTTCGTGTGAAAGGAGTTTCAAACATCAAACAAATCTGTCAACTAAAACAAATTTTCTCAAGCTTTGCATATATCATGTTTCAATGTTTTATGTCAATGAACTTTGTCGGCAGGTGAATTAAAGGTTATTAAATACATGAGTAATCTATAGACAGAGACAATGTCATCATGACAAAAGCTTTATATGCAGTGGAAAACATAACTGATGCACTTCGTCTAATGGAGTAAAAACACACTTTTCAAGGACGACTTGGAACTTAAATAGAACGGTGAACAATTGCTATTGTGTTTTGATAAAAATATATATTTAACCATTACTTGTAAAATCAACTGTGCATCTGAAAATTTGATGAGACATAAGCAGTGATTTCGGTGTGGAAAAAAAAGATAAAAGGTAAATTAATAACTTCATAATTATATACACTCAGGGGCAAAAGAAACGATACACATAAAATGCATGATAAGTTAAGCTACGAGTGGTAGTTACGACTGTAACAGGGTTACTTTATGTCTTCAAGAACGAACTGAACGCAATTTTTAATTTCAAAGCTATATCTGTTAACGCTTTTGAAAAACACGCCTTTCAAAAAACGACCTTTAAAAATCTCCTTAACAAGACGAAATAGGATAGTGAAAATAACCCTTTTGATTGTTTTGAAACCAACATGCAGACAAAATGCATGAACATATTATGGGGTGAAAAAAAACTAAAGTTTTTATGCACTATTCGCCTTAAGGAATTGAAATTAATTAACACTGCTTGATTGTTTCAAATGAATATTTTTGACACGGGTGTATGTTGATAGGTCTGGGGTTGATTGATAAATTTCAAATGCCTTGAATTCATTATTTTATCAAATAATGAGCCTTGGGTAACTTTTGACACCAAACATGTAAGGCTCAGATGATCAATATTTTTCTGTGTAGGTTACGTTATTAGGATATCATATTACTATTGAACAATTCAAATCCAAAACATCGTTTCGTCAATGTTGACCTTTGTCTAAGCTTTCATCTTTTCTTAAACAGAACATAAGAAGAAAGACCTGCCACAGTGTTTTTAAAGGAAAACAAGTACAACAAAACATCATTCTCTCCCCAGAGGCAGATCAAGTCATGAAATGTTGAAACAGCCTCTGTTCTATTACGCCTAAATTCTTGGGTTCCGGATATTTCCACTGGCGGAAAAAAATTGCACCACAATCCAACTGAATTTCGTTATCAAATGACAACGCTTATCGTATTGAAAGGATGGTTCATATCACGTGCCTTTGTCTTGATTCAGTAGCCAAAATGAAGATTTAAGAACAGCGTCGCTAATTGCACAACTAACTTTGTTGCCTCCAATCAGGCGTCTCCTATTCTTGCCCAAAAAGCTGGCGTAATAGAAAAATAGGTTGTATCTCATGTATTTCATGACTTGAATTGCCTCTTTTGGGAGAGAATGGCCTAAAACATGTCTAATGTTTTAAAGGAAAACAAGTAAAACAAAAACATTGACTAGACAGTAATAAAGCTAAACTGTCTTCTTCTATTAATTCATAAATGTTAAATCAATGGATGTCGATATCAAATCAGAAGTGTCTAGGTATACTGCTTGTAGGCTGGTAAGCACATATATAACAATTAGCATCAATCAATGTTCATGTCTGTCACTTAATGAGATATTTTACTCAGATAAAGGATACCCGATACCTTAAGTCATAACTACTTAATAAATAACGTCGCAATTCTAAATTCATCGGTTATCATTCATCATCATATATCAGTAATGATGGCAGATGGTTGGTTCATGTATGGACGTCATTATTGTGGGGTATTTATGAGAGTTTTTAAAATAATGAAAGATTTATTATCGCAAGATTGGCAATACCAGTAAATGTATGGTTAGCCATCTCTTTAGCATGCAAGTTCACTAATTGAAAATAATGCTTCCGTTTCCCCTTTTTTTTAACTTTACTTGATGCTTGTTGGACAGTTTTGTGGCGATTTAAGAGGTTTTTATATCAATATTTTCAATACTGACCTTTTACCATATGTGATCTGATTTATGACTCGATAGGTTCTCTCTACAAAATGCTGATAATTAAGTGTTCCTATCTTGTTTCAAACATCGTTCGAATGGATTATAGGTGAGACCAGGGCATATAAGTGTATTTTCTGGGCATCTCAACATGAATTGAACTTTAAAAATCTCATCACATAGACTGTCGAACTGGATTAGTTTTTAAACCTCCAATTACTGCATAAGGATTTGGCTCGTTAATGTATTTCTTCAAAGACGGTGCTCTTTGCAACGTCGTGTGAAAAAACACATCAATGTTAATGTCTATCAAACACCTATCATGAGCTAATATCACACGAACATTTCCCAACCACACAGGGACCCATGTGAAGGATGATTAATTAGAACCTAGGAACTGTATGCAACATATGACGAAGTATTTCTTAAGAGTCGAAATTCTCATAACCTTTAAGGTACATACAAATATCCAAGGATTATGGACGTTTTGAAAATGTAGCACATTCACTAAGAAAAATATGTTTATACTGTTTTTTCATATTTTTCCGTGATTGTAGTAAGTTTACCTGTAATCGGTCACCGTATGATTTCCAGGCTCATATGTTTGGTTAAGTAAAATACCTGATAAGTAAAATATTTTGACGAGTCCCTAGATATACTGGTTTTGTTTACTAATTTCCCATTGTATATGAAACTTAACAAACTTAAAATTTTACAAATATCTAATGTAATTGAGCTGAGCAAATTGGCTTACAATTAAAACCTTAGCCAAACTTTCGCGGTCGCAGTCTCTCAGGAGACCATGTTTTTTTTATAATCTTTGTAAATGCCCTTAATACAGTGCTACAAAGACATGTTTTACAATGTCTTATAATATATTGTTCTGAGAAAAAGCCCAAGGGGTTTTATAGTTTATGGATCATTGAGCTGAACCGATGATGGTATCTTTTCCGCTTTTGTAATTGCAGGTAGTTCTCCTACAATATCAATGTACTTTTTTACCGTCGTAATTTGTACTTAAAGTTAAAGGGTTGTTGAAAAATGTTGGTTTTGGAACTATAAAACAGGAGCTACGCTTTAACCAGTTTAATTAATTAAGATACTTAACCTTACCTGTACATAGATGTACCCTATGAAAGCGTAATCATAATACTATCATTCACTTATAGAGCACACGCTTTTAACACTTAAAGGAGAAAATGCAATAAAGCGCATGAAATATGCTTTGACCGTGCGAGTCGTTGATTTTTCCACAGCTGTTTAAGTTATTGGAATCCTGATTTAAAACTATTTAATAATGTTTCAATAGGATTATGAAATCTGTGACAGGGTTGTAGTTTCCAATGAAGCAATACATTGTTAACAGTTGCAAAATGTCTTTTATTATATGCCATTGGTTCATTATCCTTTATTGAGTCCTACAGCATTATCATGTGATAATTGTGAAACATAATTGCAAGCAGATGGTATACACTGTGAAGTGGTCTTACCCAATATGTGATATGGAGACTGTGATAAACAAGTTAGTGTAGTTATTGACAACATGTGTTACTGATTATAGTCTTATTATCATATCAATCTACAGATTTGACTTGCTGAGTCCACGGACTCGCTACCACAAATTCTTGTGAGTCCAAGCAGATGTAAATGAGTCCTAAAATAAGTAAGCAAATAGTATCAAATTAGAGTCCTTGCTTCCAAGGATTCACACCCTATATTTTGAATGGATCCTTTCTTAATTTTATGAGTATTTGAGGCAGGAAGCGGTGGCCGAGTCGGCAAAAGCGCCAGGCTAGCAAGCCTGACGTGCCGGGTTCGAGCCCCGCCTGTGACCTTGGAGCCAACTTTCTGTGCAGACTCTTTCAGTGTTGTCACAACCCCTAGTGTACAGTACACAACCCTGTGCACTTAAAAGAACCCACGAATCCGTTGGTAAATGACCAGATGGTGGCAACATGAAAACGTGCAGACACCTAGTTGCAGGTACAGCAACGTGCAGTATACTTGGACAAAATACTGTGACTATGTGTCACAGTCCACCCAGCTGTAAATGGGTACCTCGTAAGGATTGAGAGTGACATTAACGCTGTGCGTCACATGACTGCACGTGTTGTATGCTCCCCCGGGAGTCGAGATTGTAAAAGAAGATTGATATCCAATGATCGAGGGAAAGCCAAAGCGCCTTTGAGCAGCGCTCTCTGAGCTGGATATTGGCGCTATACAAATCTTTAGTAGTAATAGTAGTAGTAGTAAATTCATCACCGAGTTACCTAGATTTGTACCCGTTTTTATACTTTTATTGTGACCGGGACGATATCTTTACATAGTCACATATATCCACTATATGTTTTCACACACGTTGATTTCAATTATAAATTTTGCGAAAAATCGTAAATAAGTTGTGACATCAATTTTCTGTGGCTTAAATTCAAATTGAAACTTTAAATTATTTCCTTTTAGAAATCGAATAAGAAGATCACACTTTAATTCAAAACATTGCAAAATTCAATCAATTGTAGAATCTATTGTCTATTGTATATCAGTCTTTCCGTAGCGACCACACTGCCGATTTTCGATAATAGTAACATAAGAAAGGCCTGTCAGTAAGTAATTCATATTTGAATGTGAACTATTATCAACATCAAGCATTTACCTGTAGTCTATTGCATTTTAAAAACCCTAGAAAGATTTCAAATCGATCGTGAATCTTACCTGGTCCCTTGCCTCTGCCATCTTTCCTCGCTTCGTGGTCGGCAATTTCCGGGGTACGTTACCACCCAGTGAACAGACGCGACTAAAAGAACAGAGGCTCTCGATCAACATTTCATGGCTTGATCTGCCTCTGTGGGGAGAGAATGTAATAAAAAAACGGAGAAAGGTAAACAACAGAAACCTCTATTCAAGACACAGAAGCATATTCATAGATAGAGATGTGAATCTCATATAAAGGAATACTTTTGTTGGAAATAAGAAACAAAGATGTTATTGAATAATATCAGAAAACATCATATTACTTCCTTCCTTATTTTCATAACACAGACTGGTACAATGTGTTCACATTAAAATTACCGCATTCATTTTGTTCTTGTTATGTGACACCTTTGGCTACAGAATTTACGTTGAGTAAATTAACTTTTTAAGAATTACATTTTTCATAAAGTTATAAGGACAATATTGAAGAAATACAACTTTAAAATCACGCGCCCCAGCGCCTTTAAGGGGATCCGAGCGTACAGTCCCTGGTTCCTTACAAAAAGTATATTCAATGTGCTAAAATGGAAAATTAGATAAATCAGGCCTTTTTTCTCTCGTCCATTTCTGTCCGTATTAGGGTTAACCCACTAAGTCATATAATTGGTAGAGGAAACGCTTTTCCTGGTTGTTATGCTTCTCTGGTTAGTGTTAGACGAAATTGGTGAAAGAAGGCATACGCTGTTTCCGTTTAGCAAAGCCTGTCCGGTGATTGGCCGTTTCCTTTTGCGGTGTTTATCGGTTTCCATGGCGACGCTTTGAGGCATTCTTCTGTGTGTAGCATGGATACTAAGCACGTTATGAAGTGTCGTACAAAGGTGTGGTAGTAGGCAGATAGTAAGACTCGTGGCTGCTTACAATGGAGTACCTGTCTAGCTGATTTAGTAGAGTGACTTTACTGTTATCAACGGAATCGGTAAGTACAGAAATATCTACTATTGAAACTTTCTCATTCACATTTTCTCAAATACTTTCTTTTTTACTATGCAATGATATTTACTTTTGAATCAATCTTTCATTCATATTTTCTGAAACATTTTCATATTGCTTTTTTACCATGCAACAATATTTACTTATGAAGTAATCTTTTATAAATATTTTCTGAAATATTTTCATATTTCTATTCTACCATGCAAAAATATTTACTTTTGAATCAATCTTTCATTCATATTTTCTTAAAATGTCATAACTTCTTTATTTTCTGAAACATTTCATTACTTCATGTTTCAATGCAACAATATTTACATTTGGAACAGTCTTTCGTTCATATTTTCATAAATATTTTCATAACTTCTATATTTTTCTGAAACATTTTTATATTTCTATTTTACCATGCAACACTATTTGCATTTGAAAGAATCTTTCATTCATATTTCCTGAAATATTTTCATAACTTTTTTTTTTACCATGCAACAATATTTGCATTTGAAATAATCCTTCATTCATATTTCGGAAATATTTTAAATAACTTCTTTGACTACGCATTTGCATCGTAGCTTTTATGTTATTGTAAAACTTTAAAATGGTTCCTATTGTAAATATGATTTACTCTTTATCATGCTAACATACGGTTTCATTATTATTCATTATTAAGGGCATATCTAACATATCTTAACTCATTCATAAATTGCATTTTGGTTTGTTTGAAAGTTAGATCAAATGTTGTAATATAATTATAAAAATAACACAGGTTCAATTCATTAAATGCATCAATAACAAATAGAAATAGCACATATCGGGTGTTGGAACACTTTACCATTATCGCCAGCATCATGTGTACAACACCACACTTTAAGGATAATTGAAAAAAACAATAAAATTTTCATTAGTGATATGTCACGCGATTCCACTAATTGAAGTATCACTTTCACATATGATGTAACCGATACAAAAGCGAATCCACTAATTGAAGTATCACTTTCACATATGATGTAACCGATACAAAAGGATTACGTCATAACTAGCCGTGATAAACGCGAAACCGTCGTGATTTCCCGATTTATATTTTTGCATTGTTTCTGGGTATGTGATGAATACATTAATGTAATTACCTGTGAAATACTGTTCATGTCCCATCTTACTAAAACAAAAAGGACATATTTACATTAAAGGGGAGCACGTTTGATAATTTTATAATTCAAATTGTTCAATGATAATTGTACGTTAACGCTAAATGTATAATTTTGATAGTGTCAAAAATCTCATTACTCAAGCCAATCTTCCATAGTCAGAGGACAAAGTATGAAAATTCACCAAAAATCCATTGGCGGCCATTTCGTGTGAACACCTTTAATTCATTTTGTATAAGAAAAAGGTATCGCATGGCTAAATTTTACATCATATATTTGAGTTATCACTGCTCCATTTAGTTTAAATGCCCTTTCTTTCAATTGGAACCATTAATTTTCATTTTCCTGACATCACCTTATATTTCCCCTAAAAACGTGCTACTGCCTCTTTAATACCTCGCCTTATCATACGGTCTATTACCTTTCCTTAGATATGATATACACGGTCGTTCGACGAGAAAAGACAAATTTCCTCTATTAAATAATGATAATATCAAAGTAACATTATTCTTTGCTGTCCTCATTACTAATTAATCCGGAAATTATCCATGTGGCCTTGACTCCCGGTTTCACGTTGCGAGTACCTATGTCCTTTGTTATAACGCGGTCGAGAATCGACCTAAGGCCTTGTATGTACCACTCTCTCCCTACAGAGGCAGTTCGAGTCATGTTGATTTAGCCTCTGTTCTATTACGACGAGTTTGTGGGATAGAATGGGAGATGCCTAATTGGAGGCAATCAAAATTAGTTGTGCAATCAGCGACGCTGTTCTTAAATCATAATTTTAGCTAGTGAAACAAGGCAAAGGCATTGTGATATGAACCACCCTTTCCATGCGAGAAGCCTTGTCATTTGATAAAGAAATCCAAATGTATTGAGATGAGAGTTTTTTTCCGCCAGGGGAAACTGCCGGAACGTAATAGAACAGAGGCAAAATCAACATGACTTGATCTGCCTCTGTGGGGAGAGAATGTGTATGTACCTTTATGTTCTTAATGTCATTCTTAACTGTATTTTATTGATTTTAATGAATATGCACATGCATTTTAATTTAATTTTTTAAAAAGTGAGATTAAAATATATTCTGTCTGTCTATCTGTCTGTCTTTCTGTCTCCCGGCGAAAAGCGGACGCTCTATCAACTGAGTTTTTTCTCCAAATATAAAATATATTTAAACTAATCTTATAGATTATAAGAATCTCTTAACCGTTAATGAATGTCATTCTCCGTCGATATTGATCAAATACTCTTCATGTGCAATCCAAAAGGCTCTATATCTTAGCATAACAGTCCTAAAGCTATTTCTCAAAATGCCATAAGCCGTTGAGAAATGTCATTTCCTACAAATATCGACAAAAGCTTAAAAATCTGACTTTAAATTAGCTTTTGTTTGACATAAACCTTTTTTTCGAAACGATCCCTCCAAATGACCCAAACTGTTAATACGTTAATAAATGTCATTTCCCACAAATATCCATAAATGCCTCATAAAGCTTTGTTAAAACGTGTTCTGGTTCACTGTGATTTATATAATTAGACCATCATCTATTTCTCTTAGTGGCCCAGGCCGTTAATAGCTGTCACTAATCAACAACGTCTATAAATCTATATGAGCATGCACCTTGTGTATGGATAAAGCGCTATACAAATATTCATTATTATTATTATATCGATATATCATATTGTTTCTTTAGTAAGGTGCTCTAATTAAACTTTCCAATAGAACAACGATACTTATTTCTCTTACCGATCCCTCCAAATGACCAAGATCGTTGATGAATGTCATTTTCACGCCATTTTCACTTACTGTTGCACTAGAACATATTCGTTATATCATATTAATTTACTATTTGACCACTGGTCAGCCAGGCAACCTGTGTCCGGCCCTTAATGACATGTACATTTTGCACTAATCGCTATTATCTTGTAGGATGGCCGTATTAACTATTCATTAAGCATTCCCGATAGTATTCAGGGATTTCATTATTAACGAATATATTTCACATGACGTTAAAAGGATGCAGTGATTAGGTCAATCTCATATTTCATTTCATTAAAGAGAAGGTTTTTTGAGAAAGTCAACCAAATATGAATTATAGACGCCGTTTTGTTAGCGATTCGTTTTAAACGTTAAATACGAACATGTCAATCTAAATATATTTAGATCAACAGGTTTTAATAGTAAGTAATACCGTTGACTGTACTAACAAATATGGAACTGTCGATCTCAATTTATTTAGATTGCGAACTGGTTCCGTTTTTTGGCTTCTGTTTGGGTCATTTTCTTGTTTACTCAAGCATAGGTGTCATAAGGACACAACTACCGTTGTGTAATGGCACAGTTGACGTTTTTAGGGCACAATCGTTGTTTTGCTAGGCCACAGTTGCCGTTTTAAGGGCACTGTTGTCGTTTTGTTAGGGCAGAATTGTGTTTGTTAGGCGTAGTTTCCGTTTTTAGGG
The DNA here is from genome assembly GCA_916613615.1 of Steromphala cineraria. NCBI lineage: Eukaryota > Metazoa > Mollusca > Gastropoda > Trochida > Trochidae > Steromphala > Steromphala cineraria. The sequence goes on along the minus strand of OU744732.1, from coordinate 55,541,395 downwards.
CACAACTGCTGTTTTGCTAGGGAACTGTTGTCGTATTTTTAGGGCACAATAATTGTTTTGCTAGGGCACAGTTGCCGTTTTTATGGGCATTGTTGTCGTTTTGTTCAGGCAGAATTGCTGTTTGTTAGGTGTAATTGTCGTTTTTAGGGTACAATTGTTGTTTTGCTAGGCACAGTTACGGTTTTAGGGCACAGTTGTTGATTTGTTGTCAGGGCACAGTTGTCGTGTTGTTAGGGCACATAGTTTATATAACTAGTCACTAAGTTGGCTTTTGTGATTACATGTGACTGTTTTAGGAATTTCATTTCAGCTTTTCTATCATATAATTGGCATTTGGAAATGAATACTTTATGTAGACATTTTGAATCGATATCATGAAAATTATGCAATTTACGTTGATATCAAAGCAAAACTTTATTAAGTAAAAATCACGGAAAATGGAAGTCTTTATCATTGACGACCATCAATGAATGCTTTTTATTTGATGCTCATAAACGATATTTCTTACCAATTACTATAGTAATTGATTTATTTGTGCAGTGATGTATGTATTGATTATGTCAAGCTAATATTGTCTTCATATTACAATACAACATAAAATACAGCCTATCAATGGTCAGGTGATTGGGTGTCTTTGTCAGCCTCACTTTCATAAAATCGAGATTATTTGATTATTTCCTGCTCCCATTTGCCGTGGTGTTCAATAAAGTTATCCATGTCTTTGCATTAACACGACATTCTAAGTTAACAGCCCAATTTAAGCGAAAATGGTGTGCAAAAAAATACCCCGAGGACAACCCTCGTCATATATAAATACATATATCTATTGAAAAGATAAGTCAGAAGTTGAATGAATCCACTTTACTGGCTAGTACTTTCAGGTTAATTTAGGAGCATGTGAAGGAGCATATGAATATATACATTTAGGAGCATATGAATATATACATTTAGGCGCATATGAATATATTATACATATATATATATATACATATATTTAAGTACACAGGTTTTCTACATGCAACTCGGAGTTTCACGCACACCGTGGTGGCGATCTTCAGGCATAATGAGTACAACCCAACATTGTCAGCTTATTTCATTTTGGCCCGGCTTGGCTTTTTCCCATGCCTGCAGCTTGAGAGGAGTTCAGTTCTTTTGTATAGGTTGTCACGACTGGAGCTGAGGATTTCAAGTTTCTCTTCTAAACACAGGTATATATATATATATGTATATATCTGCAAATAATGATTAACATTCAAGTTGGAAGAAAAGTTGACAAAAAAGTGAAAATATTCAGTTGTTTGCACCAGATCCATGCTTTTTTTATTGTTATACTTTTATGTGTAATAAAGTGGTTAATGGTAATAATAAGGAACAAGGTACCGGTCAGTGCGTGTGTATCATGTCAGACTGAATATAAACCTTCATATAATCTCATACCATCGGAGTAGAGACATATCAAATAAACAAAAGTCGAAGAGAACCTATTCATTGAAAACATTTAATGATAAAAATGTTAAAATCAAAGTGAAAGTGTTTACAAAAGTCAATATTTGTTTGTATGTTTTATAATGCATCCCAGCATAAAGTAAAAGTAAATGTCTTTTTTGCATTACGGATGTATTTGAAATTTGAGCGAGTTTATTTAAATTTTGTGCCTGCTGCATACATTAAATTATACGCTGGAGTCATTGGCGGGCGCCATTGACCGGTTTTCGATCACAAAGCACGACCTGTTTATAACCCCTCTACGAAACAGTATTAGAATAACGATTTTGAGGCACAGCAAGTACATTAAAGTTCTGAAGTTTGACATATATGATTCCAATTACAAACATGTACTCAAAGTCACTTTAATTTGATCTCTATATAAAACGGCATAATAAAGTTCACATATTTTTAGAAAGCCATCTTAGTACTAGATGCGTTCTTGCCCCACAGTCACGAACTGGAACTAACAAACAATGGGTGAAACTGCCTTGAAATTCAATGTAGCATTGACAACAAACCTTACTGCATGTAGAATAGTTTTTTACTGAAGACAAAGTTGCCAAGATTGGCTAGCTTGTTGTAATATGCAAGGCTATATTGCATTTGCAAAATTTAACTCGACAGAAATGATATTTTTCAACCAAATAGAGTGTAAATATTAAAAAAACATCAGTTAATCGTTTGTCATACATGTATATTGTTTGCACCAAGTAAGATAAACAAGTCAATTAACATCATTTTCATACTTAAGCTTGCATCAGATAAAAATATGTGGTTTGAAAATGTGCAAAATCATTACACTGTACGGTTTGGCCTCGTATTTTTCGCGGATGCTGCCTAAACTTACAAGAAATAATTAGGAAACGTCATAGGAAATATATAGCTTTGTTATTTCAAGTTCGTTCCAAAACACGAAATATGCAAAAAACAAATACGCAATTATTTCTATTTCCGTGACGGCTTCAGCAGCCTTAGTATTTGAAATGGATACTGTAGATAAGATGCTTTGATGTGTCGATCAGAAAATTACAGAGCACTTTTCAAGTGGATAAGATTAAAATCGTATTTCGTATTAAAGGGGCAGTAGCACGTTTTTTGAAAATATTCAATTGTTCACTTATAATTGTATTATGTTGATAGTGTGAAAAATCTCATTAAACAAACTAATATTCCATAGTCAGATAATAAAATTATAAAGATTCACATAAAGTCAATATTAATTGCTAACCATTTTTGTGTGAACACCTTTAATACATTTTGTAAACAATTGGTATTGCATGGCTGAACTTTACATTAGCTTATATATTAATTTATATCTGCTTAATTCAGTTTAAACACACTGTCTTTTAATTAGAACCATTTATTTTCATTTTCCTGACAACACCTTATATTCCCCCTAAAAACGTGCTACTGCCCCTTTAAGTCTTATAAAGTTTGATTTAACATATAGTAGTACATCTCCTAAGTTAAATATATATATAGGCCTAGTATGTTTATATAGAGTTAGTTATATTGAGTTGACAAATATAATTTTATAATAAAAATTGTTATGTCCTTGTTTGAAACGTCCTCTATCGAATTTGGATTTAAAGTCTTTTATCACATATGTTTAGATAAACGTCAGACAGAGTAAAAAATATGTTTTTGTCTTGGTCAGATGAACATATAATTCAGTCCGAACCATTAATCGTACATCGATCGGTTTGTTCCATATCAGATAATTGTTTCATAAGGATACGGTCATTTGATTTTCTGTGGTCACAGCCTTCCATAATGCAACCAGGTCCTGGAGAATAGAAAATTGTACTGATATTGTCAATGCCTTGTCACTGGTCGAGTCGAAGAAAAAGGGGACCGGACACGAAACCTGGGCAGTCTTTGTGAATGAACACAAGATTATAAAACAAATCCAAAAGTACAAATAAAGATAATTGGGAAACTTTGAACGACAAGGAATCAAACAATTTGCCTAGAGGATCCTGTCTTATAAATCATGCATTTTAATTGTATCTAGTCACGCGGGTAGAATTGTTGGATTAAATGTATATACACACCTAGGGATGATATGGTCCCATTCCCTTAACATTGGTTCATTCTCATATCAACCTCTTATGACGTCATCATCGGTTGTTCATCCATATCGCCCTAGGGCATTATTTGATATCAGACCTTGCCAATGACCTTGGGAGTTATGAGATATCCAACCTTTCGTGACGTCATACATTTAGCTAAATCATATCCTCGTCCGGATACTGAAAATCTCGGCTTCGCCTCGACTTTCAGTATCCTCCCTCGGTTAAAACACGTCGGTGTTTTTTAAATATTACTCTCGTCTTCGCCTCTAGTAATATTTAAAAAAACACCTCCGTATAAATGTTATGGGGTCGAAAGATGGCATAAAGGTTAGATATCTCATAACTCCCTAGGTCAATATGATCAGTATCGACTGTGGGTGACGATTTTATCAATGGTTTCGTATGAAGTACATGACAAGCTTTCAATTTTTTTATTCTTTCATGAAAACGGTACATTGTCAACTCCTATATTAGTTCCTGAAACCTTCAACAGTTGGGTTTTCTGTCAGAGGCGTGATTTCGGTTTGTGTGCAGGTACGGGGTGATCTTCGTAATTCGGTAGATGCTGTCCTGTAAATCCCTGATGTTTTTAATCCACTTGTTACCTGTAAGAAAAATATAATTCCACTTAATTTACATCATTATATTAAAATGTTAAAAAGTTTATACTCAACGCTCAAATGTTTCTTTTGCATTAATGCCAATATATCTTTAATCGTGAACACTTATTTAGGAACACAGTAGCAATTCCGTCAATCTCAGCACACCAATTTCGAAACAGAAATGTTGATTTCAACAATGAGTACAAACAATAGCTCATGCCAATCATGTTTTAAGACTTTGACAGGTGAACTAATGGTTCATGTAATGCTAGTATTAAAAACTTGCACTCATTGAAAGAAATATGCAGTTGGACTAACATATCCCTTACCTTCATTCAACATGGATAATCCGTGTACACAAGCTGCAGATGTGTTTCTGTCTGGAAAAGACGTGTCGCTGATCCATTAACATTCAAAGAATGCCCAACTGCATCGTAACACAAAAAGGACAATATAATCCAGTGAATAATAAAATATGCGTTGATTATGGATAGTCCGGCACATTCCACTGTTCACACACTGGCGCTCCAACAGCAAATATCCGAAAATTGTTTCTTTATTGGACGTATGTAGTTACTGTAGCGTTTGCTTGAGCTGGGCTCTCCAAAAATATTATCCATTAAGTTTTCTTCGCTGTAAGAGTACTCCGACAAGCACGTGTTGGCCATCTTGAAACTATCCTTGCTGTCTCGTCGCTTTGTCAAGTCAAATGATAAGAGCACGTGCATTTACACGCAGGCGCATACGTCACCGCGACATTGCTTGCTGATTGGACAATGCGATCTTCACGACAACAGACGAGCTCGTAAATCTCGTGCAAAGTATTGCACACGGATAAGTTGTTCTTGCTGCCACGCTATGCTCGTGGGGTGTACTCTGTCTTGCATTCATAATGTATTGGACGAAATGTGATAAATGGGCAATTATTCCTTTAATTTTGACATTACTGCGTTCCAACAACGATTAAAACATTAATTTAACTATGTTTTCCTCGGCGTGTATGGCAAATAGTAACCTATGCCTCGGTTGATACGGGAAATATAACCCCTCGGTTCCCTCGGGGTGATATTACCCGTATCAACCTCGGCATAGGTTACTATTTACTACATAATGAAGCGTGTACATGTTCTCCTTGATTCTCTCTCCACAGAGGAAGATCAGGTCATGTTGATTTAGCCACTGTTATATTACGTCGAGTTGGTGCGATAGAATGGGAGATGCCTGATTGGAGGCAATCAAAGTTAGTTGAGCAATCAGCGACGCTGTTTCTTTATCGTCATGTTGGCTACTAAATGATGGCAAAGGCATTGTGATATGAACCATCCTTTCCATGCGAGAAGCGTTGTCATTTGATAAAGAAATTCCAATGTATTGTGATTCAATTTTTTTCCGCCAGGGGAAACTGCCGGAGCCCACGGATATCGGCGTAATATAACAGAGGCTGTATAACAATTTCATGACTTGATCTGCCTCTGTGGGGAGAGAATGGTTCTCCTATGCAGTCAACGTTTTGTTTTGTTACGGCTTGGTACACAGTGGAGTGTTAAACTAGGAGTCAATGGCAAAAACCAAGGTTCAGATCGGAGGCGGGATAGCGCAGTGGTTAGCGCGTTCGGCTTCGGATCATGAATTCGAATCCCGCCAGGGGCTCTGCAACTTTGTCTGCAGAAGAGATTTGTTCTACACGCAGTCAGGTTTGGGTGCAATGCTCCACTGAATTTAAGTGCAGTACCACCCATGGTTCGATAGTTCCAGCCGATGCTCGCAGGTCTCATCGCAATACAAAGCCACAATGGTCTTACGGGATTTCTCCCTGCAATAATACTAGCATCCACGAAATAAGTGAAATACTCTTGAAAGCGGCGCTAAACCCCACATCACCTCACCTCACGTCAGCCAAGGTTGAGATCCTGAAATGTTCCTATAGTGGAACCGGCTTACATGGTTCTTATCTGTGCTTCAACATCTCCTTTGAAGCTTACAATACTAATAGTAACTTTTTGAATAATTTGTATGAAATGAGGTTATCTATCTGAATCATAATTATGAGAGACATCAGAATGAAGGTTAATGATGCATATGTATGTATAAAAATCATAAAAATTGAGCCCCGGAGGAGTTGACTTTTTCAGGAATTTTAGTACGAAAGCAATATCCTTGGATCACAGGGCACTTATTTCTCAACGAATAGAATAAATATATATTCCATGGTCAGCTTTCTAAACAAATGTAGGTGCTTGTTATTATTATGAAATGTATCTATTCCGAGGTGAACTCATTTGACATCATACAAATTGGAATATAATATGACTTTAATCAAGGACGCATAGCATAGGAAGATAAACATATCTACATTAATTGCTAAAAATCCCTAACCTTGCGGTTCTTCTTTAGATGTGATTTATCATTGTCATGGAAAGTGCTTATATAAGCGTACTAAAGCCTATTATCGGTTTATCATTTATTCATAGGCGTTTGAATGGAATTACTCTTCGCATATCAAGGTAAGGTGAAATGGGGTTTAATGACACATTAAGAGAAGATAAATCGAATGCGCTAGAATGTTTGCAGACAGTGGGTTCATGACATCATTTGAGACTAAAATGTCAGTTAAGCATGTCATGGACGATTTTGTTGCGATTACTGATGCCCATTCTCTCTCCACAGTGGCAGATCAAGCCATGTTAATTTAGCCTCTCTTATATTACGCCGAGTTTGTGGGTTAGAATGGGAGATGCCTGATTGGAGGCAATCAAAGTTAGTTGTGCAATCAGCGACGCTGTTCTTAAATCATCGTTTTGGCTACTGAATCAAGTCAAAAGCATTGTGATATGAACCACCCTTTCCATAAGAGAAGCGTTGTCATTTGATAAAGAAATTCAAATGTATTGTGATGCATTTTTTCCCACTAGGGGAAACTACCGGAACCCACGAATATCGGTGTAATAGAACAGTGGCTAAATCAACATGACTTGATCTGCCTCTGTGGGGAGAGAATGGCTGATGACATACCATGTTAAGATTAATGTTGTATTTTTTAAGAAGTGTTCCGTGAAGATTAGAATACAACACTGTGCAAAACTAACTACACCGTATGGTATAAAGGTGTATATTTTCGGTGTCCGAAGGCTAACAAAAATGTATAACATATGTTAACGGAAAACTAATTTTCAAAACATTTCCGTTGTCTCCGAAGGTTTAAGGTTTCTGATGCCCTGGAGATCTAACTCAAGATGGAAAACCTCTTGGGTTAAAATAAAGTTAAGAACATCAATTACAATTACTAACGCAATAATATTCTTAATCGTAATAATGTAACTACTGCCAGTTGTAGGAGACAAAATGTTTCTCTCATTATTCTAAGTGGATTTTAACACACAGATTATCCGTCACGCCGGATATGATTCCACTGCCCTAGGAAGGGTCGATTAAGAATGTAGACCCTTGTATCAGCGAAACGAATATGACACGTGTATTGAGAAGGAGTTCTTCCAATGTCATTTATCAGAGTATGATGCTAAGGTTTCATCTGTTCAAATACACATTTATTGAATCTCTATGCTATGGTCTAAAATATATATTCATACATTACAGCTTTATTGAATCCAATAACCATTGCACCTATACGCCGGGTTCATAATATGTAATCGCATCAGAGAATCAATACTGTTTTGGTACCAAGAGGTCATGAAAGGGCTAAGCATTACCGAATGAATTTGGAACCCACAATTTTGTTATTAATACCCTAATTTGCTAAAATTTTGATATAGGCTACTAGTACTTGGAACTTGGTACCAGGCTATCGTATCCCTGACTTGCTACCATTTGGTGCCAGAAATTTGGTACTAGGCTATAGTATCGTGACTTGCTACCATTTGGTGCCCAAAATTTGGTACTAGGCTATAGTATCGTGACTTGCTACCATTTGGTGCCCAAATTTGGTACTAGGCTATAGTATCATGGCTTGCTGCCATTTGGTACCCACAATTTAGTACTATGGTATAGTATCGTGACTTGCTACCATTTGGTGCCGAACATTTGGTACTAGGCTATAGTCTCGTGGCTTGCTACCATTTGGTGCCCAAAATTTGGTACTAGGCTATAGTATCATGGCTTGCTGCCATTTGGTACCCACAATTTAGTACTATGGTATAGTATCGTGACTTGCTACCATTTGGTGCCAAAAAGTTTGTACTAGGCTATTGTATCGTGACTTGCTACTATTTTGTGACCAACATTTGGTACTAGGCTATAATATCGTGACTTGCTACCATTTTGTGCCGAACATTTGGTACTAGACTATAGTATCGTGACTTGCTACCATTTTGTGCCGAACATTTGGTACTAGACTATAGTATCGTGACTTGCTACCATTTTGTGCCGAACATTTGGTACTAGGCTATAGTATCGTAACTGGCTACCATTTGGTGCCCGAAATTTGGTACCAGGCTATGGTATCGTGACTTGACACCATCTGGTACCCAAAATTTGGTACCAGGCTATAGTATCGTGACTTGTTACCATTTTGTGCCCAACATTTGGTACTAGGCTATAGTATCGTGGCTTGATACCATCTGGTACCCACAATTTGGTACCAGGCTATAGTATCGTGACTTGCTACAATTTTGTACCAAAACTTTGGCCGAAGCTACAGTATCCTGTCTTGCTCAATGTGGGTCTAGGCTATAGCATTTACATATAGCACTTATATATAGCAATTATATATAGCAATTATATATAGCAATTATATATAGCAATTATATATAGCAATTAGTCAAAAGCTTTTTTGCATCTCTCGATTTATGCTATAATAATTGATAGATCACTGCATAAGAAAAGCATATCCAATACATTACATTTTTATTGAATCACTTTAGTTATTATGAGACGATAAATGGGCACTTTATTCAAATAATGAATCTCTCTATTCATTGCACCTGTACACGGAGTTCAGTATATGTAATCGCATCAGAAAATCAATACTGTTTTGGTACTTAGGGTTCATGAAAGAACTTAACATTACCGAATCAATATATATCAACACAATGTTTTTCTGTTGGCGTTTATTAATTGTTTGTGCTGGTATATTTTAAACGTTGCTTGAAGTAATTGATTATGTTGGAGAATCTTCGAACCTGAAGCCTTGTTGTGCCCACCTGGATAATATATTACCTGTAATGATTAGGCTTACAAGTGTATATATTCTGTTTACCTTTCTCAAGGAATTGAAAGTTGCAAATGCCAAATATTGAAACTTAGTACAGGTATTGTTAGCACAAAACAATCACCCATAGTCAGAGAACAAACTATGAAGATTCACATAAAGTCCACTGGCGGCCATTTTTGTGTGAACGCCTCTAATTTTGTAGAAAAGGAGACTCGCATAACTGAACTTTACATTATATATTTGATTTATTACTGCTTCATTTTGTTTAAATACAATTTCTTTCGAATACAACTAATTATTTTCATTTTCCGGACATCACCTTCCATCCCCTAAACACGTGCTACTGCCCCTTTAATACGACTCAATATTACATGTGAGCACTGTACAAAGAAAATGGTTTCACTAAGTTTAATTTCTTGTACCCAATCCTTTCTTTTCAATAAATATGTTTAAATGAAATATCCTGGTTTATTGAATTGTTTATTTATAAAAGCACGTTTAGACGAATAAATGGCTTATTTACGCTAGAGAGTATTTGACAGGTAGTATAGTCGTTTTTCATCATGAAACCATTTCTCACAGCCTTGTTTCTAAGTTAAAAAATCAAATATTGTTTATAATGAGGCGTCGTTCAGAACTCATTTTATCAAGCCAACTTACTTACCAAGCTTTCAATGTTGACGGGGCATTATGTGAATGCGTGGAAATGATAAGACAAATCGACTGATTTTGATCGCATCGTCGGCTTTGACTATGTGATCAATCAATAATATACGTCTAAAAATAGTTGATATATGTCTCCTAGAAAAAAACTAAGTCGGGAAATGGCTTGTGTAAAATACTTTTATCAATGCTTGGAACTACTATAATGTACTGTATATAATGTATTTCTTCGCTACTTTTAAACATGATCCACACCCTTCCGTTTCCGTATAAAGCATAAAATCTAATGGAGTCTGACAGTTTGTTGAATTATAAGATCTTAAACCTAGCAGGAAAAGTAATTCGGTCAAGATTTCACATTGTGCTGAATTCATTAGAGAACATCATGTTTTAAATCTGATTTAAAACATGATCAACATGTCAAACAGTGTGATCATTCTTTTATGATGTCATATCATCCCTACTCCTGTCGTCGACATGTTTTTGAAACAATATTCCAACATTTACAAGCATCCTGCTACATCAGCGTATATGTCTCCGCTAATGCTACAACCTATCCCCTGATATCCTCCTATGGTCTTCTGTCGTATCGCTATATATAGCAAGCCAATCAAATGATGCCCTTTCAACGATAGCGGCAAACTAGTTTCTTGGCTTCGTTCCGCGTGCTCACCGCGTGATTCAAATTAACCAATAGGAGTGCTATAAGATAATAAATCTGATTCTCATTACAGTCTCCCGCTAAACTCCGAATCGCGCGCTCTTAGATTTCCACGTGCGACATCACTAGACAACAGTGTAAGGAGTTTGAAATAGTTCGACTGGAAACAGACAGGCTATAAATAGCACTGAGCAACCACCCGTCAGCAACACGACAGAAGACCATAGGAGGGTATCAGGGGATAGGTTGTAGCATTAGCGGAGACATATACGCTGATGTAGCAGGATGATTTACAAGTTACAAGTTAAGAGCCCAATAACCAGTTTCTACGGCAATATAGGGGTCTCGCTAAATTGATTCAATTTAAAGACAATATGTCCAAATAAAAACAAAGAGTTGTAAAACAAAAGTACCGTTACTGTTTTAGCTACGCGAGTCCCTGTCCTTAACTCCAAAGATTAGGGGGTGGGATAGCGCAGTGGTAAGCGTATTCGACTTCGGATCCAGAGGTCTGTGGTTCGAATCCCGCCAGGGAACTATCATCTCTATCTACAGTAGAGAACTGTTCTACAGGCAGTAAGGTTTGGATGCAATTCAACACGTCTACGGAAAATGAAGATGAGATTGTGGATGCTTTACCCTTATTTCATGCACTCATATCAAATTATTAAATTTGAAACACACACAAAAATGAATGCTAAAGTGTTTTAAAACAACGTGAATTGTTACTTATACTTTCAATATCATCATAGACATTGGAATCGGGATGACAGTTTAGCGGCAATGGTAATTGTTAGAATTGAGGTGGTTGGCATGATGGCAATGCTACTGATGAAGATCATTGTTACTGTAATGTGGTGAATTTGAGGTTGTTGTGATCTTTCAGGTTTGAAAGTAATGATGATGTGATGGTACTGGTTTTTGAAGTGATGATGAAGTGATGGTACTGTTTTTGGAAGTGATGGTAATGTGATGGTACTGGTTTTTGAAGTGATGGTGATGTGATGGTACTGGTTTTGCAAGTGATGATGATGTGATGGTACTGGTTTTGGAAGTGATGGTAATGTGATGGTACTGGTTTTGGAAGTGATGATAATGTGATTGTACTGGTTATGGAAGTGATGATGATGTGAGGGTACTGGTTTTTGAAGTGATGATGAAGTGATTGTACTGGTTTTGTGAGTGATGATGATGTGGTGGTACTGGTTTTGGAAGTGATGGTGATGTGATGGTACTGGTTTTTGAAGTGATGATGATGTGATGGTACTGGTTTTGGAAGTGATGGTAATGTGATGGTACTGGTTTTGGATGTGATGATGATGTGATTGTACTAGTTTTGTAAGTGATGGTAGTGTGATGGTACAGGTTTTGGAAGTGATGATGATGTGATGGTACTTGTTTTGGAAGTGATGATGAAGTGATGTTACTGGTTTTGGAAGTGATGATGATGTGATGGTACTGGTTTTGTAAGTGATGATGATGTGATGGTACTGGTTTTGTAAGTGATGATGATGTGATGGTACTGGTTTTTGAAGTGATGATGAAGTGGTTGTACTGGTTTTGTAAGTGATGATGAAGTGATGGTACTGGTTTTGTAAGTGATGATGATGTGATGGTATTGTTTTGGAAGTGATGATGAAGTGGTTGTACTGGTTTTGTAAGTGATGATGAAGTGATGGTACTGGTTTTGGAAGTGATGGTAATGTGATGGTACTGGTTTTGGATGTGATGATGATGTGATTGTACTAGTTTTGTAAGTGATGGTAGTGTGATGGTACTGGTTTTGGAAGTGATGATGATGTGATGGTACTGGTTTTGGAAGTGATGATGAAGTGATGTTACTGGTTTTGGAAGTGATGATGAAGTGGTTGTACTGGTTTTGTAAGTGATGATGAAGTGATGGTACTGGTTTTGTAAGTGATGATGATGTGATGGTATTGTTTTGGAAGTGATGATGAAGTGGTTGTACTGGTTTTGTAAGTGATTTTGAAGTGATGGTACTGGTTTTGGAAGTGATGATGATGTGATGGTACTGGTTTGGGAAGTGATGGTAATGTGATGGTACTGGTTTTGGAAGTGATGATAATGTGATTGTACTGGTTATGGAAGTGATGATGATGTGATGGTACTGGTTTTTGAAGTGATGATGAAGTGGTTGTACTGGTTTTGTAAGTGATGATGAAGTGATGGTACTGGTTTTGTAAGTGATGATGATGTGATGGTATTGTTTTGGAAGTGATGATGAAGTGGTTGTACTGGTTTTGTAAGTGATGATGAAGTGATGGTACTGGTTTTGGAAGTGATGATGATGTGATGGTACTGGTTTGGGAAGTGATGGTAATGTGATGGTACTGATTTTGGAAGTGATGATAATGTGATTGTACTGGTTATGGAAGTGATGATGATGTGAGGGTACTGGTTTTTGAATAGATGATGACGTGATTGTACTGGTTTTGTAAGTGATGATGATGTGGTGGTACTGGTTTTGGAAGTGATGGTGATGTGATGGTACTGGTTTTTGAAGTGATGATGATGTGATGGTACTGGTTTTGGAAGTGATTGTGAAGTGATGGTACTGGAAGCAAGAAAGATTCGCAGCATTTAATGTAACCTAGTTTTTGTATCAAACTTTAAAAATTGTTTGTAAACAACGTGATACATTATTTTTACAAATCACATGATTTATTCTAAAATATTGACTTTTTTTTCAAAAACTTTTGCCGAAAGTTATTTTGATACATAATGTATTCCAGAATTATGAAAATCTGAAATTATTATTATTGTCCCCCGTGACTCTCTTAGGTAATGTCAGAATATCCTCCTATCTGCCACAAACACTGTGTATTTACATTGCTTATACAGTGAGATCTAAACATATTGATCCAAAAGTGTTCTTTGTTAAATATTCTGTTCCGAAATTGCTGTTTTCCAAATTTCAAAAACTGATGAATTTCCATACAAAATTAAGCAGTGTTGCAAACTTTTGTAAAGGAGTTGTAGAGGGGTGATAAAACTCACATCACTCACTCACTCACTTCAATCACGGAAGTCAATTATTCATTTCAAAGAGGCCTTGGACCCGGTGTTGTTCAAGGATTCTGGCTATTATTCAAGGCTTTACGGTAATTGTGTAATCAATCCTTTTGTTTAACAGACGCCACGATGAGAAGCTGTGAGGCGATCCACAATGCTAGCCGCACCATCAGCAAGCAGTACGGGATCGAATCCTCCCTGGAGATGTGGCAGGCCCTGGCTGCTATTCTGGGTACCGGGGTGTTTGCAGCTCTCATGGCGACGCTCTTCGGAATCATCAGGAAACGAATATACAAGGATTCTGTGAGTGTTTAATCGGTCTGGTTATATACTGAGCAATACCACTCATTTATTTTAATATAATTCTGAATTTTTTATTCTAAATTTTTGGGGGGAATTTAAAAAAATAATATTATTTTTATGTTTATGGCCTTTTCTATTACCATTGCAGCCTTCATTTTTCACTTATCTCGTGGAAATCGTGAAAGGATAAACTAAGTGGATACCTGTTAGAAATGTTTCCTTAATTTCTTATAAACCCATCCTGAGCTTTTGAAGACGTCGTCATGCCGTTATTCATGATCGAAGTTGGTAAACGCCCTTCTTGTCCAATTTCATATAGTTTTAATAAATGTCTTAGACTTATTTTCTGTTATTTAAATACGGTCTTTTCCTTTCTTAAACACACCTGCATGTTGATTTTGAGATGTTTATTTTCCCTGATGTTTGTCAGCATATTGTTAAAAATATAGTTTAACAAACCGGAGATTTTAAAAATTAAAATATCCAATGGTCCATTACTATTTTGCTCAGTGAAGTTGTCAGGAGTTTTTCGAACCGTGTTGAGAGGAAACACTCCACTATACCAAGCTCGTATCTGGAATAACTTAAGTCTTGAAACAACTATTACTTGGAACACGCTCCATGTTCACAAAAATGTTTTTTCCAATATTCACGTAGTCAAAACCTCATACTCTGATATTTTATGTTGTTATATCTAGTGTTTATTATGAACATGGCATTTGACGTGACAAAATCTCCCATACGTTATCAGTTGATAATTCTTTTTGTTTTTAGAAATCTATTATCTAGAAAATAAAACCATGGTTTGCTTTTAGAAATCAATTAAGTAAATTGAGAATATAAACTCGTGGATAGTTTGAAATAAATCAATTCCCGTGACCATATGTGCCTTTACGGCTTAGTAGAGATAATCGCTTGTTAACCAATGTAAGCTCAGTCATCTTGTCAATTAGTTTCATTGTATATAACGAAGTTTATTTCAACTGTAACTGTATTTGCTTCTCAGTCTGATAATTCCCAATCTTGAATCGTGATCCTCGGCTCCTCTACGCTACGCCTCGGAGGCCCACGATTCAAACAGGAGGTATATTGAGCGATACACCTCGGGAAGTGTGGGTATATCTATTACTTGCCTGGAGTGTATAGTAAACCAGTAAGTCAGTATGCAAGCCGTTAATGAGATTTCAACAAGAAATTAGTACTATCAGTCACATCTCGAGTAAATGTATAACCTTGTTGATAAGCCCAGACAAGAATATAAGCTAATAGATCGATAATCAATATCAAGTATCTTAACGTTATTTAGCACGAATAACACATCTCAGCACGAATAACACAGTTCAGGCAATTAAAAAGTAGCGTCTTTTATCTATTATGAGAAGAACGAGACGTACATTTACATAAAGATGTTTACGTTTATTCATACAATCAATTATTCATTGCCGTCTCTATCCCTATTTATAAATTCCCTTAATATAAACATAATTACAGACATATTCCAAGAAAACGAATATTGATTTAATAGTCCATTCAAACAGTGTTCACATACAACATTTGCTTTATAAAGATCATAAACAAAAATTCGTATAAGTAATATACAATGTACTTATAATAAAGGCTTTCTTCGAATAAAGGTTTACATTCCGTCTATTCAAACAGTAGACTCATATAACATTTGCTTAACAAAGGTAACAAACAGCAACTTGCCATTCATTTGTTATAGTTTTTTTTTTTTAGAGATCTCTTTGTTTAAAATGTATAATAAGGCAAGTTCTGCCGATGTGAACGGTTAGATCCGTGTTACATAAATATCCGGATGTTTGTCAGATAATACCATTAATTTATTAATTGTGTTCATGATTGGATAGCAGTTTTTATAAGGATGTATACGTTAGAGAACATACAGACATTTAAATCTTTCATCACAGAAAACGGTAACAATAACTATGTAACTTGGTTTCTGGTTTTGAGGGATAAAGTGATAGGATTGAGAGTAAAATGACTAAAACCAAGAGACTTTAGAGATGAAAATTTCAAATATATATGTTACAGTCAATATGTCAAATCAGTCATTTTGCAAAATGCCTGAACGATTTAGTCATTTGATCAAATGACTGTGACCACCAGGCATTTTACAACATGACTAAGTTTTTAAGTCATTTGACTAAATGACTGAAAAATTACACCAGGCATTTCACTAAATGCCTATATATGAGAACAGAGAGTTATTGGTGAATTGACGTTTTATTTCAGATCATCTAAACAAACTAGTAAAGAACAAACAACACTCAAACATATTTACGTGGTTGTTACGTGGTTTGTACAAGCGCAAGTAAAGTAGATCGTTTGAGAACAAGCCTACTGACTTACAACACTTACGTGACACTCTATATATATTTTGACATAATGCCTAAACAGTAACAGTCGAATTGTCAAAAACACAGGGATCGATTTCAGTCATTTAGCTAAATGCCTTGGAAAATTAGTCATTTTATCAAATGACTGATCGTCGCAGTCATTTGATAAATGCCTGAAACATTTAGACATTTGACTAAATGACTGATTTGACATATTGACTGTAATATATATCCTCAAAATCACCGTTGATCATTGGACAAAAATGATCTCACAAAACGACATTGATCGTTACCAATTGCAAACAAATATTTGTATCAATACAGATTTTTTAAAGAAAACATACAAAATAAAAATGGTCAAAATCTGGCTCCAGGGCCTTAAATACGATGTTCGTAAAAGGTTCTCGGCTAAACGTCCCAGAAGAAAAGGCCGAAATTTCCCTGAGAAAAATGTCATCCGGAAAATTTGTTTTTTAAGGTTAAATACGAGGGTAAGTCAATAAGTTCGTAGAATTCGCTGTAAAGCAGTTGCCTACAGTTTTGATTTTGTTTTAATGTTTCGATACAATCGCCTTAAAGGGGCAGTAGCACGTTTTTAAATAATTGTCGTTGTCGCATTTAACTAGTTACAGGATTATGTCATTTACCCTCTTGAAAAGTTGATATGGTTTCGTTTGCCCCTGAGTTTAAAGGGTCAGTAGCGCGTTTTTTGATAATTTTGTATTTTAAAATGTTCACTGATAATTGTAAGTTCATTCTAAATGTATTATTTTGACAGTGTCAAAAATCTCAATACACACACCAATCATCCATAGTCAGAGGACAAAGTATGAAGATTCACATAAAATCCATTGGCGGCCATTTTGTGTGAACACCTTTAATTCATTATAGTGAAAGAAAAAGAAATCGCTTGGCAAAATGTTACGTAATAAATTTGAATTATTACTGCTCCATTTAGGTTAAATACAATGTGTTTCAATTGGAACCATTAAATTTCATTATCCTGACATCACCTTTTATTCCCCCTAAAAACGTGCTACTACCCCTTTAAACATCTCTACACTTTCACTATGTGTCCTTGGGACTGTTTATGTCGTTAAAGAAAATTACTCTCATTGGTCCATCAAACTACATGATCTTGTGCTAATTGTCATCTCCAAATCTTGTACCAGACAAATCCGATCTCATATTGCGTTAATAGAGTTGTCTCTATGGACACGATTCCCTTCGTTTTTAAAGAATTCCCAACAATGCATGCGTCAGAATCCGATGTGAGGAGCGTTGGTTTATATTCAATAGTAATTCATGACATTTTTATAATGTTCCAAGCAATCTGCGTCATTGTTTTCATTATCGATTGCAAGTTGAAAATGATAATTAATTAAATTAAACAATAGAAAACATAGATGTACATGCCCACGTATTTGGCTAATTCTAACATAATGGGTGTCAAAACTACAACCATTGCAATAAATATTCTAAATAAAATAATATGTGTCCACATAACAGAAATCAGCTTAATTTGATTCTAGATTGGTAAGGTAAAATCCTGTCTTTTTTAACATATATCTACAACTACGACTCTGGGGATTTAACATATTTGAACACACCACTCTATTTGACTCACCTCCAGCGCTTTGAGCAAACTATGTGTGGAAAATGCACTTAACAAGTGGAGTATTATAGTTATTATTGTATATTCTCTGCCTCCTTTATTTCCAGATGTATGGCTCCCATGATGAAAAATCGTTGAACAAATTTCTTGTTGCTTAATTAATTGTGAGGAGAACAGTATCAAGTTCAATTTATAGTTTATGCCAACCAAGAATTATTTTATTAATTAACAGATGTATTTTATCCATTGTATTTCAATACTAATTGTCTATGTAATTGGTTTTATATAATGTGTTTTACAATTTCTAGTGACTTATAACAGCCGGGTAGTTTCACTAATTGTTTATTGTGATTAATAGCAAAACTACATGACACTTGAATGGAATATTCTCTTGGTTATAGAGGTAGGACTATTAAACCAATGCAAACAGCATGCTTCCATTTGTTTTATTTTTTCATGAAGAAATGTATCATTCATTTTGTAAATACTTGGGAATAAACATATTTCCTACTTTCCCAATCCTCTTATCTACTTCAGTATGACCCGCACAAGATTAACCAAGGTAGGACTGTCACTTTAATGCTACAACAAAGCAAACCCCCCCCCGTATCATCCTCAGATTACTAAAATACGCTGACTATTACGAGTTTGGTCGTGACAAAACCTACTTCTGTATGACCCGCACAAGATTTACCAAGGTAGGACTGTCACTTTAATGCTACAACAAAGCAACACCCCCCCCCCCCCCCCCCCCGTATCATCCTCATATTACTAAAATACGCTGACTATTACGAGTTTGGTCGTGACAATACCTACTTCTGTATGACCCGCACAAGATTTACCAAGGTAGGACTGTCACTTTAATGCTACAACAAAGCAAACCCCCTTGACCCCCTATCATCCTCAGATTACAAAAATACGCTGACTATTACGAGTTTGGTCGTGAGAATAGGCCCATAATGACTGTCTGATATATACAATACCTGAGCATCTACACCTGTAATTACTGACCAATAATCTACCGGATATTGCCCTCAACACATGACCACAGATGGCCAATTTCGCGATTTTGGCCAGGAGAATTCGTGATAATTTGCAATCTGTTTCAATTACACGAACATTACCACAATTTTACTCTAAGTGGCGAGGAATCGTGTCACAAACAAGTTGTTTATACATCGTTTTCTCTCACATCATGCGTCAGTATGAATTCATTTGAAATATAAAACATTAAGCTAGAAACAGAGATTAAGAGAAATAAGTTTATTGCTATCCAAACAATTATTGGCCATAGGTAATACTTTTGAGGATTCTTGAGTATTCATTGTATTTTGCAAAATTTGTATACCATAATAATACAGTGGCTACGATTCTACTAACGATAAATTGTGTTACAAGTTAGTGATGTAGTGGTTGTGGCTTACCATATCATATGAAAGTTAATATTTCCGGAAAAAAAGAAGCAAACGACAGGGTTGCAGAGAGAGGGGTATGATGTCATCTACAAGGTCAAGGTCATGAATATGAATGATGAATTTGAGGATTCATATCGTGCCTTGATGTACCTAGGCCTTGTACTGTGTCGTGTACCTGGGCAAGGCACTTAATCAATAATTCATCCACACTGCACTCAGTCTATGTATGGAATGTATTGACCTATATGGCTACGCAAAGCGCTATTTAGCGGCATCGAAGGTACTATTCCTTCAGTGAAATGATACAATCAATCTTAATAAATTTAGAGCAACAGGATTTACATTAGGTCATGCTCGACCTGATTTAAAACCTGTTGATCTAAATTTATTTACATTGTGATACAATCTGTGCGCTTTGAGGTTGCCAGTTATATTACAACATTATGAATCAAAATAAACTTGTTGATTTTAATTTATCTTGATTGGACCATTTTTAATTAAAGAATTATTAAAAGGTGTTAATGCGAAATGCATATATGTGTATGCACATTGTGAAATAAATATGTTTAAAACATAAAATTTATATAAAAATGTGTTGCAATTATTTAAAATATATTGAATATCATCTAAACATTCTTATTTGGCGCTATATTATGGCATAGTATCCCTGACACACAGTTTAATTAGTGTGAAGGTCAATTTGCAGACCACTATTGATTTACTTTGTATTGTCTCATCAATATTTCTAATTAATTAATCTTATGGCAAATTTCAATAATGCTCAATAAGTCATCCATTTGTGCCTGAGGTTATATTGGAAATAAACTTTAGCTTACGCATGTAATCTAAGATAGGGATTGGTCTAGGATGGTGATTTTCAGAGGTTTTTTTTCAAGTGTTGGTTTGGTTATTGCTACGCCAACATAATATTAGGAATCTATATATAATTAACGAGGTATGTGACAGGCCCCTGGGTCAATCAAAATCCAAAAATCGATTTATTTTTTAAATGGACAACCCCTTCTATTCATCGCTTCGAAGTTACATAGTAGGCGTTGAATTGAAGTCGTCGTAAAAAAATTATTTTATTTTATTTCATTTTTTCGCAGCGGGAACAATTTGGGATTTTTAATGACCTAGGGGCCTGTGGTATTGGCCTGCAATAGGCTTCATTGTTCAAAAGTATCTTAAAAACATTATATCGCTTGAAATTTTTTGCAAATCTTAAAGAGAATATCAAATTTTTCTTAATGGTATAAAGTAACTAATACATATATGTTTTAGTAACTATAGATCAAAATTATTTTTCAGAAGTGTGTGATAATTGGAAGAAAAATATCTCTTTCCATCCGTCGTGGTATTTGTTTAAATAGTTTCAGACATTTTGGTGTTTATTTACAAAAATGGTCTAATCCCTACCATATGTTTGACTAAACTTAATATGTCGTCTTCATAGAAAGTAAGTACTTTAAGCCGTAGGGATAATATTTATCATTATCCAAACCTTTCCAGGCTTATAACATGATAACTAAGGCGTCTCTCTGCCCCTTTTAAATAGACTTAACTCTTATCAAAGTGATGGTAAGAAAGAAGAATGGATTACAGACAAATGATAATGATGTTTTTATGTCCTTTGTAGGATTAGAACTTCTTGATATCAAATTTGATAAACACATGGTGACATCATTTCTTTTTTAAATGTGGACACTTTTTTTTCGTAATTTCGTGTTTGTCTTAACGATCAAGTAAATAAAAATGTGTCTTTGGGCCTCAGGCGCATGGGCAAATCCCGCGGGCGAACATCATGCCTTTTTGGTTAATTTCATTAAATTCCTTGAAAATAATGAGCCTCGGCCCCTGGTGGTCTCGGTGTTATAAGGTTTTAGGAATGCTGTATTACTATACATAATATCTACAGGTCATGTTTATCTACAACATACAAGCTTACTCTGATTAATGATATCAAAAGGGGGGGGGGGGTGATTTGGAGTTTAACGTAAGAGTATTTCAAGGCACGTAGATTCACGTAATTTGACCTTTAAACAAGGGTTTAAGAGCTCCTTTTTTGAAAATAATAGGTTGTAATGGATTTGGGAACAGTTCTTTTACTTCTAATGGGATTTTTCTATTTCGTGAAAAAGTAAAGTCACTGAACTATTCGATGAGAAACGATGAACCTGTTCGTAATTTTACACTTAAATATAAGTTTAGCAAAAATTGCAGAAATAGAGACGTATGAGCCTATTAATGGAAATTAATAACCAATGTGTATAAAATGAAATCTTTATTATAAATATATTATATATAGTTTCGCTGTAAATAAATCAATGTTGAAATACATCTGGCAAACAGAATAAACGGATGGAGTGCCTAAGAGAATAATATCATGTTTCTCATTTGTGTATCTGCATTAATATCATTTTGCAAATTGTGGAATCACTTTTCTTAATTGGTAAATTAATATCTCCCAATAACATGAAAACGAGCTCAATTCACGTTGATAACAATATATCCTAAGGCAACCAAACCCTACTTAATTAAGCACTAACCTTTTTAAAGGGGCAGTAGCACGTTTTTTGATAATTTCATATTTCAAATTTGTCGCTGATAATTGTAAGTGAATGCCAAATGTATTATATTGACAGTGTCAAAAATCTCATTACACAAGCCATTTATCCATAGTCAGAGGACAAAGCATGAAGATTCACATAAAATCCATTTTACTACATATTGATAATGGGGTTTGATTATAATTTTTTTAATCCTCTTTAGATATCAAATATATAAATTCGTGTTTTATTACAAGGTTTCAATTTGAACAAGTTAAAGAGTTAAAGGGCCTTTGTAAACAACTTGAGGTCATAACGTCCTTCCATTAGCGTGTTTCTTTTTCTCATTTTTTTCTCAATTAGCCTTCATAAGAAATTCTAACTCTTTTGCTATATATTGGTTGCAGCCAGAGTTAGCTGGTCTATTCTAGTAATAAATCTGTCAATAAGATCAGATTTACGTCCCAACAAAATGAGAAAGCAAACATCGAAGAGCACATATTATAGTTTTTAAATATCAGAAATTTATATCTTGCTAGATTTGGACAATTAATGTTGCTGGGGGAGGATGGGAACTTGGAAGGTTTTTGATATGGAAAACAATTGTGAAAAACTAAGAATACGGTTTAAATGTAACAGAGTTTAGAGTGGAAATAACCAGTGAGAAGATAAGGCATAGTAATAACTATTTTAAAGAGGGATAATATTTTCCTTTTATTCCGAGAGTTTTTTTTTATTAAAATGTAGTTCGAAGTAGAAATATATTTTTATTGAAATTGTTATTGATTTTAAAAGTAATTTCCCTGGATTTGTTTTACAGAACAATTTAGACACAACCTTGGACGCAGGTCTTGCATTGGATAGAAATTGTAGTTCGAAGTTGGAAATATTAACTTCTAATATTTGAGTCACATATTTGATCACAACTTGGGACGCAGGTCTGTTATTGATTGCTGTATAGAAAAATGTATATCCAAATGGTGAATAGTGAACGCTGAAGAAAAAATGTAGTTCAAAACGGGAAAACATTTTGATTTTATGTACATGTAAGGTTCTATTTTTTCAAGAACAATTTGGACACAGCCTTACCCGCAGATGGAACAGTGAACGCTGAAGAAAAAAATGTAGTTCAATACGGGAAAATATTTATTTTATGTATATGTAAGGTTCTATTTTTTCAAGAACAATTTGGACACGGCCTTAGCCGCAGATGGAACAGTGAACGCTGAAGAAAAAAATGTAGTTCAATACGGGAAAATATTTATTTTATGTATATGTTAGGTTCTATTTTTTCAAGAACAATTTGGACATAGCCTTAGCCGCTGGAGGGACAGTGAATGCTGAGTAGAAAATTGTAGTTCTAAGTGGGAAAATATTTGACCTTCTAAATGTGAGGATATAATTGTTTCCAGAACAATTTGGACACGGCCTTTGACGCAGGAGGGACAGTGAACGCTGGATAGAAAATTGTAGTTCGAAGTGGGAAAATATTTGACCTTTATATGTGAGGATATGATTTTTCCAGAACAATTTGGACACAGCCTTTGACGCAGGAGGAACAGTAAACGCTGGATAGAAAATTGTAGTTCGAAGTGGGAAAATATTTGACCTTTAAATGTGAGGATATGATTATTCCAGAACAATTTGGACACAGCCTTTGACGCAGGAGGAACAGTGAACGCTGGTTTGACAGCGACGACGATAGTCTCACAATGGACCTGGGCAGCTACCTTGTTGCAGTCCTCCACCGTAGCCAGCAAGGTAGGCAACAACCTACATCTACAATCCTCATCGTGGAGTATTTAAGTTGCCCCCCCCCCCCCCCCCCCCCCACAAATGTAGATCAAGTCATAAAATATTGATACAACCTCTGTTCTAATAAGATGAAATCCGTGACTTCCGGTAGTTCCCCCTGGCGGACAAACTTTGCACAACAAACCATTTGAATTTCGTAAGCAAATGACAACGCTCTCGCATGGAAAGGGTGGTTCATATCACAATGACTTTCCATGATTCAGTAGCCAAAATGATGATTTTAGAATAGCGTCGCACCCACTAACTCGGCGTAATAGAACAGAGGCTGTATCAACGTTTATGGCTTGATTTCCTGTAGAGAATGCTGACCGATTGCTGAAGCATTGTCATTATTTAGCTCCTTAGATAATATTGTGTTTTAACTAACTTTCAGTAACTCAGCCTTTTATCACATTATTGATTATCATACCGAACTTTGCAAACGATTTTTAAACAACGGCATTCGCCGTGCGAAAGCGAAACACTGACAGCATTGCCCTTTACTTTCAGTACGGTATCAGCGGACCATTCTGGTACGCGGCAGGGGCGACAATCCAGATCCTGCTGTTTGCTACTCTGTCGGTCCAGCTTAAGACGAGAGCCCCTGGAGCCAAAACCTTCCTTCAAGTGATCCGAGCTAGGTTCGGGAAAAATACTCACAAGGTTTACTGTGTCTTCGCTCTGACTACCAACATCATTGTCACAGCTATGCTTATGCTTGGTGAGTTAATAAAACACTTATTCAAAAATAATGATAAACAGAAATTTCTATCTTGGAGCAGTATGATGAAATTCTACTGTCTTCCGAGGACTCAAAATATAGACTCTATCGAGAGGTATAGTGTCCCCACGGTCTGACCGCAGCACCCTTAGTCCCATGTTCTGTTCCTAGTTAAGTGAAGGCTTGAAACTATCATTAGCGGACCGATCACATGAAAGCGCTGGCTAGCAGCGACACTGATAAACACAAACTTCATATGAGTCCCTTGCTCTTCGCTACTGGCACCTCATGCTTTTGACATAGCCATAGTGATTGTTTGGCTGAGCTAATGTTTGAACAAGGGCTACGCTCAGACCGTGTGTAAACTAAATCAAAAGGAACGTCTTCGTAACATTTTCGCTGCTGGGCTTGATCACGGGCCCAGCTTTCCCTTATGTATACTTATTCACAGGGTAAATCACTCGCCATTATTGGTCTCTTCAATCTAATTCTTCGCCATTCCCGACCTAAACTGCATCATGTAGTGATAGAACACATTGCAAGAGATACTCCGCCGCTAATCTTTCTTAATACTTATCGATTATTGCCTGGTTTGAATCTACTTTTCGCGAAGCGAGCTAGGTCACATTTACTTCACCCGGAAGTTTACAAAGGGCTGGTGACAGGGTCGCACCCAACATCCATCTTGAATCGCATTTGTCAACCATCCCAGTTAGATGTGGCTTCATACAAAGCCGCTAATGAGAATTTAGGATATCGTTCAGTACGAGTCTGGTCAACGCTTCGCGAAAATTGAGTTAGAAATAGACATTAATAAATTAATTTGAAGTAAGAATAGCGGCGGAGTATCTGAAGATACATGTTTGATTGATTCTTGATGTACTTTAAGTTGAAACTTGTGCTAAAAGAGCATTTTACACGCTATATATCTATCATGGTGGGTGATTTATCCTGTCCATGGGCTAGATCTAGACAACCTCATCAAACTCAAATAACAAAGGTTTCTTGCTACGTTCCGATGTTAGTTCTACTTCTTGAAGTCAAGGTACCCTTCACTACTTCCAATCAAAGATGAGGGAAAAATCCTCTACAGCATTCAATATTTGGCTTGGTAGACTTTATGGAAGGTCAAATTTCAAAGTCAAGGTCACATGACAACACTATTCCTTGAAGTAAAGTTGTCATGACAAGTATTATTTCACTTATTAGGTTTTAATGGAAAAGCAATTGTCGAAATGATTATCATAAATGCTTATTTGCAATCATACATCATTATGCAGTAACTGCTATATCATAGCAAGATCATTTAAAAGTCCAAAAAGACTGGTTGTTCAACTTAACGACGCATTCTGTTTGCGCTTCATCTGACTATGGATCGATGCATTTGACCTCATGCCATTACTTTTATGACAACCTTCTAAGAGGCTATAACTTCGCTCCCAGTAACGTCCTCAACCGACGTGAAATAACTTCACAAGACATTTTGTACCAACAGGTGGCGCTGCAGTAATCACGAGTCTAGTAAAGGGCATCAGTATTGAGTATGCTACAACTCTGGTAGCCATCACTATTGGCAGCTATACCTTCATTGGCGGACTGGGTGCCACCTTCTACGTTAGCTACTTCAACACCGCCATCATATACATCGTCATGATCATCTTTCTTCTCAAAGTTTACGCTGATGACTCGGAGGATAACCCTCTAGGTAGGTCACACTGTACCTTTAAATAATCAACCAAGTTTCGCAGCTCTTGTCCACTTATCACAGTTAACAAGTAGCACATTTCTATGCGACTAATTGTTCAAAGTAAATTTGCAAGTAACTATTGGTTTGAAAACTTTGAGTTAAGACACTTATATTTCCTAAAAAGTTTATTAAAAAAGTAAAGCTTTCATCTGTGCAAGCTATGTTTTACTATGATGTATCGACGATTGTTTAAGCACGACTTTCCGCATTTAGCTGTCAAACAAACCCTTTTCTTGGTGCAGTTTCCAACTTAATGTTTTGTTCAAACTTGTGTATACTTCTCACTCTTTGTAAAGCTCGAACAATACAAAGCATGTTTTTCGAAAGATAATACTTCTATATATTTTTATATAAATATATCGTATATTAACTTAACCTCTCCTCTGATAATTCTGACCATTCTCTCCCTTCAACCGATCATTTTCTCTATCCTCTTACCATTTTCTGACCACCCCCTCTCCTCTGACCATTTTCTCCATCCCTGACCTTTCTCCCATAGACCACTTTCTCCATCCCTGAACGTTCTCCCATAGACCACTTTCTCCATCCCTGAACCTTTCTCCCATAGACCCCTTTCTATTTTAGTCTTACCCAGAGGTTCAGTAGAGAAGGGTGTACTAATATTGAATCCACAGAAAATACCAGAAAATATGAATTTACTAATCTCGAGATATGATATTCATTCCAATTTCTCCCTCTCACTGACCCGTAGGATTCGGTAAAGAAGGTGTGTCATATTTGATCCACAGACAATACCATGCAAATAAGAATTTACCAAGTTCGATATATAACATTTTCCCATTTTTTCCTTCCTCTGACCCGCAGGTTTTGTAGAAAAGGTGTACCAATATTGGATCCACAGACAATAATATGCAAATAAGAATTTACCAAGTTCGATATATAACATTTTCCCATTTTTTCCTTCCTCTGACCCGCAGGTTTTGTAGAAAAGGTGTACCAATATTGGATCCACAGACAATACCATGCAAATAAGAATTTACCAAGTTCGATATATAATATTTTCCCATTTTCTCCTTCCTCAGACCCACAGGATTCGGTAAAGAAGGTGTATCATATTGTATCCGCAGAAAATACCACGAAAATATGAATTTCCCAAGTTCGAGATATGATCTTCATTCCAATTTCTCCCTCTCACTGACCCGCAGGGTCAGTAGAGAAGGTGTATCATATTGGATCTACCAAAAATACCATGCAAATAAGAATTTACCAAGTTCGATATATAATATTTCCCCATTTTTGTCCTTCCTCTGACCCGCAGGATTCGGAAAAGAAGCTGTATCATTTTGGATCTACCAAAAATACCATGCAAATAAGAATTTACCAAGTTCGATATATGTTTTCCCTTCCTCTGACCCGCAGGATCAGTAGAGAAGGTGTACACGCTGTTATCCTGCAGTGAGACGGGACCCGCGGGAAACAAGGACAGCAGTTTCCTCACTATACTCTCTAACCCAGGGCTCATGTTCGGTCTTATCAACATTGTAGGTACGTCATAGTGATAGAACGGACTTTACACATGACGTCATAATGGTATTTTATCACATCTAGGAATTAACGGATATTACGTATTCATTGGTGACAACGCCATTGTGCTGATTACGTTTTGGATGTTATAGAATGTTATGTATACAGATCTGAATGTTATTCATACAAATCCGTATGCTATGTATACAGATTTAACGTTACAGCAATATATTAGATGCAGAATTTGACATATTTCTATGTTACGGATGTTGTATCTGGTGTAAATGTGATGCTACAAATAGCATTTTTGAGTTTGATAAATAACTTAAATGATTCATAAAAAAACGATGTATTTTGTAATCTTTCTTATAAACTATTTTATCTGTGAAGTAACATAAGGGAACCATTTGATATGGGCGTAGCTCAGGGGCTGTTATCCTCGTTAATTAACATTTGTGAAACTGGCTTCCCAAGCTTCGCCAGTTATAAAAGTTTAACTTACAAGTTTCAAACAGGTTATAACTTATCTAACATATTATGAAACTCATATTTGAGTATGTGATGTACATTTAATCAAGTTCAAGAAACTTGTCTTTAAAACATAATTACCTTAACATGTATATAAACCTATTTATCTATCTTTTAAAAAATTTACAGGTAATTTTGCACGGTGTGTGTGTCCATTTCTTGAGTATGTGATGATCATTCATCAATTTTCAGAAACTTGAATTTAAAACATAATTACTTTTAAATAACTTATTTATTTATCTTTTTTCAAATCCTACAGGTAATTTTACACGGTGTTTGTGAATTCCTTGAGTATGTGATGAACAAATATCAATTTTGAGAAACTTTTCTTTAAAACATAATTACCTTTATATACAGGTAATTTTGCACGGTGTTTGTGGCCATTTCTTGAGTATGTGATGAACATTTATCAATTTTGAGAAACTTGACTTTCAAACATAATCACCTTTAAATAACTTATTTATTTATCTTTTGACAAATTCTAAAGGTAATTTCGGCACGGTGTTCGTGGACCAATCATACTGGCAGAGTAGCGTAGCCGCCAAGCCTAAGCAAGGAGTGGTTGGTTTTCTACTGGGTGGTCTCGCTTGGTTCGCTGTACCCTTCTCCCTAGCCACAACCATGGGGTTGGCTTACATCGCTCTCAGCACGCGCCAAGGGGGACCACTCTTAAGTGCGGAGGAAGTGAATGCAGGTGATAATTTACAACTTATATCGAATATATAATAATGATAATTTATATGAAATTATGTGAATATTAATGATAAGAATTTTTTCGGGCAGCTGCTGGTATCTGTATCTTGCATCTGATACTTAAAGCATTCTCTCCCCACAGGGGCAGTTCAAATCAAGAAATGTTGATACAGCCTCTGTTGTATTACGCCGAGTTTGTGGGATAGAATGGGAGACGCCTGATTGGAGGCAATCAAAGTTAGTTGTGCAATCAGCGACGCTGTTCTTTAATCATCATTTTGACTACTTGGCAAAGGCATTGTGAAGTGAACCATCCTTTCCATGCGAGAAGCGTTGTCATTTGATAAAGAAATTCAAATTGATTGTGGTTCATTTTTTTCCGCCAGGGGAAACTGCTGGAACCCACGGATTTCGGCGTAATATAGCAGAGGCTGTATCAACATTTTATGACTTGATCTGCCTCTGTGGGAGAGAATGATTTAAAGGGGCAGCAGCACATTATTTGAAGATTTTATTTATTCAAATTTTCCTAAATATTCCTTAGTAGATGAACATTTATGATCTCAAACAGTCCATAGTTGTAGAAGAAAATAACGCCACACTGTTATTGAGAACAGGACATAAATACCAAACGTTTCTTCCGTTCACACGTTGAGTGTGCCATGTTTGGAATTTTGGTGATGCTGAAATTGATTGATCGATTTGCGGTTTCCTTATTTCCATACGGAAGGTCATTGGGACGACCCCTCATATGGGTCAACTGTCGAACCATATTTATTGAGATTGGCAAGTTCGTTGCCTGTAATTTATTGAAAGCTTCATCGTACGAACGTTACGCTAACTCCACTAATCTGTACCCTGGGCTCAGAAGCTAGATTCGCTCGCGCGGCCCGACTTGGGAAATAGCCAATCAAAACATTTTCTCGTTCAAATTTAATCGAGAAGATGGCGAGAAAATTCGTACCTTGAGACGGGATGTGAAAGCTTTTTCATCTATATTCGCATTGTGAGATTATTCGAACGTCAGTGGCCACACATGTCTAACTTAACAAGAATATAAACAAATACATTCACGAGCAAAAGAAAGAATACTATTAAGCCAACCAAGAGTGATAATTACGACTGAAACTGTTACGTAATGTCTTCAGCAGCTTTTTCTAATTAGAAAATGTGAAATATAATAGTTCAATTTAAGTTGTGATTTTCGGGCTATGGGCTTAATTAATTTCACACGTTGTATGATTTGTCACGATATTGACAAACTGTCATGGAGCGATAATGAATGTCGAGAATTATATCCATAATGTGTTAGGATAGTTTACAGAACCACCGTTAATTACTTTTCCTACGATGTTGATGAATGAATCACAAAGGTAACATTGCATAGCTGTAACCTAATAACGTTAAATGGGAAAGACATCATTTTTTACCTAGTCGTTCAGAGTTAATAAACACCCTGAAAAGAATATAACTGACTCTTTGAATGCATTTCGACTTAATGTTTCGTTACCTACGTTAAATAAAACTTCCAAATATCAGCTAAAATTGTGATGGTTCTTTATCATGAATATTGTGTCAGAGACTAAGAAATGTTTTAAATAAAATAAAGTGACGCTCAATGCGTTGATAAAAGCACATCTGTCAAATGTTATATTCTGTGTTCGTTCATCAAAGCTATATTTTTGTCTGAAATAATATTTTTTTAAACAATATATCCAGTATGTAGACAATATCGAGGTAAATATTCAAAATACTCACACTTATGAATAAAGATTTGGGTTAAATTACAGTTAAGTATTTGGATGTTCAACATATTTTTTGCTATTTCTCCATAAATGTTTAAAATAAGTATCTGCCTAGATAGTATTCTTTATATCCATGTCATCTTGGTTTATTCATTCTATTTTTAAATTGGTTGTGTCATTTTGTGTTTTGTCCCTGGGCAAGACACTTCATTCACGTTGCACTCAGTTCACCCAGCTGTACAAATAGTTCAGCAGATATGTGAAGAATTTATATACAATTGTGCCTTTAATGATACAAGCATAAAAGGGTACCTGAACAAGGGGGAGGTATGGACCTATACGGTCGCGCGGAGCGCCTCCTAATCGGCGTCACCGAAAATACTATCCCTCCAGGGTAATAATACTCATTGTGCTTTGAGCATGATTTGTCATGGATATATGCGCGGTATAAGAAAGCTATTATTATATTTATTATTATTATCATTTGTACAATTGAGAAGTCAAAAACAATAAAACATTGAACCTTGATTGAAAACTGAATACAGACCTGGAGTGGATGCTCTCAGATTCTATTTCTTCTTGCATTTAATATTTTTTAATTTATTTATTCATTTTTATAACTTTTTTCGTTCATGTATTTATAATTTCAAACATGCATGATACTATAATATACATTAGATAATAAACATGTTAACATTGGCACTTAACAGAAAATCGTAAAACTGGACAGCTCTCTAATAATCTTCTCAGATACTTCTCCAACAGCTTGCTCATCATCTTCAGAGACTTGCTAATCGTCTTAAGAAACTTGCTAATCATCTTCAGAGATGTGCTAATCATCTTCAGAGACTTGCTAATCATCTTCAGAGACTTGCTCATCGTCTTCAGAAACTTGCTAATCATCTTCAGAGATGTGCTAATCATCTTCAGAGATGTGCTTATCATCTTCAGAGATGTGCTAATCATCTTCAGAGACTTGCTAATCATCTTCAGAGACTTGCTAATCATCTTCAGAGATGTGCTTATCATCTTCCGAGATTTGCTAATCATCTTCAGAGACTTGCTAATCATCTTCAGAGACTTGCTCATCGTCTTCAGAAACTTGCTAATCATCTTCAGAGATGTGCTTATCATCTTCAGAGATGTGCTAATCATCTTCAGAGACTTGCTAATCATCTTCAGAGACTTGCTAATCATCTTCAGAGACTTGCTAGTCGTCTTCAGAAACTTGCTAATCATCTTCAGAGATGTGCTAATCATCTTCAGAGACTTGCTAATCATCTTCAGAGTGGTGCTTATCATCTTCAGAGATTTGCTAATCATCTTCAGAGACTTGCTAATCATCTTCAGAGATTTGCTAATCATCTTCAGAGACTTGCTCATCGTCTTCAGAAACTTGCTAATCATCTTCAGAGATGTGCTTATCATCTTCAGAGATGTGCTAATCATCTTCAGAGACTTGCTAATCATCTTTAGACACTTGCTAATCATCTTCAGAGATGTGCTTATCATCTTCAGAGATTTGCTAATCATCTTCAGAGATGTGCTAATCATCTTCAGAGATGTGCTAATCATCTTCAGAGATTTGCTAATCATCTTCAGAGACTTGCTAATCATCTTCAGAGACTTGCTAGTCGTCTTCAGAAACTTGCTAATCATCTTCAGAGATGTGCTTATCATCTTCAGAGACTTGCTAATCATCTTCAGAGTGGTGCTTATCATCTTCAGAGATTTGCTAATCATCTTCAGAGACTTGCTTATCATATTCAGAGATGTGCTAATCATCTTCAGAGACTTGCTCATCATCTTCAGAGACTTGCTAATCGTCTTCAGAAACTTGCTAATCATCTTCAGAGATGTGCTTATCATCTTCAGAGACTTGCTAATCATCTTCAGAGATGTGCTTATCATCTTCAGAAACTTGCTAGTCGTCTTCAGAAACTTGCTAATCATCTTCAGAGATGTGCTTATCATCTTCAGAGATTTGCTTATCATCTTCCGAGATTTGCTAATCATCTTCAGAGATGTGCTTATCATCTTCAGAGATTTGCTAATCATCTTCAGAGACTTGCTAATCATCTTCAGAGACTTGCTAATCATCTTCAGAGATGTGCTTATCATCTTCAGAGATTTGCTAATCATCTTCAGAGATGTGCTAATCATCTTCAGAGATGTGCTAATCATCTTCAGAGATGTGCTAATCATCTTCAGAGATGTGCTAATCATCTTCAGAGACTTGCTAATCATCTTCAGAGACTTGCTAGTCGTCTTCAGAAACTTGCTAATCATCTTCAGAGATGTGCTAATCATCTTCAGAGACTTGCTAATCATCTTCAGAGTGGTGCTTATCATCTTCAGAGATTTGCTAATCATCTTCAGAGACTTGCTAATCATCTTCAGAGATTTGCTAATCATCTTCAGAGACTTGCTCATCGTCTTCAGAAACTTGCTAATCATCTTCAGAGATGTGCTTATCATCTTCAGAGATGTGCTAATCATCTTCAGAGACTTGCTAATCATCTTTAGACACTTGCTAATCATCTTCAGAGATGTGCTTATCATCTTCAGAGATTTGCTAATCATCTTCAGAGATGTGCTAATCATCTTCAGAGATGTGCTAATCATCTTCAGAGATTTGCTAATCATCTTCAGAGACTTGCTAATCATCTTCAGAGACTTGCTAGTCGTCTTCAGAAACTTGCTAATCATCTTCAGAGATGTGCTTATCATCTTCAGAGACTTGCTAATCATCTTCAGAGTGGTGCTTATCATCTTCAGAGATTTGCTAATCATCTTCAGAGACTTGCTAATCATATTCAGAGATGTGCTAATCATCTTCAGAGACTTGCTCATCATCTTCAGAGACTTGCTAATCGTCTTCAGAAACTTGCTAATCATCTTCAGAGATGTGCTTATCATCTTCAGAGACTTGCTAATCATCTTCAGAGATGTGCTTATCATCTTCAGAAACTTGCTAGTCGTCTTCAGAAACTTGCTAATCATCTTCAGAGATGTGCTTATCATCTTCAGAGATTTGCTTATCATCTTCCGAGATTTGCTAATCATCTTCAGAGATGTGCTTATCATCTTCAGAGATTTGCTAATCATCTTCAGAGACTTGCTAATCATCTTCAGAGACTTGCTCATCGTCTTCAGAAACTTGCTAATCATCTTCAGAGATGTGCTTATCATCTTCAGAGATGTGCTAATCATCTTCAGAGACCTGCTAATCATCTTCAGACACTTGCTAATCATCTTCAGAGATGTGCTTATCATCTTCAGAGATTTGCTAATCATCTTCAGAGACTTGCTAATCATCTTCAGAGACTTGCTAATCATCTTCAGAGACTTGCTAGTCGTCTTCAGAAACTTGCTTATCATCTTCAGAGATGTGCTAATCATCTTCAGAGACTTGCTAATCATCTTCAGAGTGGTGCTTTTCATCTTCAGAGATTTGCTAATCATCTTCAGAGACTTGCTAATCATCTTCAGAGACTTGCTCATCGTCTTCAGAGATGTGCTTATCATCTTCAGAGACTTGCTAATCATCTTCAGAGATGTGCTTATCATCTTCAGAAACTTGCTAGTCGTCTTCAGAAACTTGCTAATCATCTTCAGAGATGTGCTTATCATCTTCAGAGATTTGCTTATCATCTTCCGAGATTTGCTAATCATCTTCAGAGATGTGCTTATCATCTTCAGAGATTTGCTAATCATCTTCAGAGACTTGCTAATCATCTTCAGAGACTTGCTCATCGTCTTCAGAAACTTGCTAATCATCTTCAGAGATGTGCTTATCATCTTCAGAGATGTGCTAATCATCTTCAGAGACTTGCTAATCATCTTCAGACACTTGCTAATCATCTTCAGAGACTTGCTAATCATCTTCAGAGACTTGCTCATCGTCTTCAGAAACTTGCTAATCATCTTCAGAGATGTGCTTATCATCTTCAGAGATGTGCTAATCATCTTCAGAGACTTGCTAATCACCTTAGAGATGTGCTTATCATCTTCAGAGATTTGCTAATCATCTTCAGAGATGTGCTAATCATCTTCAGAGACTTGCTAATCATCTTCAGAGACTTGCTAATCATCTTCAGAGACTTGCTAGTCGTCTTCAGAAACTTGCTAATCATCTTCAGAGATGTGCTTATCATCTTCAGAGACTTGCTAATCATCTTCAGAGATGTGCTTATCATCTTCAGAAACTTGCTAGTCGTCTTCAGAAACTTGCTAATCATCTTCAGAGATGTGCTTATCATCTTCAGAGATTTGCTTATCATCTTCCGAGATTTGCTAATCATCTTCAGAGATGTGCTTATCATCTTCAGAGATTTGCTAATCATCTTCAGAGACTTGCTAATCATCTTCAGAGACTTGCTCATCGTCTTCAGAAACTTGCTAATCATCTTCAGAGATGTGCTTATCATCTTCAGAGATGTGCTAATCATCTTCAGAGACCTGCTAATCATCTTCAGACACTTGCTAATCATCTTCAGAGATGTGCTTATCATCTTCAGAGATTTGCTAATCATCTTCAGAGACTTGCTAATCATCTTCAGAGACTTGCTAATCATCTTCAGAGACTTGCTAGTCGTCTTCAGAAACTTGCTTATCATCTTCAGAGATGTGCTAATCATCTTCAGAGACTTGCTAATCATCTTCAGAGTGGTGCTTATCATCTTCAGAGATTTGCTAATCATCTTCAGAGACTTGCTAATCATCTTCAGAGACTTGCTCATCGTCTTCAGAGATGTGCTTATCATCTTCAGAGACTTGCTAATCATCTTCAGAGATGTGCTTATCATCTTCAGAAACTTGCTAGTCGTCTTCAGAAACTTGCTAATCATCTTCAGAGATGTGCTTATCATCTTCAGAGATTTGCTTATCATCTTCCGAGATTTGCTAATCATCTTCAGAGATGTGCTTATCATCTTCAGAGATTTGCTAATCATCTTCAGAGACTTGCTAATCATCTTCAGAGACTTGCTCATCGTCTTCAGAAACTTGCTAATCATCTTCAGAGATGTGCTTATCATCTTCAGAGATGTGCTAATCATCTTCAGAGACTTGCTAATCATCTTCAGACACTTGCTAATCATCTTCAGAGACTTGCTAATCATCTTCAGAGACTTGCTCATCGTCTTCAGAAACTTGCTAATCATCTTCAGAGATGTGCTTATCATCTTCAGAGATGTGCTAATCATCTTCAGAGACTTGCTAATCACCTTAGAGATGTGCTTATCATCTTCAGAGATTTGCTAATCATCTTCAGAGATGTGCTAATCATCTTCAGAGACTTGCTAATCATCTTCAGAGACTTGCTAATCATCTTCAGAGACTTGCTAGTCGTCTTCAGAAACTTGCTAATCATCTTCAGAGATGTGCTAATCATCTTCAGAGACTTGCTAATCATCTTCAGAGTGGTGCTTATCATCTTCAGAGATTTGCTAATCATCTTCATAGATTTGCTAATCATCTTCAGAGACTTGCTAATCATATTCAGAGATGTGCTAATCATCTTCAGAGACTTGCTCATCATCTTCAGAGACTTGCTAATCGTCTTCAGAAACTTGCTAATCATCTTCAGAGATGTGCTTATCATCTTCAGAGATTTGCTAATCATCTTCAGAGATGTGCTTATCATCTTCAGAGACTTGCTAGTCGTCTTCAGAAACTTGCTAATCATCTTCAGAGATGTGCTAATCATCTTCAGAGACTTGCTAATCATCTTCAGAGACTTGCTTATCATCTTCAGAGATGTGCTTATCATCTTCCGAGATTTGCTAATCATCTTCAGAGATGTGCTTATCATCTTCAGAGACTTGCTAATCATCCTCAGAGACTTGCTAATCATCCTCAGAGACTTGCTCATCGTCTTCAGAAACTTGCTAATCATCTTCAGAGATGTGCTTATCATCTTCAGAGATGTGCTAATCATCTTCAGAGACTTGCTAATCATCTTCAGACACTTGCTAATCATCTTCAGAGATGTGCTTATCATCTTCAGAGATTTGCTAATCATCTTCAGAGATGTGCTAATCATCTTCATAGATGTGCTAATCATCTTCAGAGACTTGCTAATCATCTTCAGAGACTTGCTAGTCGTCTTCAGAAACTTGCTAATCATCTTCAGAGATGTGCTTATCATCTTCAGAGACTTGCTAATCATCTTCAGAGTGGTGCTTATCATCTTCAGAGATTTGCTAATCATCTTCAGAGACTTGCTAATCATCTTCAGAGACTTGCTAATCATCTTCAGAGACTTGGTCATCGTCTTCAGAAACTTGCTAATCATCTTCAGAGATGTGCTTATCATCTTCAGAGATGTGCTAATCATCTTCAGAGACTTGCTAATCATCTTCAGACACTTGCTAATCATCTTCAGAGATGTGCTTATCATCTTCAGAGATTTGCTAATCATCTTCAGAGATGTGCTAATCATCTTCAGAGATGTGCTAATCATCTTCAGAGACTTGCTAATCATCTTCAGAGACTTGCTAATCATCTTCAGAGACTTGCTAGTCGTCTTCAGAAACTTGCTAATCATCTTCAGAGATGTGCTAATCATCTTCAGAGACTTGCTAATCATCTTCAGAGTGGTGCTAATCATCTTCAGAGACTTGCTAATCATATTCAGAGATGTGCTAATCATCTTCAGAGACTTGCTCATCACCTTCAGAGACTTGCTAATCGTCTTCAGAAACTTGCTAATCATCTTCAGAGATGTGCTTATCATCTTCAGAGATTTGCTAATCATCTTCAGAGATGTGCTTATCATCTTCAGAGACTTGCTAGTCGTCTTCAGAAACTTGCTAATCATCTTCAGAGATGTGCTAATCATCTTCAGAGACTTGCTAATCATCTTCAGAGATTTACGCTGTTAGGAGCCTTCTAAGAGAGATCTCAAAGTCTATCTGTTACAAACTGATCATTCTCACTGATTGAAAAAAGCTAGTTGTGCAATCAGCTACGCTGTTCTAAAGTTTTAGTAAAATCTTTATTGAATAATGACAAGGCCATTGTGATATGAATCACCCTTTTCATGCATTAACAGTTGTCATTTGCTTTTAAAACTTCTCAAATAGATTGTAGTGCATTTCCGCTAAGGGAAACTGCCGAAACTCACGGAAATGGTCTAATAAGAACAGCGGATCGATCAACATTTCATGACTTGATATGCCTTTGAGGGGAGAGAATGTTGATTGGATAAAACTAAGCACTTTATCAGTGTTGCACATTACACCGCTAGGGGTTAAACGAGATCCCTAAATTGCAACAGAGAATACGTGAAGAGGAATTACTTGAGCCACCTCTGTACTCTGTAATTAGTGTTTAAGACGTGCAGAATGGCTAATTAAACGTCATTCCTCTTGAATTGAATTGCTTAAATTTGTTTAAAGAACTCAGGGAAAACGCGTGTCTTGAACGAAGTAATTAGCCTAATATTAATAATAAATTCAATATTTAAAGAAGCCTTTAAATGAATTACAAGGTTTCCTGACTCAAAAGTGTTTACATTAAAATGGCCGCCAGAAGATTTCGCTGATAATGGATAATTCTTCTTCAAATACAGATAAAAGATTATGCGAATTAGATATTTGGCCCTCTAGAGATAATATATAAGGCATAAAGAATTGATAATTGGTTGAAAATAAATTTCAAAACAACGTGTTTCTGCACCTATAAGACATCTGAATACAACCATTTGTTGTTACCCTTCAGGTTTGGTGCCCCCTATGGTTGCCCAGCAACTGCTAGGCAGGGAGGGGGAGCTCCTGATAATGTTGATGGTGCTTATGGCGATCACGTCTACAGGGTCATCTGAGGTCATGGCGGTAACCTCTATTCTAGTGTACGACGTCTACAGCTTGTATCTCAAGGTGAGTTCTTGTATCTCCAATCTGGTGGTGTCAAACTTTTCCGACGGTATCAAACTTTCCCGGTGGTATCACACTTTTCCGACGGTATCACACTTTCCCGGTGGTATCATACTTTTTCGTTTTTCCGGTGGTAGCATATTTTTGCGTTTTTCCGTGGGTATCACACCTTTCCGGCGATATCACACTTTTCCGGCGATATCACAATTTTCCGATTGCATTTCCGGTTGTATCGCGATTTTCTGCTTGTATCACACTTTTCCGGTGGTATCCCAATTTTCCGTTGGTATCACGATTTTCAAGTGCTGTTAAGATTCACCGTTGGCATTGCGATTCTGTGGTAATAATTTGAATCATAGTAATAGGACGTAAATTTATACTTCAATTCTACAGTGGTATCGCGATTCTAGCGTGATATCTGTAACTGAATAGAATCGATTTTGAAGTAACATCGTGCTTTTCCAGTGGTGTCATATCTTGATTCTGCAGTGATATCCGACGTTTTTGTTAATCAAAGTTATTTGTGGTCTTATTTCTTAAATATATTTGATGTTATCTACAATGTCTCATAGTAAATTATTGCTACCAATTTCGTTTGAACTTTTAAGACAACAAAATGAATTATTTAAAAATAAAACAAAATCTGTTTTAATCAATGTGATTATTATGTTATTAATGATAACATTTCTACATTACAGCCCTACAGAATTGTACTTGACAGTAACTCGTATTACTATGTTATTAATGATAACATTTCTACATTACAGCCCTACAGAATTGTACTTGACAGTAACTCGTGTATTCTCTGCGGAAAGGGGCGTGGTCGGATGGCCAACCCACGTGACAAATGTGTATGTGAGAGTATGACGAACTGTTTGGCTTGTCACAGCGACGACAAGTAAGTAATTTCATTACACTTTGTAACAAAAGTTCAATGGGTTTTGTTTTTTTTGGAAAACACAATTAGTAATAGTAAAAGTTGTCTAGTTTTTGAAAACACAATTAGTAATAGTAAAAGTTGTCTAGTTTTCGATAAAAACATTATTTATTATTATTATTATTATTATTATTTATTTCTGAAATAGTCCTAAGCATCCTAGCCAATACGTAATAAATAGAGGATATCTGTATTTTCTTGACTAATACCATGTTTATCTCATCGAGTGAGGTAGAAAGGTTATATTTTCACGAGTGACGCAGCCACGAGTGAAAATATTTAACTTTTCTACCTCACGAGAAATCCTTCTAATTACGTCAAAAAAAGGTCAATTTCATGTTGAGCGGCCGCTTGGAAGAGCCCGTCACCGCGGTAACAGTGTGACGTCATAGGAGAATTCATGACGTCAGACCATTGTTACATGACGTCAAACTCTTGAACTTGACGTCACTAGAGTGGTGATAAAGTTTATCACCACTCAGTGGAGTGACGATAAAGGTTATCGGCACTGTAGCCAGATAGAGGGTTTATTTCACTGATAGAACAGAGTATCTCACCCTCATTCATGTAATAAAATTTTCCATCCTACACTTGAAAGTATATCACTATCAGGTTTTTATACTTAACTTGATTTCCAAAACCCAAAATATGATATTTGACACTAACGTACAACTACATGGTCTTACGATTTGTTAAAATTGTACATGCATACACAGTCAGTACGTTCATAACAGAGAATTAAAATCATTGTGAATAATTAATGATGTTTAATTTTTAGAGGTTCTTCATTGGAGGTTGAGTAATTGTTTAGCTGTAAGCTCCTAATTTACCCATGTGACAAACCTTGTTATGACTTTTTAATAACGAAAACCTTGATTTTGATCACAGGGCCCGTGAGGAATGCCGACGCGCTATAAAGCCCGAGTACAAGTGTACGATGCATGGTTCTTACCGCGTGTACAACGACTATCTGTTGAGACTCAAGAGCTGGTGCCTCGTGTGGACCACCTTTAGTATTCTGCCGCTCACTGTAATACTCTCTATGCTTCAGGTAGGTCATTTACATATACTGTAGGGTCCAGAAGTAAGGATGTATTACTGGCGTGGGCCACGTTTTTCCTTTTGGCTTTCATGAAGTACATTAAGGGTGAATGTGGCTTTATATACGGTAGAAGCAATGATTACCAAATGAAATTTGATACGTGTGGACCACCTTCAGTATTCTGCCGCTCACTGTAATACTCTCTATGCTTCAGGTAGGTCATTTACATATACTGTAGGGTCCAGCAGTAAGGATGTATTTCTGGGATGGGCCACGTTCAGCCTTCTCCCTTTCTTTGCCACGTAATCGACATTTAAGGTGAATTTGTCTTTAAATACGGAGTTCAGAAGCATGAATTACTAAATGTAATTGCATACGTGGTCCAACCTGTGTTTTCTGTTGCTTACTGTTATTCTCTCCATACGTCGTTTAATTATTATAGTTAATTAATACGTTGTACAATTGTGCTGTAAAGTAAGGATAACTTAATTTATTTCTGCCGTGGGACCCGTCGAATCACTTGTCATATCACCCATATTTATAGGTTCAGGAAGCTTTATATATGGTCAAGCTCATAAGTAATGGTAGTTAAATGTAAGAGTATATAAAGCAATCCCAACTTTCAGCTATTGAATA
The DNA here is from genome assembly GCA_916613615.1 of Steromphala cineraria. Taxonomy (NCBI): domain Eukaryota; kingdom Metazoa; phylum Mollusca; class Gastropoda; order Trochida; family Trochidae; genus Steromphala; species Steromphala cineraria. Next base: position 55,500,259 of record OU744732.1, on the reverse strand, counting down.
AGCAATCAAAATAAATATGCCAACAGGTTTCATACATGGTCATACTGTTCTGACCATATATACAACCTAGATTAAATCAGATTGTTGAATTAGGACTTTGAGAGGAAAAACACAGAACTTGGTCTACACCGTAAGTGCTGATTATTGATATTTCAACTATATATGAATATAGAGTTACAATAGTTATGGACCTGTGCATATGCGAGGTTAGATATTAAAGGGGCAGTAGCACGTTTTAGGGGGAATATAAGGTGATGTCAGGAAAATGAAAATAAATGGTTCCAATTGAAAGACAATGTAATTAAACTTAATGGAGCAGTAATAATTCAAATATATAACGTAAAGTTTAACCATGCTATTCCTTTTCTTACACAATATGAATTAAAGGTGTTCACGGAAAATGGCCGCCAGTGGATTTTATGTGAATCTTCATACTTTGTCCTCTGACTATGGATGATTGGTGTGTGTAATGAGATTGTTGACACTGTCAAAATAATACATTTAGCATTAACTTACAATTATCAGTGAACATTTTAAAATATGAAATTATCAAAAAACGTGCTACTTTCCCTTTAAAAGTGTAAAATTAAGGTTTTCTAAAATCTTTATTTTCTTTTATCAGCTAAGTCTGGGATGGGTATATCTGTTTATGGGTATTCTGATTGGTTCCGCCGTTGTTCCAATCACCCTATCGATGTTCTGGGAGCGTCTGACGTCATTGGCAATGATAGCAGGAAGTACAGGGGGCGCTGTCATCGCTCTGATGGTGTGGCTGGCTGTGGCGTCAACATACGAGGGAGGTCTAACACGCTTCCTCTTTAATACAGGTAATTTTTTACTACATTCATGTATTTTCATGGATGTAGCAACATATCATGTTTACATTTTGACGCATTGACATAAAGAGTGAGTTGTCGTCTTATTTCTACTGTTACGAATATGAAGTATAGAATAGGAAAATGTCACAACACAAACTCTATTCAGGAGAGGTATTCATGAAAAAGATAGATCATTCTAGACACAGCTTATTTACATTATCAAAACAAGTTTTATTTTGACCCACTTAACAATATAACAATGAAACACAATAGTAAGCTATGATATGTTCCGTAGGTGTCCCCTTTACGGTTCCGTTATTTCGCATATGACGTTGCGCCCCGAGGTGCGCCTTTTGCTTTGAGATAGATGTTTATTGGATTTCTCTGATTTAGTTTCATCAATGATATACAGAATGTTGTATTCGTGCCTATGATGTTCTATGTTCATGACACACGTGCAAAAATCATTCGGACTCGTTTCGTAAAAAATGTATGTCATTGAAAAAAGGATTAGATAGTTTTCAAGAATAAAAAGGATTAGATAGTTTTTTGAGAATGAAAAGGATTAGATAGTTTTTCAAGAATAAAAAGGATTAGATAGTGTTTTAAGAATAAAAAGGATTAGGTAGGTTTTTGTTTATAAAGAATGCACATTATTGTTAATGTATTCAGCAACAATGCAAACTGACGTTGTTTGGTTATTATTTAACAACAAGAAATACTAAACATGGGCACAGAGACATTTACGATTTTAAAGTGCATATTTAGATATGCAAAGAATATTAAAGATGATTTATATAAAAACACTAAAAATATATAAAACAAACACATTAAAAAAATAAACTGTACCTAAGAGTTTTATCTAGCCATTTAAGAATAGTAATGCCTCGAGAATATTCTTTTTTTCATGTAAAATGATAAGCATTCTAAAAGGTAGAAACTCTAATTATTACAATAATGCCGCATTGCTGTTTCTAAAACTCTTTGCTACAGCGGAAAAAAACAAGATCATTACATTGTATTAATTACACATTACTTCAAAGTTCTGATTATTTCGCATTACTATTTAAGAGACAGCAAAATAAATTGCTCATTAGTGTTCTAAAATACAATTATTTTCAGCGACGGAAATATAATCACGTTTAATTCGTTTGCATGAAGAGCATCATTTAAAAACACACATCACAAAGAGCTTTGACTGTGTGACGTTATACCAGAATAACACGAACCATAGTTCCTATATAATGAGGTTGTTTTCTTTGGAGTTCTCATGTTCACTGTTCATTTCTTGAACATTTCTGTCCTTCTTAATTATTTCGACCTTGAAGTTCCCACTACAAAAGGCTTCCCAAAAAGTTGTTCACACACTTGTTTATTTCAGTGTAATTATAATTATGCAATTCTAATTCCGTCTGACGTCACTTAAGCTGCAGTGATAATGCTGCCACATTTAAACCAATATTTTTAGGCCGGTTGTTTTAGTTTTGAATTGCAACTGATAAAAAAGACAAATGAACAAGTTTTTTATGTATTGATTTAAAAGATGATTTAGTAGGAAAATGTAAGATAATCGTTTTAAGAATATATCAAATAGGAAAATAATAAATTACGTTACCTATTACATACATTGTTCATCACTGGGTCCAAATCTTACAGTAAATTAGTATAGGCCTATGTAGTTGTATATTCATTAGTATGTGATCACTTCAACGATGTGCAAAAGTTATAATAGTTTTATGAAAAACTGAGAATAAGATTAAGTTGTGGTACATTTAATGGCAACTTAGGTTGCTTAACATAAAATTTGCAATTTTGTTTTCATAATACTGCCATTTCTGTAAAACAATAAAATTTACACTTTGTATACATTGGTGGATAACCCTTAATAATAATAATAATAATAATTTTAACGCCTAGTATCCAGTCCAGGACTGCACAACGGCGATACACTGTATATTATTACCCTGAAGGGATTGTACTTTCGAGTCAAGCTACTAAGCGCCTCGCGCGACCATATAGGTCCGTACTTTCCCCATATTCAGGTACCCATTTATACAGCTGGGTGAACTGAGTGCAATGTGGATGAAGTGCCTTGCCCAAGGACACAACACAGTGTTAAGCCCAGGTTACAAAGTTTTGGTGTCTCCACCGAGATTCGAACCCGGGCCTTCGGCGTGATAGGCCAGCACGCTAACCACTACACCACCGTGCTCCACTGGTTCTGGATTGAATGTTTTCTGAAGAATTTGGCTGTGTCATTGTTCAGAAATTGTCTAGCCCACAATAAGAGTGATTCAGAGAAAGATTGATGATACCAAAAAGATTGACCTCTCCAAAAAAAATTTAAATTTATGTTTTCCAAAGGTTGTTTTCATTATTTTGGTTGTCCTACGAATAATCGATACTGTTTAGAATCGTTTGAAGAATTCTTATTTTAGAATTAATGAAGCCTCCATCGAATGTAAGATCCAATTTGTATCATTTAATAGACTGGTTGAATTGAATATTTCCTGTTATACACTTCAATTTGCAAAACAGAGCATGGAAAATTGTTATTTATTTCTTAGGTTATTGTTCTTGGCAATCTTATAAGTTGATTGTTACAATTTAAGACGTTGTATAGCTTAAATCGTATGTTAGATACATTAGAACGTGATATAGAGGCTCTTGTTGTATCATTATATAGAAAATGGTCAATTAAATCATGTACGTCAATTTTCAAAAAATAACTTGGATAATTGATATTTATTTCGTCACAATTTTAGATCGTTTAAATATAATCTTCTGGTCGACATTGATGGGCTTAAAGGGGCAGTAGCACGTTTTTTGATAAATTTATATTTTAAATAGTTCACTTATAATTGTAAGTAAATGCTTAATGTATCATATTGACAGTGTCAACAATCTCATTACACAAGCCAATCAGCCATAGTCAGAGGACAAAGAATGAGACTTAACATCAAATCCATTGGCGGCCATTTTTGTGTGAACACCTTTAATTCATTTTTGTAAGAGAAATGAATCGCATGGCTGAACTTTACGTTATATATTTGAATTATTACTGCTTCATTTAGTTTGAATACATTGTCTTTCAATTGGAACCATTTATTTTCATGTTCCTGACATCACCTTATATTCCCCCTAAAAACGTGCTACTGCCCCTTTAAGGCTTAAATAGATATATGAGATCGTCAAATAATGCTAATTTCAATTGTATAAAGAACTTGGAAAACTAAAATTTTCTCGTTATATACATCATTATGTCTGGAAGCACCTACATCCTGCATAATAGAATTAGATCAATTAAATATGTTTGGTAAAATAACATTAATAAGCAAAATATAGTTGATGAATTGAAAGTGTCTTGTATAGGTACATTATTTCGAAATATAAAGGAATTATCAGGAAACATAATCATATCATAAACCGACCTGGTTCGCATGGTGAAATGGGAGTTAAATAATAGAAACGTAACCATATCTTGTCATAACACAATGTTTTGACCTGTAGCATGTTGAAAGAAAAATCAAAATAATAATCCCATTACAAATTATCTTCGTTCTTTAATAAAATTGTCCAAGAGGTATATGTTGCAATATTGCTTAGCAATTTATCATATATCGATTACAGCCTATGGACAAATAATATCTTTAATTGGTCCTTTTTTTTAATGGTCCTAAGTTCTCTAAGGAACTCTTTCATTATCCTTCGAGCAGCTTGCAGTCGAAATTATTTAGGAATCTATTCCGAAACTTAAAGGGAACATTCGAGCGGGGTATTTTTCGTGGAACGAAATTCAGGAGGACTTTCCTGTTTACAATTATATATGAATTTTACATGATAATTCCACAGTTAATTTCATAAATGTTTGTGAGAAAGGTAGGGAGGTATGCATCCACGTTGATTATTATAAAAAGCTTTTCTCGAAAATTGGTTTTATTATGAGATGAGTAAGTTGAATATGACATGTATGTCCATTTTAAAATTTATTTCTCCTTTTTTTATTCCTCATTGTTATGATTGATTGATGATTGGAGGTCATTTAAATCTATATCATCAGGACAAGAGTTATCTATGCTGTGTGGGAATCTTGCTGCCATTGTGTCAGGAGGCGTCATAACAGTGATACTTAGTTTTGTCACCAACCGTCATCCTGACCCTGCCACTTCTCGCGAGATTTGGGAAAAGACACGAGATGTTGATAACCCACTCTCTCCATGGACAGAGAAATACGCAATGTAAGTTGAATTATATTTAGTACTTTCAATTGAAATTTTTTAATAAGAGGGTGATTTCAAAGCGTTTTTTTAAAACGTGAAACTATTTAAGAAAATTGCTAACGACGATAAGTTATGCCATTAACACATTGAGGTATGAAAAATATTGCACAGATATTTTAACTGTAAAAGTTTGGTATTTTTCCTTTGGAGAGGATATTCTCAAATTCTTGAACATGAAAACTTAACTGCGTGAGATCTTAGTAATATTGAAAATATAACGTTTCAAGGTTGTCGTATGTTGAGCCTTATACAATGTCATAACTTAACGGTAGTTATCTCCCTTTCCAGTGACCTTAACCTTACGGGCGCCTTCCAACTTGACAACCGTCCTTCTCTTCAGGACGTTGAACGGACCTTCAAGAAAGCCAAATACGTTGCAAACTTTGGATCGGTGATCCTGACTATTCTTCTAGTTATTGTATGGCCTTGTATCATGATAGCAGTCGATGTAATGACCTTTGACCAATTCTATGGTTGGGTGCGTACCTTTGTTAATTCTCAACAAAATAAGTTAAGACCACCCTTTTACAACATCGAAATACCCATAGTTCATTTATCACATGATTTGCGGTGAAATACTAAGATTTATCGATGAAAATAAACCATGTTATTTTAATATTAGTCACTGGTGACAACAACAATGGAATGTGTTATCAGTCACTAGTGACTGATAACAACAATGATCTGACGTCATCGAACCATGCTCTCACGCAAAGACACGCATGTTGTTGCATAGGCGACGAGCTCCCTTTGGAGCCGACTGAACGTAAACAAAATCGATAAAAATACAACGATTAAATCATGAAATGATTAGAAAATTTGCCTTTTCTTGACAAATACCACTTTTCATATATTGGTGCTTTTAATTGTAACACCGTGGTGGTTCTTTAAACTTCGTTTTCCACAAAAATACTATATTTATGAGTTTTGATTATTATTCTTTCTTATTATTTCTGTTTCATTTGCAGACAATGATATCAGAGGTATGGGCGTTCTTTGCCATGACCCTAATCATCATCGTCCCAGTTGTGAATGAATCATACGACATCTACCATGCCTTCCGTCTCAACCAGAAGGTATCCGATCTGAACTCTTACCAGAGGAAGAACACAAACTCACCGGCGTCCTTCAAGAAGAAATCAAATCAAGCAATACCAAGTCTTGAATCCAAATTAACAGATACCGAAAACGGTATGGCAATCATATCAGAGAGCAATGACGTCACGAATGAATCAAATTTTGAGGCAGCGGTTGATCCAGAACTTGACTCCAGCCATCCCAGCCATCCTGTGTTCTGATTGGTTGACCGGAAACATTTTCACGGGGCATTCAACATTGGTGAAACGGTCTTTGCATTGTTACCACCACTTCTTAAATCATCTTTAATTATGCTTTCCTAAACAGACGGAGCCCAAATCATAAAATTCTGATCTAACCTATGTTGTAATTAAAGGATTTCTCTGGCTCAAAAGTGAAACGATTGATTTTTGACAGAAAACGGTCATGTAACTATGCGACTTATTAGTGGCAGAGGCCTCGGTAGCAGCAAGCAAGGTTTTCATGCAAAGACTTTCTTTTCTCCTGCAGGAAAGATTTGATAAAATGTGATATTGTGATTTTGATTGGTGCTTTTAGTTTATTCACAATACCTTTTTTTTTTATGTGATTAATATTGGTTAGTACGTCTTTTCAATCATTTATTCACTCTGTTTTGCCCTTATTCACCTCGCTATCAAATATATATATACTTTTTGGGGTTATCGCTATATTCTTCACCTTATTCATCGAGCCAAGCTATGTTTGAATTAAAAGTCACCCCAAAGTTGACCTAAGCCGCCGGTGTAACCCCTATTTTCATTGGTTAAACGCTCAGCCAAGGACCTAAGTAACCAATTGATACTTCATCGTCTTTTGTTAAATGCCTCGCTATGATATGAAGCAACCAAGTCCTCTTTATTTCCGATTGGACATAACTAGGCTACTTAAACAGCAAAATCCTCCTGTATTATAGTTTATCAATAGATAGGCAATTGGTCCTAACCACAAAGTCATCCTATATCGTTATTCATTAGTCACAATAATAAGGACATCACAGGTTGATCCAGTCTTCTGATTTGTGGAAGCATTCAGATATTGACCAATCTCATTGAAAACAGAGAGAATACCCGCTTGGTTTCTGATCTGAGTACTGTTCGAAAGGATTCGGGTCAGGTGAACTTATCAGTGGTCGCATGACATGGCCCCTATTGAGCAGTTCTCATATCAACTCAGCGAGGTACGATTCCATTGTGATTGGCTATAAATATAAGTTATGAGTCATCCTTCAAAGTGTTAGCTTTATACTAAAAAGCAAACGTATTCAATGTAAATTGAACGTGCAAAGTCGTTGATTTTCCAAGAACAATCTCATATATTCTTTGTGTGATTTCGAAGCGATTCTTAAGATTTAATTGATATGGCGTATCCTTGACTGATTGGCTCAGCGACCCAACTACCTCGACATTGATCTTTACTGATTGGCTTAACATTGGAGATTGGCAGACAATTTGGTTAGAATATTGTTATGAAATAAACAGTTAATTTAAACATTATCCATTTTTTTAAATTCATCAGAACCGTATACTGGTTAATCGATGATAGTCAGGCCATTTGGAGAGGCATATATTACGATGGCTGAATTCGATGCATTCGATAAGGTAGTGTAAGTTTCTTATTGTACAAGTTTAAACCAACCGACGAAGTCGTGCTTTTTATCGATTGCACTATCATTGAAAGGTCTGGTTCGTGTCATCGATTTTCCGAGGAATACAGTTTTGATTTTGTCGGTGTACGAACTCTTCGGATGTTTTATCCCCAGACGGTCTGACAACAGTCGATACAGGGGTGTCATCATTTATGTACAGGCAACACCTGGTCATTTGTAGACAAATAATATCATTTAATTGAGAAGGCAGGATGGCGTTGATAATGTAGGACCAACGGTTTTGACTCCTAACACGGATGGGTTTTGCCGGACAGCTTGAACCTGTGATTCACTGAGCGACCATACGTAAGAAAAAGCGACTTTACGGGATGTTCTCAGACCATTGTGCAGACGAAAATCCCTATTGCGGACACCTAAAGCTTGTGATTCGTTATGCGACCATACGTCAGAACAAGCGACTTTACGGGATGTTCTCAGACCGTTGTGCAGGCGAAAATCCCCTTTGGATCATATCCGTATAGAATCAATATTTTGTACTCCTCGGGTCATGATGGTTACTCACCAGATTTGATTACGTAATGCCATAATGTTGACTTTAACCACTAGGTGCTCAACTTGGTTCCTTTACCTCGTTACGCGTGCGCTACCGTGAGCGCGAAACGAGGCAAGGGAACCAGTTTGACTAGGTGCTATGCTTAAATGATGTAACTAAATATGGTTATTGGTCGTTAATATATTTCACTGCACTAATGCATTGCACCAAATATATCCAGGATGCATACAATACTTTAAATTTATATAGAAAACACATTGAGACTTGTCAAGGAATGTTTTTGACACGACATAATGTCCAACACCTTTTATTTTCAATCAGTTAATTTTTTGCATTCTATTTTCAGCGTGATCTTACCTTACAGTAAAATACTCGTTCCTGATTGGCTCACGATCAATTATACAACTTATATTGTTATTCTAACGTGACTTCAAAGAGCTTTTCCCATTCTCTCCCCACAGAGGCAGCTCAGTGCGAGCAAGCTTACTAGGGAAAGAAAGAGCTTCTCCGTGAGTTATCATGAGTCTTATACTGTGACAAACTTTGTCTTCTGATCTAGAATTATGGACTGTTACAGGAAATGATCATTTTAAGGCTTATCGGCGCCTTATATCGATAACAGGAAGGTTTGAGAGTAACCGTTATTATCGAATACCGGAAATTGACGCTCGTCAATCACTCAAACGTAATTTTTGAAACTTATCTAAAACAGCCGAGAGAACTGTGAATTTGGTTTCCTCGAATATATATGACAGTTTTAAGATTTTAATTGAAAATAAGTGTTTTTTCATTTTCCATTTTGGGAACGGGTCTGTGAACTAATTTGAATTTATATGATAAATATTGTAATTTACGTTCGTTTTAAAGCAAAAGAACATGTGATGGAAATCACGGAGTGGTTCTTTAAGGTACGGTGTATATGAAGTTTGTGTGATGTTTCTTGTTTTGTATAGTTTATCTTGAGATCTTATCATTTCCCCTTAGAAATTGTGCTACAGCCTCTTTGGGGGAAGTATAACGTGACTGGCTACTGTGGAAATCAGACTAAGTTTGTGTTGTAGGTTCGAGCTTTCATGGACGCATGCATACAAATAAGCTGCAAGTGTTGACTGGGAGACGACTACGACAAAACTGCCGAGCCTTTTATTCAAAAAAGCATACATTGCACGTGCAGAATGCGATACGGTTTTCATACGACAAATAGTCTAACAGGCGACTTCTAGATGTAGTCAAAAGACCTACTTGTTTTTATTTAACACAAAATTATCTTTAGATATAACATCCGCCTCCTCTAAGATTTAAGTTAAATTGGATGTATAGAGTCCAAAAACCGAATATGTTGATAATAACTTAAATCTGAAATTTTTCTTTTAACTTTTAACTAGAGAAGTAAATAAATTGACTTCAAATTAAACATCTTCTTGATGTTACACTGAAATAACAAAAAGTCCATCTTTCAGAATGTCAATCTCACTAGGTCACTCTGACCCATCGTAGGTCACTCTGACCCCCAGGTTATTTTGACACATAGTCTCTGAAATATGCTGGCTGTTGTCGCGCTCTAGTCGAACGTCGCAGCACGGGAGTGGGAGGCGAGGTAACTTCTGACACCTCCTCAGGTAGCACAGACACATCATGTGCTTCACTTTCAGCACTTTCATGCTGGATATCTGCCTCAGGCAGACTAACACTAGGCACATCAACAACAACACTATTATCTGGTGTTATTGTTGCTTCCTCAGCAGACTTATACACATCACACACAGGATCTGATAGTGGTATTCTAGCTCTCACGTGATCCACATGTCTTCTAACCACTCGGCCATCGGTCAACTTGACGATGTATGACAATGGACCAGTTACACTTTCAATCTGCCCACTTATTCACTTAGGCCCTGATGTGAAATTTCTAACCCACACATGGTCAGAAACTTGAAATTCTCTGCATTTCACTCTTGAAGACTGTTCAACCAATTTACGTTGGCTTCTCTTTACTTTCTGCTCAATACTTGGAAACATCAAGTCCAATCTAGAACGAAGTCTTCGTCCCATAAACAACATCGACGGAGATGTTCCTGTAGTTGATTGTGGTGTGATTCTATATGAGAATAGTAACCTCTGTAGTCGAGTAGTAACAGATTCACCTTGAATTTTCTTCAAACCATCTTTGATGATCTGCACTGCTCTCTCAGCTAACCCGTTCCCAGCCGGGTGATAAGGGGAAGTCGTGATGTGCTCCACACCATTCTTTGACATAAATGTGGCAAACTCCTCTCCTACAAAAGCTGTAGCATTGTCTGTGACGACTGTTTCAGGTAATCCATAAGCTGCAAAGAGACGACGTAGCTGGTTGATAGTTGACGACGCACTAGATGACGTGACTGGAACACATTCAATCCACTTTGAATATGCATCAATGATCACCAGGAACGTATAACCCATAAAAGGACCAGCATAGTCCATATGTACTCTCTGCCAGGGTTTAGAGGGATACTCCCAAGGATGTATAGGAGCGCTACTTGGAGAGTTTCTGTTTTCTTGACAACTGTCACATCTGTTGACAATGTTTTCCACATCTGCATCAAGGTAAGGCCACCATACATAGCTGCGAGCTAGGCCTTTCATTCTGGTTATTCCAGGGTGAGATTGGTGTAGTTCAGACAGTATCACTGGTCTGAGAGTTGCGGGTATCACGACTCTTGAACCTCTCAACAGGCATCCATCCAAGACACTCAGTTCATTCCTAACCTTGTAGTACTGTTCCATGTAGGTTTCAAGATTACTTTGTTGAGGCCAACCTCTGATTACATACTCTCGAACAAGACACAATGTTTTGTCTTTCTCTGTTTCCTTACGAATATCTTCAGATTTCACAGACAGCGTTTCTTCAAGTTCATGAAGCATGAGTACAGTCATATCAGGTCCACATTCACTGGTATCCGGAGCAGGCAATCTGCTCAATGCGTCCGCATTTGTATGAGCTGTACCTTTCTTGTGCACGATTGTGTAATCATACGCTCTCAGCAATACAGACCATCTCTGCACTCTCGGCGAAACCATCTGAGGCACAGGGTTATGCTCACTGAACAACGAGATCAAAGGCTTGTGATCTGTGACGATCTGGAAATGTCTACCATATACATACTTGTGAAATTTTCTAAGTCCAAATATGACACTCAAACCTTCCCTATCCAACTGTGAATAGTTCTGTTCTGCTTTAGAGAGAGTCCTAGAAGCAAAACTGATAGGTCTTTCGGTGCCATCAGGCAATCTGTGCGCTAGTACCACTCCAACACCATACGGTGATGCATCGCATTGAAGTAATAATGGCTTGCTGCTGTCAAAGTGTACAAGTACATCTGATGATTGTAGGAGTGTCTTCGACTTCTCAAATGCTTGACGTTCTGGTTTTCCCCATTTCCATTTGGTATCCTTTTGTAGCAGCTTGTACAAGGGAGAAAGTGTATCTGGCAGATTTGGTAGGAATCTATGATAGTAGTTCAGTATTCCAAGATAAGCTCTGAGTTCTTTCACATTCTCTGGTTTCTTGGCATTCTGAATTGCTGATATCTTCTTCTCCACTGGATGAAGACCCTCACTGTCCAAACGGTATCCAAGGTATTCAACCTCATCAGCCAAGAATACACATTTGTCCCGTCTCAAACGCAGTCCTGCGTCTGAGAGTCTCTGCAAAACTTTATCCAAGATTTGTAAATGTTCAATGTCATTCTTCCCAGTGTTGATTATGTCATCAAGGTATCCTGCAGAACATTGTATTCCTTGCAGTAGGCTTTCGATCATTCGCTGGAAGATAGCTGGCGCAGACGAAACACCGAAGGGTAGTCTGGTATATCTAAATAGTCCTCTGTGTGTATTCACAACCACATACTTCCTAGACTCCTCATCTAAAACCAGTTGTTGATATGCGTGACTCATATCAAGTTTTGAGAACTTCTTACCTCGTGATAATTTGGTACACAAGTCTTCTAAGGTAGGTATTGGGTACTGTTCCAATCTTGAGGCACGATTCACTGTAAGTTTAAAGTCCCCACAGATTCTGACTGTTGAATCCGGTTTTAGCACTGGAACAATAGGACAGGCCCATTCTGAGTATTTGACTGGCTCAATTATACCTTCTGCGAGAAGACGATCAAGTTCCACATCAATCTTTTGACGTAAAGCATATGGCACTGATCTGGCTTTGTAAAACTTTGGAGTAGCCTCGGGATCAACATAGATATGAGCCTCAAATCCCTGCAATGTTCCAAGACCATCTTCAAAGATAGTAGAATGTTTATCCAACACATCTTGAAGTGACAACGTAGTACTTTGTACAAAACTCACTGATGAATCTCTCAAGTTGAAGTTCATAGCTGTTATCCATGTTCTTCCTAACAGATTAGGTCCATTACCTTCTGACAAGGCAACTTGTAGAGTGTAAGACTGACCTTGATATGTAACATCCACTGTCGTGTAACCTTTCAAGTGTACTTTCTGTCCGGTGTAACTTGTAAGAGGCACACCACTATCCTCTAAAACTGATGATTCAAGTCCAAGTTTATTTGCAGTTTCTCCATTTAGAATAGTCACTGGACACCCTGTATCAAACTCAAATGTAACTGGAATGTCTTCAACATCAACAGTTATGAAATATGGTTCTGGATACTTTGATTTCCTCTTGAAGGTCTGTGTGGTGACATGAAATATGGAATTCTCAAACAAATCTTCAGGCATAGCACAAGACTCAGTTCTTACAGCATTCACTTTCTGTTTAGATTTTCCTTGATATTTCTGATTATGAGTTGAAGATTTCTCTGATCTACACATTTGTTTAACATGCCCTCTCTTGCCACAGTTATGACACTTCTCATTCTTGTAATAACAAAAGTTTGGCTTATGGTTAGTCTTACCACATCTGAAACAAGGCTTATTGGTGACTTCATGACCATTACGTGATTTCTGAGCATGTCCATGATATTTACTTTCAGTCTTTTTATGCATAGAATTCACTTGACTCACCAGTTTATCTCCATGAATATCCTGTAAGTTCCTGTTTGCAGTTTCAATAGCATTTGCAATCTTCAAAGCATTATCAAATGTTAAAGAAGTTTCTGCTAACAATTTCTTCTGAATATTGTCATCACCTATTCCACACACAATCCTGTCTCTCAACATAGACTGAAGATTCAGACCGAAGTTACATCCATCAGTTAATTTCCTTAATTCAGCCACATACGCAGAAACACTTTCACCATGTTTTCTATTCCGAGAATGGAACTTGAATCTTTGAACTATTTCCGATGGTCGAGGCGTGAAATGTTCTTGTAACAACGCTACCAAGTCATCAAACGATTTATCACCAGGTTTAGCAGGTTGCACCAAAGCTCTTATTAACTGATAAGTCTCGGTTCCACATGAAGCAAGCAGAATACTTATCTTCTTTGATTCGTCTTCAATTTCGTTTGCCGTGAAAACATGTGACAGAATTTCGCACTATTCTTCCCAAGTCGACTTACGGGGGTTAAATTCTGACAGTCCAAGTAACACATTGGAAGTTGCCATTTTCTGTAAATACTAAAGTCCAGAAGAGCGTAACACAATAGTAACTTGACCGCTGCTTCAAACTTCATGACGGGTAAACAAATTCAAATGTTCAAAGTCAAACCCACGTGCGCGTGAATTCCGTGCAGTGGTAACACACCTCGCCATAGTTTCGTATTCACAACAGAAATGTTCAGACTTCGGAAAACTTTTACCGTTCTTCTTTATACTTTCTGTAAATCTTCATTCCCGTAACATTTCTCAGTTTTATCTCCATGATCCCATCCTCGTCGCCAAATGTTGTAGGTTCGAGCTTTCATGGACGCATGCATACAAATAAGCTGCAAGTGTTGACTGGGAGACGACTACGACAAAACTGCCGAGCCTTTTATTCAAAAAAGCATACATTGCACGTGCAGAATGCGATACGGTTTTCACACGACAAATAGTCTAACAGGCGACTTCTAGATGTAGTCAAAAGACCTACTTGTTTTTATTTAACACAAAATTATCTTTAGATATAACAGTTTGTTTACAGGCTTCACTTTGTGCAAGGAAAACTTGTTGCCTAGCAAACTCAGCTTCATGTGTTGCATACTTTGAATGTTATATATTACCATAGCATTAAAAGTTAATTGGCAAGTTTATAATAGCAAAATTATACTGTACATTGCAACTTTGTATATTGTTTAACCCAATATGCCTAATCATAACATATGATGTTAACTTGTTTCATTGAAAATCGAGATCAATACATTTACGATGTTCACAACCCTCGATATGTATTGTTTTCTTGCAACTTTGTATATTGTTTAACCCAATATGCCTAATCATAACATATGATGTTAACTTGTTTCATTGAAAATCGAGATCAATACATTTACAATGTTCACAACCCTCGATATGTATTGTTTTCTGGATTGAAGTTCTTTAATGTTATTTAGGTGATGTACGATTGTGCCTTTAAATAGTTCTTTTTAGTGCATGCGGTTTGTATTTTAGGTCGGTTCCATTATATTTACTTTTTCATTACTTGTGACAAATAAACAGTGCAGTGTTTTGTTTATTCACACTGAGAGTGTTATATTAAAATTTAGTTTAAATTGGAAAAATAATTATCAAAAGTGTTCGACAATATTTGTAAAATAAAAGCTGCTTACATAGATTCAACATTGTTGAGTGATCTGATTGAATATACTCTTTTTGTTCTACCGAGATACAAACTCGTTCAAGCAAGAGTTTTACTTTCCACAACGGTCTAGGCTCTGTACGTAGACTCGCATGTTAGTGCATGCATGCAAGCTCAGCTGACCAATCACAAAGTCCCGGCAAAAACATTTGGCGTAAGTGTCTAGGGGCAAGTAACTCCTGTGATCCATATTTTTCTACACTATCACCACCACCAGCCTTTTAAGCGCGACAACGTGATTTGTTCGCTAAGTACTAGTGTTTTCGTAGATATAGAGATTATTACCCGAGGGAGTGTGTCATATGACTTTTACGAAACGAGTGTGAATGTTTGTATTGCCCGAGCGATAGCGAGGGTTATACACAAATTTGCACGAGTTTCGTAAAAGTCATATGACACACTTGCGAGGGTAATAATTTCTTTATTACCGATTCTTTTCCATTTTCCCATCTTAGAAATATCCACGAAACGGGCCGCTTTCCTTGTGACGGCTGACAACAGTGACGTCACGAACAATGGTGTTATGACGTCACAGGCGAAAAAATACGGGAACTCGCGCTACAACAATCGTTGCTAGGCAAAAGTGATATGTGCACTAGTGATCATATTGAAAATATGTCACCACTTATTTTCAACCATATGGGTAATAAATGCCTGACCTGCTTGTCGTCAGATCGCTGTTGAGAGGAACCCTTTGATGGAGCAAGTCCGTATCCCGGTTATTCAATCTAAAGCCGCTCCGATATAATTTTCTTCATTAACTCTTTTGCTTTTATACGAACGTAAATATCATAATTCTTTATATTATACATCACAAAAATTCCACACATTCATCTCAAAATGGCAAATATACGATTAAAAAAAGTGTTTTTCAAAGAAAGTCTGAAAACTGAAATAATGTTCGCGGAAGGAAAATTCACACATCCAAATTACATGGATACTAGTTATATAACCTATCCTTATATAATCAAACGGCATAATCTCGTAACTGTAATTATGAATAATTTCGTTACGTTTGACTGATTGCCTGTATTGTCACTAGCGATTAGCATAAGACGATACTTTCTTGCATCCGTCGAAACTTCTCGATCAAATGACACTTTTTACCAAGTTTGTCATATGTGACCCAAAACAACTCACGAAGTGGATCAACAATCTTTTGAAACTTGTTTTTCGACACATGGTCGATTTAACTGAAACTATGTTATAGCGATATCAACATCCAGGTTTTATTGTTGAGAAAGGTTCGTATACTCATTGTAGTACCCATTGCGAAATACGTAGCGAACGTGTATAATGTTAGTTGTGGCTTTCTACAGAGCAAATTCGAGAAGGTCTTGTTTCCTTGGAATTGGCAATGAATAAAGATTATTACAGCAGTTATTGTTACATTAGAAATGTCTTTGATTTGATGATTATGTTACATTACATGTTGAATTTGTAATAAAATGTTGTATATAAAAATGTGTTTGTAATTTTTTAAAGGAACACTGTACAAAAGAGGCTCGGAACACGAACACAATCTTGCAAAGTTAAAATTAAACTTAGAGGTTTGTATTTTTTTCATGTCTTTGTCATTCTCTACCCACAGAGGCAGATCAAGTCATGAAATGTTGATACAGCCTCTGTTCTATTACGCTTAAATCCGTGGGTTCCGCGCTTTAACAATCGTTTCTAGGCAAAATTGATATGTGCACTAGTGCTCATATTGAAAGTTTGTCACTAACTATATGGGTAACAAACATGTTTATTATCCACATGTGGTGACGTCAATAAGTTCGAATGCCTGAGACAGCTCTCGTATATTACCAACAAAGGTAGGCCTATTGTGTCACAATGAATAATTTCAGAAGTTCAGATGTTTGTCCTCAAACTAAACAAACACAAACAAAATTGCGACAAGGTTTTTTATATTGGTTAACGGTATTACATATATTATGTTATTTACAAGCATTTTGAAACGAAATATATTTTCACCCAAGTGTTTTACAAATGTGCACAAGGTGTGTTATATGGACACGATTTTTATATATCTTCTAAACAATCATAATTTGCCAGGCAGACTGTTGATAAAGTCAATTTTCGCACTAAACTCTGCAAATTGTGTAACAAATCTTTTTTCAGCAGCTGTTGGCATTCCGTAAGGTATTTCGTGTTCAAAATCGATCAATGTTTTTCTTCTCTATCTCAAAACAGATCACTACGGTATTATAACCAATAAAGGTTATCTAAATTATGGAAAACATTTCGTTTGTTCTTTAATTTGACATTTTAAAGTTCACATAACCACAAACATATTTCACCATTTTCTTTGGAATATAGAAAGTCTGATTACAATATTGTACAGTGCGTTAAAGGTCGCTACTCAAATATATTTAGTTTGGTAATGAAAGTCGTTTTTGAAGCCACTTTTGATGGGCCGCTTAGACCTATCTGACAACAAACAAGTGAATGCATGACTGGTCACGCCCCCATTTTGTGACGTCATAAACAGAATCAGCCTCGTTATCTATACATCTATCGTAACAATACGACAAGAAAAAAAACTAATAATTAACGATTTTCAGAAAATGTTTTCCACTCAGTTAGATAAATCATTGGACGACGTAACACTACTAAGCATTTGGTGTAAAAAAGATATCCACATCAATGGAAATTTACCAATTATTTAGGCGGTATTTCAGTTGAAATACTGATGCGTTACTCTGTATAGTCTGCATATTACGTCACACCCGCGCGAGTTTTTTGCCCCTAACCCAGGTGGGGTTTTCACAGCCGATAATTACGCTGTCTAAATGAAAGGCTAATTAAAGGTGTTTTTTGGACAAATTAACAAAAATTAAGTCCAGCTTTTATTTTTTGAAAAATCTTTGAACGAAAATCGAGAAGTGGTAAGGTCGAGGTCAGTTGATGTTTAAGGACCATAATTCGCCATTTGCTCACGGGAGCTTCAGGTAGAAATGTTTTTTAAATATATTATTGTTTTTATTCAAATTATTATATTTTTTATGTAAAAATCTTTTTTCAACATTTGAATAAAAAGCAATAGTTTATAAACAACCTTTCCTTTTTACAGTTAAATAAATAATTCATTCCATTTACGATGACCCTAGTATAACACAGAGGGAATTAGTTTCCAATATTTACTTCCTCTCTGATGATTGATAGGACGTCCGAATTCAAATTACCTTTATTTACTTACCATGAACATATATCCAATTAGAGAGTTCGTTAAGAATGATGGAAGTGCCTAGCGGAGACATAAACAGTGTATCCCATTAGTTTCTCTCCATGACCTTGACACTGGTAGTAAAATCGCAACAACAAAAAAACAGCCCCAAACAATTTGTTTAAAAGTTTTAAAGTTTTTGAAGAAATAATTTGTCACCATTAGAAATACATATTGATCAGTATGTTAAAGGGGCAGTAGCACGTTTTTTTTGAAAGTTTTATATTTTCATTTTTTCACGTATAATTGTAAGTTATCTCATTACACAAGTCAGTCATCCATAGTCAGAGGACAAAGTATGACCATTGACATAAAATCCATTGGCGGCCATTTTTGTGTGAACACCTTAAATTCATTTTGTGTAAGAATCGCATGGCTGAACTTTACATTATATTTTTTATTTATTACTGCTTCATTAAGTTTAAATACATTATCTTTCAATTGGAACCATTATTTCCATTTTCTTGACAACACCTTATATTTCCCCTAAAACGTGCTACTGCCCCTTCAAGTAAGTTGAAAAACGTAATGAGATATAAATTGGAAGATGTATATAAGTAAGTCTGGCTATTGTCGATAATTCCTCAAAAGGTGCTGTAAATCGTGTTTTTTATCTGATTAAGACCTACGTAGACATTTGGATGTATTAGATGATAAGAATTCAAGATCATTGCTTCGTTTTATAACAGCAAACCATTACCTACCCGTTGAAACAAGTTGTTGGTAAATTATTCAAAAACATAACGGAATTTGTAAATTTGTAGTCTATACTGTTAATGACACAGGCAAAGCTGAAAGTGGGAGGCCTTTTGACGTCAGATGAGATGAGATATAGAGATTATAACACCTTTAATTCATTTTGTGTAATGGCTAAACTTTATGTTATAAAGTTTAAAGGGGCAGTAGCACGTTTTTTTTAACATTTTATATTTTTTCACTAATAATTGTACGTTAATGCTAAATGTATTATTTTGATAGTGTCAAAAATCTTATTACTAAAACCAACCATCCATAGTAAGAGAACAAATTATAAAAATAGATAATAAGGCAATTGGTGGTCATTCTTGTACGAACACCTTTAACTCATTTAGTGTAAGAAAAAAAGAATTGGATGGTAAATTTGATTTATAACTGCTCCATTTAGTTTAAATACATTGTCTTTCAATTGGAACCATATATTTTCCTTTTCCTGACATCAACTTATATCCCCCCTAAAAACGTGCTATTGCACCTTGAAGCATTCACATCTACACTATATATATATACAGATATGTGGTATTCTTGAAGAAATAAAGCATTGTCGATTGCCGATTGGCATTACACTCAGCTTAAAGGGGCAGTAGCACGTTTTAGGGGGAATATGAGGTGATGTCAGGAAAATGAAAACTAATGGTTCCAATTAAAAGACAATGTATTTGAACTAAATGGAGCAGTAATAATTCAAATATATAACGTAAAGTTTAGCCATGCGATTCCTTTTTCTTACACAAAATGAATTAAAGGTGTTCACACAAAATGGCCGCCAATGGATTTTAAGTGAAGCTTCATACTTTGTCCTCTGACTTTGGATGACTGGTGTGTGTAATGAGATTTTTGACATTGTCAAAATAATACATTTAGCAATACCGTAACATTTTTCAATGAAAATTTTAAAATACAAAATTATCAAAAAACGTGCTACTGCCCCTTTAATATTATTAAACAAATTAACTTAAAGTTTGAAAATCATGAAATTTCAAGTGAAGTTCTCTCAATTCCTATAATGTAATAGAGCCGGGGCCCCATACGGCCGAGGTCCATCATTCAGGGAATGGAGAGTTTCGAGGCTATTCCCCTACTGAAATTGCATTCCTCTTAATGTTTATTTAAAAAAGACCTAAAAATTTACACATTATGAAATACCAAGTTAAACTTAAAAAAGAATGCAACGCCCCATTACTGAAATAATAATTGCGAGAGAAAACGTCAAAAGTGTCATATTTCTGGGGGGGGGGGGGGGGGGGGTGGAATCCCTGTTACGCAAGACAAGACAAGACAAATGTTTATTTATGTCTCACCACTGTAAAACATGTAAAATACGTATACAGTAAAACACAATCATGTAAAAACGAGAAGAGTATTTACAGTGCCATTCTTATAAAAGAATTATGAGAGACAAATTATCTATATAAAATACTACGTCGTTTAGCTAAAATACTATGGCAGGTTTTGGCTGATATAAATACTAAATCTGCATTATGTAAAATGGTGGCCAATTTAAAATCTTCGCTTGATTCACTAAAGTTTAAAACCGTAGATGTACATTGAGAGATAAGATGTTCACGTATATCATCATAATTTGGGCAATGTAAAAGGACATGGGCTTCGTCTTCTATCTTATCTGGGCATGAGAAACAAAAGCGGGAATGAGCAGGAATACTTTCATATCTTCCCGTCTCGATCTTCAACTACGCAACTAGACAAATTGCCACACCTCAACCAGTTCGTCAGGGTCGATTCGCCCCAGTTATATTATAAAGACCAAATACCAATGTTTCTTCTTTAGTATGCCTTAATTAATTTGTATAGTTTATTATGTATGACGATTCAATTTAATCACAAACATATAAGTTAAGCTGGACATTTTTGGCCTTGTTTTCTGTTGTAGCATCATTTACTATAATAAAGCAGTCATAAATATATTCATGTCTTTCATGCATTTTCACTCACACCAACACAGACATTCTTCATATTTATACATTGTGATCCTATTTCATTGTAGGAGTACATATTCATGTCGCAGAGGTCTTAAGTGGTTATCAAGAACACAACAGGTTGCGTTGAATCAGGGATTTATTCATCTCAATTGATTGATTGATGCCCTTAAAATAAGAATGACAATAATATAAGTATATGTATAAAGTATATGATAATAGTACAAAAAATTAAAGTTAGAGGTTTACACAGCAGTTACTTTACATTAATTGTTGAGGTAGACAATTAATACATTATGAATACCTTCTAATATTCATAGAAGTATACAATACTTAATGAAACGGAGAGCCTTACAATACTCGTGGCAAAATACACCAATAGCATACATTATGGAATACATAATACATACAAAGTCATAGCATATAATATACATGGCAAAAGGATTATAAAAGAACCCTCACCTCGTCTCAGGGACGCAGGCATAACAAACATGTGCTGCTGAGATTGCCACCGTGCACACAGATACCTATGATAAATAATACCAATATGTACTTATGATATTATAATAATGAATGCACATATGATAATAACATATTTATGTATATTTAGATAAGATAAAATCAGGAAATATAATTACAAACATGATATACTGGAATGCACTTTAAATGAATCTCATTCATGTTCAATTACTGAACATGGAAATATAAATGTACCACAAAATTGGTTAACTGCTATTTCTACATCATCTACTTTAACAAGGTACTGCACTTTTAAATCTCTCCTGCAACCTGAAAAATATTTAACTTCAATTCAACCATCAAATTTAAGAAGGGCTTTAACGAAACTTAGATGTTCAAATGATTTTAAAGTAAATGGAAGTGGTAAAGATTTTATTGACGCTTTATGCGTTTTTTGTGGAAATGGGGAAGAAGATGAATACCATATTTTGTTGATATGTCCATCTTATCACCATCTTCGTACAAGGTATCTACCTGTATATTATCATAACTTCCCATCAAAGTTTAAGTTTATGTCACTTATAAATACACAAAATGATCAATTGTTATTTAAATTAGCTCTTTTTGTGAAAAAATGTTTAAGTTACGAAACACCTTAAAGGTTTAAGCGCTCTTGTATATATATATTTATTTATCACAGACTTCACGACCACTGTAATATTGGTCTAATGGCCATATATACGAAATATATATGTTCTGTTCTGTTCTGTTCTGTATACTACTAGTATAATAGATACATAAATGATTTACGCATACTCAAGAATATGAATAGACAAAGATTAATCTTCTTTGAGTGGCATTTTAGAAGTTGAAGGACAAATAAGTTTTTTGTGGCAGGTTGCATACGATGAGCTCATCACTCAATCCCAATCAACTATGTAAACATTCTCCTACTACCTGGCTGGCTTCCATGTTAATCCCATATGTAATATCTTTGTTATGTTATTGTTACATTTGCTCAATTAAGTATTGTTTTCATTGTCAATTAACTCATCTCATTCCTTACTGTATATATACCTCATGTGCTCTGTCTTTTATTCATGCTTGAAAACGATACAAGAATCTGTATCGAAACGTCGCATCCTATGAATAAAGAAGTTGTCATCCATAAATAGCGTCCTTAAAAGATTAATCTATTCCATAAAATAAACATATACACAAAAGGCTAAAGAATATATCTTACCCCAAATTATGATTCCTTCCCGTGCGTGACTGTGCCAGAATGTGTGCGAATAGAGAAATGTAGCCACTTTTATAGATAAAAGTGCTATGAGAAAGAGTGAAAAGCATGACCAAGCATAGAAGCTGACCAGCCAAGAACAATAGCCAGGGCTGAGACCTGAGTGGCCTGAGCGCAGAACAATGAAGCCTATTACATAAGCTAATTGATTAGTCTAAACAAGAGTGCATTAGTACATTAAGGTTTGAGTTGATAAGCCTTACTTTAGGTTGTAGTAAATTGATAATAAGTTTTAAAGATATTGTTGAAATAAACTAAGAATACTATGGATAATAAGTTAAAACTAACAAAATATATATATTAGCGTAAACTAAATATTTATATCCTGTCACACATTGTGATCCTATTTCATTGTAGGAGTACATATTCATGTAAAAACATTTTACATAAGATAAGATAACATAACATAATTAGAGGTTATAACATGTCATTTTTCATATCATACCTCTTATCAGCCCGAGACCCCCATATCAGCCCGAGGGCCGCAGGCCAGAGGGCTGATATGGGTCGAGGGCTGATATGAGGTATGATATGAAAAATGACATTTTGTAACCTTTTTATCATATATCAAACTTTTTCTCTGGCAAAAAAATTATCTTAAAAATAATTATGATTAAAACGTTTTGAAACAGAAATAAAAAGTCATAAAAATAACAAAACGATCATTCATTACAAAGAGTTAAGTTTGAGAAAAACGTTGTGAGTAGCTCAACTTATTTACATTACTAGACAATTTAACCTTTTGGTGTTTGTAAAGAATATATACAGCTAAAAACTTCAAAACATCGTTTTTGGTAATGCAAACGCAAAATATAATATCTATGTTGCCAATGACGTTACTCTGCAAAGGGAGATAACTCGAACCAAAAGTCCCCCCCGGGCTGATATTGATATGGATTTGCGGACCGGTCTGATATGGCTGATATGGATTTGCGGACCGGGCGGCAATATGGGTGCTGTGTCCTTGCCTCTATCACACATGCAAAACAACACATATTATTGATAGATATATGATAACATAAGTTATTACTCGCCCGTGTAAGATACCGCAGTGTAATATTTATACGACAATATTAAACTAGTGTAATAACACAATGCAAGGATGACGTCATAGAAGTGTGTTGTTGTGACATCACAGTGTAAGCGCGCCGTCACAATGGTTGCTGAGTCGCGAAATTGTTAGTTTCGGCAACTTATCGGCAATTATGTTTGATTTTTAGGGCAAGTAATAAACAGAATACTAAACTCCCTTCCATTTATTACTATTTTTATTAAACTCGTGAATGATTTGGTATCAAACTCGCTTTCGCTCGATTTATACAAAATCATTAACTCGTTTAATAAAAATAGTATTAAATGGAAGGTCGTTTAGTATCCTCTATATAACATAAGATAACATAAGATTTATTACTCAGAAGGGAATTCTTCTTACATCCGACAGAGCATGACGTGATGCATGTAAACTTAACAATAAGAATTCAATACTATGGAAGGATAATACTATACATTATCATATATCTATCAATAATATGTGTTGTTTTGCATGTGTGATAGAGGCAAGGACACAGCACCCATATTGCCGCCCGGTCCGCAAATCCATATCAGCCATATCAGACCGGTCCGCAAATCCATATCAATATCAGCCCGGGGGGGACTTTTGGTTCGAGTTATCTCCCTTTGCAGAGTAACGTCATTGGCAACATAGATATTATATTTTGCGTTTGCATTACCAAAAACGATGTTTTGAAGTTTTTAGCTGTATATATTCTTTACAAACACCAAAAGGTTAAATTGTCTAGTAATGTAAATAAGTTGAGCTACTCACAACGTTTTTCTCAAACTTAACTCTTTGTAATGAATGATCGTTTTGTTATTTTTATGACTTTTTATTTCTGTTTCAAAACGTTTTAATCATAATTATTTTTAAGATAATTTTTTTGCCAGAGAAAAAGTTTGATATATGATAAAAAGGTTACAAAATGTCATTTTTCATATCATACCTCATATCAGCCCTCGACCCATATCAGCCCTCTGGCCTGCGGCCCTCGGGCTGATATGGGGGTCTCGGGCTGATAAGAGGTATATATATATGATATGAAAAATGACATGTTATAACCTCTAAATACAATATATACAAAAAACAACACACATACATATTCATATAATTACACAAGCCGCACAAAGCAGTTTTGAGATATCATTAAGTTCAGAACTCTTGTTTTGAATTGAAATACTCGAGGGTATGAATGATTTCCTGGTTCGATTTGACCTATGGTAAGGAACATTAAAACGTTTTCCAGATGACAAAAGCTAGAGAATATTCTGAGTGTAAGACAAATATGTGTTGGATCAGAAATAATTTTCCGTGCATGTGCATATTTAAAACTACATATTAAAATAAATAAGTCTAATTGCAAATAACATACATATTTCATATTCTATTCAGTACATACATGTATATATTATATTATTTTATTTTTTGCATATTCTGAAAATCACATTACAATTTAGATCTATTGCACGTTCCTATAGGTATATATAAACATGTCACATTACAAATGAAGATGATATATGCCATATGCATTAATTTTGTGTATGTAATAATTGTTTATATGAAAAATGTATTTCATTCATTCAATCAATCTTTATAAAGGCTCGATACGCTGAGAGTCGTACGAGCACTGTGAGGAGATTTTGACATCAAAGGAGTAAGGGGAGTAACTCTAATTTGCCTCATAACCGGAAGTTTCGTCAGAAGTGCACGCTTCCGATTATCACGCTCAGCTTAGCGTTTTCTTTCATGCTGCTGCAAGTCGCCTGCGATTTTGGACACCAAACACGCTGATTTTTGTGTCAGCCACCTTTCCTCGCCAACAAATGGGTCTGAAGACAGAAATTATGATGTGTCCGACCCGTGACTTTCATGTGAAATTGACTATGATCTTTCGTGGTAGAATGTTATGACGTCGTCTGCTATCGAGATCAGCTGATCCGTTTTGGCAAACACTCTGAATATTAAACAACAATTTCTTCATGAAGCGGAATTTCAGAGAATTATCTCAATACAGGAACATCATATCTTCCTTCCTATCGGGAAATGAACACTATGAACTATGAAAACCTAAAACTTCATGACTAAATATTTTCTAACTTCAAACATTGGAAAAAACATAAGGAAAATATTGAATCCTAAATTTAGTAACTGAGTCTTATTAAGTTGATTTTCAATCACTTTATTCTACTGTCAACATGGGGGAAAAACATGGTGCCGTTGAATTTATTCTTGGAGGAATCGCAACTTGCGGTGCTGGACTATTCACAAATCCTCTTGAGGTCGTGAAAACTCGAATCCAGCTACAAGGGGAGCTCCAGTCTCGTGGACAATATGCGATACACTACCGCAACACAATCCACGCCTTCTACACCATTGCCAAAAATGATGGGTTTGTTGCGTTACAAAGTGGTTTGGTACCAGCAATGTGGTATCAATTCTTCATGAATGGAGTTCGTTTAGGAACTTTCCAGGTCCTTGTAAATATCGGTTTCACCAAAAACAAATATGGAGAGCCTGTATTTCTCAAAAGTGTGATGGCAGGTGCATTTGCAGGATGTATCGGTGCTTGCATTGGGAGTCCATTTTACATGGTACATAAATTTTCAAGCTTATCTTCGTTAGAACTTAGGAGCATCATGTTGTATGTTTTTTTGTGAACTTGAGGTATGCAAGACACTCTGTTTAAAGCAATCAAGGAGTTGATTATCTAAGTATTAAAATTTCGCTTTAACTTCACAAACCCCAACGCATATGATAAAAAGAATTTAAGGTACTCACACTAAAATGCCTACCATCAGTTTTCCCTCAAGTACTTCAAAATCTATGCCAACGGATAATTCTGATGAGTGAAAAAGGATTTAACCCTCTGAAGATAATTTGCCAAAATGATATTTGATATTTGGGGAAAAGTTTAAGAGATATTTTTTTTAAATGTGCTACTGCCTCTTAAATGAGAAAGTCCTGTCAACAGTTTGTTATCATCTCGCAATACTTATTTACAAATTGAAGATAAAACTAACTAAATATATTAACAAAAAATGCATAGTTTTAGCTACACCTTGTTATGGTGGTGTAATGCATTTTGATTCCACGATTGGGGGGGAGGGGGGTCATGATTTGTGTCAATATAGCCTGACAAACACTCTTTTAGAATGCTAATCAGCTCTTTGAATGACATTTATTTAGTTCTGATGCATGTCAATGTACTTATTATGCTGATAGAATTCAAAACATGTCACTCAACTTGCATATATGTACCAAATATGTATATATGTCAACAACTTTCAATGGCAATCAAACATGTGCTTTACAAAATTTTGTTTGCAGTAGACTGACCAGTAGCAAAAGTCACATTTACTCTTTGATAAAATAAAACATGTTTCATTTACATACTAACAGGAATATAATTATATTGATGAATTCAAAGTTTCAATTTATGAACAAACTTTGATATTACCTCAAATCAACAAAACATTCTTATTATTATACTTCATCTTTACAAGTCATTGAATGGCCCATGGTCCGTGCCTTTCCCAATCACTTATGGAAAATATAATCCTAGCAATAGTCAAATCTATGTTTCTTCCTGACACAATATACACTTCACGCCACAGGTGAAGACCCACCTTCAGGCCCAGGCTGTGAAGGACATCGCGGTGGGAACACAACACACCCATGAGTCCATGAGTCACGGGATGAGGACCATATACTCTGAGTTTGGAATGCTGGGATTGTGGCGCGGTGTCAGCGCTGCCATCTTCAGAGTGACAGTTGGTTCAGCGTCTCAACTTTCCACTTTCACAATGGCTAAAGATTATATAGTCAAAATGCAGGTATGTTACTATGGCCATAGATAAATAGATAATGTTGTCATGCAGGTATGTTACTATGGCCAAAGATTAATAGATAATGTTGTCATGCAGGTATGTTAAAAATGGTCAGAGGTCATGTTGTCAAAATGCAGGTTTGTTCAAAATTGTCAGACATGTTGAGTTTCTTAGGTCTCTTACTGTGCTATGTCCCTTGGCAAGATACTTTATCCACATTGCACTCAGTCCAAGAAGCTGTTACAGGTACCTGAAAACAGGATGTCAGGCCTCAATAAACATGCTTAGCACTTGGTAACTGCTATGAAAGTACAATTCTTTCAAGATATTAATTGCGTGCCTTTCCTAATGGCAACTAACTGGATGATATTAATCATCATCATCATTATCATTATTCTTGCAGATCTTCTCTCCGACCAGCTGGATGAATGCTCTCCTGGCCAGTATGGCAAGCGGTGTCGTCGTCACATGCTTCATGACCCCCTTCGACGTCATCTCCACCCGCCTCTACAACCAGGGCGTGGATGCTCGTGGGCGGGGCCTTCTCTACTCGGGGGTCCCCGACTGTCTCATCAAGATTGCCAAGAAGGAGGGTTTCTGGGGCTTCTATAAAGGGTGGGGGGCAAGTTACTTTCGGCTCGGTCCCCACACAGTTCTTAGTCTTGTTTTGTGGGATGAAATAAGGAAAATTTATTCCAAGTGGAAGCCTTGAATTTCCTTGTTTATGTTTGTTTGAGTGCACTTTAAAGGGGCAGTAGCACGTTTTTAAGGGGACTATAAGGTGATGTCAGAAAAATGAAAATTAATGGTTCCAATTGAAAAACAATGTATTTAAACTAATTGGAGCAGTATTAATTCAAATATATAACGTAAAGTTTAGCCATGCCATTCTGTTTTCTTACACAAAATGAATTAAAGGTGTTAAAAAAAAATAGCCGCCAATCGATTTTATGTGAATCCTCATACTTTGTCCTCTGACTATGGGTGATTGGCTTGTGTAATGAGATTGTTGACACTGTCAATATAATACATTTAGCATTAACTTACAATTATCAGTGAAAAATATAAAATATAAAATTTTCAAAAAACGTGCTACTGCCCCTTTAATGCTTTTGATCACTGGTAACATTACATATGAGTTGGGTGTGTATTTTTGAGCGTGTGATTTATTCAAAGTGGAAGCCGTGAATTTTCTTGATGAGGTTTGAATGCACTTTAATGCTTTTGATCACTGGTAACATTACACAAGAGTAAGATGTGTATGTTTGAGTGTGTGAAATTGTAAATGCATGTTTTCAAGATGGTTCTGTCATTGTAGTTTCAGCTATGTTTGCTGAAATAGCTGAAATATATTTTTAAGATGTTTCAGCCATGGTAGTGTGAGAATTTATTTTTTTAAGTCTTGAGATATGTTGTTCTACACACAGTTTTTAAATTACTATCAATAATTGTGATCCATTTAGATATGTTATCTTAAATTTTATCGTAAGTCTTATTATTTATGGGAAAATGTTATATTGTAATGAATGGTGTTTTCAGGCAAAATCAGATCCCTGTGTAATATTGACATTGAACTGATCAATTGATTGTTAAGGATCTGCTTAAAAGTGCAAGCTTTCTTCAGATGTAAAAAATAGATCATTTGCCTATATTTGATGATTGGAAACTGAGATGTGAGGGACTTCGATATTGCATACTTTTACAGAAAGTCGTTTATTTCCAACAGAAAATGTAATCATCATGGTTTGAATGTGGATTTTTACATAGATCTGAACCTGTATATATAGTTATGATCTCATAGTTGTGTTTACATTCTGAACAATTCTAATTTGGATCATTTGAATATTTAGATAAGATATTGTTAAAAGGGGATTTTTTGTTTGCAAACCTATGATCCAAAGAATGATTCATTTGTATCGTCTTGCTTCATCAATATTGAATAGGAGCCTTTAAATTTAATACAGTGTAGATCTAGATAAAGATTTTCTATACATTAAAGAGACAGTCCTATCAGGGAAATTTTTTGTGGAAAAATAATTCAAAAGGACTCAGACATTTATTCTGTTGTTTGTCAATAACACATAATGTTATCCTCACCAACATATTTGAAAATAAATGTGAAATAATCATTTAATAGTCATATATAAGTATAAACAGTGATTCCACAAAAAA
The DNA here is from genome assembly GCA_916613615.1 of Steromphala cineraria. Taxonomy (NCBI): domain Eukaryota; kingdom Metazoa; phylum Mollusca; class Gastropoda; order Trochida; family Trochidae; genus Steromphala; species Steromphala cineraria. Next base: position 55,470,440 of record OU744732.1, on the reverse strand, counting down.
TATCCGAAAGGCCTGTCCCTTTAATGCACAAATGAAAAGCCTAAAGACATATTATTATAGAAACAACGGCACAGCAATTAAATATTTCATAAACTGAATTTTAGTCTACATATTGTGTAGTAATGATTATATATACTATTAACTAATAGTCCAATGCTTTGATTCGTTAGACTTATTGTTTACCTTTTTCGAAACATTGGATGCTGTTTGAATTGATAAAAGGCAATCATGTTGCTGAATTTTCATGACTTTAATACAATTATAATCTAGCAATGTGGTTTGTAAAGGGGAAGCAAGAAGGATTTGACTAGCGTCTTGGAGTTGCTTCCCTTTGAAGTTTGAGGAGAGAGTCCATTCTGTTGCAGTTTACCAAAATGGCGCCAAATTCTGTTCATTGAGGAACCAAATGAATTCTCCCGGATGACATTCTAAATTGAAACTACCCTGCAGTCACATTGTCAGATACGGGTACATAAACCACTACAGTACCTATTTGAGACAAGCACAGAGATTTGGAAAGGCAAGGGCCATAGATCATTTTGAACATTGAATGAAAAAATAACCAATCTATATTTTTATGTATGCTACCGATATAAGGGAAATGGTCAATTCAAAATAATGAAAATGTCTAAAAAGTCTGAAAATGACCAATTACCAAAAGATGTCTTTCCCAATCCCTGTCAGAAATTATGTATCTATTACAATGTATAGCATTCATTTATCTAGTGTTCATGAATCCAGGGAAACAAACTAATACTTTTCAAACCTTCAGGCTACTCGAGAGTTCAGAAATCAGTACTTAAATGCCAGCTATATCATGTCGCACTTGAACATCACTAATTTAGAATGCATTTGTGACATGGTAGGGTAAAAAGTATTCCTCACCCTGTCACATTAAAAAATCTGCACAATTTGAAGCGATCAGTGCCAGATTAAAACCTTGTATCACTTTAAGGGTGATAAGCCATGTTCTGACTCTTCTGGGATATAAATTGGCGGGATAGCACAGTGGTTAGCATGTTAGGCTTAGGATCAAGAGGTCCAGGGTTCGAATCTTGCGACTTCTCAGCAACTTTGCAGTAGAGAACTGTTTTTGTAAGGTTTGGGTGCAAAGCTACACTGAATTTCAGTACAGTACCACCCATGGTTTGTTAGTTCCAGCCATTGCTCGCAGGTTTCAACACAATACATAACAATAGTGTTACGGGCTTTCTCCCACAATAGTTAATAATTTCATTCTTTGGTACACAGTCATTTTTAATCGGATTGTGTACATCATCTGTAAAGTATTAGATATGATAACTGCATATACATGTGTACATATTTTGACCTTGAAAGATAGTGTATTAAATTTTCTACTTTTTTTTTACTTTAAAACTATTCAAGTTAGTGTTGTCTTTGTTAATAAAATAGTTTCATCAGGTTGATTCAAATCTGTGATAATGAAAGCTGATCAAAATTTAAATATAACATTGTTCTTTGATACGTATTAAATTGTGTCGGTTAGTTGTTGCCTCTTTCAGATGGATCTTTAATTTGAAGGTTGCTGATGATGAGCCTGTTGCGACTTTGACATTTAATGTCAACAACATGAAATCTAGACACAATTTTTTTATATCATTAAGGGTAAAATGTTTTTTTTTAAATACGGCACCAAATGATTCAGAAGTAAATCTGTAACTGATGAAGTAGGCAAGAGATGTTGGAATGATTTACAAAATCTGTCGTTACATAAACTGCAGGGGTTTCAAAGCAATTTGAAATCAGTCAAACTTGATTCCCAATTGGGCGTCTCCATGAAATGGACGGATTTACCTGATCAGATGTCATTTAAAAAGAAAATGAGTGTGTCAATTCAAAATTCAAATTTAAAAAGTCCAACTTTTAAATGCCACTTATGATACATGTCAATGTAATTCATTATTCTATTTTATAATTCAAGAAGTGTTTCAGATATTCAGTATTAAAGTTTCTCATATTATATAGTGCTATTACTAGATTTTGAGTGCAGTGTATGTGAATTTGATACAAAATGTGATTGTCCTTCAGCTTGGACTGTTGGTGATACAAATTGATATATTTTTGGTTTGGTTTGAAAACATTGCATTTGTGCCTTTATGCAACAGGCAATCAGTTGATTTGGCAGTTAAGTGTTTCAAATTTTGGAATCATGTATTGCTTTAGATAGTCAAAAATTGCCAATTTGTCAATTCAGGTGTATTTTTGTAAAGATTATTTTCTAAAATTCAAATCATAATTTTTAGAAGGGATACAAAATTGATAGCAATTTACTTTGATCTATATTTTTTGTCTATGTGATTGTATATATTATGCTTATGAAATGTTTATTTCTGTATGTATATATATAGACAGAGTGGATGTTTGAGTGTTGGAAGAGTTGTTATATATTTGACTTGTGCTGACCAAATAGGTGACACTTTGTAAAAATTGTACAAAGTTATAGGCATTCCTGAAAGAAAATAGCCTGTCTTAGATGAAATATGTTTTCCTGATTGTTTGATTGATCTGTTTTGCAGTGGTAAATCAAATAAAAATGAAGATTTGATAGAAATGACACTTTGTAAAAATTGTACAAAGTTATAGGCATTCCTGAATTGATTATTGATATGTATCACTTACAAAATATACTCCTTTGTATATTAACCAGATGATACCATTTATGTGCGTTGGTTGTTAAATTCAACTTGCAAGGGTTTGAAAAAAGGTCTCACTTTTGATTTCTGATTCTTTTTCAGTTTTGTTAAAATCATTTACTTTACTTCAGGAATTTACAATTTTATTAGGTTACTCTTCAAGGTATATCAAATATTCTGTTGTCAAATATCTGTTTCATAACTGAAATGTTGAATCTAACAATTACTTATCAAGTTAATTAGACTTGAGATTAACTAATGGGTCCAGTATGATATCTTCATTATTCCAGATGAAGTCAGTCAGAAATAGTAAATTTATAGTGAAGAGAGATGAAATAAACCAATCTTGAGAACAAGTTTTGTTTTCATTTTATGATAATCATCTCTGCACTTGCACTTGAAATTGTCAGCAAAGAAAAACAACAGAATGATACATATTTCTATGATTATAAAAATGAGTTTTCTTATACCACGAGGGGTGGGATATCAAGTGGTTAGAGCTTTCGGCTTTGGATCAGGGTCCGTGGTTCAAATCCTGTTTGGGGCTGGATAGCACAGTGGTTAGCGTGTTTGGCTTCGGACCAGGAGGTCCGTGGTTCGAAACCCGCCAAAGGCTCTGCAACTTTGTCTGCAGTAGAGAACTGTTCTACACGCAGTCAGGTTTAGGTGCAATGCTACACTGAGTTTCAGCGTAGTACCACCCATGGTTCGCTAGTTCCAGCCGATGCTCACAGGTTTCACTGCAATACAGAGCCATAATAGTGTTGCGGGCTCCCTGCAATAATACCAGCAGCCCTGTTATAAGTTAAATACTCTTGAAAGCAGCGATAAACCCCATATCATCTCACCTCACCTCAAATCCTGCCAGGGTCACAGCAACTTTGACATGGTGAGATCAAAAGTATTCCTCACCCTGTCGCATTCTCAAAAGACTGCACAATATGAAGGGATGATTAATGCCAGATTAAAAACCCTGCATCACTGGTATTGCGATAAAATGTGTTCTCTACAGAGATACAAGGGGGCTGGATAGCACAGTGTTTAGCATGTTGGGCTTGGGATCAAGTCGTCTGGGGTTCAAATCCCGCCAGGGGCTCAGTAACTTTCTCTACAGTAGAGAACTGTTCAATACACAGTCAGATTTAGGTGCATTGTTACACTGAATTTCAGCACAGTACCATGGTTTGCTAGTTCCAGCAGATGCTCGCAGGTTTCACCACAATGCATAGCAACAATTGGCTTTCTCCCTGCAATAATACTAGCAGCCAGGATATAAGTGAAAAGGATGTAAGTGAAATACTCTAGAAAGCGGTGATTAACCACACATTACATAACCTCCCCTCTTATACCAGAAAATACACTATAAAATAAATCATAATGTCAGAGGCCTACACATACATTATATATACAAAATCGAAGTCTAATTTCAAATTAAAGATCCAAAGTTTAGAAAAATATGGTAGCAAAGAGATGTTTACAAAAAAGCCAATTCTTGTGGCTTCTCGGGAAAGGTTTGTGTGTGAAGCTTTAAGGAGGGGCACAAAGAAGGTATACTGGATGTTTGTTTCCTATTCGTTTATGGTTTGTAAAGAACTCTTAAAGATATATATGGCCATTTCATCAACGGCCATGGGGTGATAAAGACTGAAAGGATTTCGCATATTCGGGAAATTCGCGTATTTCTTTAGTTTGGTTGTTTTGCTTACTTTTACTACATAAAACACCAGAGAACATACTCTGCATTTTTACGGGTAGCATAAAAAATGCGTTACCCGTAGCAAATGAATTTGCACCTACCCTTTTCAGTCTACTAGGTGCAAATTTGCTCATGATAGCAAAACTTGCACATGCGTAAATGCCTTAACATGTATACGAATACAAACGTAAGTAAAATTTGCGCATATGCAACAAATACACACGTAAGTAAATTTTTCCGTATAAACGGGTTATTAGTGTCATGGGTTTGAATCATTAAGGTTCGAATAACAGATGTTGGTTGCTGTCCCTTAGGCCCTTTTCTCATGCACGAATTTACATACATGAGTAAATTTACACACTATGTAATTATACATACATGTGTAATAGTAAATATACTTTCTGTTCACATGTAGTTAAGCATTATGTTGTATTTGTCAATTACATACAGCCATGTATTATAATAAACGAAAATATATGAGTAGATTCAGTCTAGCGCCAGCTTTCATGATGTTAAGACTTCTTGGCTCCAAGAGAAGAAGAGATTTTCCCTATATGTATATGTAAATTTACATTTACATGACCTCCTGAGGTCGTGTAAAGTTACTCCTAGTGCAATAATACTCATGTATGTAATTGCGTTCTCATGACACTTTTACATACCCCAAATACATTTACATACATACGTATATTTACTAACATATGTAAAGGTGTGCATGAGAAAAGGGCCTAAGATACAAGTCTCGATTCTTCGTCTTCTCAAAAATTCTATGCATCATGATAATAAAGAGACAACGCCTGGTAGCTGCCAGATACATTTCGCTGAATTTGATTGCAAACCATCACGAAACCTATAATTGATTCAAGGATGTTCTAATAACAAGGCCTAGAAACGTGCTTGTTTTGCTTGCAGAAGAAAATGCTCGGATAGAAACAGAGCTTGGGAAGTAATGTTGAAGAGGACGACAGGAAATGGTTGTAACTTGAAAGCATCTATCAAATCAAAACATGTTTAGATTTGTATGAAAAGAAAGAAAACCAAGTGAAATAAGACCAATAAAATTTTAATTATTACAAGGAAAATGATTAATGACTCTTCGGTAGAAAAGCAAATGGTTTAAATATTGCCTAGGCGATGTAAAACAATAACTTATTCACTTTATTAGCAAGTCAATCAGATTATTTTAGATTGTTTAGCTCATCTGGAGTGAAAGGCACAATGGGCTTATGGCATGGCAGGGTGTCCGTAAATTTTGTGCATTTTCGACTTCTTCTCCAGAACCAAAAGACGTAGAAAGCTGAAACTTTGTGTACAGACTCCTCGACTAGTGAGGATTATAATTGTAAATATTGTGACCCTGTGACAACTAATAAGGGCCACAGGGGCCACACCCTTACCTATTTTCATCTTATTCTCCAGAAGCATATGGCCTAAAAAGCTGAAACTATACAGACTCCTTGACTAGTGAGGATTATAAGGGCCCCAAGTGCCACGCCTTTAAAACCTATTTTCACTTGAAAAAGGTCTAGAAAGCTGAAATGTTTTGTACAGACTGTCGAGGGTTATAATTTCCTGTTTAAAAGACCCTATGGTCACTAAAAAATGGCATGGTGGACTTTAGGATTCTATATAATAAATTATCAATTGAATATTGAAACTATTTCCATTTCTGTACTGATTACAGGAATCTGAAATCACATCGCATATATACTTAAATTGTGACCCTGTGGCGCCTACAAAGGGGGACACGACATTGGCCACACCCTGTAGCAAAATCAAATATGAAGCCAGATGAGTACAAAGCCAATGGCTCTATTTATTTTTTTGCATGCGGAAACTAATCCTGGTATATATATATATGATTGAAAAATTTAAATATCGCGATTGTATTGCTTTGGCATACCAAATCATTTAGTCAGACAAACAGACAGATTTATTCAGTAAAAGGCCACAGGCCCAAAATACAAGCATTTGCCTAATTCATAGGCTGGTGCACATGTTGAGTGAAAACAGTTCTAATATATTTAAGTACATGATAAAGAAAATTACATGTTTCATTTATAATATGGTCTTTGTCAGATTTCAAAATATTTATGAAGTTTACAATGGGATCAAGATCCTTTATATATTTCTGTAAATATTGTAGCCTTAGTACTGAGAAACGTTCACATTTCAAGAAAACATGAAACTCATCTTCTACAACATTTATGCCTTTGGATTTACAAAATAAACACAATCTCTTATTATGATTTACATTTTTTAATCTACCAATTTCAACTGACAAATGAAAGTTGCCACATCTGGATTTTGAAAAAGCAGATCTGAGGTGTAAAGGGATGTCACAATTTAGATATCTTGCAATATATAATAGTGTCTTGAACTGGCAGTAATAAACAAATTTACTTGAACTTTGTATTGAGGCATACCAACATTGTTTAAGGTTATCAGAAAATATTTGCTTAAATAAATATAAGAAATAATCAGTATTGCCAACATAACCAAAGCCATATCTATATAAAATATTTTAAACACATGTTGCCCAAGTAAAGCGGCCTGAATCATCTAGGGATTTAATCATGCTGTACAACTGTTTGGGTAATCTATTCTGAGGCATATTTAACAGATGACACCAATATTTTATTACTTTAGTCATGTACACAATTTGGATGTGCAATCTGCCACACTCACCAAGAACCATATTATTACAAGTAGATTTACCAATTTTCAAGAAATATTTACAAAATTTGACCTGAACAGACTCAACAGTATTACAATAGTTAGTACCCCAAACCTAAGATTCATTACACAAGATAGCTGTAACAATTGCATCAAATATTTTAAACAAATCTTTACAATTTACTCTTCCCATTTTTCTCTGAAAAGCATTTATAGAGAAAATTGCCTTATTAGCTTGAGAAACCAGACAGCTTTGAGCTTTACTCCATACAAGTTTGGGTGTTAATACAAGTCCAAGATATTTATAAAAAGATACAGTTTCAATGAGATTACCATTGAAGTACCACTTTCCATAATCCCTTAAATGTCCACCATTTCTAAAAACAAGAATTTTTGTTTTACTAAGATTAACTGACATTCCACTTTGTCTACAAAAATTTTCAAGTGCATTAGTTTTTTCTGTAACTGAATACATGTATCAGATAGAGCAGAAACATCATCAGCAAACGTGAGAGAATCATTTAATCAGTAATAATTTCCTAGATTCTCAACGGTTGTTTTAAGTTGACCTTAATTCTGATGTGGGAAAAATTAAACGCTGTTTTGGAAGGATTTGCTTTTGAAGAAATGCATTTCTTCGATAAAAACGTGTTCGTAACGACAATGCTTAACACGTTTCATCGGACATGTACTAATAGAAAACCTATGAGATTATTTTCCTAAAGTTGCATGATTAATTGAGCTTTTCGGGAGACATAATGTTTCCGGCCCGTGTGTTATTCCGTGATTTTTTTTTGTAAATATAAACAAATGAAAATTGATATGTAAATATGTCACACCATATAACATGATATATGTGTTTATGTCTAAAACACTGATGAGACAACCATAGATAAAAGGAATTAATATATTCATATCATGTTTGCCGAAATTCTTTAACAGAAATGTCACAACGAACCGCTTATAAATGAATGATGTTAATCTATTTCGATAAACTGAAATTGTGGCTCCAAAGTTAATAATCTATATTCTATGCTTAATATGCGATGCGATATACAACTCAAGTATTACAATAATGCAATATATTGAACGACTCTACAATCAACATTTATGCATTTATTTCATAACTTTCGAAAGATAGACTATTACTCTTAAAGATAAAATTTGAAATTAAATATCGATGGCATAATTATCAAAAATGTCTACTATCATTTTTAATGTAGCCCAACACATATTCTTGCCCACCAAAATAATGTTCTTACATGTTGCGCATGCGTCTGTGATACAGGACTAGATATATGAAGACTTGAAAACTAGTTGGTGCGATATGTTGCTCAATGAAAATAATACCGCATTAATTGTATTTCTCAAACTATTTTAGTCAAGCTTTTACAGACCTGTAAGTTTTAGATAGAAAAAAACAACGTGATTAATGACAGTTTTATTAATTAAGTTATTTCCAAAATACTTGCAAACATTAGAGAGTTAATTTTCAACTAAATCCAAATTGTTCTATTTGCCGAATCGTATAGTCTAAGCCGTATAGGTTGTATTGGTGTCACATCATTGATATTATCAACCTACAAGCCATATAATGTGTTCTTTGAAACGGTCTTTCAAAACCGTATCACCCGGTACAAGGGACTTACAAGATGGTACAACCCTCCTGGAGGGTTTACAATGGTTGTAAACCCTGATCGAGGGGTTAGAAATGTAAAACTATATTATAATATAATAGGATAGGAATTTGTCTTGCAAATTCTAATGAAAAAAACAATGAGTAGACGTCTTTATTGGTTTAATTTGTACAGTCAATTGAAATTGAAAGTAAATGACACGGATCCCGCGCCCTCTTCAGTGGTCACAGTTGAACTTCTGCGGCGTGTTTTGCAAGGGGGAGAAGACTCAATTTTCTGCCGGCTTCCGCTCAAGATGTCACTGATCTCTGCCTTTTGTTGATCGCTACAGCGTTTGTAGATTCTCACCGCTTCGCTCCTGTGACCTGTAATTATAATATTGATGCTGCATATATAATTGGTCCTCGATTGAAAATGATGTAATATTTACGGAAATGCAGCAATCTAGTTCAGATTTGTTAAATGTCACAAATCAGTAGGATATTACCTGTGTGTTCGCAAATGGTTTGCTCGTCTACGTTATTCTGGTACAGGCGAGTAGCAGCGGTGGCACGCAAGGAGTGGTTCGTTTTGATTCCTGTGACCCCAGCAGACTTACAGATTCGCTTGACCGTTTCCTGGAGTGTGTCATGTCCTACAGGAATGTCGTGGAACCACTGTTTTGGCTTGGGAACCTTCAGGGGCGTTAGATAAAAAGCATCTCGTCCATTTCCTCCAATGCACTTTGGGCTGAAAGGATTTATGATATAACGTTATCATGGTCATATTTTATTTGGATAATTATCATTAGAAAATTCTACCGTTATAATTACCATTGTGGCTGTGTAGAGCGTATTTACCGTAACTTCCCAAGCCAATACTTTTTAAGAACGGGACTTAAAAGCTTTACAAAATAGGAAATTTCAATTGACAAACTTGTTATATGCAAAGCCAGAGAATAAGATGACGTCACGACACAAGTGTTATTATTTTCCTTCAAAATACTTGTTAATGGTATAATTAAGGTTATCATAACAAAATCATAATGATTTATACTTTTCGAATAATCGAACATAACATCTGGCGGGATTGTCTTTGTTTTCATAAGCTCTGACCTCCTTTGATTTCATTTTCCGATTTTTCATTCCTCCTGGATTTGTTTTCGAGGTGTCTTCTACGTACCGGAGATAACGTCTACCATTTGGGTCAACAAAAGGTCCCGTGATTTGAGGGTTCTGGTACATTCTAAGGCTCCTGTGTTCATTGCCACCTCTGAGCGCAAACTGTAAACCTGAAAGACCAGTATAGAGCAATTGTAATGAAATATTACCTCCGTTTAAAGTACATTTAATGTATTTCATATTTGTATCAGATATGCCGTATCAGATGATACTTTGATATAGTCATTACCGCATTACAGATAAAACGCATTAGAAAAATACTTATTTTACTCACCGGTTAAGTATACAACCGTATCCAGCAGTTTTTGAGGTATATCATCACCAAGGACTCCATTTCTCCATAGTTGGTCTTCCTCCTGAAATGAAATTACTTCAGTTGGTTTTCGGGAACTTGTGCCTAATCCCATAGCAGACTTCTCTCTCATGGCTGCATCTAACGCTTTCCTCGCCTCCTTGAAGTCATCGTCTTCAAATAATTTGAAATTTGTGCCACTCTCTTTCAGAACAGATGCAAATGCTGCAAATAGGCCATACAGAGTACTTGAAGGATAACGCTTTCCGTCCTTTTTTCGTGTTTCGAAAACAAAATACTTGAGAACAGTATTCAGTTCATTGGCTGTCATTTCTGTCAATTTCTGGGTCAAACATCTTCTCGAAAAATTTAAATTCTCACTGACTGACCGTTGGCGACGTTCTTCCTGCCACCTTGTTAAAATTCTAAGGGCCCAGTCGTCTTTCATTTGTGTACGTTTTGCAATATTTGAAGTGAACTTGCCTTCTAATTCCTTCTCTGTGAGGGGTTGGCCAAATCTGAAAGCGAATTCATCTTCATCGTCTTTTTGCTCATCATCTTCATCATTCGTTCTAAATGCACTTTGTGTCAAGAACAAGTCATTATCGTCGCTGTCCAACATCTTGTCGCGATAGGTAGAGCTGACTAACAGGCGACTGGGAGATACGTGACAGAAACTGTTTTAACCAGTCAGTTGCACGTGCATCACGTTCAGTCCGTGTACGCTTACAGCGGGGTTTACATTGGGCGTTCATCATCTACGAGGGATACTCACTATAACGCGATATTTAAAATAATATTGTTTTTGATTAACTTCAAACATATTTATCGACCTAGGAACGGTTGATAATATAGAGAAACCATTCAACCTCGGATATGGTAAGGTTGTAGACCCTGATAGTCAAGAAAAACCTTCGGTTGCTTCGCAACCTCAGGTGTTTCTTGACTATCAGGGTCCACAACCTTACCATATCCTCAGTATCATGGTTTCTCCTTATAGTAATCAATAATACGATATAGGTAATGCGACAATATTGGACAGCGCTGATAATATAAATATATAACCATTAGATGAAATAAAGAGTATGAAGGATATGTAGGAAGTCATGGTATATTTTATGGCGCTTCAAAAAGTCGTTTATGACTAAAGTATGCTATTTCATTCGACATACATTTCGACGACAGCATAACATTACTTGTTACAATAGCCATCACAACACGTTATTTATCGCTTTTATAGATATGGTAAATATCAAAGAATTGCATTTATCACGGAGTTTTATAAAAAGTATATGTTAATTTCATAAACGTCACAACAAAAGCCTGTTGGTGAAGGGAAAGACGTTTGTACATAGATTGCCAAGTCCATTTATCTGTCTAAAATTGACATTTGCCAGACAGTCGTATCAACTTGTCAAATAACTCTTGATAACTAGACGTCAAACTTGAATCCGACACCACGGTATAAGCTTCTGTGCAGACTCCAAGAAATTTGGCATCGGAAATATTAAATGAGATTATAACATCATATTGAGTGGAGCTACGATTCATCTCAATCAATATTGAAGCCAGATTTAAACTTATAAATCGTTTTATAGCGTTATTAAGCCGATTAAGTGTGAAATTATATATTTTCCAAACCCATTTTCATTATTTATGTAAAAGTTTTTATTTAAAAAAATTCGAGGTCCTGTAAGTGAAAGGTATGTTTGATAAATAACCTGTCATACGTTGTTTTAAAGGGGCAGTAGCACGTTTTTTGATAATTTTATATTTTAAAAATTTCACTGATTATTGTACAGTAATGCTTAATGTATTACTTTAAAAGTGTCAAAAATCTCATTGCACAAACCAATCACCCATAGTCAGAGGACAAAGTATGAAAATTCACATACAATCCATTGGCGGCCATTTTGTGGGAACACCATTCATTTTGTGTAACAAAAAAGGAATCGCACAGCTTAACTTTACGTTATGTGTTTGAATTATTACTGCTCCATTGGGTTTCAATTGGAACCATTAACTTCATTTTTCTGAAATCACCTTATATTCCCCCCAAAAACGTGCTACTGCCCCTTTAAACATATATATAACGTTTAAGTGATAACGTTTGGTGTATTGCAACAGGATATGAAATAACAAAAGAAGAAAGTACCCTGATAGGAATGTCCCTTTAAAGCATTGTGTGCATTGTCGCTATGAATTTTCAATAAGAGTGATTAATGAGGACGATAATAAATTAATTTGCATCATATCATTTTAGAACCAAGTGATTGCATGATAGGATATAAACATTATACAAATTCATAATGTATTGGCAAGAAGTGACAATAAATATTCCAGTAAATGGATTGTATTGTCTGAAGAATCTTTACATCATGGTATAAAACAAAGCAGTATACATTTTTTTTTACCGTACAATAACTTGTTATGTATCATGAAAAATGTCTTATATCGTACTATCTACAGGAAGACGATGAAATTACTTCTCTCGCGCATAAGGTAACAGTATCCGGATAAAAGGACGGAAAGTTCCTGGTCCGGGTTATAACGACAATATATTGGCTTTAAAATTGCTGCCATTTTACCAGTTGTCGACGATGGTATCTGCTACGCGAAAGTTGAGTAGTTAATATCAAGAAATTATCATAAGTATTTTCTAAAAGATAACATGATATTGATGACAACCTTTATGTTAAATGTCGTTTTGATACAGACCCGTGACAAATATACATAAATGAACAATCCGGTTAAGACTAGCTGTAATCATCGATGTAACGTAGGACTTATGGGACGTATACATTACAGCTAGTTTTAACTAGATTGAGTAATGAATAAAGTGAATGCATATTTCCTAAGCCTGTTTTCAGGCAATGTTTGAAATATACGCAAGTCTTTTGACTAAATTGAGAAAAATTATAATATTCATAGACACTTGTACAATAACAAAACTGAAAGAACGGCGATCAAAGAAAATCAGAACGGTTTCATATCGATTGTTATAAACTATGAAACTAAGCTTTAATAATTCATCAACAATTCTATCAAAATCGACATTTCTGAATACGAAGCGGGAGCTGTACTTTCTTTGACGTTTTCCCCTCTAAACGCTTCTGACGTTCAAATACGCCAGCCTTGCCGAAACCGCTACTTACTTGCATTTATGTCCACATTTATGCATGTAAATCGTTTTGTAATGTTTCTGATTCATGAGCGATACTCAAAAATCGTTGCAAAGTCTCCATAATTGGGGGAAAGTGAGACTTATTGCAGCGTGCATCATAGACCATCATGGATCAACGATACAGAGAAGTCAGCATATGCTAGACAGATTTCCAATTCTCAGGGTTTATGGAGGGACGATTATTCAAGGAAAAGTTAGTTCGGCTTTATGGGTACACAATAATGCCTTCTGAGAAAATGCTGCCTCGGCAGATTCTGTCAGAAGGAATTCTGAATTTGAAAATGGCAGTTATTATTACACCCGAAAGTATCAAGAAACAATGTTTACTTAGACTAGATCCATAGGTACAAAGCAAAAGCTTATATGAATCTGTTATCTTCGATGAACTGATGCAAAATTTGTATCGTCAATTTTTAAAATATTCATATATCTAATATAAATGTTGCAATAATATATGTAATATAAGTAAACACATGCATTTACTGGATCTTATAGTAGCCTACACTTATGCCTCCTGAGAGTAAAAGTATATTTACTTTACGTTCCATTGGAATTTAAGGACCCTTAAGTATATCATGATTTGCTTACAGTAGAACTATATTTTTTCTTAGAAAACTCAATGAGTGAAATACATATCCTGAGACATAGAAGAAATTAACAAAATTTTACCATAGATTTTGTTTGATCAACCAACTACTAGTTTAAAATTGGTAAAAGCAGGTTTTCAGTTTTAAAAATGACACTCATTACAAAAACACCAAATTTCTTTCTATAGGAAACATGCTCTTGACAAGTTGAAAAGAATAATCTCGAATGTAAGTTATTATTGATGAAAAAAAAATATTACTGTTCAGAAACTATATAAATGCAAGTCATTTACCTCAACCTAATCATTCAACTATGCTTATACTATAGAAAATGACACGGATACTTACAGGAGTAAAAGTAAATACACTTTTTACCTCTTGAGGTGGAGTGTTTAACTCCTAGGAGTAAAGATACTCCTGTAAGTAAATAAGTTTCGGACTGTTTACATGGCACATTTATTCCTTGTAAAAATATTTTCTCCTAGGAAAAAGGGATTTAATAGTTTCACCCTTAAAAACACGTGTTTACTTAAATTTCTATGTATTAAGTGCATTTAATGGCATTTAAGTACACATATATGCTTCGTTCATAAAGTTAACTGAAAATAAATAAACGATTAACAAATATATCTTTGTATAAAACACGCGTTAAATACAGATATATACATCTGATTACAAATAGACTTTCTAGTCACAATGGTGAAATTACAAAGTAACTAAAATGATTTGACAAGTCATTACGTCAGTTATATTTTGCATTCACAAAAGCTTGTATAAATAATATACCTGTCACTAAAACTAATTCCAATATGTTTGACTGGAACCAAGGCGAGAGGACACAGGAATCCCATTACCCCGACACAAAGGAACCAATTAATTCATCACTGGAATACTTATAATCAAATATTGGTAGTATGACTTTGATACTCTCTTCATCCCTGGGTGCCAGCAACAATGGTTCACTGCTCAACAAATCAATGACTTCTCACAAGTGAGAGATATTTTTATATGGGGTGTGTTTTCCGCTTACACCGGTTTCCTCTTTTTGTTACTTACTTTGGCATTCAATCGTTTGAAACAATAACTCGGGAGATAACAGATTTATAGATTGTGATAAATGATAAGCTTTACTTATGCTATGGCTTTTTGTTTATATTCATCATCAATAAAACAAAGTTACTCTATCTATGGTGTAGGGGCCAGATAGTCTTAATGGTTTGGTTTTGTTGACTGTTGTATTTTTAGAGCCTACTGGAAAAGTATAATAAAATATATAGATATAAATCTACGATATTGATCGAAAATCGGACAATTTACCGTGCGCGAATAAACTTGAGCTTGTTTTGAAGCTTATCTGAAGCAGATTAATTTGAGTTTATAAATTATGTTATTAACGCCAATAACTCACAACTACATGTATCGTTCGGTGACCCCAAAATTTTCTTAAATTTTAAAGGAATACATTATAAGCTTGATATTTTGAAAATATGTACAATTTCTAAAATATTTTATTTTGTTCGTCCCATCTCTCTCAATGGACTGTAAATAACCACACAGTAATGCATTTTCTTAAAAACAATAAATCAGTTCGTATACGTTGTTTAAAATTTGTATTTCAACGTTTAAAGATTCCACACAAAAATGTATATGTATAGATGAAAAATCCCATTTTAAGGCACCTCATAATGCTTTTTCGTACAAATGTGTTAAAGCAGTACAAGACGAAAAAAATTGCATATAGAGGCAGCCACCTTGACTTTTTCAATGAACATGATTAACGCTATTTCATACACACGGTAATCATTTTGACAATCTAAATTTTTTTAGATCCACAGAAATTTAGATCAACAGATCTTTGTCAAAAAATATGTAACTGTCGAACAAATTTTATTTAGATTGTCACTTTGACGTCATGCTCGCGTAAATGCTCGTATGTATATACTAGACACTTACAGCAATGATAAGAAGCTTTCCCATTCCCTATATATTTTGCCGTTGGGCTTTGACATCGAAACAGCCAATTCGTCTTATCAGCCATTGAGATGTATCAAATCATTTGGATCTGCCGTACTCTTTAAAGTAATTCATAGCAGTACTATCATCTACATATGAAAAACTACTGCTCCCTAACGAGTCAATTCTTAGGCATCAGCGTCCTTTGAACGCCCACAAGACCTTTGCATTTGTAATAGACTAGCCTTGTTAAGATGTATAATTAGTTTCAATAATATTCATGTGATTTTGCAAATTTCTGTGAATCTGTCTAAATCTGCAATTTAATTTTGCTAAAAATTCCATATAGCTTGAGGAATATATATTTTTAAAGAGAAATACCATGAAAATGATCTTTCAAGTGAGGTATGTTTTTCATCAATGTAAATTCATAAAAACTTTGATGAATGTTATGAATAAATATCACAGAGTCTATTAGTAGTTAACTGGAGGAACAAAATATATGCTAAAAATAAAGTTTCAAAGAAAAAATCATAGACCAACTGAATAAGAAAAAATATGAAGAAGCATCAGTGATGATATGATTATTGCGTTATTGATATGCTGAAAAAAGTTTAAAGGGAAAGTTATCGGCCGATTAACTATAAGGAAGACGTTGAACAAACAAAATCGGTGTTTATAAAGGTATTGAAATACAAAATAGTTATAGAAAGTTTCAAAACTTGGGTTAACTTTTTTTAAAGTTCTGAAAACTAAACAAAGTAATGAAATGATCTTGGAATAGGTAATGTTAGTCAATTTATAAAATATGCCGTAATTCCTATTGATTTTCAAGTAATTTAACTGTTTCAAGAATAATTATCGTAAATTAGGTTTTGGTTAATTAAACCGATTCCAATAAAATTAATCAAAATGTTTCTTGTAACATTTATTTAACATGCTATGTCTATGTGACCTCCGCTTATGATGACTATGTTCTGGCCGGCACTGTACTTCCTCGATTACCTGTTTAACACTACAAACTAAAAACTTTCTTTTTTCTGTTTTTGATATCGTTCAAATATTACATTTGACTGATTGGCATACTCCAACCAATGTTCATTGTCCGGTTTTCGATTTAAAATATCACGATTTGGCCATTGGCCATTTTATTGAACCATTTGGTTAATGGTATTTTTTTAACAAAGGTCAGTTCTATTCGATTAAATGAGACTTTCGGCAACGCTTTGCACATCTGACTCCAACAACAAGCCATAAACCTGTTACAATAATCAAACCGGTGTGCTAAGGTTATTTTTCGACATTTTAAAAAGTACCTTGCTCGTGAAAATACTCCGGGCACATTTTAATCCCTTGATACCGTGTCACAAAGGGAATCTTTAGATTTGATCCTTTAATCGTATTCATTTATCACTATCATGTTTGTACTGTGTGTAAAATACCAATTTGTCAAACGGATATTCAAAATGAGAAAGTCATGGGAATTATAGCCAAGCAACCCGTTTTTATGGAAACTTTTTCTCGCAATACAACATTTATTAATCAATACAAGGATTTATCATATTTCAAATGCTTAAAAACTAATATCGCCTCATATGCAGTTTTCTATCAACATTACCTCTTCCCAAACCAGGATACCCGGCTTTTATAAAGTAATAAGTTATTTTCCCCTTTGCTGAAAATATATCTTATTGCATAAGATAATAGTAAATGTGTAAAAAATCAATTCCAAAACAGTGTCCTAAGATGATATCGCATGAACAACAACTGAAAAGTTCAATGCATAATGTATAATCAACAGAGAAAGAACCTATTGTCACAAGTTAAGCGAATTTGTACATTTGTAGATATTCCAGTTAACCATAAACTTTTGCTAGAAGGAAATGCAGACCTATCACCATGTCAAAACACAAATGTATTCAAATTAGTTTATTTATTAATCAGTGAGACAAAACGTTTTATTTAGCGGACCAATATTCCTTTTTTGCATGTACCTCATTCTTTTTTATATAGCAGACCAATATTCAATTTTTTTATGTACCATTCTTTTTCTTTTGTTGCTCTCCTGTTAACTATCTGTCATCTGTTTGTAAAAATTGTAAATCAACTTTGTAAATACATAGGAGAAGGTATTCTTAGTTGGATAACTTGTTCCTGATCCTTTTCTTCATGAATCAAATATGTGAGAACTAACATTTCAGTAGAATATTACAATGCCATGCAGTACCTTTGGAAGGTTTCAAATGACTCTACCGAACCCATAACGTTTTCACTAAAGCATCATCGATCACTCACACGGTAGTCCTTTGGTCAATGCATTGTTTTGGAAACCCCTTGGATTCACCTCAATACGCTTTGTTCAATTTCAACAACGAAAATATTATTGTACAGATTGAGGCCTAAGGTTAATTTAATTTCTGGATCAAGTTGTTTTGGATGATTAAATGAATCAATCACCCATATACATGTTGAAGAGGTGTCAGTATCACCTTGAAGAATAAAACCCAGACGTTTGAAGTTTACTTCCGGGCTCACAATACTTCGATTCATCAATGACTTACAACCCTGCTGTCGGTGTGTGTTGCTGTCTGTTCACCTGGTTTGCATGTACCTCAACATCATCAGTACTTTTCAATTTATTTTTATGAACATTGGACTAAAGCTACAGTTATTCAAGCGGAACCGCAATGCTCACTGTGTTTGTTCAATAATTATCAACATTTTAATGACTTCTATTGTTCAGTTTGTACTTTGTTTCAAAATGTGTAATTACAACAGATTAAGCGTTACATTATGTATGAGTATGAGTGGGGGGGGGGGGGGGGGCAGTTCGGGGGCGGCACCACACCACCCCCATAGAGAGTTCCAAATATAGAATAAAATTCATTCTGTGCTTGCGACACTCAATAGGCCCCCCACACCGAAAATCCTGGATCCACCCCTGGTGACGTTTGTGTTCCGGTTGGTCGATATCGTTTTTGTCCACTTTCTCCTGTTCAAAGGACGTTACCCGTAATCCCTGATTATGCCAGTGACTGTGACTTGTTGAGGTGTTTGGTTGTAACCTTCATGAATGTAATCAGAAGTATTAATTCAACCTCTTGACTTTAAATACCTATCAATTTAGAAATGATGGGGATCCCCTGACTGTGCATTTGTGGGGATGTTTGAAACCGTCTTATGTTTTTCATCATCAATCATTCCGACATTTAGATGTTGGAGGCATCAATGAAGTGTGTTCTGCGTTTCAAATATTGTGTTATGTTGAGACCTTAAGATGTAGACTCTCGTTCGATATTCTGTTGGTCTTTTGTCCTTCTTGATTGGGTTTCCTTTTCCCCAAGGCTGTGGGCTGTGTTACGGACGGTTACTCCAGTTTCCCTGTTCAAGATAGTACAACCTTTCATGAACAGAACCTGTTATACAATCCTCGTTATAAATTGTTGATGTTTTAATCAAGCATGATCATTTCAATGACTTTTGTATTCTAAATGTGGATTACTGTGTTTCCGCCTTCAAAAAATATTCGAAGACCTTTATATTGAACTCTCCCCCCCCCCCCCCTGTGACAAAATATTCCTTCTTAATTTGTCTTGACGTTTTTAATGTTTTAATCAAGCATGGAAATTTGAGTGACTTCTGCATTCTTAATATGGATTCGTATGTTCTCACCTTCAAATAGATGCAAAGATATCTGGATTGAACTCCTTGACTCCCAATGTCTGTATTGAGCCTCCATCCATCACACCAAGAGCCTCCCTACACTATTCAGTTTCTAGCATTCCCTGCGGGTTCACTGCAGAATCTTTAGTCCCGTTCACACTATGCGACTTGTCAACGACAATGGTGTGTAATCTGCTCGACTGATAACCTGCACGTTCAATTAAAGCTTCCAGTTCAACTTGATTCAAACTACTTCTCTCATCAATCATGGTTTCTAGCATTCCCTGGGAGTTTACTGCAGAATCTTTAGTCCCGTTCACACTGTGCGACTTGTCAACGACAATGGTGTGTAATCTGCTCGACTGATAACCTGCACGTTCAATTGAAGCTTCCAGTTCAACTTGTTTCAAACTACTTCTCTCATCAATCATGGTTTCTAGCATTCCCTGGGAGTTCACTGCAGAATCTTTAGACCCGTTCACAATATACGACTTTTTAAATACAATTGTGTGTAATCTGCTCGATTGATAACCTGCACGATCAATTAATGCTTCCAGTTCAACTTGTCTCAAATCGTTTCTCTCATCAATCATTGTTGAGATCTGTTTATGGACACCAACAGCGTGGCTCACACCTCTTAAAATGACACCATTGAGATATGTTGTGCATTTGGGGCTTCCGATATCAGCCCTCCTTGATTTGCATCACTGGTCGCTGGTCACATTAAGTAGTGCCTAGAAGAAGAATGTAGCATGACTTAGGACGTGGAAAAGGGATAATATCAGTATGCACATTATTAAAAGAAACAACACCAGCAAAATCGTGTAATTTTATTAACTTGGACGGATACTACTGAAACTGCTTACATTATTTTTCCAGAATTCAGCTAACTTCAATTAATATTTTGAAATATCATCGTTTCATGCGAAAGCATGCTTTTAAAACTCGTTGAATGTAATCTTCCTTACTAATAGAGATGGCACTGAGCAATCCATCACTTTTGTTTGTTTTATGACGTCCAACGGCAATACTACAGTCAACGAATAAATAACCAAAAAAGTGCATCATCGTTTTCTTTCATAACTACCGTATTTCATAAACTTTTATCTTAAATGTCCAACATTGTGTCCAAAACCTTTTTAAGATTGCCAATGTGTATATGAACAGACAGAAAATCAAAAGTATCTTTTCCTGAAGAATGAAATTGTGTTTACTATCATATATTTGAAAAGCGACTCCATTAGGTAAAGGAATGATGTTTTGGACGATATTGGAAACTAAGTAGAGTTTCTTTTTTGTTTTAATAACATCACCTCTTTTTTTTATCATGTTAAAAAAATTTCACCGAGTAACATCAGCTGTACAATTGGAAACCTGAACAAGGGGCAGGTACGGTCCTGTACGTTCGCGAAAAACGCCGAATAACAGCATCGAAAGTGAAATTCATTTTGGGCCCCTTCGTGAATTACCAGGGGTCATATTTGCCAAACTTTACCAATTGTGTAATCCGACCGTGAAGTATCGATTATTGAAGGAAAGTATAATTTTAAAGCTAATCGATGTTGAATAGTGAATACAGGAAGGTTTGAATTCACGATTGTGATCGAAAACCGGACAGTCAAATTTTGGGAATTTATCTAAAGCAGTAAGAATGAAAGGTACGAGGTGATCAAGTGTGATAGGTTATATAATAAGTAATAAGTATTAAGTTGGACGTCTTAATTTGTTTTTGCAAAAATATATTTATGAGCAGTTTACTGAGTTCATTGGAATTGTTTGTCATATGATTCGCATTTAGGCCAATGAATATTTGAGATATTTTGAATTTATTTCATTAATTTTGCCATTTACGTTCGTATCAAAGTAAAACAGTATATGATAAAAATCTAGGAGTGGTTCTTTAAAGGGACAGTAGCACGAATTTTGATAATTCTATATTTTGAATTCTTCACTGATAATTGTACGTTAATGCTAAATGTATTATTTTGATAGTGTCAAAAATCTTATTACACGAGCCAATCTTCCATATTCAGAGAACAAAGTATGAAGATTAACCTAAAATCCTTTTGCAGCCATTTTGTGTGAACACCTTTAATTCATTTTTGTAAGAAAAAAGAATCGCATGGCTAAACTTGACATTATATATTTGTATTGTTACTGCTCCATTTAGTTTAAATACATTGTCTTTCAATTGGAACCATTAATTTTCATTTTCCTGACATCTCCTTATATTCCCCCTAAGACGTGCTACTGCCCCTTTAAGAAAATGATATGATATGATTTATGCGCTTTGTGCATACCCTCATTGATATGTGCTTTGAAGAAGAATGCAAATTTATCATATTCTATTATTTTATTATTTTCTCAGAAATGTATTCTTGTTATTGTGTATTTTTTTTTAAATGCAAAGAAGAAAACTAAACATAATATTGTGTCCAAACTATTTATAAAACGTCCGATCACTGTTTCCAATGACCATTCGTTTAAAAATGTTACCACACGTGGAATCATTTAGTAACCTCACGATTTTACGTCAATGTGACTTGTTTTATGTTATAACTATCACCTGTCCCTCTAAATACTCAAATCAGCTTTTCACACCTTACAGGGAAGAAAATTCAACATGACACTGACGAAGAACTACTTATAAAACTCCTGATCGCCGTTTCTAACCATCATTCGTTTACAAATGTTATTACACAAGTAATCATTTAGTAACCTCACGATGACTTTTTTGTGTAAGAACCATCACATGTCCCTCTTAGTACTCAAATCAGCTTTCCACACCTTACAAAGATGTCAAAGATGCAGACAGGTGGCCATTGAGACGTTCAGATTGGAGGTGTATGTCTCAAGTTGTCTCAAGATGTCTCAAGCCGAATCATTACACCATCGATCATGGATAATAGTCTAGATATTGTCATATCGATTATTTAAGATGGTCCATGTGATTGTCCACCCCACAACCAGGTCCTCAACGTCAAAGGGCGCCTATAGCGACATGGGTGGTGAATCTTCTTGTGTCCTGACACCTTTTTGAAGATACTGCTTCCGGATATCGGTGATTGACAGCCTTAGCCCAAGGGCAGATAATCGCTACGGGAAAGGATTTAAGTTTTTGAAGTAGAAAAACCCATGCATTCTTCTATTGTGTTAGGTTACTATTTGAATATTTAATTTTTGGATTTTCAATTTTATTTTTCATAAGATAATTTTTGAATTGTCCATTTCAAAGGTACAATAGTCATGTTGAATTAGTACAAAGGTCTTATACTGCATTCAAATATATATGATCTCATGAACATGTTAACAGTTTAGCTTGATTTGTTGCCACAGGATCTACTCGTTGTGGGATTGAACGTCTTCCGGGTGATATACATGAAGATGAACGAATTCTTGATAACGAAACACGTAACAAGCCGTCATTACATTTTAATCAAAATCAAAATCAAATAAAAAATACGAGTTTGATTAAAGTCGACCGTTTCCAAGGAATAAAATGTGTAAACATATTTCATCTAGCGGGGTAGACTTTATCCATCGTGTCGTCTCCACATCGGTCTAGGAACATTCCTTATAGTCGCATTTTCTGACGTACAGTAAACCAGTCAATCGCAAGATTTTGGTATCATAAACTATGAAAACTAATCTTTCTACATGATCGCAGCTTATATTAAAACTCGAAGACACGATTGAACCGCGAATGACAAGGTTTTGTCGTGATACAAAACTGCTTAGAGAACGCGTATCTTTACGAACTGTGGTCAGACCGTTGTGAGAGGAAATTCCCACAATAAGGCAGCATTTTGAAAGTTCTATTTGTTAGTACGGTCTGTTTTCATCAAAATGTAGAGACACTATATAGTCAGTTTTGTGTTTCAATAGATAGATAAATATCCGATAAAATATGATTTTCATGAATGGAAGTCATTTAGCAACGTAACAACGGACACATATTGTGATGTCACATCGGCGAATCACTATGACCTAATTAAAATTATAGCAATATCACACAGGAGAAACAGGAGAAGACCAGTTATTAGGAACTTATTGGATATGTGTTACTTGATTCAATGGATAAAACATCATGAGAGGGAATAATTGAGATTTATTTGAATATTGATAATTATTTATTGATTTATTGACATATTTACACCCGAACAATAAAAATATTTATGGTATTAACCGGATTAAGTAATAATAACACGAATCAATCATTTATCAATAATGTTGATTCCAAAGACTATGATCGATTATTAACCTATCAAATTTATTCTAGGTTCTTCTTACTCCTTCTTGTTTATCATAAAAGGATGAAATTTGCAAGATTTGTTTGTCTATTTAACAAAATTATCTCAATTATCATGTTTCTTACATAAACAAATATTTGAATTTTAGTTCCTTAGAATCAATCTTTAAACATGTATGTGAAAATTCAATGTTCTCTCTGTTTTAGTACATCTTAAAGGAGCAGTATCACGTTTTTTGATAATTTTTATTTTTAACATTTCACTGATAATTGTAAGTTAATGCTAAATGTATTATGTTGACATTGTTAAAAATCTCATTACACAAGCCAACCATACACAGTCAGAGGACAAAGTATGAAGATTCACATAAAATCCATTGGCGGCCATCTTTTATGAAAACCTTTAATTCATTTTGTGTAAGAAAAAGGAATCGCATGGCTAAACTTCACGTCATATATTTGAATTATTATTGCTTCATTTAGTCTAAATACATTGTCTTTCAATTTGAACCATTTATTTTCATTTACCTGACATCAACTTATATTCTCCCTATAACGTGCTACTTTCCCTTTAATTACTGTGAAGACAAGGAGTTTTATGGATTATTATTAAATATTGTGCAATACATGAGTGAGTTATTAGATAGAGAAATAAGTAATTAGAGTAACACACTTGTAGCATTTCATAATGCATATTACTCGAACTAAGTCAATTTTAACCGTTAAGCATGGTTCGTTGGTCATTCATGATTTAGGATTTTTTCCAATTACATAATTTGCTTTAACAACTTTCCCACAGTCGAATAAATGTATCGAATATTTTTCTTTGATGAACATATTATGCATTGTCAACAATTACGCTAAACATATCATTTGAAGCACAGTGAACAAGCTCGGCGGTTGGCCAATGTTGGTTGATTTCCAACAGAGAAAAAGCTACATAGAACTCCCATTAATTGATAAAAAGAGAACAATAAACATGTCGATGTATTTGCTAATGATCCAGGAGCGATAATGTGACTTTGATATACTCTTTTCGTGGCAACAATAGAAAATCCAATACTTTATCGAGAAAAACTGATCAATGTTTTTTTTTTGCACCGGTGAGCCTTTGTAAACAGGTGCGACTACGTCGGGAATATTTTTAAAGGGGGTGTGTTTTCCGCTTACACCGGTTTCCTCTTTAAGCCACTGACGTGAGAATACCGTCAGATGGTATTGAGATAAGAGCTGTTGATTAGTACACTAACTAATTAGAGACTCATTTATAAGGATAAATATGTGTTCCTTTGATTGAATATTTATTTTAAGAACAGTTGACGTATATTGCTAATCATATTTTCTAAATTAGTGTTTTTCTGCTTTGATTTGTATCACATAAAATTGTAATTTTCGATTAGATAGTCTTTTGTGTTAAAAGAGAAGAATGTCGTTTTTACGAGATAGGGTGGTGCAATAATCTATTTTGTTTTTAGGACATTTTCGGTACTTCAACAATTTAAGTTCCAAAAATCACATAAGTCTACAACAACTTTTACATTTCATCATTTATGAATGTTTAGCTCATCTGCCCTTTAAGGCCCGATGGGCTTATTGCATGGCATGGTGTCCGTTCGTCCGTCCATCCGTCCGTACACATTGTGTATTTTCGACCTCTTCTCCAAGGCCTAGTAAAATGTGTGTACAGACTCCTTGATTAGTGAGAATTAAAATTGTAGCTTTGGTTGGCCTGTTGCTCCTAATTAGGGCCTCAGGGGCCACGCCCTAAAACTTATTTTCATCTTCTTCTCCAGAGGCATAAGGCCCAGAAAGCTAAACCTTTGTGCACAGACTCCTTGATTAGTGAGGATTAACAAATCCTGTGGTCCCTAACAAGGGCCACGCCCTAAAACTTATTTTCATCTTCTTCTCCAGAAGCATAAGGCCTAAAAAAATGCAACTTATCGGCTATATTCTTAATTTCAAGATTGGTAACCCTGTGGTCCCTACAAATGGGGAACCACATTGGCCACACTCTACAGCATAATTGAATATGAAGCCTGATGAGCTATAGAGCCAATGGCTCTATTCTTAACTTTAATCCCGAAATATATAAATAATTCATGGGTTCCGGCAGTTTCCCCTGGCGGTCAAAATTTGTATCACAATCCAATTTTATTAGCAAATGACAAAGATTCTCGTTTTGAAAGAGTGGTTTATATCACAATGCCTTTGCCGTGACTCAGTAGCCAAAATGATAAATTTAGATCAGCGCCGCTGATTGCACAACTAACTTTTTTATACCTAGAATCAGGCGTCTCCCATTCTACCCGTTAAACTCGGCGAATAAGACCAGGGGCTCGATCGACATTCGAGAGAATGGAAGTAAACAAGGTGACGTTCCTTTTGTCGTTAAGTGTAGATGGGTTTTGTTTATTCGTATATTTATATTCCCCAAGCATGAAATAAACCTACTTAATTTATCTATATTTACCTTCGTTCGATATTCATATAAATTTCTTGAATTTACACCATATAAAATGAAAACACAGCATGGGATGTTCTTTTATGAACGTCAATTCACCAAACAGCTCTTCAACAAAGTTGGATAAAAGAATCGTTCTTTCGTGGTTAGTTTTATACCCGTGTTGTCAATAAAACATTTATAGAGTGTGCGAGATAGACCCCCTCCATTGTTCACTGGACCACGTACTTGATGGTAGATTCTCATTGCTATGGGTGATTTCACCTGATAAACACTTGACTCGGTGTTTATGATGATGTTTTAGGGGTTTCTGCCTACCTGTCAAATTCACTCTCCATAAGACGTTTCCTTTGTATGCTATGTATATATTGTCAATGATGCTCACTGACTGCATCTTAAAAGCCAAAAGCAAGGTTTTCATGAAAACAGATTTCTTTAAGAATTCACCTGGTAAATACCTGACAAGGTGTTTATGATGATCTTATAGGGGTTGTTGCCTACCTGTCAAATTTTCACTCCATAAAGCGTTTACTTTGTATGATATGTATAAATTGTCAATGATGTTTTCTGACGGCATCTGAAAGGCCTTAAAGCAAGGTTTCCATGAAAACAAATATATTTAAATATATTTACCTGATGAATACCTGACAAGATGTTTATGGGTTTTTGCCTACCTGTGGACATCCCTCTCCATTGTTGTAGCGTTTCCTTTGTAATCTATGTATATATTGTCAATGATATTCACTTACAGCATCTTAAAAGCCGAAAGCAAGGTTTCATGAAAACAAATTTCTTTAAGAATTCACCTGGTAAACACCTGACAAGGTGTTTATGATGATGTTTAGGGTTTCTACCTACCTGTGAACATCCCTCTCCATTGTAAAAGCGTTTTGTTTACTTTGTACTCTAAGTATATGTTGTCAATGATGTTCGCCGACTGCATCTCAAAGGCTCTATACCATGGTTTTATGAAACACAAATATATTTTTAAAAATTCACCTGACAAATACCTGCCTAGGTGTTTATGATGATGTTTGGGATCTATGCCTACCTGTGGACATCCCTCTCCATTGTAAAAGCGTTTCCTTTGTAATCTAAGTATATGTTGTCAATGATGTTCGCTGGCTGCATCTCAAAAGCTCTATACCATGGTTTTATGAAAACAAATATATTTAATTTTTTTTACCGGATAAACATCTGACTCGGTGTTTATGATGATGTTTGGGGTTGTTGCCTACCTGTGAATTCCCTTTTCATTGTTATAGCGTTTACTGTGTATGCTATGTATATGTTGTCAATGATGTTCACTGAATGCATCTTAAGGGCCCTATAGCACGGTTTTATGAAAACAAATATTCTTTGAATAAATTCACCTGATAAATACTTGACTCGGTGTTTATGATGATGTTTAGGGTTGTTTGCCTACCTGTGAACGTTCCAATACACGTATAGCATGTCCTTTGTAAGCTTTCTATATGTTGTCAATGATGTTCACTGACTGCATTTTAAAGGGCAGTAACACGTTTTATGAAAGTTTCCAACTTTTCACTGATAAATGTACGTTAATGTTAAATGTATTATTTTGATAGTGTCAAAAATCTCATTACACAAACCAATCATCCATAGTCAGATAACAAATTATAGAGATTCACATAAAGTCCACTGGCGGCCATTATTGTGTGAGCACCTTTCATTTTATTCATTTTATGCAAGAAAAGGAATCGCACGGCTGAACTTTACATTATATATTTGCTATATTACTGATTTATTTAGTTTAAATACATTGTCTTTCAATTGTATTCATTTCCTGACATCACCTTATATTCCCCCTAAAACGTGCTACTGCCCCTTTAAGGGGTTAATCTTGATAAATACCCGACTCCCTGTTTATGGGGATGGAATGGGATTTCTGCATTGTGAAACCACCTCTTTATTGTTACAACATTTCAGTGTATGGTATGGACTTGAAGTGTATAGCTTTGCCAGTGATGTTTACCGACTGTTTAAAGGGGCAGTAGCACGTTTGTACCGGGAATGTGAGGAAAATGAAAATAAATGGTTCCAGTTGGAAGATTATGTATTTAAACTAAATGGAGCAGTAATAATTCAAACATATAAAAAATAAAGTTTAGCCATGCGA
Source organism: Steromphala cineraria (assembly GCA_916613615.1). Lineage (NCBI taxonomy): Eukaryota > Metazoa > Mollusca > Gastropoda > Trochida > Trochidae > Steromphala > Steromphala cineraria. The sequence continues at coordinate 55,442,085 of OU744732.1, read as the reverse complement.
TTCATTTTTCTTACACAAAATGAATTAAATGTGTTCACAAAAAAATGGCCGCCAATGGATTTTATGTGAATCTTCCTTCTTTGCCCTCTGACTATGGTTGATTGGCTTGTGTAATGAGATTGTTGACACTGTCAATATATTAGCATGAACTTACAATTATCAGGGAAATATTTGAAATATAAAATAATCAAAAAACGTGCTACTGTCGCTTTAAATGTACATTTGTATAACAATTTCCCCTTTATATATTAAGCAAAATATATTCCCCTCAGAGAGTTTAACCTCTCATTGCTCAAGCACTTGTCATAGTGTAATACTTTTTTATCATTCAAATTTTGAAAATCATTTCGTGCAGATGGACCGATCATTCTACTTTTGTTTGAGAAGTTCGTGCTTTAAAGGGGCAGTAGCACGTTTTTTGGTAATTTTATATTTTAAATATTTCACTTGTAATTTTAAGTAAATGTTAAATGTATTATATTGACAGTGTTAACAATCTCATTACACAAGCCGATCACCCATAGTAAGAGGATAAAGTATGAGGATTCACATAAAATCCATTGGCGGCCATTTTTGTGTGAACACCTTTAATTCATTTTTGTAAGAAAAAAGAATCGCATGGCTGAACTTTAAGTTATATGTTCAAATTATAACTGCTTCATTTAGTTTAAATACATTGTCTTTCAATTGGAACCATTTATTTTCATTTTCCTGACATCACCTTATATTCCCCCTAAAAACGTGCTACTGCCCCTTTAATTAACATTTGTTTAAATTTGTTCACCTCTTAGAGGAATATCTTTAAACTATTTCAGTTCCTTTATTAGATAAAGGTTTTAATTCAAATTATATCCTCTAAATTGTCTTAAGCTTTCATTGGATAGTGTGATCTTAGAGAATGTATGTGTTTTCAATGGAGCTATTTAAGAAACATATAAGTATATTTAATTATAAGAATCTAGCAACAGTTTTGTTAACACGATTAATGAAATAACATCATTAACATTGTCTCGACCCTTTTGAGAGTCGTTACAGGGATGCCATCGTTTTTCATCGATCACAAAAGTACTGACGTTTTTCTTAGGCAAATCTTAAAGATGTACGATTTTCATGTAAGTGAAAAAAAGAATCTAACATACATGTATGAGTGTTTGAATAAGATAGAAATATCCGGTTCGTGAGAAGTTTAAATTCCTGTAGTACTGTACTTCAATAAAACAAATATATAATTGAAATTACATAAGTATAAAGGTAAAATACCAAACCACATCCTCTCAAAGAGTTTGTTCTATGGCGAAGGAAAACTTAAGCTGTAGAATGAAGAGGAAGCTCATTTTGATCATTATGTTAATTCTTTAACTTTAACTTTTATGATGAATATTCAACAAAAACTAAACACTGTTAAACGGGCTTTCAATAGCAATCATTCTATTTCTCAATGCTGTGGTTAATGATATGGTTCCTTTATAAGAAAACAATGTTGAATATTTGAACGTCTGTCCGCTTAAAGATCACCTTATGAGGCAAATCAAATCATGTTTTTCTGAATAAATGTAACAGATAACTGGATTAAGACTGGAGATAGATTCAGAGAAAGGTAAGTTCACATTTCACTAAAAAAGAAGCAAGCATTAAATCAGAAATGAGGTTTTGACAATGAAAAATGTTGTTTTCAAGAACAATGCTGAGAATGTTATTGCAAACCAAGATACATCAAAGCTTTAATTTGGTACATGTAATTTAACTTATAAAAAAGTTCAGCCGATGAAAAACCAAGAAAGTATTTACGTAAAGTTAGCCAAGTGAACAAACCGCCTTAAAATCCTCCACAGCCGCCTACACACGCATATTTACTTATCTTACCTTGGCGCTACGCGTTAAGTCATTGATCCATATCACTTTCACTACATATCCCACAGGTAAGACAGATAGGTAAACGAATGCACCCATGCATATATTACGTATATCGCTGCACATATGTGCATTACTTAGTATACTAGCCCGGAGGAAGGAATATACCAGAAACGATTATTTGGCTGCATAAGCGTGCGTTCAACTCATACTGACAAAACAGTTGCGCATGACGGCTTATACCCTTTGAACTCTCCGCTTTAGCCTCGCTATCGGGACGCGGGTTGTGAAAGTTGGCTGAGGGGAACACTATCCCAACTGCCTGTCACAGTGAAAGAGAGAGAGAAGGAGTGAGCTTCGCCGCTCTGTCTATCATAGTAGGATGAACGCAGGCTTTAGTCCATCAACCGGCGTTTTGGAAACTTTCTGAGTGAAAGTTAGTGTTCATCGGATAGAGAGATCGAAGCCGGGAGCTTAGGATATTGCGTGATTTCTCCGAAATAAGGAGTACTTGTAATTTCGGAGAGTTCTATGGAGTGTGTTTAGTTTTTTTGCATTTCGTGATTCCTCAGCCCGAACTATGGAGGGGCAATACCTATCTGTGATCTGTATTCTTGTGTGTGTATGTGTTGTTGTTCTTGGAGATACTGGACGGTCTAAGATCGAACCGAGTAAGATACGGGTGACAAATCATCATCAAGTTCGTGCGGACACACGTGCACGTCACAACTCAGACCGACGTCGCCAGGCGTACAACACACGTGCACGACAGCATCTTGAGCGACAGCGGTTATTAAGACAGCGGGAGCTAACCCGACAGAGACAGGAGTACAGACACAAGCAGATACTCGAGTCCCGACAGAGACAACAGGCAGATGCAAGGTATACAAAGCCCGAACGCACAAACCAGAGAGTCAATTCAAATAGACAAACTTCTCAAGCAAGAATAAAATCCCAACGTCAAAATAACCGGCAAAATAGTCAACCTAACAGGCAATCGTACAATCAACCGTACCAATCTTACAGTCAACCCGTTATTCAATCATACAATACCCCAAGCCAGACCTACAGTGGTAAACCCGGTTACAACCATGGGCAATGGCAGGGGTACGCACCCCGAGTTCGACCGGGTACTCCGTATAGGGGTGCTCTCAGAGATACAACCTCCCCCCAGGAACCCGTGGAACAAGGAACTCCCGAACCATCCACTGGATACCATCTCACTTCTGGAATGTAAGTAAAGTCAAATTCAGTTGAGAAAAAAGCTTTGTTAAGTACCTGAAACAAACTTTGTGACAAATGCTATGCTAGGACATACGAAAAATGACTGCAAAAGATAATTTATGACACATTACACATCGGTATATTTTATGGCATCCAATACCAATGTAATAAATACATGCAACAGTTAATATCATACCCGGGTATAGATATAAAAATCTACACCGAAGAATGTTACAACAACAGAAAAGGCTTATTTACAAAGAAACTCACATCTCTGAAAATGACGTTCCTATATGAAATAAACTGTCAGCATTATGCCATTTCCTGTTTGTAGGGTGTGGTAAAATTAATGATTGATTGAATATCGAAGGTATAGTAATGAATGAATGAATGAATGAATGAATGAATGAACGGATAAATGAATGAATGCCATGTGTGGAGAAGGCAAGTCACCAGTGTCACTGTTCTTTGTTAAAGAAGTTAGCAAAGTCTGTACGGATGGTCGCTTTAAACTGAATACATTGGTAATGCATTGTCTTCGCTGGTAAAAGTTTTTAACAATCATTGGAGTCCAGCGAGTGACCTTCCATTATTTGAAAGTTAGCAGGTTGTCTTAAAGTAATTTAATGTCAATCTAGAAAGTTTTGTGTGGCTTCTTTCACGTAAAATACAAGTATCAATTTATTACCATTAATCTTATGAGAGCATAGGACCTTTTATAAACTGTCTAGAAATAATAGGAAGATATTTTAAAATGATAAAATCTGTGTAATTATTGCCAACAAAATATTTGTACAATATCTTTAGAACATTAGAAATACATTTCTAAATATCAAAACATTTCAGTTTTCAAAAATAATCTCAATTCATTTGGAATAAACTGGAAACTTAAATGTTGGTTTCGTATACGTAAGCAGTTTTCTAAACTATGGCAAATATTTGCACAATTCGCTACTTCAGCCTTTATATGAAAAACACCAATTAAGCAGTTTGAAAACACAATTATCCTCATCAAATAGGTGATATTCTATGTGAAATCATTAACAGTCAATATTAATCACTTCAAACAAATGATCGGCACTTTGAAACAGGTGAAAATCAATATAGAAGTGGTGTCTCATTGAGGTGCCATTAACTGCATGCACACATCTCTATACACTGTTAATTGCTATTGTAAAACGGTTAGACGATATAAAGTATCGGTTAATGGGACATTGAGGTGATCGATGTAATATGTGAAATAGATTTCATATCATAAACCTTTGGAATGTTGGTTGTGACTGTAAAATGGGTAGAAGATTGATTTTTGGAAGGTTATGTACCGATGTCATATGTGAAATAGATTTCATATCATAATCCTTTGGAATGTTGGTTGTGACTCTAAAACTGGGAAGACGATTGATTTTTGGAAGGGTACAAATCGATGTCATTTTTATACAGATATATCATAAACCTTATATAGGAATGATGGTTGTATTTGTAAAATGGGTTCATGGTTGATTTAAAGAGATATCCCTTTTTAAAAAAGATATCTAAATGTAAAGCTTTTGGAATGCTGATAACGGGTTGGCAGTATTTTATCACTGAAGTATTTCGTAGTGCAATGCTGAAGTTTGAAGTATATTTCAATTGTTCGAAAATCATGTGAAAGAGGACATTAAATTTTAACTGAAGTGTTCATTCAGATCACGATTTTTCTTTGTGTTAATTTGGTATCCTAAGCAATGCTTTAATACTAAAGTGTTCACAATCTGGATTATGGTAAATGTTTCGCATTGTTAACTACTTTACTAAATCCACGTGTAAAAGTTTGAACAAAACTCCCATCATTGTATGATATCAAAAGGTACATATTTCCTACTTACTTATCATAATATATAAATACCAATAACACAAAAGCATATGCATAAGGTATTCAGAGCATGCGTATTCGATACCAAATGGAAAGAATACAAATGGAATCGTATGTTCATCAATTCATCGTATCAAAGCGGTAGTTCAGGAAGTTTCTTATTGAAAATCATGAGACACTTTCTCGTAAGATCAAACTGAGAGAACATTAACCTTACAGAGAAGCATTTTTCAACTCCAATTTCATTTCGCCTCCTTACATTCTATAATTAAGGGTAAAATTCCAAAGCAAAGCTACTTATGAGCTAACGTCCAGTCTGTCAATACAGTTAGGCACAACCCATCATAGTAATAATATATTCTTCTGGGGAGTCGACTCCAATCATATGCTGGGCTGAAGTTGTGAACCAGCCCGACAAATCAATCCCCCTTTGTCTGTTAAAGTCCTTACATTCTCCCAACAAGCTTTCATCCTCTCCCTACCCTACGTTACTCGCGGTTTTCAACCGCAGTACAATGTAGCACTCTTAAGTTGAAAAACTACTTTGAAGGCTGTTATGTAGGCCCTGCAATGCCTTGTGGGCTAGATGCTTTCGTCTCTGATGTGGGTTAGGGAAGTTGATGGGGACTGTTTTCACTGATGTTACTTTTCTTGTTTGTGTATGAATTAAAATAGGGTAATAGGGTAATAGAAGAAAAACGCAACGTTGTCTAGTTTGGATTAGTGATAGGGCCTGCATTCAGATGTTACGAGACATGATGCTATATAAAACGAGCCTTTGACAGGTTTATGTTTTTTTCTGCAAAGCTAGACTTAAACAAAATATGAACACACGAACTGTCCTTGTCTTGTGTAGAAAAAAACAACAACTCAGAAGTGTCTTCATTTCAAATAGTAAATGGGTTCATGCTACCCTGGGCATGTTCTCCTTTTTGTAACAGGCACTTCTGAAATAAAAATTTAATTTAAAAAAACCCGACTGTATCTGATATTGGATGAGTAATGTTGGTATGTCTATGTATCAAATAAGAGTCATTGTTATATTCTACCGATTCAGGAAGTCAAAATTATGTTCGTATGAAGTTTGAAAGCCTGTTGTTTTTTTAAATCACCTTGGTGAATGTACATTAGTCATACAGAATAACCAGGCTACATTGTAGTGTAACGATTGAGACCTGCTGAAAGGGGACTGTTGATGGAGGGCTGGAGTATATTTTATGAAGCACGAAGGTGTATGAAAAGAGAAATGTTCTTTTCAGAAAGACTAGGTTATAGTAAACGATGAAAATGCATTTGAACTTTCAAAAACGTTGCAAAGCGAGGCCATTGAACCAAATCAAAGGATGAGAGAAGTTGACGAATGAATTATCATTCAGAAAAGGGTTGTATTTTTCAAAAGAGACTGAACTCCTAGTCTATATCTGGATCAAAGGGACGTGTGGTCTGCGATGTAGGTAAAACGACTTGATGGGGGATTGTATTCAGTTATGTTACGAGACTGTTCGTGTTTACTGATGAGGGTAAGAATAAATAAATTTATTAAATATTGGTTACGAGTTTGTGCTTAAATTCTTTTTAGAATATTTATAACAACTGAGAGGCCTAAACTGCACATTGGATACATTTAGATTATAAATATTATTTTCAAGAAAGGAAAGGAACAAACGATTTACATTTGGTTTGCTTAAAGTTATGAAATATGTATTTAATGAAAGATGTATTGCACTCTACTAAAAGAAGTTGAGATTTGTACATTTTAAGCATTGAAATATGACAAAGGTCAACAACTGCAGTTACGAGTATGAAGAGACTGTGGTTAAATAGTGATGTTGATGCTGTAGTTGTATAATGCAATACTGAAAGAAATATGGAAGGAAACATGAATGAAATTAAAGCGAACTGGAGGACACATTGTCGAGGTCCCTGTGTACATGTGAACGGTTATGCAAACATTAAAACGTTTCTATATTCTATCTGTTTTGCATTGATATCTTATATTCATAAAGCTTTCATTCCAGATTAACGGAATATAATGCTTTACTGTTTAAGTTATGTGGCAATATGAATGCACTGGCAAATTGTATTATAACATCATGAATAAGATTGTTTGTGTTCTGGTAACGTTGCGAAACTTTCTTATACTAGACTACTGTTTGTTCGGAAAATGGTGCAAAACAGTTGCATGAGTGATGCATTTGATGCAGAAATGCATCAAATCGCCACAACATGACCGAAATAATCTGTTTTGAGTATAGTGAGAAAGCTAATAGGACAATGGAGATTGTTATGATTTAGTGAATGACAACTGAATGGCTACCTTTTAGGTAAACTTACACGGAAAGAGATGAAAAACCAACGTTCAGGAGAAGTTATATCATATATAATGCATTTACGTTCATGTTTACGTCTGTTTGTTTTTAAATACAGCTTTAAAGAATATGCAGATATGCCCTTAACTAACATGATAGGCCATTTCCATTAAGCTGGGATAAATGTTGATATCATAACGTAAAGGAAATGTTTAAATCTAACAAGTATGAGTATTTATTCATATAAGCTATTTGTAAGAGACATGACATTTAATTTGATCATCTGAAATGTTCATTGAACCGTAATGTTATGAATTCCAAATGGACAAAGCTGTTGTATGATCAAGTCATGATACGACTCTAAAATGTAGGAAAAAATGACAACAATGACAATGATGACACACATTGAATGAATTTTTATAAGGCAATACATGAAAATGAGGTTATTGAAGTGACGTAGTTCTCAACACAATGAATTACGTCTCATGAATGTAAATGACCGAAAAATCACATCAGAATGCAGCTCTCATTTACAACACGCAGTTGCAGCGTGCAGATCATGCTAAAACATTGAGACTATAGACTGACATTAAGTCTCCAAATATGTGTTCTTTTAAACGGGGCATATAGAATACAATATGAGGACAACGGACTGAAAACGGAGATAAACATTATTTTATGTCTATCGTTATTTACAGTTATTAAAAGTTGTTTTCTGTCATATTGTCATAAGATTGAAGCATAATAAAGTTTGATGTTCCTTCTTTATTCATTATTCAATGTAGGATTCCATCTTATCTGTAACGTTTGTTTGATTTGATTATGTCATACTGTTCAAAATCACACATTTTCAATGGCACAGTTACAGGGTTATTTTATCCAATACATAAAGGACATCTTTTACCTCCTTAATGTAATAATATTACTCAAAGTTAAGAATTTGTGCATAAAGTCTAGATAAGTAAACCTTCATTTAAAGTAAAAGTGAATTTAAAATGCAATGTTGTTGATTAACTGAAATATATCGAAAACAGACATATACCTTTACTAACCTAAAATTTAGTGTATTAAATATTTATTTACTGTATCTTCATCAGTATATCTAGCCTTTTCATTCCATGTGTAATCAGTCAATCTAGACTTTCAGAATTACACGTAGACTGTATAAAGGCTCCTATATAATAGACAGCAGGACTAACCTCCAACACCTATGAAAGAGATCGCCAGCCATAAGCGTGTACGGGCGCTCTACCAAGGCTACTAACATGCTATCACTGCGTAAGCCGCTTCGTAACACAGCTGTCAAGCCTGTCATATTTGCTAAATACTCTAACAAGATAACGAAGACATAACGAAGTGTGTAAGACGGGAGGAACGGGACAGCCAGCCATGAGAGAGGGACAGAGTATGAGAGAAATGGCATGTTGTCTATGTCCATCGATCGATGTTGACAAATCCTGGACCGGTGAACTTGATAGCCAGATATAAAGCTATGGTGTCCACAGACGGTGTTGAATAATTTCTGATGTTTCAGGTTTAAAACGCTCTTTCGTATATGAATGCCTCAATATACTACATCGATGGGTGTTGACAAATCATTGAGTGGTGAATTTGATAGCGAGATATAAAGCTACGGTATCCGTAGCCCTTTTAAAATAATTTCTGATATTTAAGACGCATATTCTTAATGTACTACATCGATTGATGTTGACAAATCTTGAACCGGTGAACTTGATAGCAAGATATAAAGCTACTATGTCCGTAGGTCGTGTTGAATAATTTCTAATATTTCAGATAAGTATGAGTATTGGATATTTTCTATGTACTTCACCGATCGGCGTTGACAAATCCTGGAATAGTGAACTTGATAGCACTATATGTCGACGTTGACAAATTTTAGACTGGTGAACTTTATAGCGAGTTATAAAGCTACGGTATCCGTAGCCCTTTAAAAATAATGTTTGATATTTAACACGCTCTGTCGTTTAAGTATGAGTATTGCAAATTCGCAATGTACTACATCGATCGATGTTGACAAATCTTGAACTGGTGAACTTGATAGCAAGATATAAAGCTACGGTGTCCATAGCCCGTGTCAAATAATTTCTAACATTTCAGGTTAAAGACGATATGTGGTATTAGTATTAGTATTAGTATTGTCATCGTACTTGAGTAATTTCGTACGAGTATGAATATTGCCTGTTTTCAATGTACTTAATCGATATAGATGTTGATAAATCTTGAACTGGTGAACTTGATAGCAAGATATAAAGCTACAGTGTCCATGTTAACTAACATTTCAGGTTTAAGACGGTATGTGGTATTAGTATTAGTATTAGTATTGTCATCGTACTTGAGTAATTTCGTACGAGTATGAATATTGCCTGTTTTCAATGTACTTAATCGATATAGATGTTGATAAATCCTGAAGTGGTGAACTTGATAGCAAGATATAAAGCTACGGTGTCCCAACCCCGTGTTAAATAATTTCTAACATTTCAGGTTTAAGACGCTCGGTGGTATAAGTATGCGTATTGGATGGCTGGATAGTGAGTAAATATGTATAGTATGTCATCTTAGCCCCATTATCAACTAGACTGTTGACACATAAACGATGTGTTGACCTGCGACGGATTTGTAGAGGTGTGTCGAGTTTAGCGCTAACCACAGTCATGTGTATGTTGTACGTAGGGCATTGACACTGTATTGCACAGTGGAAGCGTTTAATTGAAAGATTTAATTTTAATCGTGCTAATTACATTAAACTTTAAAATTAAGGCGAACGTTTAGGTTGTTGAATTCCACTTACATTACTGTAATTAATTAATGTTGTATTGAGGGACATGTCAATGATAATGTGCAGAGTTAAGAGTTAAAACTGTATTTGTATTATAGGACGTTGATGCACTATTACACTAAATCATTACACCAAATGGTGTAAACTTTATGCAATATATGTTTTGTGACCAGCCGATTGTGCTATTGTACAAGAAAAAATATTACACATATAGAACCAACGTTACTGTGTTTGTATTTTAGGACGTTGATACATTATTAAACTGAATTGATAAACACCAAATGGTGTAAACTGTATGTGACATACGTTTTGGGACCAACCATATGATTGTGTAAGAAAGAGCTGAGAATCTTGACTAATCTAACCCAAAGTGTGGAATTTGACGTCGATTGTGACAGATTGATGTAAACCAAGTGGTATAACCATTGTCCATGATCTTTCTGAGTTTATTTCCATTATTACGTATGCTATAGATCTGAACTTTGTCACTGTAAAGGTATGCGTTTTAGTGTTGAGGGGATCTTTAAAGACCAAAATTAAATATTAAACCGATAAATTTATAATCAATAACAAAAATGAACACTCATATGCTCTGTGGTGGAGTGGGAAGTACACAAAGATCAAACCGTGTCAATAAGGCCATTACTATCTACAACCTTACCGTATTCGTTATATTTTCATGAATTCTACACTTTTGCTTCCTCCTAGTCTTAAACATCTTAAACGACAGGTCTTATTTTGTTTTCTCCAAATTCACATTTTTGAGGTTCTTTTCAGATATGAAATTTAATGATCATTATTCTTATGAATAATCAAAACTTTGATGTTTTCAAAGACTACTTGCCGTATGTTAAATAAAGTGGTCATTATCCTTATGAATAATCAAAACTCTGTTTTCAAAAACTACTTGCAGTATGTTAAATAAAGTGCATCGACACTGCATAACAGCTTTACAATACGAAAGGGTCCCAGTTAGATTGTTAAATTTTACAAAGAGGTCGGCTATAATGGACCAGTTTTACAAAGCTGTGTGAAGTGTTAACATAGTTTAGCGCCTATAATAGATTCAATTGTGCAGGGCCATAAAGCCTCAACTTGTCCGCGCTTTAGAATAGAGGTTAGGTTTAAACCCTGATTTATAGCACGTATGTCAGTGTTTGCATACCGCGGTTCGATGAACGGTCTAGATGTGTACCATAAGGGGAAATAGTTGAATAAGACATAGGGTGCCTTACGACAGAGGGTACATATAAAATGTCATGTTAGAGAGGCTTAGGGAAGGCACAGGTGAATTTGTTTAATAAAACAGAAATGATGGTAAGAATTAGCTTTGAAAGTCATTGCTTCTCATGTTTAAATATGAAATCTTCTGTTATGAAAATAGTGCCCCAAGGCCCTACGCTTAATACGGACCTGTTTTTAGAAGTTTAGGATAATATTCGGAGTAAATATGGTCTTAGATTTAAGATGGGTACAAAAGGTATAGATCATGTACTAAGACGTGAAACGGCAATTCCAGTAAGCAAAACTGGAAATACTATGAGTGTATAAGCGTTATATGACAGATGATAAGCTAGATTAGGAAAATAATATTGACGTATATAAGAAGATAACACATTCTCTCCCCACAGAGGCAGGTCAACTGATAAAACACTAGTCTAAATTTTTATGACTTGATCAACCTGCGTGGGAATGGGGATGACTATGGAATGAAACATTATCTTAAAACAGATAATATAATATTATAGGTACTTTGGAAAAAAAGGGATTTTTTTTTCAAAAGATAAACGCTGACTACGACACCGACTACTTTAAGGAAAAAATTCATTTAAGAAAAAGCAATTAGGGGATTGATATGCGTGTACATGTTTTTTACTGAAAAAAAACTGAAAATGGATAGACAAAGGCAAAGAGGAAACTGATGTATACAAATTAAGGTCATTGAGCCCTGATTCAGCCCCGAATAAGAGAAACGAGGGGTCACGACTGAGAGTATATAAAGAAGGGAAATTTATGTAAGAAAAACTAGGCTTAAGGGACATTAGCGGGGTGACGAAGCCAATTAGGGGATCCCCGAAACCTTTCCAACGAACTGTAGCCTTGGGGGATCTCACGTAACCGCCGTGCGTGTCTCAATGTTATAAATTTAACTCCTTCCTGAAGAGGTGACGCAACTGTGGGACTCCTTGTAGGGAAGATTTATCCCACCGTGTTGTGGAGTTTAGGTTCTTTGGAAAGGAAGACATCTTTCATCCGGGCTTCATCGGTTGTTTGTACACGTTGTGCATATTTCAAGTGAAAAAACGAATAATCGGTTTGTCAATTGCTGTTTTCTCTTGATGATTGTTCTTAAGGTTCAAAAGTCTTTAAATCTTTTTTTTGCATTTAATTTTAAGTCTTCTGGTTATTTTGTTTGAATAATGTCTTACATGCATGTTTCTTGTTATTACGTATCTCGTACATACTCAACATATTCAACAATTTAGACATATTGTATAACAATAGCATATGATGAACTGTTAAACTGACATTCTTAATTATTCAAAATTATGACTTATAATTTAAACTATTTAATAATCCTGCCATTTATATGTATAACTAAATGCATAATGTTTTACCTTGAATATCATTGCAACTTTTGAAACTAAACAAATCTAAAACTACCCTTTATTGCTAAATTACGAATCTTTCATCAAATGAAAACAGAATATTTCTCATTTTTTGCCAAATACTATGTTTATCTCATCTCGTAAAAGAGAAAAATTATTTATTATATAATTAGCAATGAAGTATAGGGTTATACAGTGAAAATATAATCCATATTTCAAGAAAAGCAGTAGAAAGCCATATTTTCACTGCAGTGAAAATATAATCCATATTTTCACTGCGGTGAGAAAAGTAGGACCGAATCTATTACCTCCCTTTGAAACACGATTATCTCCCTTTGAGGAAATCGAATGTACGCCTCGCGTCACGGCGTTGTATAGGATTGAAGAAAAACGACTCTTTGCGATATTTTCGGTATGTAACTGTTAAGATTTTACAGTGCCAATGTATCCTTCGATATCGGAAAGCCATCCGAAGATCATATCTTGTTTCTGTAGTTAATAATTGTTCATTTTATCGCAAAATAAATTTACGAAGCGAAAGATCTGTCACACCGACATAGCGCTTCACTCACTCAATCAGTTCGCGTCAAAACTGACTTTCAAAAATGTAAAAGGAGCCTTTGCTTCACCTAGTTATAACCAAAAACATATTTTTAATCTGATATCAATAAACATTCACAAGTTATATATTTTTTCATAAAACAATTTCCGATTAAATATTGAATTATTTCTATCGAACTATTTTTTACCGAGAAGGGATAAATGGAGTTGCCAGACTGTCATTCATCACAACAGCGAAACTTTGCCTTCCGACTGCGTTTTATGATCTTAAAATTATATAATAAATAGACTATGTCATTGTTTTTGCCGAATATCATTTCTATCTCATCTCGTGAAGTGAGAAAGTGATATTTTCACTCGTGGCTGCGCCACTCGTGAAAATATCACTTTCTCACTCCACTCGATGAGATAGAAATGATATTCGGCAAAAACAATGAAATAGTCTCTATATATTTTAACTCGTAGCTACCCCACATGCTAATATTAACTTTCTACCTCATTTATGAGACAAACATGGTATTAGTCAAGAAAAGATATTCCCCATATAGCAATACAGTCATAACCCATATTCCTCTGAACCCATGACATAAATATATGTATATTTGATTACCAGGCCTTCAAATATGAGGACAAACTTTAAATATCGAGGCAAGGTTTAACCCTCTTCAGTTAACTGTCAAAACAGCTGTTGCATGGTCTAGCCCCCTCTCTTTATTGTGTTTACTCTCTAGGTTGATGGTTCAACATGGAAACGTTTTACAATCTCTCCCCTTTCGTGTTATTTATTTCTACCACGTTTTCCTTGCTTTGTAGTGGGCCCTGAAAAATGCTCACTTAAATATGATATGTAACCCTGTCAGAAGCAAAATGTGAACATTCTTTAGGAAAAGGGATTATACATAGCTTTTCTTTGAAATCTGTCTTGCGATGTCTTCGGTTGTTCTTTGTCTGTAATGAACATTTTGCATCCCCTTCTAAAGTTACATACTTGTTTTATAATATGCCATGTCACACATTTAATTGCCAAACTTCATGGCTATGGAATCTCATTTGGAAAAAGTGTTTAATTTGTATGTTTATTAAAAATCGAAATTAATTGATTATTTCATACATAATCTGTAAGTTTGACCCTAAATACAATGAAAGCCTAAGCAAGTCTATAATGAGACTTGAAAGATAAATTTTCTGAAAATTAAGAAATGTCAGTATCTATTTCATTATATCTATTATTATTTTTTCGAATTTTAGATTTATTGAAAACAAAATCATTTCAGAGTCTAATTGTTAGACTATTTCATACATACAGTGCAATTGCTTATCACTGTGTATTTTATAAGAGCCTTTGATATAGTCTAAACAGTCTAGTCCCCCTTCTTTAGCAAGTCTGGAGTTTACCACTACAAAATGAAATAGGACCATTTTCTAATTTTAGTTAATATAAGTCCATTAATTGCGTTTGAAGTTTTATAATTTTGTTGGATGATATGAATTACTAAAATCCTTTGTTTGTCTCGTCCAATTACCCATATGTATGGAAAATACAGTTTTGCAAGTTAACATACACGATTAATGTACAGTAAAGATTCAACATGCCAATCTGTCAAATTCAATTTAGATAATTTGTTAACCTCAGAAATCTAAAATAACATAGAAAGATAACGTGTCTAAAACTGTATTAATTTACTCCTTAAAACGTCAGCCTACTTCCACACATAACTAAAATAGCTTCTTGAAGATTTGCCCGGCTTAACACAACGTTTGCCGACCACTGGCATATCCAACGTTTCTTTCATGTTAGCGCATATACTCTCCCCTCCTTAATGTTGGGATTTGGGGGAGGGATACCCACCTTGATCTCTGAGTTGTGAAAGGTAGGTATGTAGGTATATATAGAAGTATAGACAACTATACGCCTATCGACTTGCACAGCTGAACTCCGCAACGATTAACGCATCATTAAAACCACTTCCGGTTTTGCATTGGTTTCACAGACGGAACCTAGTTTACTAGGATACCAAAATAGATTATCATACGAATACAGATTACCTATGTTCCATCACCGTGATAAAGTACAACATATGGATGCGTTTGCCAAGCAAACAGATAAATAGTTTTCATTACACACGTTTTATGTATGACCCTACAATTATGGTTTGATATTTTAGGCACACATGCCATCAGGTAACGATTAAGGCAATTTCTCAGTGACTTCATGAACATCTAACAGTTATAATAAAATTAGTATTGCAATTCTGGTTTGCTAAAATACGTCTTCACGTTTTTCTCAAAATTTATACATTTTTCGCGTTATTCAAAATATATTCTGTGATAACAAATTATAATCAACTTTAATCAATTTGAAGTTCGAACAAATTGAACCTTGTTATGAGAAAATTACAAATCATTCCAAAAAAATAGATAATATCTGTCGAATAGGCTGATATTTAATCTCAGAAAAATAAAAAAATTGAATGTCAAGGGACCCCCAGAAAATTGTCTCGGAGTTCACTACAGATGTAGACTTGCTCTTCAAGAGGTGTTGTGAAGTCAAACTATTATTAACTACAGTCTGGGTGCAAGACAACCAATCGACTAAAAGATTCCTCTGAAATCCACGTGTTTACATAATAATTGGATGTTTTCAACATGTATTACCAGAAATGTGCATACGATACTGGATCTGAAAAGAAATTTACTTTTAAACGTGGAACAAAAAGGGCATATGATAATGAATCTAGAAATGGGTTGTAACGCTGACAACTTTAAACCTTTCGAAACTTTAAACCTTTCAACGTTGCTTTTTTGGGAACGGTTGACACCATTCTGAATTGTTGACACCATTCTAGATCTGAAAGGGAGAGACTTGAGAAGTATGAACAGAAAATTCACATGATATTGTATTGTAACAAAGATGGGGGGCTGTGGTGGCAACTTATAACCCTTTAATTTTATCGGGTTTTAGATTACGACGAATGTTAAGAAAAACAGTAGCACGTAAGATTCATAACACCAATATTTTGGCTGGGGACGTTAAGAACTTTCTTTCCTAATGAACTGAGAAGATATGTGAATGGAAGGTCTTTCATAGGATGCTGGAAGCGTTTAGGAGTTATTTATTGTTGTTTAATGTTGCCTGCCCGTGAGCACAAACCAGCTCTATGTCTTCTCAGATGGCTTTTTCAAATATGCTGAGTAAATTAGCGACCATGTTGAATTTTCATTAGACCGATTTAGTTCTCTGTGTCTGGGTTATAATAACCTTCAAGATAGGTCAACCGTGAACTGTGACTACTGCACGTGCATTCTGTATTATTGGAACTTTTGACAACGTCTCTGAGGAATGGTAAAGTGATGAGTCAGCAATTGGATGACAGATATGGACACCTTATCTTTGCTTGTTCAGCTGAATAAGAATCCGTCAGAAAGTATATGAGATTTGAAATCAAGGTACCTTCATCTGACAATGATTTGGTAGCACGCCCCCGTCTAGCATTAGACATCTCACAAACTATTGTCAAGTAGATTGGCCTTCAAGTGACAAAAATCGCCCGCTCTGAAATCCACCACACCTTTGGATGCAATTTGCCAAGAACAATGTACAGGTGTCACATCGTACCTTGCAGTACCTTTGTAACTAGTTGATTGCAGGTAGCAAGGGCCTGCGGTAGGTATTTCCACGTTCGCGTGTTACAGGTACCCTTAGCAATCAGTGAAGTCACACCTGTATGCAGGTAACTGCAGGTAGCCTGGACAGACAATGAGCTACCTATGTTAACCCCAGGTGAACGCTTTGAAAAGTATGGTGATTACAATGCTAAACACACATTACAAGACGTGCGTTTTGCCGAACTAGCTTAAACTTCAACGTAATACATCTACGTTTACCTATTCACAAAGGTGAGTATCTAAATTACATAACTGAAGTTGTTTAATAATTTAAATGAATATTTAACCTCAACACAGTTTTCGACTTCAAAATATCTATCCTCAACACAGACCCGCCTTTCTACAACCATAACTATCCATGCGTTTTATTCGACATACTGCACACATACAGTAGGCTAATATGTTGTAGATAGAAGTTTGGTGTTTAACGTCTTATTCAACCTAAGACACGATTAAGCCGATTTAACGCCTCACATGCTGCTCACCATACTAACACTACTTGACTTAAAAAGAACGTCAAACCAAGACAGACGTTCAAAAACGTTTGAAGTTGTACTGTTGCAAGGCGCTTGCTTTGTTGAACACATATCGGATCAATGTGGTTATAACGGTTTATAAGTGTTTAATCTCTGATTGCATTGACCTATAATTCTAATATAGGATAAACTTTCCTTCCAAGAGTTACTTTCATGGAATTAATACATTACCTTGTGACGTTACTGTGATTGATATTCTGGAAGTGTGTCCGATGAAGAAAGTGCAGTATTTTTAAGGATATTTCTTATTTGAAACAGTTATGTTAGCCATAATATAGATAATAATCTAGTTTTTTCCCTTTGGAAATAAAATGAGGGTGTATTACTTCAAGAGTTAAAAAGAGTGTTTTGGTTGCATTATATATTTAGACGCCACTTGGATACATTATGAGATAGTGTTCATATCCGAAATTGTTGTAAAAGGTGAACCGTTGTTTTCGCATTTTATCTTTGCTGTTTAATCAATTTGTCTAAAGACACGTTTCAAACATTGCTCTCCGAAGATATGGAACACTACTGCATGTTTGTGTCTAAAACATGATTATCTTTTATATTTTAGATGGATTTTGTTCCTATGTACTTTTGTATGTATTCTTTTTACGACTATTAGTTTCTAAAATGAAAATATCTATCTATTGAATGGTTAATGTATTTTATAATATGCTTTATAAAATATCTTACTTGTATGTATTTATATATGATGTGGGACGGGAAATACTTTCTCTCTTTCTTCCTGTCTATTGTATTTCTATATCCAATATTTTCCTTACACATCCCCACAGTTCATTATGAATGTTTGGAAGATATGGTTTTAGTGAATCTTTCATAGTGGTTGTTGCACAGTGACATGTGCAACAGTGGCTGAAGACGATACACCGATACGGATCAAATACTGTTTAAAAGAGTCGCTAATGATTCTTCTTATGATAACCAAACATAAATTCAAAGCAAGAGATATATGGGGCATATTTATTCTAACGTTATCAAGGGATACGATCTAAATGATATTATGCATGGCACATGTCCATCTGATATCTTGTATAGTACTTTAGTTAATCTCCAGCTTCTTACGGTTAATTTTGATTATATAATGCTTTAAGTAGATAGATGTTTACTTTGGTAGAATTTATACCTTGTGGAACATAACGCCATTAAAACTGAAATAGTTCTGATGTACATCGATGTGCTTTCATTGTTACAACGAATTTCTTGAACATTCAACGGTATCTTGTGGCATCACCATTCACAAAGTTGTTCTTTACTACAAAGGGATATACATACATGTGCATTGATTCATCTTGTATCAAGGTGGCATCGAGATTCACAGATTTATTTGGTGCAACAACCTGACCTACACGTGAAATAATTTATCAATGTAGTGGCATCACTATTCACAAATTTATAAAGTGCAACAACGTAGTGGCATCAACAGTGATATACACGTGCAAGTACTTATCGTGTTGCATCAACATTTACAGATTTATCTAGTGCAACAATGTGCCATCAAGGTGCAATGATTTATCTCGTAACAACGCAGTGGCATCAACATTTACAGTGCACATTTGGTGCAACGAACTAACACACATGTGCAATTATTTATCTCGTAACAAGGCATTGGCATCAACATTTACAGTGCACAGTTAACTTGGTGCCACAAACTAACATACATGTGCAATGATTTATCGCGTAACAACGCATTGGCATCAACATTTAAAGTGCACATTTGGTGCAACAAACTAACATACATGTGCAATGATCTATCTTGTAAAAACGCATTGGCATCAACATTTACAGTGCACATTTGGTGCAACAAACTAACATACATGTGCAATGATCTATCTTGTAAAAACGCATTGGCAGCAACATTTCTACGGACTTTTACGTGGTGCTATCAGAATTATCAGATTTCGTTGATGCAATGTAGTGGTATCAACATTGACAGATTTAACTGAT
Source organism: Steromphala cineraria (assembly GCA_916613615.1). Classification (NCBI taxonomy): domain Eukaryota; kingdom Metazoa; phylum Mollusca; class Gastropoda; order Trochida; family Trochidae; genus Steromphala; species Steromphala cineraria. Next base: position 55,422,727 of record OU744732.1, on the reverse strand, counting down.
ACGAAGTATGTGCATCTATTCAGTTGCAGTCCTGCTGCATTCTGTTAAAGATGCTAAATCATACTTGCGATGTTTTTTAAGTATTTTTAATGTATACGTTGTATTTTTAGAAAAATTTAGTGACCAACCTTTAAGAAATCGGACCAAAATTCATCAAATAGGAGATAATTTACCAAAAAATATCGAAACGGCAGTCGACATAAGGGCGAATCAAGTGTGGCCATTTCACAACTTCCTGTTTCTAAATGTACGCTTGAAAACCGTCTTTGTCGCGCTCTACTAGATTTTATATTCTTTTTCTCCAAATTAGGTATTCGTTGTTGTCAAAGTTGATACCCATCGAACGCAATTACGGTAGTTGAGACACCGTGTACATACTACAAGCATAATGATTACGTCACCGAAAGCGGGTTCGCAAAATGACATGTCCTTTCCAGGAGGGGTACTGTGCTTGAAGCGTCGAAATAAGTATGTTATTGTTGATTAAACAATCTAAATATGATATCAAAATTTCGACGAAAGATTTTTCTACAAAGTGATGTATTTCATTTCTCAATAGCTAAGTTTCATCCTGAACCGCTTGCAAGTATGATACAGCATCTTTAACATTGCATGATACGTCAATATGAACATTTATTGAATTCACTTATAGTATTCATAGCATCTCGACGAACATAACATCTTCAATTGATAAGAAAATATTCAAAATAACAGTTATTGAATTTACCCCCTTTTTTTCGTCATATACGGGAATGAAATGGGAGTGTTTGACTCTCTCTATTTATGTGTGTTTGAGTCTTTAAGTATGTATAAATCTCCAACGTGGTTTTCTTATCCACAAACTAAGACCATGAAGTAATTGAAAGCCAAGTAACTCGAGTTCTATTTTTATTCTAGGCAAACAAACCGTTTTCTTTAAAGTGAAAACATTGAAGTTAATAGCTGTGAAATGTTTATTTTTGTTCCTTGAGTATTCTAAAACCTTCCACAATAAAGTCTTTCATTTTGATGCTTTATATCTTATATCATAGAAATTGAATGTACTTGCCTAAATTGCCTAATGACCCAAGATATACCTTTTCCATTATTACCTGATTTTCACCCAATGAAATAGAAATTGGATCTACTTTCCTTAATAGTCTAATGACTCAAGATATACTTTATTAATTAGTACCTATTTTTTTCACCCAATGACATCAAAATTTGATTTACTTGCCTAAATAGTAAAATATTAAAATGAGTATACTTTATCCATTATTACTCATTTATTTCACCCAATGACATCAGCATATGATTCACTTGGCTTATTAGCCATATGACTGAAGATATACGTTTTCCATTATTACCTAATTTTCACCAATTGACATGGAAATAGGATTCACTTTCCTAATCATCCTAGATATTTTTTTCCATTTGGCCTATTTTTTCACCTCATGTACCTATTTAATTAGAAAGTGATTAGGTAGATTGTAAGAAAGGTAACAACACCTGTTACAGTCATTCAAGCAAAAATCCTGTTTAGTTCCTGATACTGGAAACCATGGTAAGCTGTTTTGTAGCATGGAAATAGACAAAGCTTGTACTGGATTACTGAATGAAATTACCAAACAGTTGCCTGGGTGTGCCAGGGATCTATTCTGGGCCCAAAGATTTAAAACAATCTGTGTATACGAGTTTTTGTCATTTGAGATATCTGTGTTTAACTTAGTTCTTATTGTTTGTGTTTTCCTTAAGCTTTTTATAAACTTTGATTGTAAAACTACTTATCTTACTTTTGCATTTTTCTGGGTCAACTTCTGTGATAGTGTAAATGTACAGAGCCTCTTGTTTTAAAATGAACCATTTTAAGGTAGTACCAGAGGCCATGGCTTTGCCAGTTTCAATATATGTGATTAATGGAAATCTTAAACATTATATTTGCTTGTCATTCAGTAGGTATTGATGAGCACATATGAAGTTATAAAGGCCAAGGAAATAACGTAAATAAAAATCAAGTGAATTTGCCACGTTCGAAAAGCTCGCAAGTTTTATCACGGTAGTATACTTGGTTATGCAGATTTTAAAATATGGATGAAACTGATATTTTCAGCTTAGATATCGAATAAAGTATATAGGTAGTTGTATGTAGATATCTAAAGTAGGCGCAAAGATATGTCCTTTTCCAGGATGTTGAACCATAAATCTTCTCTTCAATCAACTCGGAGATCCTTTTTGGTTTTGATGTCAGACATTGTTTTCAAGATTTGTCTCCATTTGCAAGTACGAAAGCAGTCAGCTCGTTTCAAGTAGGAAGTCTGCAATATCGATATCTGGCTTCAATTACCCAGAGTTGTGGCCCCACTTTTTACCCCCATTGCTTTTTCACACTCCCTCCCAAACAGAGACTAGCTCTCTCACATCTTAAACCCTACTCCTCTGTAAAACCAGTCACTATTGGACATCTTTTCAATTTAAATTCCTCTAACCTCAAACCTATACCAAGGATTTTCAAAATGTCTTGCTTTAACCTAGCTCCATTACAAAATATCCATATTACATCGACACCTATCGGACCACATAATAACACCTCCCCCCCCCCCCCCCCCAATCAACCCCCTTCCCTCCACTCCCAATCACCCCCACCTCCGCTTCCCCCTTCCCCTCGAAGCTGAAACCCGACCCCTCGAAGCCAAAAAACAAGAAGCCGTGCATTGATGACTTTTCTCTGGAAATAGGGCATGGCCGTAAAATCCTCAACTCAAGATCTGGAAGAGTCATCATAAGGATATCCTTGACCAGATAAAAAGTTGTTTTCCTTTCTTTGTAAGAATCGTCTCCACATCCAGACCTGGTCTTTACGGTTCCAATGGCACGGTACCAATGGTTCAGGGTCTATCATTACTGACTTTAAGAGCTAACCAGAGCGATTGGTTTAGCCTTGCCAACCTCAGCCAAGCTTAAAATAACACTGCAAGTAGTACCTGCTTATATCATTGTTTTCATTCCTTGTACTCTAGCGTCTATACGCTTTGCTGATTTGTAGCATTACTTGTTAACCCAGTTTTTCCTATGTGATTTGTAGACTTATTGTTAGTTGAGGCCATATCATCGAAGTAGACCATTGTTTTGCGATTGTGCTTGCATACATACGTAAGTTAAGATCATCGAAGCAGCCTTACTTTAGCCTAACAATAAGACTCTGAAATGATTTTTTTAATAAATCTGAAATTTGGAAAAAAATGATGAAAAGGAGACTGAAATTTCTTCATTTTCAGATTTCAAATTGACCTCTCAAGTCTTATTATAGACTTGCTTAGGCTTGCATTTTATTTTAGGGTCTGGCTGACAAACTACCTTAACGTAATCTAATTCATTTGGTTGAAATGAAGACGACACGAATTTTAAAACACTTTATCCTTCAGATGAAATAACATAGACTTTAATGTCGTTATTGGTATATGTTGATGTTGTTGGGTTTGTAGGGAAGTGACGATTTAACCATACAAGACCTTTGCAAGTATTAAAGGGGCAGTAGCACGTTTTTTAATAATTTTATATTCTAAATTGTTCACTGATAATTGTAAGTTAATGCTTAATGTATTATTTTGCAGGTGTCCCAAAGCTCATTACACAAACCAATCATCCATAGTCAGAGGAAAAAATATGAAAATTCACATAAAATCCATTGGCGGCCATTTTGTGTGAACACCTTTAATTCATTTTGTGTAAGAAAAATGAATTGCATGGCTAAAATTTACATTATATACTTGAATTATTACTGCTTCATTTAGTTTAACTACAATGTCTTTCAGTTGAAACCATTACTTTTTATTTTCCTGACCTCACCTTATATTCCCCCTAAAAAACGTGCCACTGTCCCTTTAAACTCACCTTAGCTATCTCCATTACCAATGTAAATGATTAGGACTTTGAAAGTTGGGCGAAACAAGACGTCTTTGATACATATTGTACCACGATTTTTATATCACTTTAACGTTGAGTAATATCAAAACTTTCATTTTGACACAGAAGCGTAAAAAATAATTTCATTTCTACATTTCCTTTTATGTATTAAGCGGGCAATATATCAAAGAGACAATAGTTATAAGAAGACATACAGGTCACGTGTCTTTTGATAAGTAAGTATTATAAGCTCCATGTCTACCTTCAACAAATATAGATAGAGTTTACGAGGATCAAAGATTGTGAAGTTTACATAGTATGATGGTGAAATATTCATGACGAATACTTGTACATGAATATGCGTGAACGGGACGTAGAGTACATTTGTACATGTATTTTGTTGTAAGGCAACCTTTTTTCAAAGTTATCCTTTATTATTATCCTTATTTGCAAGTTTCAAAATGTCATTTAAGGACCCTCGGTTCAGTAAAACATCAATTTGATGTTTAATTTCGTGATTTATGATAAAAAATCGAATAAATTTTCGCGATTGTCGTCATTTTTTAAAGATTTTTAGTTTGGGTGGGTAGATTTTGGTTTGTTAAGGTGAATCGTAAACTACCAGTACCTGAAGAAAGAACTCTTTTCGAATTCTATTTTTCATTTAAAAGATAAAAAGGAGCCCTGAACAATATTTAATTTCAGCTGAGGCATCTAGACTTGCCAGCATTTCCTTAAGAAGACTCCTTTAATGTTGTTTGATAATGGTCTGGATAACTAGGTTAATTCGTTGATAAAACTATTGACATGCAAATTTGGTTTTCATAATTTAAGTGAAAACTATAAATTTCCATGAATTTGTCATGAAGAGAGAACTGTACAAGTCGATTGAGGTATTAGTATTTAGACATGTATCAAAGCGAAATATAATTTCATGTTACTCAATGTCACTTTAACGTTGTATTAGGGCGTGACTGTCCAAAAGTCTGTCTAAGTTTATATGCGTGTAAAGGTATTATTTTCACGACACAACTGTATAATGTAGCAACTAACATTTCGTGCTTTGACGGACGGAAAACATTTCGTATTAACCTGTCATCGTGGTATTTCACATACGCGACTTGTTCTTGTTCTGCTTGTAATATGTGTGACATTTATTAAATGTAAAAGTTAAGCTGTCTTACATCATATATATCCACGATGTATGTATACGTCCCATTTAGTAGAGGAATGTGTCACGCCACACCTAGCTAAGCAGTTTGTGTTTCAAAAATGCCAACTCATCACTTTTAAGTTTTCAGCACAATACGTTGCCTTTACTGTAAGATCTAATTTCTGATTTCAATCAAAAGGGTTTAGCATCCTCTTCCTTTTTTAAATTGACCTATTTCAACTCGTCCTTTGATTTCCATAGTGGCTTAGGACTATTGTGAACGGGGAACTGAATATAGATTGAAACTCGAATAGGATATTTAGCATTTCTCGCAAATACGTCAAGCATGTATATGTTCGTGTGTAAGTTGTGATTTTGTTCAAGTTATTACTTATGTGACACAACAGTACAAGTTATTTCTTGAATGGTGCCATTAAACAAGTTATAAATTGTTGATATATATATTTTTCATTTATTTTATTTACCAATTTTCTACAAACATAAAACAAAACAATAAGAGTACTATGTAAATATGCTTGGAAATATACTTCGTTAATCTCCTCTAAACATAATATTTTTTCAAGAAAAATGGTTGATTTAGTCAAATTAAAGTAATCGGAACATCCTAACCTGTTGCAAAGTGCAGTCATGATGACCTAGCTATGTCGTCACTAAAATACGTGTAGATAATATTGATTTACATATAGATTTATCCATATATATAATTTCCATGTAATACACAAAACCAATAATACATGCATACGAGGGAAGAAGGTGAGCAAACATGCAACAAGTGCCTATAAACATTTTTCTCCTGTACTTGATATTCTTTTTTTTATATTTTAAAAGTCGATTCGTGTTTTTCATTCATTATCTAAAAAGGTTTATTGAAAGAATTCGAAAGAAGAAAAGATAATATATAACGTCTGTGATAAGAAGACAGCAATCAGGTCTGGACACAAGTGGACAATGGTGGGAAACTGACCACCTACTCCGGACAATATATGGTTATTTACCAGTTCTTGAGGGCTGTCCACTATACTGTATATTTATCTGATATCCATGAGACACATCTTATAAACATCTTGCATGTAGCTACATGTATTTTAGTGTGGTTACTAGTACAACAATTCGACTTTGAAATGAAAATAAATCAATAAATCTAAATATAAAAAATATCAACATAATGAAAAGGAGACTTCTTCATTTTCAGAAATTTGAGCTCTCGAGTCTACTTGCTTAGGCTTTTGTCTCATTTTAGGGTCAGGCAGACAGACTATGTAGTTACGGGACAGCAAGTATAACGAAATAGTGTCGTAGGGTGGTATACACTGAAGAGACAACTGTATAAGAACTTTGAAATAGGATAGCATCATTGTGTACCTAGCACGATATGGTGAGGAAATATGAAAATAATCAAGTAATAGTATCGGAGTCCTTTGCAAATTTGAATGATTATTACATTAAGAGTTTGAACTAAAGTTGTACTTAAATATGCATTATGGATATTGCATATCATACATGTGTTGGTTCATGATCAATAATGACCTTTAATTTAATGAGCTAGGAAGCACCCGTGCATACTTTCGGTGAAGTAACTTATGTGAGTTTGGTTCAAAAGTTTCTATAATGGAAGTGAAATTGAATTTACAACTAGTTTTATATAGTTAAAGCCTTTGCTCATTGACTATAACGACCGCTCCTATTTGCGGGACAGTCCCATCCAACAAAGTCAGCTGAACTTCAAGCAACCACAAGTTAAATATAGCAGGAGAACGAGGGCTTACAATATTAAAGCCTAATTAATTCATGATGAATGTGCTTGAAAATGCATTACTTCAGTGAGGTATTATGTGCCGTGGGATATACGATTTATTACCTGCATCGCAACAAGGATTTCAAGGTCATCAAGGGCAGAATTAATCTCGTTAAGCATGCAGAAAGGTCATCGGGTGCAAACGTATGAGTGACATGAGAATTGAAAAAAAACCCTCAAGGCTTATCCTCTGACCTGTGTTGCGATCAAGTATTATCCCTCGATCTGGTCTAGGATCACGACTATGTATTTTCACCAACAAATAAGTACATATTCATCTCAAATGCTTCACAAAACCCGTGTTTATGTATTTCTGTTACTGTTGGGGTCTAACAGGGAGAGGAACTTACCCCGCTTTTGTTAGAATATTTGTTCGAGAATTCATACCGATGTTGAGAAAACGATGTTCACAAGTTCAGATGTCTATATTGTTTTCATACAGTATATGACAAACGTTGTATAAAATTGATTGATAACAGATATTAACAATTTTCCTTATTTTTATGTTCAACTAGATGTTTTCATAGCTATAAGTAGAAGATTTACATTTACAGCTTTGCCGTTTTCTGTATTTGTATCTGATTTTATGAAATTTCTATTTTAAAGATTTGTGATGTTAAGTTACGTTTATTTATACACATAACAACAAATGACTTAACTTTAACCAGTAATCACAGCTGGCATTTGTATCAAACTCATAACAACTGTTCCAAAGCAATATAAATCGCTTCAACAAACCATCTTTTCAAGCACATGCACATATGACTTCAACGCGAACTCAAGTGTTAACCAACCCTGCCAAAACCAACATTAGAGTAACAGGAATAAGACGTAATGATGCAATAAAGTGCAGTATGTGCACACATTATGCACGTGTGCAACATCCTTGCTAAAAGTGCAGAATACTGCATAGGGAAATTCTCCTCTCCTGTTCCGTGTTTAGATCGTTGACCTAAGTGATGTCTTCCTTTACTTCGTGCACATGTATCCGTGTAGCTAAACTCGATTACTACTATAAGGAAGTTATGATATAGGTTATTGCATCATATGATACGATTATCATTGAAAATAGTTATTTAAAAGGGAAAGTGTTTTCTACGAATGGGAACGAAATTCGCGAGTATACTTTCATTTATGCAATTATACATATTGAAATTCATCATCACAAATATATTAAGAAGATCTGTTGAAGTATCTCTCATAAACAGAATCAGACATACATTGTATCATCGTTTCCGTTTTTCAGTAAATATGTAAAATATTTTTCCGTCAACGGTGTGTTTCTTTAAAATAAAATAAATCGCTCAACCAAAACAATATATATCATTCTAAATATGCATTCATTTCCTGACCTATCAACCTAGCATTCCTGTTGTCTTTTATCTAACGGTTTAGCATTACTACGTTATGACACCTTGTTTTGACACCATTTATACAATGTGATGCTGTGATGAGGTTACAAGACATGAAACAAATTATTCCCTCTCATCATTTATATATAATCATTTTGGATACCACGACAGGGTTGACAAAACTGAATTTTCTAACCACATCAGCTCACCTTAAAGTTAAATCCAGTCATACTTTGACTTTAAGAAATTTAGGTCATAAAACACTCAATAGCATTTCAGTAAAGATCCACTACAAAAAGAAAGGGAACACCCTGATATCAATCTCAATTCCTTTTTATCCAACCGGTATGTAATACCGTGGGATATAGTAATCACCCTGTCCGTCTGTATGTCCGTCCGTCCGTCCGTCCGTCCGTCCGTCCGTAATCATTTCGTTTCCGGAGCAGAACTAAAAAACCAGTCCACATATCTTTCTTAAACTTTACATGTGTATTGCCCACCTACTGAAGTGGTGCCTTTTGATATTTTCACATTTCTGAATTTTTTTTTTTTTTGTTTCCATGGAAACTGCTCTTATTTGGACTCTGTTCATGAAAGGTTTCGTTTCATATCAGATTATACTATTATGAACCTTGCTTGAAAAAATTACAATTATCTTTCAAAGGTTTACATCTTACGATAACATGTGGAACCGGTGGGATATGTCATCTTCTGATGACTCTTGTTTCATTAAAGATTGATGTCATAGTATCAAATGATTAATAGCCCTTGAAGTAACCTTTCATTTTTCAATTCACTTTCAAATTGGCTACTTAACATATAATCAGGAGATATTGTTAGTTTTAAAAGACCCTTTTCCATCCCCCTACAACGTTGCTACTTAGGTAGATTCTTAAGCCTTTGTTCGCATAAAAAGACAGTGTTCCATGCGGTCGTCAGAGAGGAATTTTGATCATGATGACACTGAAAACAGTATCATTTTCCTCCTGTTTGGTTTGTAAGAAACCCAATACACCATGAACCATGACTTACATGGTATTTTGTGTATAAACACGTGTTTACAAGCCTCTAGTGTATTAAAGATATCGAGCATACAACAAACGCCACAGAGAACACTCTATGATAGGTCGTCATGCTTTGAAGCATGGAATTATTCCTATATCAACACGATCGTTTAGTGTCTAAGATCCCCTCTCCTGTGTACAAAATGCTGTACTTACCTCGATTTAATGCTCCGTGAGAGCTTTTATTGCTTTGAGAGGTTGCTGATAGAAAGCAAAGGTATGCGTATATACGTCTATGTTTACATCTTGCATGCTTTGCCCAGGTGAGCGTTATGAACTGTTATTAACACGCACCTGTGTGACCCAGTGACACGCCCATTGATATTGACATGATATGTACATTGATATTGACATGACATGTACATTCATATGTGATATAGACATGTGTTGTTGACATGTCTTTGATACGTTTTATAGGTAGTAACTGTGAACAGAAAGATATAAAGGAGGTATATGATAAACCTTGTGAGATAAGGTATCAACAGAATTACTTCTGAAGTTGAAAACTGGTATATACTATCTTTATTGTAATGTATAATTGGTCGGTGGGCCCTTTACGAAATAAACTTGATTGATTAATTATATGACACAAAGACAGACAATTGTCATGTATAAACAATGGTAAATGGAAGTAGGTATAAAAACATCTGTGTTCTATGAGGTAGGTATGGACTATAGGTATATGATAAAAGAAAACCATGTGAGATATTATAAAAAGAAACCATTATATACGTTATCAACAGCATTACATCTGAAGTTGTGAATTGGTATAGTTTATGTTTAATACATAACACAAGGACAGACAACTGTCATGTATAAACAAAGGTAGTTAAACTTCACCTGTGTCCATGTACCTGAGCAGGTACCAGGTGAAGGAATCCAGGTGTGTACTTCCTGACATTTACACTGAACTTCTCACCTGTAATCAACGGGAATAACCTGTCTTTAATGAGATGGAATCTTGTTTAATGACGACCTAAGGTCCTTGATAAGCTAGCTAGTGATGTTGTAACAGTCTCCCGGCAAATTGATTACAGAGGCATGTTTGTAATAACATCAATCAGTAGCGTCTACTGTATAATTTGATTAATTTGATATTTGATTTTATATTTGTTCAGCTCCTCAAAATAACAAAATAAAATTATATTTTGGTTTATAAAACTTTTAAAATTTTTGGGTTTTTTTTATTCTCTCCCTACAGAGGCAGGTCTGTCGTACCAGTGCAAACATCGAGCTGCCTTCGTGTGGAGAGATTTTTATAAATATAAATTTCTTTAATATTAATTTCAATTTGTTTTCATTTACTAACTCAAGCATCTGAAAGTACAGTGATATTGGTTTTCAAAGCGTTCGTTTCAATTTGTCAACATTTCTTCTATATATCTTTATTGAATGATATTGAAATTAATATTGTCTGTTAATAAAGTTTAAATTAAAAGTGAAAATGCGGGATTAAAGTCCGCTTGCTTGTTAGATTCAACTTTGTATCATATTGGGTCAACGTTATCTTTATGACAGTTCATCAACTATGAGAGAAAAACGTGTATTTTTCAATCAAGTTCCCTCGAGTTAATGGATTATTGATTGTTTAAGGCAGTTAATCTGCCAAATAATAAAAAGATCGTTAAATACAGCTATCTCAGCCTAAACAGTTTCCTAAAATGAAATCCAACGAAAAAATAATTATGTTTAGATAAATAATATAATATTACCATCCTGAGTAATACTGCTTGTTATTATTCAAAGCATTAATGAGGCAGTAGCACGTTTTTTTAAAAGAAATAATTTCCAATTTATCACTGATAATTGTACGTCAATGCTAGATATATTATTTTGATTGTGTCAAAAATCTCATTACGTAAACCAATCATCCAGAGTCAGAGTACAAATTATAACGATTCACATAAAGTCCATTGGTGGCCATTTTTGTGTGAACACCTTTAATTTATTTTGTGTTAGGAAAGGGAATCGCGTGGCTGAACTTTTTATTATGTATTTGATTTATTACTGTTTCATTTAGTTTAAATACATGTCCTTCAAATGGAACAGTTTATTTCAATTTTCTGATATCCCCTTATATTCCCTAAAACGTGCTACTGCAAGTCTAGATAGTATATACTACAGACAGAAAATAAGGGAACTGTGAACTTGAATTCAGCTATAGTTGAAGTGCGCATGTGCGTGACGCTGTACTTGAATGTATGAGTCAATGACGATGAAATTTTAGATATTGCTCGAATAGTTTGCGATTTACATGCACAAACACTCTTGTATTTTACACTTGTTGGGAATTCACATCCATAAACGCTGAAAACGCCTCTAAAACATTATCGCAATTAACAGACAACATTTAAAGGTATCGGATTATTTTTTTGGAAAAAATTCAAGAGTACTCCCTTGTTCATGCTTATATATGATTAGTATATGATTATTTCAAACTTATCTTCATATATGTTAGTGAGGGTAACGTTGTTATAGATTTAACAATTTTAAAAAAGAAAAGAATGCATCACTTCGTCCTTTTGAGTTTCGTTTCCCAAAAATACTCCCATAGAACTGTCCCTTTATTGAAGTATTGTTGAAGCAATAGAGGCAAGGATAGTCATCAGTGCCTAACGTTTCTGAAACTTTGGTAAGATAAAAATATCAATAAGAAGGACATAGGACAAAGAGAAGAGTTGATATAAAACTAGTCGTTGTTGACCAAAATTAACAACCATTTTCATATTCCAATAATTACCCTTTCACTATGTTTAATCCAGCACTTGCTTTCATAAGAGTTCTGTACATGTCAGAACGACAATTTTAAACCTCAATATGCCCTAAATGATTCAGCTGTGATTCCATCAGTTGCCTTTTTTCTTATCGGTAGTTTATATTTAAGCTGACATTGATGTAGTGTTAAATTCACTGAGATCCCATCAGTTCCCTTATTTCTTGTCGGCGGTATATATTTAAACGTGAAACGAGGTTATCAAGATGCATACATGTTTCATTGCCAAACACGGTAAATTAGCGACCGAAAGTGTCCACCTACTGTTTGTCCTCTAGTTGCTATACTTACTGGGAGTTGACCACTTAGCATATAAACACTCTCCATTTGTCTTTATTCATTGCTACAACCAATGTCCTCTTGGTGTATATACAGTTTTCAGAATTTGTCAATCCTATACTGTTATAAGATCATTACGAAACGCTGTTTGTATTAATAACTATTAGCTTTTCATTTAACGTTCAAACACTCTCCATTTATCCATTGTTTCAAACCTTATCATCTTGGTGTATATACCGTTTTCGGCAAATGCAACGTTTTTTACCTTAAGGACTATTATTAAAAAAATTAGACTTATTATTTTTTTTCATTCATAGGGTTTCCCGTGGGCATTACTCATTATTTCCTAATGTATTCACCCTTCCCCTATTGCTGATGCATAAGCTTATGCACCGTGGTGTAGTGGTTAGCATGCTGGCCTCTCACGCCGGAGACCCGAGTTCGAATCCCGGTGGAGACACCAAAAATTTGTGACTTGAGTCTCATCCTGTGTTGTGTCCCTGGGCAAGGCACTTAATCCACATTGCACTCAGTCCACCCAGCTGTGAAAATGGGTATCTGAAAATTGGATGTACTGACCTACATGGTCGTGATTAGCGCTTAGTAGCAGCTGTGAAAGTACACTCCTTCGGGGTAATAATGTAGCGCTTTGAGCATGTCTTAGGACGTGGAAAAGGCGCAAAATAAGTATGCACATTATTATTATTATTACAACCTACATCTTAACCACTTCTTTGTCTGTGTACTGACGTTACAAAGTGCAGTAAGAAATAAATGTGTCTATCTGTCACTGTTACTTTACAGTGAACCCGTTGGCATTATTCATTACTTGCCAATGAATGAATCCCGTCCTGGTACTTGACGTGAATAAGCTAATGCATCGATCGTATACCTACATCGTAATTGTGTAATGGCATTATAAAAGTAGAGTAAGAAACAAATTTGGCTGTCAACATCGACTGTCATAGAGGAACCCGTAGGCATTAGTAATTTTTCCAAATGAATCCATCCCTCGCTGGACCTTCTGCATTACCTTATGCACCGTGAACCTGTATCTTAACTGGCATGATAAGGTACAGTAAGAAACAAATGTGTCAATCTGTCACCATCGTACGTGTACTTTCATAGAGGAACCCGTAGGCATTACTCGTTTTCTCAAACGTATTCATCCCACTTTGGCACTTATGCATAAACTGATGATCGTTGACTACATCTAGACTAATGTGATAAAAGTATGCAAGAAATGTGTCTATATGTTACAACTTTATTTCGTAGAAGAACCCATAGGCATTAATCATTGTTCCCAATGTATTCATCCCATCTTGGTATCAGCTAAAATGACATCTTAAGGAGGTTGGATACAAAATATCGAGGTATTAAGAAATAACTAAATTTGGTCTTATTTTGTTGAAAAATATGTCTTGAATCAAATTGTGTCATAAAAATACCATGTCACCACAGTTATTGTTTGAAAAAGGGCCCATCCGTTAGGGCACCCAATGATGAAAATACAATAATTTAAAAACTCCTTTTCAAGATAACTTTGGAATATAATTGTTATTTAAATGTTTTTCTATTAAGCCATTGCAGTATGTAAGTAAACTAAGTCGGAAAAAGGGAACTTGAAACTAATATGAAGTAAAGACATGCAAATAACCTTTTTCTTTGTATGATTATTTTTGTAAAATATTATTCTTTTATGAAAAAAAAATCAATTTCTCGTATTAAGATTTTTTTGAAAATTATATATTTTTTAGTTAATACACACTAGAATAAGATTAAAAAGAAAAAAAGATATGTCACCAGCGGATAACAGAGATATTCACATTCAATTAAGCCACATCAATGAAAATCAACATCCAGGGGAGATAACTCTTCATTGTCAACATTACCCTTTTTAGAATTTTTCATTAGTTTTTAAGGTTAATTAGTGAAATAAATTTTATCATAAAACAAATACTTATGTTCACAAATATAACATAGTCATTGTTTATTGTTAATCTAAATCATTATTTAATTTTTTAGTTTTTTAATCTCACACTTGCAGTGAAAAATAAACAAAATAGCATAAACTTTAAAATAGCTCAATCTGATTATCTGACTGTTGCGGATGTGCAGAAACAAAGGTATCCAACCTCCTTAAGATTCAATAAGAAACAAATTTGTCTATCTGTCACAACCATACTTTCATAGATGAACCCGTAGGCATTACTCATTTCCCCCAATATATTCACCCACCTTTGTACTTATGCATAAGCTAATGCATCTACATCTTAACATCTTAAGGTACAATAAGAAACAAATTTGTCTATCTGTCACCACGTACTTTCATAGAGTACATAGTCTCTCCTTCCAGTAATGCCCATGTACCGCCTCCTCTCTATACTTGTGTTAACCCTAATGCGTCCGACACCTCGTGTGTATACATACATTAAGACGTTTATACATCCCTCGTCGCCTTGTGACCTTAAGGGCAGGTTAAGGGCCGTATATGACCTTATCGCTATGCATGGTAGCAACAATGTCCATCCACATACCTGACAAGCAATTTAAATTCCTCTGCAGCCCAATTGCTGGCTACTTATTGCTAGACAACGTGGATTTATTGGTTCTTATCATTTGTTCTATGTTTGGAATACCTTACTAATTCCTCTGATTGGACTTACAGAAATTGATATTGTGGAAGCTGCGAAATTAAGGAGAGATTTTATATTTTGAACAACTCGTTCCGATAAGCCAATACGATGGTATACACGAAAGACCAAACGTGCAATTTATTATAATTTCACACTCTGAAGTTTACACATATCCCCGAACGTTGATTGGTCTAGGGCATGGTCATGTGATCGAAGTTTCATCGATTCATTTCCCATGAACTCACAAAAACAGTGTTCATACTTGTGTGAACGTTGACCGGAACTACTTTGATTCTCCGTCCAACAACAAACCAAATGTTATTCAAGAATTTTATTTGTAAAAATTGCCAATGGAATTGTAATTATAGGTTTAGTTTCCAAGTAGATTATTTTGATTTGAAAACATTCACTTTTATCATTTTTTTTAGACCATTTGATAGGCTAATCATTTATTGCAAAATAGTAGATCTGATCGAACGGAACGAGATAAATATTTGCATTACGGTCATTATTGAGTACTGTAAAGCGTAACAAAGACAGTCTTCATACTCACGATGTATACACAAGAGATGACAATTATCGATAGAGCAGTTACATGTCACTAATTACTGTTGTTTACATATTTTGACGAAGATACCCCTGCAAATGGCGGCCAGCATGACACGACGTCTAATGCATAAATGTAAGGCAGATAACTCTGATCTCTTGTCCTTGCACGAAGGGATTTTATACAAGTTTGCGCTTCATTTAGAAATTCTTAGTGCATCATGTTATCTTATCTCATATATGACACAAACTTATTTTGATAAATATTCAGTTTCATTTCAAATTGGGATTATTTATGGTCGCATGTCGCAGTGTTACTCGTTCAAATGAAAAAAACAGTATTCATATCACTCCGCCGTTCCATTCCATATATGGTGCGAAATTATACGAATTGAATGTCAGTTTGTGTGTTTGCACTGGAAAATGAACGATGTAAAAGCTACATTCAAACTTTCATGTGAACCCGCTCGCAAGCTCGCTGGGTTCACACAAGTTTGAATGTAGCTTTTACATCGTTCATTTTCCAGTGCAAACACACAAACTGACATTCAATTCTTAAATAAACGTCCACACTTAGATAGACAAGTTTAATTGAGAATAGTCATGTTGAAAATCAATTTGTAAATTGTATATGGTAGTCAAGTAAATAAACAACTTACACTTGTTATTGATAAAAAATGTAAAACATTCATATGTATTAAAGGATGTCAAATTCACATGTTTAATTTAATGGACACTAGTTATACAACCTATCAACAGTATCAACGCTTAATTGTGGTCCTGAATGCTTTAGTTAGGTTTCAAAAATGACGTATACGTTTGACTGATTGTCCTGTTTTCAATCTCGATTTCAAATCTTCCTATTGTCACATTACAACGTCGATTAACTTTAAAATGATATTTTCTTGCAACAGTCGATACTTCTTGATAAAATGCCAGAATTAATAAATTTGGCCATAAGTGATCCTCGACAGCTTTCGGAGAGGCTCTTTAAAGTCTCTGCCTTAAACGGGTTAGACACCCATATGTTCAGGCAACTGTGATAACCTTAATGAGCTGTCGGTTTAATTACTTAAGAGTCTATTCAGATTATTAGATTGTTGATAGTGGAATCAGTAGATATTTATGAATAAGGAATATATATATATTGTGCAGTTTTGGTATAAATCTTTGCTGTTAGAGATTATAAAAAGGAGAGTTGATAAATACAAAACATATTGTGCAAAACTGCATTTTAATCGAGTTTCTATGATATCTGTATGGTTCGATTATTTGAGAAAGGAATTGATTGTGTTTATGCTTAGTCCTTTTACCAACGTGTTTAGTATGAGTGCGATATCATTTCAAAGACCATTAATTTTAGTGCGATATTCACCAAAGATTTTGAGAAGCGTTCGGCAATAAACCAAATACGATGAAAGAACGATAATTCCCAAAGACTTTTGAACATGTGTACAATATTTTCAACGCCAAACACCGTATATCATCAATCATAATGTGACCTAACTGCTCTAAAATAACAGCTGTAAATGTTTTGGAATTAAATTGAATTATGACTTCAGTATAACCTGTATCATGTCGAAGAGTCAAAACACAATTGACATCAGTCTGAATCTCGCCTCTGTGCGACCCACTTAAGACTAAATATTAGTCTCTGAAATTAAAATATAATCAAATGCAATTTTTTTAAAGAGAAAGGAGCCTACTGAAACAGTTCATTTTTCAGAAACGGTGATCTAGACTTGCTACAATAATATAGACTTGCGTCGGTCTTTAAAACTACTTTGTATCAGCGGCTGTTAGACAGACTACGACCTACTCTAAACCCATTGTATGTATGTACATCTGTCGGGTCATTAAAAGGTGTTGATTTCAATCTCGTTAGCGCTCAGTGACCTCACAGACCATTTAAATACCAGAGCTCTAGACTCTATCGTGGCCTCCTTTTACAATTAAAACTCAATTTTATCAAAATAAAATTAGATTTAGTACAAATAGGTTTTCTATAAATTTGTTTGTTGTTTAAGGTGTTTTAGGTGTTTATTGTAATGGGGAGACAGTTATAGGTTATATTCATCTATCGTAATTTCAGTATGTTAGGGTATCTTGGCTTGATAATTATACAATGGCCTTTTCTTTCTGCAATGAGTGAAGTCCACGTAAATCACCAAGTCTAACGAAGAATGTTGTACCGAGGTTTATCTTAATAAAGTTGACCATTTACTTGCATCCGCAGCCATGAATCAATGGGTATAGCAGTTACCAATGACTACATTCCATCACGTTTCAATGAAAACTTTAAAAAGTTAAATCGTTCTGTTTCCTTTTGGTATGTTAGTTCTTAACTTTTATATGATCATACACACCATGTCATATATATCACGTCATATGAACCGATGTTTCTATTCAAATTAAAGGAAATATAGAAATCCCTGCATGTATTCCTAGTTATGTTGGCAGCGACAAGTATGTGTTATGCATTATTGCATGCCCCTCAGCTATGTTTGGTAAATTGGTGCAGTGTCTCATAAATGCATGGTATATTTATGCTTACCCTCTCTGCAATGCCAGGTATATCAATGTTTATTGCCATTAAGCATGTGTGCAACACATCGCCCGCCCACAAGATAGACCCAAATCTCCTGTTTATTTAACAGTGTTGAATTACAATATTGAAGTGTCTCTGATATTGACAGATGTCGTCAGGGAGATGCACAACATACCTGCTTGTCTGCACATACGTGTGCAGCTGCATCCGAGTGTGCAGGGGTCGTCTCAAGAACTTATAATGATAACAAATTATTGAATTGTTATTAATGACGGAGAAAGCTTGTCCATTTCGATAATTGTGTCATAACTACAAGCAGGTCGCGATTTTATTGATACAAATATATTAACGACTCCGATATCTTGTAATAGAAAAAACATTTAATAATTTCAGTAAAAAACATTTCATGAGCTCATATTTTCATAAATTTTACTCGAATCGATATCCATTGACTGTTCATGCAGGTCATAATATTCCAACCTTAAATATTCCCTTGTCAAAAAAAAAACATTTGAAGAATTACCCTAGCCACTTAATACTATTCCAGAATTGGTCCACTGGAGAGTATTGACGATTCGTGCACAAATGTTAAATGTATAACGAATTGCTAAAATATAATATCAAATTGGATCGAAAGCAAAAATTTGATGGATAGGGATTCATCTTGTTAAAATCAATAATTCATTATTTTGGAAAAATAATTCCTATGTAGGTTATTAACCCACTAGTGCACCGTGTCTTGTAATCATATTTATCATGGTCAACTATGGAGATACAGCGAGAAAGATGTCGCTGATATTGACAGGTGTCAATGAGAAGCACATTCCTGCATCTGTGCACTTTAATGTGCAGCTGCATCTCTCTCAGCGTGGGGGTTGTCTAAAAACTATAATGATACTTAATAACTGTATAATTGGGAAAATGTGTTTTAGTGAATAATTATGATGTAAATTACTCGTTTTTCGGAAATGGCTAATTTTTCACTCAACTTTCTTTCATCTTTATGATTTGAAATGCAATGGTTGCAATTTCGATTTTTCAGATGTCTTTCGATATTAACGTTGTCAACTAATTTTCTTTGTCAACAGTGTGTAAAAATCAAATCAAACTGTGAAAATCATTAACATTAAAGCTCTATGCTATGAAAAGTGCTTTTTGAACATAACTGTGTCAAGGCTTGACAGTAGTAGATAATGATAAAGCTGCTAAAAAGGAATTTTGTTAAATTGAAATCAGACACAAAAATTGACCAATTCTTATATAGTTCGAGGTTGCTAATAGTAGAGGTTGTAAATAGTTAATTCAATCATGCTTATGAAGGTAGGTTTCTGAGGAAAAGGGAACTATAACCATCACCTTTTCATATGAAACGATCCTGGAAAATAACACATTATTCAAATTATACTCACAAAATAAAAATAAATTTTAAACTCATGAGCACATTTCAATACAAATACACACAAATACAAATCAGAAAAAAATCTTCTTTACAAATTTCATGATTTTTCAATTTGAGAATAACTTTTTAACTTTTGAGCTGCTCCCTGTCACAGGTGTGGGCCGATGAAGTGACATTCACAGCGTTACAAACTTTCCTCTGTTGAAGAAACTCTATATATTGGCATTACATGAGGGATTGAGAAGGGTGTTATCATAATACACTTGAACATGTTCTCACACTGGAGTACTACAAGGTACTCGCTTTGCTCCATCCTTATTCATAGTTTATCAACAGATATTCAAATCTCGCTCTGTGTACTGTCTCTGTGGGCATATATTCGTACATATTACTCTTGTGGTTGTACAGATCTAATATTATCACCACGGACATAACCCGTCACTGTGTACAGACAAATATGTGTTTTATACAGCTCGTATTGACAAATATGTCCATTTACACCTCTTATGATATTTATCGTACAAATCATATTTATAGAACCTTATTTTGCTAAGTAGGACAATGGGGCATTTATGGGCATTCCTGTATATATATCTGAAATTTATGTGAAAATTATCATCAAATAAAACAAAACCTTCGTTGGAAACGTCACCTGCACCAATAACATGTTTCCCCGTCGCATAATTTCAACGCCTATAAATCATCAATACAAATATGCTTAATAACCATAGTTCATGTATAAATTCAAGTATGATCAAAATAAATTTATGTTTCTGCTTCAGTAACCATATGTATTTCAATCATTGTCTGCAATGCATATCAATTATCAACATGCTTTTCCTGATTATTCATATGCACGCCTGCCGCAGGTGCTAAAGCTAGAAATCTACATATGAAAGTTTTTTTGTCATATTTTCTCGAGCAATGTATGTTAATGAGACTGTCACTGTAGGATGAGCAAGTGCGTGAAATTCATATAAAGTTGCTTCATTGTCTGAATTCAGTGTATGAATGGGAGAGAGTACAGTTCAGTAGGTTTATCTCAGTCACGTAGGTACTCGTGCTGGATCGCCGTGATGAGAATCGTTTTCGTACAATTAATCCAATTCTGAACTTTGATTTCTGTTTGTAGGTTAAGAGTGTTAGCTCAGTTTATCTAAGGGATCAAACGATTTTTTAAAAGTTGTCATGGAATGTACTTGAAATGATCGTACGTTTTAGAAATTATTTATGGACTTTTGTCTATTTTGTGGAGTGTAAACAAAGGATAAAACATTTTTAAAGTTTGAATTGTCATTGAATGCACTTGAAATTATCGTAAGTTGAATGCCATGCTTAGTAATGTCTATAGCTGGAATAATAAGGTTTAAAGGGGCAGTAGCACGTTTTTTGATAATTTTATATTTTAAAATTTTCAGTGATAATTGTAAGTTAATGTTAAATGTATTATTTTGACAGTGTCAAAAATGTCATTACACAAGTCAATCATCCATAGTCGGAGGACAAAGTATGAAGATTCACATAAAATACATAGGCGGCCATTTTTGTGTAAACACCTTTAATTCATTTTCTGTAAGAAAAAGGCATCGCATGGCTAAACTTAACGTTAAATATTTGAATTATTACTGCTCCATTTAGTTTAAATACATTGTCTTTCAATTGGAACCATCAATTTTCATTTTCCTGACATCACCTTATATTCCCCCTAAAAACGTGCTACTGCCCCTTTAAATACAGAGGTGCCAAGTACCTTTTTAAAATTATTTCTGCCATCATAGTGATCTGTAAAATGACCGGAAATAACACTGAATATCTAACTAAATCTCTTTAGGTCTTTTTTAAGGAAATAGAGATACACGCACGTTATTATTATAAGTCTGATCACCCATATGTCCTCATCAAGTAGGTAGAAATGTCATTATTGACATAAATATTTCAAATTTTGTTTAAACAAATGAATTGTCCTAGTAAACATAAGTGAGTGAGTAGGGTTTAGAAAAATAAGAGGGACCTTCATTGTTAAGTAAGTTAAAGTACTGTATTTGTACAAGGGTCTATATTCTTCTTTTTGTACCTATACATATTGTGAGAAGGAAACATCTGACCGACAAACAGACAAACAGAGTAGCACCAATTTTTAATAGTGTGGGAACAAACATCTGACAGACAGACAAACAGAGAGACAGACAGACAACGTAAGGTAGTAGACAGAGACTGGAAGAAATGAGGGACTGAGAGAGACAGACGAGCCGCCGAAAAAATGCAGTGAGAGAAAAACAGAATTCCTATCATAATGGGGGATAAGACATCGGTCTTTTGATCGTTACGTATCCGACAGTTTCCCAGGACGCCACGGCAAGCATGCTATAGTGAATTGTACCCAACAACCCCACACGTGGTTTGCATTTGTTACCTTACGTACAACCTGGTCAATGCCAAGAACTGTAGTTATTTTAGTACGGAGTACTTTGTTAGTCCATCTCGTACATAATCAGCAGTGCCGATAAACCGTACTGTAGCTCAGTTAGTAGAGTATCTGCTCATCACCCGGGGTTTTATTCTCGATCGCGTCATACCAAAAGACGTTCAGATGGGAGTTGTTGCTGCCATGCTTGGTATTCATCATTACAAGGACAGAACAAGCTTTAAGGTGGCTAACGGTATCAAAATGTGATAAATCTTCTTTGTATTTCGGACAATAAAGGGTCATTATGTTACACTTTATTAGTTAAGGAAAAGGAGGTTCAGTTATGAGACGGACTTGCTTTTAATCATGCCCAAAAGAAATTTGCGGTAGTAAATTCATCCCTGACTAGATTTTTCAAACACTATTACATGTTGGTTTTTACAAAGGGATTAATACGCAACATAGTTGTCTCGTGTGTCCTCGATGGGAGATAACTAATAAGGTACAATTAGGGCATTAAATGACCCAATTCTAGTCCAGTTGTATAAAGGTTATCAATATCAGTGCATTTATTGTACATTATATCATAGCTCCGTCATTAACTGTTGAAAACAAGCTATCAAACTAAATAACAGGAACATCATGCTATCGCTAGATCAGAACGGAAAGGTATGTAGCATAAATGTCAATCGCATCATGACAGTGCGTAATGTTTGACATGATTGCACTGACAGAGGAAGCTATCAGATTATCAAGCGAATACATAACCGTACACTTCCTCCCTGCTGTGAGAAGCTATACCCTGTCAAACATTACACATTGTCGTCTTCCGGTATAACAATCTTACCATGCCTTAAGCGCCATCATCTTGTGAGCATGTTGCGAATATAATGAGCTTCATCATTAGGTGCTGCCATCAACCAAAACATTTAACATTAATTTGTTGTCAAGCGATGGACATAGTGAACATATCTCGAACACCGCCAGCAAACAAAAGACGTTGTCAACAAACATTGACGTTCATAAAACATCTTAACTTGTCATCACGTTGGCCGTTGTAATCAAACGTTGGGCGTTGCAATCAAACATTGGACGTTGTAATCGAACATAGGACATTTAATTCGAACATTGGCTGTTGTAATCGAACGTTGGCCAATGTAATTAAACGTTTGACTTTGTCATCAAACGTTGGGCGTTGTAGTCGAACTTTAGACGTTGTCATCAAACGTGGGGCGATGTAATCGAACAATTGACGTTGTCCCCAAACATTGAACATTTTCATCAAACATTTTTCGCTGTATAAAAATATTTGAAGTGGTAGTCAAACGTTGGTCATTGTCATCAAACGTTGGGTGTTGTCATCAAACGTTGGTCATTGTCATCAAACGTTGGGTGTTGTCTTCAACCTTGGCTGTTGTCATCAAACAGATGACGTTGACACCATGCAATTGACATCAAATTTTGGACGTTGTTATTTATAAGACTTAGATTTATAAAAGCAATCAATGTTGGACGTCGTCATCAAACATTTAACGTGGTAATCATCGGTTGACATTGACATCATACATTTGACATAAAACTTTGGACGTTTTCATAATGATGTCATCATGATTGTTGTCAACAAGGATTAGACGCTTCCAATTGTTCCATGAATTTTACCTTGGTAAGAAGTTATTGTTCACAAAAAAATAAATTTCGACTAACTTGAGAATATATTTATATTCTATTTCACAAGAACCTATATTGCTATTCTGAGTTTTTTATGCAGAAAGTAACCATGGCTGCATTTCGTAGACAACTATAGGAGCTATTTAGTCGTTTATCCACATAATAAATTTAGTCAAATAATGAAGTGCTCTAAATGGCATGCAGTAAATGGCCTTCCGGTGGAATTACTTTCAGCGGAAAGATGCTAGGCAATTATCTAGCACAGTATGACTGCAGTGCTTAAAAGTGTTCGTGTGACGTTATTAAATTAATTTTATGCCAGTTAAACCCCTTCTAGTCGCTTAAGGACAAACTAAAGTAGCAGAGCCTCATAAAAGTCGCTCATGACACTCTTTAATGCAAAAAGTAGGACGTTAAAGTTTTATCACTTATGAAATACCTAGCATAATGAGGTTTCTCTTCCAAAAAAGGGATTCGTTTTACATTTATAGTTTCTTGTTAGAAAAAGACTGGTTAAAGTTTAATGTCTTTTATATGGCTATCAAGAAGACATTTTCCGTTTTCATTGAAATGTAGGACGGGTTACTTGAATAGGAATGTGCAGTTTAACATTACTGCATAATTGCTGAAAATCAAATTGGTTAAAAAGCTGGACCTGATCTTTGTGCTCTCTGTGAAATTGCAATATGACAATACAATATATGTTAATAAGAGGTGTATAAAAATTTATGAATTGATTAATAATTTGATTGAACAACTGAAAGAAGAAATGAGACTATCTTAATGGATATTCACTTTCTTTGTTCAGGATTGTACTTATCTAGGTCATAATTCTGGGGGTTATTGTAAATAATTTCATCAAATTAGATCAAAATAGATCAACATTCACAACAGAGTTATTGGTATGTTTCACTTTCCAGTTTACATGCTACTTTAAAGTTTGTTAGAGTTGTATAGCAAACAGAATGTACAGTTATAAATTACAAACAATATAACTTGTTTTCCAGGGGACAAATTGGCAATAAAGGCCAACATTACTATCGTTTGAAATTCATTTGCACGTTTGCAAATTAAAAAATGTTATTAACTCATTAGTGTTTCTCATTTACAAATGCATATTGTTTCCCTCGAAATTACTTGTTATAGATGATTTAGAACCACATCAACTTCATCAAAATCGGACGAATCTTACTCTTCTGTACATAACAACCCAAAAGTATTGTTCTTAATCAAAGCTGTAGAAAACATCGTTATTATAACAAATCTGTTGTTCGTGTTACAGATTAACATAGAGATTTCTTAGTGCATTGATCGTTAACATACAATGCTCAATTAATTCCTTCACGCTTACACTCAGGGGCAAAAGAAACGATACCATATAAAATGCATGATAGGTTAATCTACGATTGATAGATACGGCTGAAACAGGGTTAATTCATGTATTCAAGAGCTAACTGAACTAAGTTTTTAATTTCAGAGCTATATCTGTTAACGCTTTCGAAATACAAGCCTTTCAAAAAACGCTGTTAAAAAATCTCCTTAACTAGACGAGATAGGATAGTGAAAATGGCCCTTTTTCTTGTTTTTAAACCAAAATACAGGCAAAATGCGTGAACAAATTACCTTCTACAAGGGTTATTTATATTGATAACATCTTAGATTTTATAGATTTTTACATTTCATAATTTTTGTATTCCAATTTCAAAGATTATGACCAAAAATAACATTGAAAAAGCTGTTTTTGGATCCCTCGTGTGTTTGAACAGTCATACAATTATAAGTTTTATACTTTGATGTTTGAAATTGTGAGTACTTCTTCACAACTGATGTGCCTATCACAAGGGCTCGAAGTCGCATTTCATTTACAACAGGATTTTGTTTTGTACTCTTTTGAAAAGTTGGTATCGTTTCTTTTGCCCCTGAGTGTAAGTTAAAAGCCCATGTCAGCATTTCACTTTCTATTGAAATAATTGTTACCTCGACCATAACCAAACTGAGTTTGAACTTGCTTTTAGTACAATGCTGTGCTGTTATGATTAACAAGACCAAATATTGTGTGTTTTCCATTGCACAAAACATAGTGTTATTCCAAGGATATAATCTTCATGAATTGATGAATATGATTAAGTATTATGTAATCCAAATGTTATTTGTACAATAGCGTGAATCGGTGGAAATAATTCCGTATATGACAAATTGTACTGTTTCCCTTACCACTTATTTCTATATTTTCGTTTTTTTATTATTTATTATTAACGGGTGAACCAATACATTCAATAATTATTTCCAAAGATTAGTTGTTTATTGTTAGCATTTAAGTCCAACAGAATGGATGCTACATTCCTACCAACATATTATATGTTGAAGTGTTGACCCAAACTTCTGCTAACAATGTTTAGTTGCGTGCGAAGTATGCCGTAAACATCTGTCTTTCAAATTAACAAAAACTAGTTTACTACTGTTAAGTGTCACTCACGCTGGTTTATGATTGGCTGTAATAGAGGTCAAAGGTTAGAAAGTATGAGGGTAATTGTCATGCATGGACATCCGCCATTGACAAATTATGATGCAGAAAACGTATTAAGTACACAAGTGTGTCATTGTGACCCCTGGACAAAATGTCAACGGACCACCGGACTAATTGTGACGCTACCGGATACTCATCCTATTGATATTAATTCCTATATTTGTGTGAAATTAATAACATGTTGTAGTGACAGAACATATTAGGACATAATGGATTGTTTCAATGATTAAATGACGTTAAATCCCTTAAGTATCCTATTTACCCGTTAACCCATATGTAGGGGAGACCAGGGCAAAGCGCGCCCCCGGGGCAAAGTGACCACGCGTAATTTCTCCAAACCTATCGACAAATGAAGTAATTTGTCATTACCAACGAATGAAAGTAACCGTAATGAAGCTTTGTGACCAACGCTGGAATCATTTGCCTGAGTTGTGGACGCAGAATTTCAAATATTCGAAAAAACGCGATTTTACTATATCGAACAGATATGTCTCAAATTAAAATATTTAATAAAAATACAAAACGGAACATTGAACTCTCGTGCATATGTAACATGAATTGGTATCATTAATTCATTGAATAATGAAATTTGTAATTACTTGCTTTAATGACTTTCTGTGATGTTCATAACAAAATACTACCCTTGATGGGGCAAAACGTGCCGGGGGGAGCGCTTTGCCCCGTGTGTTATAAAATATATCATTTTGGTTAACATATTGGTGTTAAAGTTATTATTTTGCATTTCTTTAGCAAATAATGTAAAGGTGAACTATCATTTTCATATCAGCATTCTGCTTTTTTTTATATTAAAATGAAATATACCATTTTACTTAAAGGGTTTTGTTTTGTTAAAGAATCACGACAAGAAACAGTTACCAAAGCATATTTTTCTGTTGTTGTTTAAATCATGAATATATAATTCATTGTATATTAATGTTCAACCCTAAACGATAAGCAATTTATGCCGTTCTGCCAAGTCCGACACATAATAGTTGTATGAATTCTTTAATTCGTCCATATAACCAATTCAATTCATCTTATATTCTATTATTTTACTGGTTTTGATATTCAAAAACCTACATTATCAACACATTCGTAGTTGAAAGAAATGTACATGTACCAACCATAACGATATTTGGTCATTGAGAATGTTGAACATGTAGGTCCATTACATGTTAAGGAATAGTTTGCGCATTCTTGCATATATTGTCAACTTTAATGTTAATTCTATCCTTCATATGGGTTCGATGGTTGCCTTGCATTATCAAGATGATAGCTTTTGATTTGTATTGGCTGATTATATGTGTGTACTATCTATTACATTCTGTGTTGTTTTTCGAATGGGGCAAAGCGCCCAGGGGATTGGGCACTTTGCCCCAAACTACAGGGCAAAGCGCGCCCCCTTAGTCAAAATATATTTACGTAAAAATATCCTTATTCCGAAATGGCAGTTTAAAAAAGCATGTGCCATGTTATAGTCTATCTGATAAGTATTAGAGATAGTGTGCAAGTTGCATTCTGTACATGTCGGGGTGCCCACTAGACGCACTTTTATGTTAGGGGGCGCGCTTTGCCCTGGTCTCCCCTACCTCTTTCTGGTACAAATAGGTTAATAATGACTGACGATTGACTGAATTTGTTTAATGACAACTTTGGGTTTCATATTGTCAACGATGAGTGTTTATCGTAGCACATATGCTTGTTATATCAGCATTATTCTTTTCAACCATTTATTAGACACTATTAATTAGGTTGGCGCTATCGGTTGGTCGGGTCATGCTTAGCACATCTATCGTTGATAATGAATTGAATTTTAAGGTGTAATGTAGTTATTGATTTATCGAAAATAATATGTTTTACTTTTGCGAAATATGTTTTTTACATTTGTACCTTTGAGCAATGGTTACCGACAATTAACAGCTTTTGCGTTGTTTTTTTACTAAAATGATAAAAAAAGTTAAAATGAATTAAAGAAATAGTTAATGCCCTCGTTGCAAAACTAAACCTTAGAATAAAATCGGGGTCCACAGGGTACATTTTCTCTTGTATTTCAACTCCCACTTTTAATAGAACGAAGATTACCTAAGATCGGGAGCTTATTTCACAATATGGCACAAAATTTACATTATTGACCGAAGAAGTGTCGATATATTATTGATAAGTCGCGGTTCTTGTTTCTACCTCAGAGCTCTTACTACAGAGAATCTGATTGTTGATCCACAGGTAGCGATCTATGATGATTTAATCACGACCTTATTTTGCTGCCAGAAGGATCGAAAGCTCAATCCAGACACAAAGAAACTCAAATAGAGATAGATGTCTTTCAGGCAGTTCATTTACACTTATTGATCGTAACGATATTGATAATTAAGGGTCAATAAACCAAGCCAAAAGATCCGGTCGTGGTATTTTTACTCAGTTGCTTCTCTGTCAATGTCATGATGTGACAACTGGGTCAACTTTGTAAATAAACAACCTCTTGTTGTTAGAATGGCTTTGAAATTAATGTGTAATCTTTGTTGGTATTGAAATTTCATACAAGAAAACAATAAAAACCCTTATCTGTAATTTAAAAATTGTTCGAAATATATTTTTTCTCCACTGCATCAAACGCTGAAGAATTTCTTTTTCTCGTTTGGTGCAAATATTTTGGATACTTCATAAAATGTATCATTGTACTTTAAGGAAGGTCATGAATCCGAAATGGGTCATCAAAATGACGTTACGTTAAATCTATGCAATGTGAAGTAATTTGTTTCCAAAACGTTTCTTAATGGATTCTTATATAAGATTCATTTTTTAACGAATTCATAAAATTTATTACCTTAATCAATTCATAGAATTTATCAACTTGTATCAGAAAAGACAAGTAATGGAGTCATTATGATGACGTTTAGTTAAACCTACTGCAATGTGACGTCAAGTTTTTCCCAAAGGTTTCTAAACGAATTCATATAATATATTATCTTGTTTCCAAGAAAAGTCATGAATCCTAAACGGGAGAAATCATAATGACGTTAAGTTAAATCTTCTGCAACTTGACGTCATTTTTTTCACCAACGTTTCTTAATGAATTCATATGATATGTTATCTTGTATTCAAGAATAGTCATGAATCCTAAATAGCTTCTACAACCGTCATCAGTGACGTCATTTCTTTCATAAACGTTCATGATGAATTTTCATAGTGTATCACTATATAAATTCGTTTCGTATCAAATAACTATAAGTCCCAGTAAAAACGGCCATGTATTCAAACTCCAGTTTACCTACTCATACATTACATGAAGCTAACTTAACACCAATTTACCAATACTTTTTTACGTTTATAATGGAAATATAGAATAAATGCTATGTCGATATGTAATGTTTTTAAATAATTTGATAGTTCTTGTTTGTCTTTCCATTTTTTTAATCATTTATGAATTCAAGAATAGTCATGAATCCCAAATTGCTTCTGCAACTTGTCAGCAGTGACGTCATTTCTTTCATTGACGTCGTTGGTAAATGTTATCAATTTATCAATTTCGTTTTGTATCAAATAAGTCGCATTGAAAACGGGTATCCCTTCAAACTACCGTTTACCTGATTCTACACTTAATCAAGCTGTCTTAACACCCAACTGACCAATACGTTTTACGTTTATAATGGAAATATTGAATAAATGATATGTCGATATTTCATTTTTTTAAATAATTGGATAGTTCTTGTTTGTCTTTCCATTTTTTTTAATCATTTATATTGTCCTCATGACTAATAATGCCCTCTTTTGCCCTCCAGGCCCAACGTATGCCCGTACCAGGATGTGGAGATGGTGATGGTTCGACAACCCTGTGTACAAGCCTTCACACGTCTCGTCAAGGTCTGGAAGCCAAACTGTGGATACACTCACAACTGGTGTGTTGGATACGAGCGAAGGTACGTACTCTTACCATGTGGATACGAATACCGTATTTGCTCGTTTCGGATGTGTGTTCATAAAAATGGTATCCAACAGTGGTAGCAAATGTCCAGTCTAAGTAAACCTAGATTAAATAATACTCGTTTCAGTTCGATATTGAGTCTTGCGAGATGTAGTACCGGGTCGCGCCGACCTTTGATCCTCCAACTTTCTATGTTCGAATGCATGTGGATTGGTTATTACGATCCCTGATTGGTCAATTCGATAGATTGGCTGATCCGCTACTACATCACGCTAGAGTCAATATCATAGTGAAACGGGTATTATTGAGGCTAGGTTTACTTGACTGAATAAATGTCTGGAGTAAACCCAATTAAGCAAATGGGAAAGAGTAGTTGTTCTTTTTCAGCAGCTGTTTTGCCATCGGGTAGCTACATTGTGACTCGATGGTCATTTGGCAACACGTATCTTAAAATCGTTGTCTCAGTTTTGGAAAGAAAGTCTGAAGTGTTAATAATGACCAAAAGATATAAAATAGTTTAAAGCTGGTTAAATTTGAAATTTGATGGAGCGATGTCAATAAAAGTTTGCTTTCTGAGGTATTGTTTCCGCCTTGGCCTAGATGTCTTGGTATTAGATAGGATACTTATTTTCCCGAAGGATGATAATGAGTCAAGCCAATGTATTGGTCCCTTTTCGACCATTATTTCATTTGCTCGACAACGTGAATCAATGCTCTCTTAACATCCTCGGGACAACAAAGATTTGAAAATTATAGTGTCCAAACCCGTAAAAACATAGGCCTATTGGTCCATTAGCCCATATCCATTGATAGACAACATGACTAGTTATTGTTATCCGAAAGTCAGTTGAAAATGTTTAAAAACATAGAGCATACATAATTATTAAACGGAAGTGATTTGAGACCACCTCCAGCGGGATTCGAACCCGGGACCTCCGGGTTGAGAGTTCTACAGACTACTTGTTTGGCCAAAGAGACATCCCATTAGCCAATGCCAGAAGGAATGCTTATATCTCATCCTGTCATAATAAAATAAAAAATACCTTTTAAATTGAGATTTATAGGAGGGCATTATTTTTTTATTTACAAATTATATATAAGTCTTCCGTATGTCTAGTATCTAAACTTAGGATTATTATTATGCATCTGTATCAAGACATTAATCAACCGTACATCATCAAACTCTCCTGCAGAGAAACTGTCCCAAATGAGGCCAAAATGTATTTGTAAAATGCTGCACCCCATCAATGGAAATGTTTATGTCATCTAATAACCTCAGCTGCATGTTTGGTAGTGTAAACCAGCTCTTATCGACACCCACATTCTCTCTCTGAATTATTGCACTGCTAATTAGCATGTCTTACTAACGAACCATATAACGATCTTTGCAGATTTTCTTAAACTTGCATATGTAAATATACAAGTAAATATCAATATATCTCTGTAATGGCCTTGAGAAGTCTTCACGAATACTGGGTCGGATCCTGGAGATGTGGTGTAGAACTGTGGAAAGGATTTTTTGATACTTATTTATTAATGGCACTTTCGTTACCTCCTAAAATCTTATACAGTTTATGTTTTTTTTGTTAAGCATCCGGTTTCATTATTTCAAAATATTTTAGAATATGTAAGGAAGTTCGACGTTAATGAATATTCAGCGACCACCCTCCAACCCTCTCTGTTATGACAAACCTTATAAGCACGTTTTTTCCAAATTATGTGTGTTATGAAAAGCTGTCTTTAAAGGGGCAGTAGCACGTTTTTAGGGGGAATATAGGGTGATGGAAGGAAAATGAAAATTAATGGTTTCAATTGAAAGACAATGTATTTAAACTAAATGGAGCAGTAATAATTCCAGTATATAACGGTAAGTTTAGCCATGCGATTCCTTTTTCTTACAAAAATTAATTAAAGGTGTTCACACAAAAATGGCCGCCAATGGATTTGATGTGAATCTTCATTCTTTGTCCTCTGACAATGGGTGATTGGCTTGTGTAATGAGATTTTTGACACTGTCAAAATAATACATTTAACATTCACTTACAATTATCAGTGAGAAATTCAAATTATAAAATTATCAAAAAACGTGCTACTGCCCCTTTAACTACATCCTCCGCAATACAGACAAGTTCGCTGCTTTGTCCGATCACGCGCTGTCACCAACATGTCCTCAGCTCGAATTCCACCATTCCATTTAGCGACTCCGTAGATAACTTAAATTGTTACGTACTTAAAGGTAAAAAAATTGGACAGTGTTATCATTCATACGTTAGTTCTAGTCTTCCGTACGTTTCACTGAATTGGAAGGCCACCTCTATAATGCAGGCTTTCCCCCATATATAAAGTTGTCCTCTTATATATAATTTAATTTCTTGAAGCTGCACTAAATTCACAGTCCATCCCATTCTCTCCCTACAGAGGCAGATCAAGTCATGTTGATTTAGCCTCTGTTATATTACCCTGAGTTTGTGGGATAGAATGGAAGATGCCTGATTGGTGGCAATCAAAGTCAGTTGTGCAATCAGCAACGCTGGTTCTAAATCATCATTTTGGCTACTGAATCAAGGCTAAAGCATTGTGATATGAACCACCCTTTCCATGCGAGAAGCGTTGTCATTTGATAAAGAAATTCAAATGCATTAATTGTGATCCAGTTTATTGTCCGCCGGGGGAAACTACCGAAACCCACGGATTGCGGCGTAATAGAACAGAGGCTAAATCAACACGACTTGATCTGCCTCTGTGGGGACTGGGGAGAGAATGAGTCCATTCCAAAAGCTATTTTTATTCCCTTAAGAAAGGTGCCTAAGATCAGCGTTTTCACGCTTTCAGCTGCGAAAAAGCGTTCAGTCCGTGGAGCCCGTCAAACATTAGTTATCGGCCGTGGTTTCTGCATGTGCACCGCTAGGTGACTCACCTTTGCTAATAAGCACGAGAAAGTAGACATCTATTTCTGGAGCTTATGATTGTCGAAACAGGCGCACATTTCTTCATCAACTTGTTTTGTGAACAAGCAGGGACCTAGTTCCTTCCTCATTGAAGGGAAACCACAACGGTAGACTTTTTTTAGCACGTGAAAGGAGTAGGCTATTGAGATAGGGCCCTTCCGCGAGGACTTTCCGTCAAAGAATGGCCGCTGTTCAAGGGAGCAGTCAAGGGGGGACCAGTTCAAACTCAAGTTTTGAAATACTTAACAATTCCTGTATATTAGATGACCCCTTTTAAGGAATGTGAACCAAAAAGATCGTAAATGTTCAAAATAAATTTAAGGATAAATTATAAATGGAGATTGTGTTACAACTAAATTTAATATCGGAAATCAAATTCAAATGACTAAGTAAAAAGTAGGTTATTTTCAAGACACTTATTGACAGTCTATGGTGTTGTACTGATACCTATATCAGGGAATATGTTGGAATGATAAGTATCTTGGTCTTATTTACAAAGACATATATTATGCCAAACATTGTTATGTCTGCAATGATTCTGTAATCTGTCGCTGTGGTAGGTGGGTATTCCTTCAAGCGAAACAGAAATTGTTTCTTTTAAATAAGTTATCTCGACATAGTTGCAGTTTGTACGATGCATAACTCTGAAACTACTTGACCAATCTTCACCAAATTTGGTATACGGCCTGTCCATATCATGTAGATTTTTCTTTTGGGGGTTTCAACTTCTTTTCAACTTTATATTTTTTTGATTCCATGGCAACAGTTTGCACTTTTTAAACTCATAATAAGGGCCACAGGAGCCACGCCCTAAAAACCTATTTTCATCTTCTTCTCCAGAACCATGAGGCCTAGAAAGCTGAAACTTTGTGTACAGACTCCTTGACTAGTGAAAATAATAAATTGTAGCTTTGGTGGCCCTGTGACCCTAATAAGGGCCACAGGGGCCGCGCCCTAAAAACCTATTTTCATCTTCTTCTCCAGAACCATGAGGCCTAGAAAGCTGAAACTTTGTGTATAGACTCCTTGACTAGTGAAGATTATAAATTGTAGCTTCGGGCGCCCTGTGACCCCTAATAAGGGCCACAGGGGTCGCGCCCTAAAAACCAATTTTCATCTTCTTCTTCAGAACCATGAGGCCTAGAAAGCTGAAACTTTGTGTACAGACTCCTTGACTAGTGAAGATTATAAATTGTAGCTTTATAATAATAAGATAGGCAACAGGAACGTCCTTCAAATCTATTTTCATCTTCTCCTGAAGTATAAGGCCTAGAAAACTGAAACTTGTCGCCTATATACAGTGTTTAAAATATTGCCCGTCATCCAGTCCTTGAACTGGCTACTTTTTGCCAGGACTGGTTACTTTTTGGTCAGGACTGGTAACTTTTCAATTTTTTTCTTAAATTTCCCAAAGGAATTGACCAATGAATTTTCAGGACAGGCTAGATTTCCAATCTATTTTATACACTGCTATATACTTAAGTTTATGATTGGTGACCCTGTGGCCTCTACAAAGGGGGAATCACATTGGGCACACTCTACATCATAGTTGATGATGAAGCCTGATGAGCTACAGAGCCAATGGCTCTATTTTTAAGGGTTGGGTTAGTTTCCGGAGCATAACTCTGAAACTTCATGACCAATATTTACCAAATGTGGTATGCATCGTCTCCATATCATGTAGATGTGCCTTTTGGGAGATTCAACTTCTTTTGAATTACATATTTTTGGGATTCTTTGGCAACAGTTTCGACTTTGTCATTAAGAAAGGGAGGGTTAGTTTACATGACAAACTGTGTAGATGTTGATTAATGATTCCCATAATAAAAATCAAATATAACCAAAACTTACAGTTCATGTTGTTTTATATAAAGAATATGGTTTTCATTTGAGTTTTCAAAACTTTATAATACTTTCAAAAACAAAATTCAGCTTAAATGGTGTATGGGGGAGACATCTGTTTTTACGAGTAAAAACACTTTCTAGTGTTTACAATGCATATTTGTCTTACATCCTTTACCATATCACAAGAAGAACAAGGAAATAATCAAAAGTATACTCTGTATGATGAGATATAATTATTCAAAGACATATTTTTTATATGTACGTAGTATACGTCACTGAAGCTGGACCATGAAAGAAAGTCGGAATTTGTCTGGTTCTAGTTAAGCCAAATGGAATCCAATGCATTGATAAGAAAAACATTATTGCACTCGAAAGTGTGCCAATTGACCAGTTCAAAGATCCCTCGCTTTATCTCGGGTAATACACACTGCCTCGGGAAATAATTATAGTCTCTACATGTTAATGCGAACAATAAGAATGGATGTTTAAAGCAAATAACAAACCTCAAGTTATTGTACATCAATGTACCTAAAAAGATAATCTCTGCTATAACACAGATTGAAAATTAAAGAATTTAACAAGGACTTGGGGATTTTTTTTCTGTTTTCTTTAATATCAAATTCTTTCATATACAGTTTAGTCTTGGTTCGTAGCTTTTACAGTTTAGTGCAGAACCGCTTATTCTAACGAAGCTGTTTATCTAATTGCAGTGAATAAAAGTGAATGAGACATTATTGCAAATAGTTACAGTGTTAAAGGGGCAATAGCACGTTTTTAGGGGGAATAAAAGGTGATGTCGGGAAAATGAAAATAAGTGGTTCCAATTGAAAGACAATGCATTTAAACTAAATGGAGCAGTAATAATTCAAAAATATAACGTAAAGTTTAGCCATGTGATTGATTTGTCTCACCCAAAATGAATTTTAGGTGTTCACACAAAATGGCCGCCAATGGATTTTATGTGATTCTTCATACTTTGTCAACTGACTATGGATGATTGGCTTGTTTGATGAAATTTTTGACAATGTCAAAATAATACATTTATTATTAACTTACAATTATCAGTGACAAATTTAAAATATAAAATTATCAAAAAACGTGCTACTGCCCCTTTAAAGGTAAACTTTTTCACCAATGGCCCCTAAACTTCCAATGTTTTAAATGCGTTCTAAAGAATGTCATGGTATCTTGACAGCCTTTGACCAATATAGCTCAAATATCAACATTTTTTACATGCCATATTGTCCGTTAATGATAATTATGCTTATTATGTTGATCAAAATACCTACATGACCACTGATATTGTCGAATGGTTCATTAATTACTTATATCTATATACAACATTATGCTGACTTCATATCATACAATTATATGCTGCATTAATCATAGATAGCGGAATAATGCACCGTATAATAACCACAGTTGTAATCACCAAGGAAGAAAATGCCCATGAGAAATTAATGTATTGTGCTATATACAATCAGCCTAAATTGTCAAGCATTACAACGTTTCCCCTAATGCAGAACTAACGCACTGTTAATTAGGCAACCGACTCCAAAGTCTTTTTTTTTTCAAATTTGTTAACAAAATATCATGGAATATGTAACATTGTTTTTATGGTGTTGATTAAAGCTTCTTGCTATAGGTATCCTTGAATTATTCAAGTATCATCAACAAAACGTAGTATTTTTACTTGAAGTTGAGTGACGTCATCATGACGTCATCATTTTATATCTAGATCATAGTTGTCCCTTGACTCTATGTAAACTCTATGTAGCATGTAAACAAAGAAAATATATTTTCTTGACATTCTTGTTACATTTTATGACACTTTAAAGTGTACGAATCAATTGAGCAATCCATTTACTTAACGTCGAGAAATAAGATGAATATATTCTAAAAACATGATATTTTACCGAAATTATACATTTGCCTAGAGAATAACATTCATTAGGCATTATGAAACATCCCGATATTATATAGTTCATCTGTATGTGATAACGAGGTTATTTCCGAATATGTAATACATAGTTCATAACACCATTACTATATTACCCTCTACCACGGGATTTGGTAATGTAATTCAACGTGAACCTTCGGTGATGTCAATGATGCAATGTACATGCTTTTGATTGACAGCTCCACGTGACATGAGATAAAACAGCATAGTTCATGACACTGCAATTGGGATATATTACAAAAACGAGTTTGCATTAAAGCTACACAATCTTATGTCTATATCTCACAAAAGAATGAAGATATTATTATGCGTATGATGTTATGAATGAACGTCATCGGTATTACGTCATATTATTATTTTGATTGTTTTGGTTATGATTAAGATTGATGACACCTTGCTTTAATCAATACCTATCTGTCTTGTTTGCCATCTTTGCTTAACAGAAATACGATCTGAGGTTCAAAATTTGTAGTTTATTCGATGATACAAAAGTTGAATGGCATCTGATTAGGAAATCGTAGAACAAAAACGTTCTTGAGTTCATACTTTCTATTACACACTATAATTAAAAAACAGAAGAAACAAATGAATTTAAAACAAAGTAATCTAGCATACATCGCTATACACTGCTCAATACTTTACGTAATTTCGCATTTCATTGTTAAGAGGAATTTTATTAA
The DNA here is from genome assembly GCA_916613615.1 of Steromphala cineraria. Lineage (NCBI taxonomy): Eukaryota > Metazoa > Mollusca > Gastropoda > Trochida > Trochidae > Steromphala > Steromphala cineraria. The sequence continues at coordinate 55,385,322 of OU744732.1, read as the reverse complement.
GCTTCTGATTAATCATCTGGCAGATTGTGTGTGAAATTCTGAAATATCAGAAATAATAGCTTATAACGTAGCAAGGAAAACATTGAAAATGAAAAGCCACTCTCCGTTTTCATTACAAATATTGTTTTGGTTTGAAATACAAACTTTAATGGCTTAACCAATTATATAGATCATATAGGTTCACATATTAGTCCCAAAACGGTAAATAGATGATAAATACTAGTTTTCAATGAAAATCTTAAAACAGTTATATTTATTCGCGGAAACCAAATTCACATGTGCAATTTATATGAAAACTACGTATTCCATCTATCAAACATTATCACTGAACTCATGAGAGTGGCTCTGGCTACTTAAGATAAGTTTCCAGAAGAACGTTTGAGGGATTGACGCACGTTAATGTCCGGTCTCGATCATAATCGCTCCTTAAAATCTTCCTGTTGTTGCTGTACTATGTCGATAAGCTTTGAAAATATACTTTCCTGCAACAGTTGATACTTCTCGATCGGATGAGACTTTTGATCAATTTTGGCATATTTGACACCTGACAACTCACGAAGTGATTCGTGTAAAGTCACCGCTAATAGCTGAAATATTGCCCAAGCGGAGTTAAGCACCAACACACTCACTCGCTCTATAGTTCACGCCGCTAATGGCTGAAATATTGCTTCAGCGGCATAAAACAATAACTCACTCTTTGATAGTTCGATAATATTTCTCAGCATCAATATAACATTATATCATATACACTTCCTTCTTAATTATTTATGACAAAAGAGTAGTTATATCACTCACCAATCCCAAGTTGATAAATTGGTGCGTCAGCCGACACGGGACACGAAGTCTATTTTTACTTCCTTAAACAGTGATAAAACTCTAAATCTGGTTTAATAGACAATAAAAAGTGAACATTTTTATCAAGTCTACTCCAAACACAAATAGAAGATGTCAATTCATTGACAACATTTCAAACAACGCCTACTATAGAAGCTCACTCGAAATAAGTGCAACCTTTTTAAGTCTTTGGAACAATGATTTGTACTTTTTTAACAGCAATGTACTAAATCTAACAATGTTTTTTAACAGCCTGGCGCCGTTTTCCAACCAATTTGAATAGTTTTAATACTTTATTGATATGGAGAAGGGAAAATTGTTATCTATTATCCGTAAAACATAATGTATTGATCATTTTCAATATCCTGAATTTCAAACATACACATCAAAATTAAGAAATTGTAGATGTAAAACTCCGCAGCAGGGCCATCTAACCTGTATTACCAGCAGTTAGGAGCAATCTGGCGATGCAAGGATTCCATCACACCGTAAGTTCTTGTTGTGACTGATGAAATACCGTTCAATTACGGGATCAAGTAACTGAGAATAAATATTTTGAAGCGGCAATTATTTCCTGATATACATTGGATCAGCTTTCATTGACGTCCCGATTCGTGCTGTACACAGCACCAGTAACTGTTGTAGATAATCGTTGTTACAATAGTTAAGCTCAACATTAGTTTTGAGGGTGTGCAGTAGTGGTGAAACAATCAACTGTAGGGGAGACCAGGGCAAAGCGCGCCCCCTAACATATAAGTGCGTCTAGTGGGCACCCCGACATGTACAGAATGAAACTTGCACCCTATCTCTAATACTTATCAGATAGACTGTAACATGGCACATGCTTTTTTAATCTACTATTTCGGCATAAGGATATATTTACGTAAATATATTTGGACTTAGGGGGCGCGCTTTGCCCTGTACTTTGGGGCAAAGTGCCCAATCCCCTGGGCGCTTTGCCCCATTCGAAAAACGACACAGAATGTAATAGATATTACACACCAATAATCAGCCAATACAAATCAAAAGCTATCATCTTGATAATGCAAGGCAGCTATCGAACCCATATGAAGGATAGAATTAACATAAAAGTTGGCAATATATGCAAGGATGCGCAATATAGTCCTTTACATGTCATGGACTTAAATTTTCAACATTCTCAATGACCAAATATCGTTATGGTTGGTACATGTACATTTCTTTCAACTACGAAAGTGTTAATAATGTAGGTTTTTGAATATCAAAATCAGTAAAAAAATATAATATAAGATGAATTGAATTGGTTATATGGACGAATTAAAGAATTCATACAAATATTTTGTGTCGGACTTGGCAGAACGGCATAAATTGCTTTTCGTTTAGGGTTGAACAGTAATATACAATGAATAATATATTCATGATTTAAAATACAACAGAAAAATATGGTTTGGTAACTGTTACTTGTCGTCATTCTTTAACAAAACAAAATCCTTTAAGTAAAATGGTATATTTCATTTTTATATAAAAAAAGCAGAATGCTGATATGAAACTGATAGTTCACCTTCACATTATTTGCTTTAGAAATGTAAAATAATAACTTTAACACCAATATGTTAACAAAAATGATATATTTTATAACACACGGGGCAAAACGCTCCCCCCGGCACGTTTTGCCCCATCAAGGGTAGCATTTGTTATGAACATCACAGAAAGTCATTAAAGCAAATAATTACAAATTTCAGTATTCAATGAATTAATGATACACATTCATGTTACATGTGCACGAGAGTTCAATGTTTCGTTTTGCATTTTTATGAAATATTTGAATTTGAGACATATCCGTTCCTTATAGTAAACTCGCGTTTTTTCCGAATATTTGAAATTCTACGTCCCCGACTTAGGCAAATGCTTCCAGCGTTGGTCACAACGCTTCATTACGGTTACTTTCATTCGTTGGTAATGACAAATTACTCCATTTGTCGATATGTTTGGAGAAATAACGCGTGGTCACTTTGCCCCGGGGGCGCGCTTTGCCCTGGTCTCCCCTACTAATATATACACTTTCATTATAGGTCATTGTATTTTACCCATTCTTACTTTAACCGTGAGAGTATCAGGTATCAGGCTAAACAATGGACTAGTTTCTGGGTTTTCAGTGTTAAAGAATTTTTAAAATATGTTTTCCCATTAGGTTCTTTACTGAAAAAAATAAGTTAAGAATATTGTATTTTTTAAATATTCATATATCATCAGGTGTCAATTTAATTTAGAAAAAAAACATCAATATTCAGTACTTTAGAAATCTTCATATATCCCTTACTTTTTTGTCCAGTATATTTTCTATGCATATTATTTTGAAAACAAGTGCATACGATGTGCATAATTAAGGATATATTTGACACATTTTTACACTTTCAAGTTTACCCATGCATTCACGGCTTACCATTGCTTAACGTTCCCATACACTCATAGTAGTGCAAAATGGTTATTTTAGATTCTGCCTTTACCCCATGGAAAATCCCAGGGCTGAAATCGTGTAGAAGATCGTATCATTAGGCATGAGTAACCGAGGGAGCACGTGATGTTATGTTTCTGAATCTTGGAAGTGGTTATTTAATACCGAACTCAATTTCGCTCGTTATATACCAAATTATCGACACGTTTAATATAAACTGTATTTCGAGGTAGCTCGTTTACTACCCTATATCAGGAACAAATGTTATCGGAGTCTCGGAATCTTCGCAAGTGGCGTATTCAACCACACCTACGACTAAAAACATGAAACGCTGGATTCGAGAATTTTCACCTGGGAGTTCCTTTTACCTCATTACCTGAATAAACCAGACGCCATGCGATCTTACCTGTATTTACCTGCGTGAACAAGAAGCCGCGAATTCCTCCCCACCCTGATTGTGTGTTCTCTCTAGGTTGACAGGTAAACTGGCTAAAATAAGCATCGTTGAGAAGGGGCATTATTCTTGAGGGTGGATATTTTCTGTAAATTTGTTCGCAACCATAGCCGAGCCTTGTCTGAATATTCTAACATCAGCATCGTTGAGAAGGGGCATTATTTTTTAGGGTGGATATTTTCGTTAAATTTGTTCGCAACCAAAGCTGAGCACTGTCTGAGATTATCAGGAGGAGTTATATAGACACATAACCTTTTATCCGTTATAACTCTGATTGTGTGAATGTACAGATATACATCCTCACTTTGGCATCGCTCGAGCACGGGCATTCATCTTGAGGGTGGATATTTCATTTAAACTTGTTCGCAACCAAAGCTGAGCATTGGTTATTGTGTGAGTGTATGGCAGATATACTATTAACATTCTAACATTGCCATTGCTCGAGACGAGACATTATTCTTGAGGATGGATATTTTCTTTCATTTTGTTCGCAACCAAAGCTGAGCATTGTATGAGATTATCAGTAGGATTTTTATAGAGACATAACCTTCCATAAAAATAACTTTGATTGTGTGAGTGAATATATATACATTTAACATTATAACGTTGCCATCGTTCAAGAAGGGGCTTTCTTCTTGAGGGTGGATGTTTCCTTTAAGATTGTTTACGTTATCATAGCCGAACAGTGGATATGATAAAAACACAGAACTTTTTATCTTGAGTAACTGTTGCGTTAGTGTATAGAAATTCATTCAACATTCTTACATTAGCATCGCTCAAGCAGGGGCATTATTCTTGAAGATGGCTTCTTTGTTCAGTGTGGTTCCTGTGCTTACAATAGGTAGAAATGATAGAGCATTTTAGTAGAAACATTACTTTTAGTAGTTGTCTTTCTTTACAAACAGGTGTGCAGTCATAAATGTATCGTCTTTAAGGTTAAGGTATATCTCTCACGATGGGGCATTATTCTTGATGATCTTGGCAGAAGTTGTATTTCTTATTTGTTCCTTTACGTCAGCTTCAAAAGGACATTTGTCAGTGCTCATTGTTTTTTATCGTGTGCATGCACAGATGTACTGGCAATAACATGTGCATCGTTGTATGTGGGGGTCATTATTCTTGAAGATGGTAATTTTCGTTTTCACTAGTCTTTTACGATTATTAGGTAGAGATTAAGATTGATCCGTTTGTAGTTGTGTGCAGACACTTAACCTCTAATCTGAGTCGCTTTGTGTTATTCTCAGATGAAAGTCCCAATTGCTAATCGCAGCGTTTTTAAAGTGAATGTATATCTTTCACGAGGGTTGTACAATAGTTGTCACTTTGTTCTCAAATGTTACATTGGATATGTTATCTATTTCCTCTTTGAAACACCGATGCATATTTTTAACCTTCCTTTGGATTTCACTATAGTTAGACAAGCTTACAAGTTAACATTAAGCATGCCTTGCAATCATCCAGATGGGTTGCTCTTTGAATTCAGACGCTTAACCCAAGACTAACTGAATCTGTGCTACAGTATGTCGTCGGGTAGTCACCCACCTTTGATATAAGACTCTTGCGAGTTTAGGTGGATCAGGAACCTAAACTTAGACTGTCTTTCACGTAACCAATGACATTATCTACCTAACAGAGGTCATTAACCTTCTTCCAGCGCAGTGGTTAGCGTGTTCGACTTCGGCTCAGGAGGTCCGTGGTTCGAATCCCGCCAGAGGCTCGGCAACCGTGTCTGCAGTATGACTATTTTGGGGAAATCTTAGTAGACAAAGCCTTTATACCAACCAACCCCGATGATACATAGGTACTGGTTCTTATGTCGGTACAAGAACATCATTCAAGTGGACTTAACCGTCTACAACCAGTTTAATACTATCACTTTTCTCTTTGTTCTTTGCCCTTATACTGTCCTAACCTTTATGAACATTGTATATATTTAGCAGTGCTGAAATACTTCCTTTGTCTCAGTCGCTTATAATTACGCAAGTAAGTGTCTGATGTAAGATTGCACATGTTGTGTTTGGATTTGAGTAAGGATACTTTGTTCTATGCAGCCGATCATTTATCATCAGTGTAAGTAATGTATTCAGATACTAATTGTTTGAAAAAGAGTTGTTGGTATTTGAGCAAGAATGGCTTTATATATATTTTTAGAAAAATGGAAAGTCGATAAAATTTATTGTTCATCTTTAGATAGGGTTGAGTCATATTTCAAAGGATTCGTGTTTATTTCAGGTCCAGCAGAATTGTGCTTATATCCCACTAAAAGTCAGAATATTTGAATGACCTATAACTAATTTCTTAGAGAAAATAATTTTGAATGTACAAGAATTTTAACGCTATTACAGTTACACTAAAGCAAATTTTACATTATGTCCCAAATATATATCGACGTTTTGTAGATAAATAATTTCTGGGTTATCTACCGCAAAAACCCACCAAACTTTAACAACGTGGCCTATCAGAGAGAAAAGGAAACATTTTTAGATATCATTCAAAACTTTAAAGTGATGATTACTAATATCAAAACAATTTACACGAGTAGTGGAACACTCTGTTGGTTGTTAGGCCAAATAATGTAAGTTCATCAAAAAGTGCTTGTCATTTTACTGCTAACGGTTTAGTGGCGATACGAAGGTTTAAGTCATCAATGTTTATTGGTCACAGCGGCTAGGAATTGCAGTAAAGCTTTAAGGAAAATAAATTACAAATACCAATGTGTCCCTTTAAGACTTACTATATGTAGCTCTTGTCATGTCATATTCATATAATTTTGTTGCTGGGGCGGTCTTCAAATAAGCTCAAACGAGCTTTTTGTTGTTGACCAATTCAGTACATGTATCTTCGTTAAAATTCGTTTTTAACCGAGATATCTACAATTATTACCTAATTCGGAATTTGACACGTAAATAAAGTAATCCTCCCCCCTTTTTACTGTCAGAGCAGTTTACCTCAATAAGCAGCTAAACACCTTTCCTATGCTGAGTATGTACAATAAGAAGGGTATTCACCAGATAACGCTTACAGTAGGTGTGAAGTGTCCCCGGGGTGGTATATTTAGCAATTGTACACACGATAAGAGGATTACAGACTGTATTCACCTGTCATGTTCTATAGTACAAAGGTCTGGGGACACGGGTCGACTGGTCGGGCTAGACATATCACACTGGAAAGGTTCGAAGGAGAGGGTGAAAAAGGAGAGGGGAGGGGGATGGTATGGACTAGAGACATAACACACTGTAGAAGAATTGTTTAAAGGAGAGGGTGAGGAGATGGGGGAAAGAGTAGAGGCGATGGTTCGGGCTAGACATATCACACTGCAGAGAATTCAAGAATTGTTCAAAGGAGGGGGTGAAAAGAGGAGAGGGATGGTTTGAACTAGAGACACATCACACTGGAAAGGATCCATGAATTGTTCAAAGGAGGGGGTGAAGAAGAGGAGAGGGATGGTTTGAACTAGAGACACATCACACTGGAAAGGATCCATGAATTGTTCAAAGGAGGGGGTGAAGAAGAGGAGAGGGATGGTTTGAACTAGAGACACATCACACTGGAAAGGATCCATGAATTGTTCAAAGGAGGGGGTGAAGAAGAGGAGAGGGATGGTTTGAACTAGAGACACATCACACTGGAAAGGATCCATGAATTGTTCAAAGGAGGGGGTGAAAAAGAGGAGAGGGATGGTTTGAACTAGAGACACATCACACTGGAAAGGATCCATGAATTGTTCAAAGGAGGGGGTGAAGAAGAGGAGAGGGATGGTTTGAACTAGAGACACATCACACTGGAAAGGATCCATGAATTGTTCAAAGGAGGGGGTGAAGAAGAGGAGAGGGATGGTTTGAACTAGAGACACATCACACTGGAAAGGATCCATGAATTGTTCAAAGGAGGGGGTGAAGAAGAGGAGAGGGATGGTTTGAACTAGAGACACATCACACTGGAAAGGATCCATGAATTGTTCAAAGGAGGGGGTGAAGAAGAGGAGAGGGATGGTTTGAACTAGAGACACATCACACTGGAAAGGATCCATGAATTGTTCAAAGGAGGGGGTGAAAAAGAGGAGAGGGATGGTTTGAACTAGAGACACATCACACTGGAAAGGATCCATGAATTGTTCAAAGGAGGGGGTGAAAAAGAGGAGAGGGATGGTTTGAACTAGAGACACATCACACTGGAAAGGATCCATGAATTGTTCAAAGGAGGGGGTGAAGAAGAGGAGAGGGATGGTTTGAACTAGAGACACATCACACTGGAAAGGATCCATGAATTGTTCAAAGGAGGGGGTGAAGAAGAGGAGAGGGATGGTTTGAACTAGAGACACATCACACTGGAAAGGATCCATGAATTGTTCAAAGGAGGGGGTGAAGAAGAGGAGAGGGATGGTTTGAACTAGAGACACATCACACTGGAAAGGATCCATGAATTGTTCAAAGGAGGGGGTGAAGAAGAGGAGAGGGATGGTTTGAACTAGAGACACATCACACTGGAAAGGATCCATGAATTGTTCAAAGGAGGGGGTGAAGAAGAGGAGAGGGATGGTTTGAACTAGAGACACATCACACTGGAAAGGATCCATGAATTGTTCAAAGGAGGGGGTGAAGAAGAGGAGAGGGATGGTTTGAACTAGAGACACATCACACTGGAAAGGATCCATGAATTGTTCAAAGGAGGGGGTGAAGAAGAGGAGAGGGATGGTTTGAACTAGAGACACATCACACTGGAAAGGATCCATGAATTGTTCAAAGGAGGGGGTGAAGAAGAGGAGAGGGATGGATTGGACTAGAGACATACCACACTGTAGAATAATTGTTTAAAGGAGAGGGCGAAAACGAGTAGAATGGATGGTTCGGGTAAGACATATCACACTGCAGAGGGACCAATAATTACTCAAAGAAGAGGATGAAAAAGGAGAGGGGAGGGGGATGGTTTGGACTAGAGACATAACACACTGTTGAAGAGTTGTATAAAGGAGGGGGTGAAAATGAGGAGAGGGGATGGTTCGGGCCAGACAAATAACACTGCAGAGGGACCAAGACTTGTTCAAATGTGATGGTGAAAAGCGGACAGGGAAGAAGGTGGTGGTTTTGACTACGAGACAAAACACACTGCAGAGAATTCAAGAATTGTTTGGAGGAGGGGGGGGGGGGGGGGGTCCTGAAAAGAGGAGGGGTTTTGGAGTAAATGGGTTGCTCGTCATCAGACAGACAGACAGACTTTCCATGTGTCTTCTCTGATGGTTTATCACAAAACAATTGAGTGAGTTTGAAGCTTAACTCCGCTTGGGCGATGTTTCAGCCACTTCATATAAAACAGTTGAAAGTAAAGCAAATTTTTAAGCAATACCATACCACCAAGGGATTAAAACTATATGATATAAATCTATGTAATATATAAATTTAACAGTATCTGTTATAAATTGATACTTCTGATTGACTTTCTGGATTCTAATGTGATGAATAATGACCCATTGTAAGAACAGGTGATACTCTAAGAAAACGAAGTTTCTACTAAAACCCTATTGTCAAGTATATAAGGCAAATAACGTCAAACAGTTAAAAGTTTGATGTCGTCACACCGTTATGGTAGTAGTTCTAAAACTATTGATAACATAACAAGGCTATCTGAGTTATGTCAAGAGCTAGCTTTAAAGGGGCAGTAGCACGTTTTTAGGGGGAATATCAGGTGATGTCAGGAAAATGAAAATAAATAGTTCCAATTGAAAGACAATGTATTCAAACTAAATGAAGCAGTAATAATTCAAATATATAACGTAAAGTTCAGCCATGAGATTCATTTTTCTTACAAAAATAAATTAAAGGTGTTCACACAAAAATGGCCGCCAATGGATTTTATGTGAAGCCTCATACTTTGTCCTCTGACTATGGGTGATTGGCTTGTGTAATGAGATTGTTGACACTGTCAATATGATACATTTAGCATTTACTTACAATTATAAGTGAAATATTTAAAATGTAAAATTATCAAAAAACGTGCTACTGCCCCTTTAAGGAATTGTTGTTTTAAGTTTTGAAATTTATATCTTATTTGTTTCAATAAAGGTGTTATAGAATCAGTCGCGAAAATATTTCAAATAATTCAAACCTAACCTGTGAAGGTTAATATTAAAGGTCATGAAACATTCTAGCAGTAAAACAGTGCACAGAGAATATGAGACCAATATTTCTAGAGTCGAGTTTAGGAGCCAGGATGTTTATAGTGCTGTACAAATCATAACTTACCTGAGATGGGGATTTTCGAGCTGTTAGATTGTCACCTTGGGTTTGCTTCCATCTAAGGTCAAATGTAAAGGTCATGCGGGGTCAAAGACATCACAACGGACATACCATTGGGTGTTGCAGCAATAGATGTAGCATAAATGCTATTTTGAAAAATAAAATAGTATTTTTTGAATTATATTTATCCCAAAGTCTTTGCTTTGCTTTGTGTTACGTCTTTATTTTGTCTCAATTTTGTGGATGTTCAACAGTTGACAGAACGCTATAGGAGAACACAAAAGAGGGCCAACAATCTTTTTCTGCTATCATAACGTTTAATGAAATTATTGATGAAGAGTAGAAATACCGTTTCTGCAGCTGCATTGGCGACATTTCCGATTTTCGGATTCAAAATGATTTTGCTGAGATATGAGTTCCATTAAAAGTCATAATGAATCAAGAAAAGCTTAAATGAAGTTCATATAAATTTACAGCTGGAAACGCATCTTTTAAAAGTATTTTGAATGCTAGCCAGTTAGGTATTCGTCCACATAAGGTAACATCTTGAGGTCAAATGAGGTCAAAAAGTGGAGTGAGAAACCAGATTTACAACGTTTCCAAATCGTAACTTACCAATGATGAAGATTTGCAAAGTTGCTGCGTTGTCACCTCAGTCCTACCTTGACTCTTTGCTGACGTCATCGGCGTCAGGTAAAGGTCACAGAGGTCACGAGCAGAAGGGGAGAATGAATGAGGGACGGACAAACAGATAGATGGAAATGGCGTCAACAAACTTACAACTCCAGACATATAAATTTGTCGAGACAGACAAACAGCGTGTACTTAAATCAGAAAGGATTGGGGATGTCTTGTCTTTGCAATTTGGTGTCTCGTCTTGACTTCATTTATCCGACAATATTTATCCGTGAAACGATTTTTTGTTTCAAATTTAACAATAACATTTTTTGGGTGACATTTTGGAAGCGATGAGTAAAAACAAATACTTCATGGATATCAACTTCTTGTTGCCGAAAGCACGATTTTTGGTACCAATTCTTGTTACATTGACATGTTGGAAGACGGAAGGATCTGTATCAAAAGGTGTCTGAAATGATAATATTTAGTTCCAATTTGAGTTCTTGTCATTGTAAAAGAAACATTCTTAGGATTATCCTTTTAGTATGTTCAAGAATCAACTTTGATTGATTCTTAACACTTGGCTTATTAGCGCCTTCATAGACGTTTGTAATTTTATTAAGACCCATAACACTAAAGGCGAACGTCTGCTTGGCCTATCTTGAAATCTTTTATATATATTCCTGTTTTACTTAAGGATCGGATTTTAATGTTTAAACAGGAATTTATCTTTAACATCAAATGTTATAACCTTATAACAATATAATTGTATAACTATTCACGTACACCGCTTCTTTTGAACGTTGAAGTCTTTGGAACTTTGAAGCACTCGACATACCACAGAGGTTGCCGAATAACCATGTACAGTACTCGCATATGGACAGTAATTAATCTGGCTATACGCAGTGCGCTCAGACGAACAAGATGTAGCAAAGAGTCTATTATATGTACCTGTTCGGTATATAGCAGACAGTCTGTTATATATCTACATGATGTCTGTGAAGCTGTTAACTCGTGTGAACACAGACGGAGATTACTGTACTTAGTTGGGTAAACATTCACGTAGATATGAAGGTTTCAAGCTCGTGCTATTTGGTCTTGAATCTTACGGTTACCTTGGGTGATTTACGTTAGTTATTGATGTCATGCATATTGTATTTATTAAGTAAATTTCCAGGCTGTCAGTTTTGGATAAAGTAACTCTAATGTGATTATTAAACTAATAGTGCACTTTTAGTTATGGTGTAGGACTTAGTATGTGTAATATGGGAGGTGAAGTTTCAAATGTGTCTTTGATTGACGATGGTCACATTTCAGATCATCCAATATTCGGTTTCAATTGTCATATTCTTTGTTGAAGACTAAATCGTACTATTGCATGAAGTGTTTATAATGATGTATGTAAACCTATGTACCACTTTATCCTTCAGGTTGCACGCTATTATTAAGAATATTCTGTTGCATCTGAATTCAAACAGAAGGCTAAGAGATTTTTAGTAAGATGAATTGACAAATATGGGTTTTTTTTAAATTACCAAATGTTTACGTTAAAAGCTAATATACACCACGCATTTCAATGGTATCTTCTGTCTGATGTTACTTTTGCTACTGTACATATACTATAAAAACACAATAGGTGTATCAAACAGCGAAACGGACCAGACACTATTGTAGTGGATTGCTAAGGCTAGACAAAATAAATAAACCTCTGTAACCATTACAGACGACGGAATGAAAAAAGACATCAAATAGGACACATGGCGGTGTTTTCTTTTACGTCCGCACGTAGCGGTCTTCTTTGACGTCCGTACAAATCACACCCATATCATCGTCTTTTATGGGATATAATTACGTAATTCCCAGGAAATGAAGAGCTTCCTTTACGGAAACCCCCGAGGAATGCCGAGAACAATAGCAATGTCGTAAAATGTTCTGGTGAATCTGATCTCTCTACGATATAAGAATAATGATGGTAGTTAACACAGAGAGCACGTGTCGTGTTTACATAACAAAGTCCGGACCGGTTGTAATGTCGGGGCTTTGTTTACAAGCATACACTATTACCCTCTCCTGGCTATCCATACTCGTGGAATGTTTCACCACTTTCTTCAGTCATGTTTGGAATCCAAAAGGCTATGCCAAACATCTGGGTATTTAAAATCGCCTCACCTCTCCGGGTGAAAAAGTGATGTATATGAAACAAACGCTTTTTCATATATCTCAGTCAAACTAAGACCTTCTGTCTGTGTAAACACGCCCATTTAATCTCCAGACACCTTGTAATGATAAATCAGGTATGTAAGTTGAACGTTATCTCTAGATCTGATTACATCTTACGTTAACCCCCTCAAAGCCAAGGTCGTTTCTGTGTTGCATATATGTTCTATACAAAAACTTTTGACTCCCCTTTTTCAATCTGATCCTATGTATGATTTGATTGTTATCAAAATGTTAAAACATACCCGTCCTACCTTTATGTTCAAGTTGTATCGGACTCAACCCATTCAATGGCGAGATCTGTTATTTGTTCACATTGATGATTGTTTTGAAATATTAATTTGCTTGTTAGCCAAGGGTTAGTGCTGACACATTTTTAAATACATTGCATATTTTTCTTAAATTAAGATGAACTTAAACACATTAGTTTAAAAGAATAATAATCGATAACGGTGTGTTTCCAATTTCAAAAAACGACTAAATCAAATTAAATTGAAACCAATATGCTAACTAAATTTGTATTTACCCTTTCACTTTTACAGACGCTTGTGTGTTCCGTAGTGTTGTCAATTCGGTATCGAAGTCGATTCTATGAAGTATGAATGCATACCGGACAATAGTCTTATAGACTCTGAAATGAAATGGTCAATAAATCTACAATTTGAAAAAAAAACAGATTAAGGGTTTTTTAAATTTTCAGAAAATTACTTAAATTGAGCTCTCAAGTCTTCTTATAGACTTGCTTGGCCTATTATCTTATTTAAGGTCTGACTGGCAGATTAACATGATAAATGCTTACAGGTTAACAAAACCTTGGAATTCAATGTTTATATGATAGATATGTTTTCTCAACCTTTTTTAGAATACGAAATTTTCTAAACTTACATTCAGTCAAATCTTAAATTACTTTCAAAAATACACAAGCACTATTAGTGTTTATCTTGTAGTCTCTTAGTGTACTTTATTTTCTCTGAATAATGTTTATACTTATCATTATTTCATACACAACCATCAAGCAGGCCTACTGTAAATCTTATTCCAACGGCAAACGACACGGTTTTATCGAGTACTCTCTTAATCCATTCGATGCTCTAAAGATCAAGGGGGTTAGGCAGGTTTAGCCAGATCCTTATTTACAGTAGGCATGTTATTGCAGGGGGAAAACTACTCAAACACCGGACCCCTTCTTATCTTAATCGCACAGCTAATGTTACCTACCTAGCACACGGGTCTATTTGTGTAGACCTAAACTTCTGGAGGAAAGTATTTAAGGAATATAGGGCAATATCCGCAGGTAATTGCACGCACCTGTTAATTGCAGTCACACTCTCGGAGACAGGTAATTTACCCGAGTTTTAGGAGAGGTGACTCAGCCTCCGGAGCAAGTATGTGCTCCATAGATCTGATTGCACTTCCCCCAACTACTTCCTTCTCCTGCAAGGGATAAATCGTGTTAGTCCCAATCGCTGACTATTGAAGCCTTGCTGCATTTTGTAACCTTTTTACGCAATCCCTCTTGCGTACTTCACTTATTCTAATAAGAAATCTCAGAGATGTTCCTTCCAACACATAAGGGCGTTTAACTTTTCCATTTTTGAGCAATGCAGCAATTGCAGGGTGACGTTGAACAAACTCTCGTGGGGAATAGTCGAGTAAAAATTATTGTCATAACTGCATGTAGCAATGGTATTACCTGATCACGCCGATAGAACGCTCAAGGAATTTTAAATGTTTCGAAGTACAGAAGTTTGACCCTTATAATGATAACTATAAAGAGCGTGTTATTCACACTTTCATATTTAAGCAATACAGCAATGCTTTACGCGGTGAAGTTGAAAAAAACTCTCGTGGGGCGAAGTCGAGCAAAGTTTATTGTCATAAATGCATGTAGCAATATTATTATCTGACAACGCCAACAATTACTCGTGAAATTTTGGAAATGTTTCGAAAGAAAAAATTATAAAATACTTAGATGTAGAATTAAAGTATTTATTTTTCATTTATTAAAATTTAATGAGGTTACTGACAGTGACGTTATTTTAATCAATTAATTACTCCCATTCTTCAGTCAGTAAGGATTTGGCTATTTACGCCTTGTGCAAAATGCTTTATTTAACCATTAAGGTTGTCTTGTACAGCCTTTCAGACGACCCGTAGCATTGATTGTTCAAGGGTTATATACACGAGCAATAACACATACCTGTTGTAATGAAACAGATGTCATTAGCGGGAGCATGCCATCTCAGGTGTAACACCGATGATTAGTGGCTTTACGGTAATTGGAAGTTAATGGAATAGACCTTTTATGTATGACTTTTCGGTTGACCGCTAAGGGGAGTTCACCTTCTATTTGACGTTAAAACAAAGTTGAAATCTCACCAACAACCAATCAATATTTATGATACATGTTATCACTTTTTGTATCTTCAATTTGTGCAACTTTTGAACATTAGGAAAACGTTATTTTTGTTGTTGTTGTTTTTGTTTGTGTTTTTTTTTTAAATATTTTGACGAAGTTGTCAAAGACCGATGTGAGTGTGTGAGTTATTGTTTTACACCGCTTGGGCAATATTTCAGCCATTAGCGGCGTGTCAAAGACCGTTGTGCGTTATATGATAATATGACATGTCCTATGTACACATGTATACCATACGTTATAACGGTAAAACACACGTCAAATGTTGTTAGAAAACCATACATAACAAGACGAGGATTTAACACAAGAAGGCGTGGTTTGTTTATAATTATCTAAGTTTAAAGTATTTGTTCACCTGTGTGGAAATAAACCACACTCTTCAGAGATCTCAACCAATTTTCAGTTCGACAGTTTACACGATTAGTGCATTTGCAAGAAAGAATGCTTGTCAGCGACAAGAGCCATTTTCTTTGTTTTTTACGCAACTTTCGTTTAAATCAGTTTACATTTGAGAGCAAAAAAGTCAATTCTTTTACCAACGCAGAGAAAACCTCATCTTTGAAAGAATGTCTCTTCTTACTTAGCTAAAGTATAATGGGTTTCACACTTTCAAAATATGGTTTTAAAGATTGAAACTGTTATCTAGATTCTGAACCTAAAAACTACCTACCGGAATGTAGGGTAGGCTTGGGTAGTAAAACTAAACCAAGCGCAGACTATCATCTAAGATTGCAGACATATTTAGTCCCAAAGGTCTCCTTACCCCGATTCGGTGTTTATTTTTAGTAGACATGCTTTACGCATGCGTAGAAATGGAGGTCACACGGTGCAAGTTTTTTGTGTCTATGATTTGGAACCAATGGAATGGCGAATTTTATCTCTAAGTGTGTGATATAGGCTGATAGTGGATCTAGATGGTTGAGAGAGGGAGTAGAATAACAGCAAGGAGAATGGCTAGGTCGTCGGTTATTTCTCATGTTGGAATCAAGACTAGGAGAATGATAGAAACAGACCTACCTATTGTTATCATCTGAAAATAATGAATATGAAGCAATCTTCTGCTGTGAAGAGAGAGTGGCAGAGGGATATGAAAAGAGACATAACCGTACTGGACATAAGGAAGATGCATAACCAGAGAGACTTAGAGAATTATAATGAGATATAGGCTGAGACACCGAGAGTGACATTAAGAAAGTGGAACAGAGACATATATATACGTACCTAGCAAAAAGTTACACGCAAGCAGAAACTCTTTATTTCAAAGTCGACACATGTACATACATTTATAGACAAAACCAACATGCACGTTAATTGTATTACATACGTGAAAGGTTCTGAACAAATCATATTTTACTTAACATTCGCCTATGCTCTCTTACGGAGCCAATAATGTTAATTTTGGACTTCTATTAAGAAAAGAATTATAAAAGCAAGATAACGAAATTACGGTATATCTATGTAATTTTTTATTAGAAAGATTTTTTTTTTTTATAAATTGTCATGGTCTTACTTGGTCGAATATCAGCGATTTAGTTTCGTTGGCAAATATGCCAAGTAACGATTACATGGTCCGAATAACCCGTTCGAGGAAACACAGAAACAGAAACTAATTTCTTCTGGTTTTGCAGTTCTAGTTAGTCAAATACATTCCTAGGAATTGATGAAACGACAACACAAGGAGGTACCAGTCTGTTTAGTCCTGTTTCCAAAGACATTCGTTTTCCCCTCATAAACAGCCAAGTGTTTTCACATCGTGTAAAACAATCCATGGAGTCTTCAAACATGGAACTTCCGGAATTCCACAGACTGAGTCTCGCGAGATCTCGCGACAATGACCTGCCAGGGAACGATAAGAAAGCTTTTTGTTGCTATCTCTTTCCAGGAAGTTATCGGGGCCACTTTCGCCCCTTCCTTCAGCGTAATTATCTGCTTGGCCTGAAATAGCTGGTTGTGGGTCATATCTGTCTTCTTACTTACTTTAGACAACGTCTTGCTGTATAGGTTTACCTGTGTATGATGGAACGCCACAGGTAGCTTTGTGAAGGTAATCCAGGTGATTAATTTACACCCGGAAATAACTCTTGTTCATTTGTATTTGATTCCATGACATCGAATTGTATTAAACGTTAAGATTAAATGTTCATTTCAGTTAACCTACTTTTGAAACACAGGTAGAAAGATACTTCAGAATTAATATGAGAATATGTTCCAAGTTATAGTCAATTTATTTAGCGCTATATCATTGCTATATATCATGCTCAACGATTTGAATAGTACCGGTACATAGCAATTTTCTACAATTTCTTTGTTCGAACGCTGTTCGACTTTGGTCTCTCTATTATGTTTTTAAAAGGTTGTGAGGGGTACTTCTTGAAAATAAAATTCCTGAACTACCAAGATTATATGCTCAAATTTCGGGCAAATTATTTATGCAAGACGCCTATTAGTGCATGGTAACGATGTTGATTTTGGCTCTCTATTTTGTTTTCAAATGTTATGAACCTTGATTCTCAATGTAAATATTATGTTGATTTTTTCAAGACTAATTATAAATATTTCCTTTTAGACTAAATATGATTGCATCCATAGACCATATGGCCACAATCACGCCTTGAAATAACTCTGTGTATGCTTTTAATAGTGCTTTCTAATACTGACGGCGTGCCTTTTTTCAAAACATCATTTATTATTAAAACAAACAAATACAACAGCTAATTCTTAAAAGATTAATGGATTTCTCCGTTGAAATGAATTTACCAGATGTAAACCCTTGAGTTTGTAGTTCACAGTCCTTTTCTCGTTGTTCAATATATCCCGGCGTCTTTTGTTCAAAGTTTTAGCTCATCTGGCCTGTAAGGTCTGATGGGTTTATGGCATGGCATGGTGTCCACCGTCCGTCCGTCTGTCCGTCTGTTCGTCAGTCCGTCCGTCTACTTTGTTGCATTTTTAACTTCTTCTCCAGAACCATAATGGCCAGAAAGCTGAAACTTTGTTTTCTGGCTCCTTGTTTAATTAGGATTATAATCTACAACTTTTTCCTGGAGCTGAAGGCCTAGAGAGATGACACTTTGTTTACAGACTCCTAGACTAGTGAGGATTATAATTTAAAGTGTTTGTGACCCTATGGCCCCTAAAATAGCAAGGTGAACCTCTGAATTCTATACCCGAAATTATCAATTGGTGATTTGGTGGCCTTCTTTTTCAATAATGTTGGTCGCGTTCCAAAATGCACATTTTATAATCCTGTTGCCCTTACTAGGGGGAACCAAATTGACCATAGCCTTAAGCAAAATTGAATATGAAGCCTGGTGAGCTACACAGAGTACCAATGGCTCTATTTTTTCCAATTCTCTCCTCTCCTCTCTTTTCCCCCTACTCTCACCAATTCGCCAGTGGTTTTTTCGTCCTACGTTTTCCCCTTTTCTGTTCGGTCAGTCGTTCCTTCCGGTTGTGTCCTGTCTATTGACAGAGTGTCCTGTCTATTGATAGAGCGCAAAGAGTCCACTCGGAGATATGCGCTCTATAAATGCAATCCATTATTATTTATTAATATTATCTATTCTCTCTTGTCACCTCAACCCTGTTCCGATTCGTTCCCCATTATTCCATAAAGCATAGAAACTCTTGTTCGCATATCTCTTGAAAAGTAAGTCTAGATTTTGAAGACCAAATATGTGAAAATTCCTATTTCTCCTTTCCTACATTTGATAAAGTAATTAGTTTTGATGACATCATTTCATCCTATTCCCCTTCCGTCCTGTCACATTTCTCTATTCCATCCTCACGTCGACAATCAACCTGTTCGGATCATTTAGCAACCTATCCAGTCATCAGCTGTACTCTGTTTGTTCTTGAGACTATTAGCTTTCTACTCGCAGTCTCGGGTCGTGTGATAACACAGAATAACAAAGATAAACCCGATTGTGTTACAAAGTAGGCTTTTCGCCTAGGATCCAAACATCGTCTCTGCTGGGGGACAGGGCGTGTCTGAGGACATTTGTACATGTCTTTTTTGCATGATCAATTTAATTTTTCATAAATTTTTGTGAAAGAAAAGACATGTTATTGAGGTAGCATTTACATGTGCTTTGAGTGGATTACATTTCTGGCGAAAACTTTATTGATTCAAAAATTTGTAGGATTTGAGTCTTTAAGGAAGGAACCATGATAGTATCAGCAACAACATTGTTAAAATGAAATGTTGTTTTTTAAACCTTGAAGGGGCAGTAGAACGTTTTTGAGGGGAATATAAGGTGATGTCAGGAAAATAAAAATTAATGGCTCCAATTGAAAGACAATGTATTGACACTGTGAAAATAACACATTTAGCATTAACTTAAATTTATCAGTGAAAAAAATCAAATATAAAATCATAAAAAAACATGCTTCTACCCCTTTAAAGGTGTTAGTTAGACGTGAGTTGAATCTCTAAAATGTAAATAAAGATGTAAAATTTGAAAATATAAATATGAACATAATTAGGCTAAGGAAGAACCTTTCAAGACTTGCTCAAATAATGGTTTTCGTGATTGGTTTCAATTCTGAGGTTAAGCCTCCAAAATAGCACAGCCTTGTAGAAAAATGATTCAGCACCAGCCAGAAAATTATAAGTCAAAGGAAGAACCTTTCAAGACTTGCTCAAATGGTGGTTTTCGTGATTGGTTTCAGTTCTGAAGTTAAGCCTCCAAGATAGCACAGCCTTGTAGAAAAATGATAAAGCACCAGCAAGAAAATAATAAATCAGAGGAAGAAGTTGTCAAGACTTGCTAAAATGATTGCTTCTGCTATTATTTCATAAGGGTCAAGTTGTTTGCCCAGTGTTGGTTTTTGTAATGGCGTTCACTTCCAAGATAGACAACACTTGTAAAGACTTGCTAAATGATGGCTTCTGCTAATATTTCATAAGTGTCTAGTTGACTGACACGATGTTGGTTTTCGTGATGGTTTTCAGTTCTGAAGTTCAGGCTTCAAGATAGGAGAGCCTTGTAGAACAATGATAAAGCATCAGCCAGTAATATGATCAGCCTTCATAGACAAATACAAATTACAAAAGGAGTTAAATTCCTGGTACTGTCAGAATGTAAAACAATACGCTTTTCACTGATGAAACAATTGATAATGTCATTTTTTTCGAAGGAGTGATAATATTGGCTAGACATGCCTGCTGTGAAAAAATAAAAACAAATGTGGTTTTTGTAAGATATTTTTCAGGAAATTCTTCCTCCCATTGAAAAATCCAAAATTATGTTTTCTTATGATAAATTGTTAAAACATGTACGTTTGTCCAAACACTATTCACGATCCGATACATAGCGTTGTAAGAAGATATGTTTCAAAAGAATTCTTTGTTTTTTTTATATATTGTTTCATTGTATAGTAACATTGATACCGATCTCTCTTTAAAATTATATACACATTTTAAAGACAATGGCAATAGTTGTGTATCTTCAATCACGTTTGTACAAGAATAAGCTTTATGCTTTGTGAATTGTTATCAATCTTAATAACCTTATATCTTAAATGAAATTTAAACTCTGGTAAATTCTAGTTAATCTGTCACCTCGAAGATGAACCAATGAAACCATTAACTATTACATAAATCATGAGAGTTGAACTATACATACTGCAATGTACCAATTAGTTCCTATTTAATTAGTTAAAATATGATTAGTCAATAACACATTGGACAGTCTGATCAAAATAGACCATTTTTTAGATTAATATAGTTTTAAAATATTGATTCAGTCATACGAACTTGTTCCATCGGGAGGTTTCCTCTCCGGAATGACCTGACATCAGCCTGTATAGGGATATAAGCTAAGTATCGTTTTGAAACTTGAACCCCTCGAAAGGAGGTGAAATGTATTCAAAATGACATATTGGATAGCACACCGCAACACTAGAAAAACTCATCCTTCAGGAATTTAGTGAAATATTTCGCCCGATGGTTCATTTCTGGAACACACCTTTCCGGTTCTTTAGCATTTTATGTTTTTACGTTGATATCGTTTCTTTAATCACTTGTACCATCACTTCTAATCATTACCGCATCTGCATCCACGCCAACTGAACACACAAGAGATATCTACTTAAGAGAAAAGATATATAAACATTTGGTTTTATAGTTCCATCTCTGATGTTTAAGTGTAACTTTCTCTGAGTTTCCTCATCACCATTTCAAATCTCTTCCATGCAAAAGGTATACAAACAATTGGTTTTGTGACATTGTATCTCTTCGGTTTCAATATAGACTGTCCAAGAGTCATGTTTACAGCTGGAGTAACCATCATCAGCATCCAAAATAGACGCGTTTACACGGTTCAACTTGTAGCATACAACACAATGTCATTTGCCTAACAGACATCAGGGTATAGTAGGAGTTATGCAAGATCAAATACGCCGATGTAGCAGGATGATCTTCAGTGGTATAAAGGGAGATAGTGGATGAAAAACATTCCTTAAAAAGCGACTTATGAAGTTGTGGGAAGAAAGCCTTAACGCCATTGTTGGTTTGCATTGCTGTAAAACCAACACATACTAATTCGGTCTAAATTTACGCTGCAGCTCATCAACGCGTATTTTTACATTCACACTTCACAAAAAGTGTCCTTGACAGGATTCGAACCAAGACCTTTCAATCTCATTCGAACGCGATTCAATAACATTTTTATGAAAACTTTTGAAAATAGGTTTTGTTCATAGCAATAGAAACATTCTAGTATATATTCTAGTACAATATTCTAGTATTGTTTTCGTAACTATGCTTACGCCTCGCACTTTAACTAAAGTAGTTCATGTAAAAAATACTTTATTGCAAAATATATGATGTTTAGGGCTCTTCTATTCCTTAAATAAACATATAAATCCAAAACCTAAGATGAAGTGAAAAGTATGACATCAGTTTAAAAAAAATCATTCAAAAATATTATTCCCAAGAAATATATCAGGAAGACTTCTTCAAAGTCTATGAACATCAGGAAGCGAAAGTAAGTTATAGCAAGGTGAGGAGAAATATAAAACGTCACTTTCCGCGTCGTTTCACAAAAACGACATATCGCCCCATTTGAATTTAAACTCTGCGCTACCTTGAGGCGTAGCTCGATAAGACTCTAAACTGCAAATCGTAGGTGTTCTTAACTCGTAAATCTCTGCGATGCTTCCAGGTTTTTATTACAGATATTTCAGATCAAAGCCAAGCTATGTAACTGTCTGTAACATGATGGCAGGATGCTTCCTAATATGGGCATTGATTTATATGCATATCAAGGCGTTGGTTTTATCAAGTCATTGCCCAGGGGTTGAAAACGTCACTGTTTTTTTAAAATGTCCTGATATTATGTGAAGGTGCTTGAAAGGTTATTGGGAATATGTCATATTTTTCAGAAGATAACCATAATATTGTTTTTACTCAAAAAAATTTTTTTTTCAATAATTGTTTAAATATAATTACGTTTTTATCTTCGTGTAGTGTCATTTCAACACACGCTGTTGAGAGGAGTCCTTACGGAATATTTGTTTGGGGGAAAATTCAAGAGTACTTTCCTGTTTGTATTTATTAATCATTATTAGATTATTATTTCATAGTTATTTCGTTATTTATGTAAGTGAGAATAACATTTTAGTTGTTCAAGATTTAACAATTTGGCAATAAAAAGAGTTCATCACTGCGTCTGGAATTTCCTTTCGACACAAAATAACCCGATAGGACTGCCCCTTTAAGTGATACGTGCCCCAGTGGTTCAACATAGGTGGCCGACGCTCTTTATTATCAAGTCTACACAATATGCCGTTCCTTAGGTGATAAAAAGTCCTTACTTTCAATAATAATCAAAGAAAAAATAAGGCACATGTAAAAATACATTTTGCTAGGTTCTGCAAATTAACAATTCTCTTTCGAACTTGTGAAAATGGATGTTTCTGGAAGAGACTGAAATACTTCCTCGGCAATTAAATTACAATACACATAAAACATATATGCAATTGACAAGACATATTGAATTGTTCCTTATTTCAATATTCATTTCATACATACCAATTGTTATTTTACCCATTGTCTGTCAAAAATCCCGTCGATCGCAACAAGCTCCAGTGCGAAGTGATTATGTAATCATTATTACGGCATAAACTCAACAGATATACATTATATACGCTTTATTACGTATCATATCTTTGTATATCAGATCGCAACAATATTATTGTTTTGTGACGGAGTCGTAAAGAAAAAGTGAAATGTGAAATAAGTAATCTTTTATAACCGAAAGTGATAAGTAACTGGCACCTTGAATTACGCGGCGGTGAACCATTGCTGCGCATTAATTTCCGGTGGGGACTGTTTTCAGTGATGTTAGTCCGCGTCGGAACTACGATATAGCTCTCATTTCCTTAGACTCACGTACAAGACATATTTTTTAGCATGGGCGTGCCACATCCTTCCTGAAGAGCAATTATGGGGAATAATGGTAAAGAATCTCTTGTTTCAAAATAATTGTTATTTTGTGTCCAAGGAGACCAATACATGTTTGGTTACCCTATGAAAAAAATTAAAGAAAGCCCAAAATGAACTTTACTGGAGATAAACAGACAAACAAGTTTAAAGCCAAGAAAGGGACACTTATGAGGAAGAATTTAATAATTTATATATTTAAATATATATTTTTGTCCATGAAGACCAAATCAAGTTTGGTCAACCGCTGGAAGTCCATAAAGAAAACCAACAATGAACGATACAGAAGTTAAACAGACCATCAAGGTTCAAACCAAGAGATCTAGATAAATCGGTGAACCGTATGAAAGCTGAAGTTGTTCTATGTATATATATATATATCAGATAGTTCAATCAAATATATGACCCCCAAGCAGATTAGATTTGGTTTTTGGATGCATTTTCAGAATTTATGAGAATATATTCTAGATTGAATTTTCACCAACATAACTGTAGACCATCAACGTAAAAAGCTAAGATAATTTGAGTTCAATATTTTTTAACTTGTCCATCAGCATTATGTACTGAATGCATTTCCGTCATATCCAGAATTTATGAGATTGTATTCTAGATTGCATTTTTATCAACATATCTCTCTGTAGAAAGTGAACCATTAACGTAAACGTTAAGGCAATTATGTGTACAAATATTTTGGCACTGGTTATGAATAATGAACATGATTGCCTCTATTTACTGTTATATGATCTACCGCATCAATCACTTTCAGAGAACTATTAGATATGAATATGTGCAGAATGCAATATTGCTGTGCAGTGGTGCGTTGAAATGTCAATGAACGGTTCGATGGTCAATGGCTGATGCACTCTGAAATCATTTCCTTTCATGCTTGTAAATGATTCCGGTAAGACGAACCAGCTGGTTTTGACTAGTTCATTGTGGAGACTATAGTTCAATGTTCTTAGAAAAATGAAATGAATCCGGACATTTTTCATGTTTATAAGCTTTTTTTATAAGAATTCATGAAATGTATTTAATTTTTCTTGACCTGTACACGAAGTACTCGTATATGTGAGTCTGATATTGAATATATCCTTTTCATAGCCTTTTAAGAGAAATTACTTAAAATGATTTCTTTACTTGTCAATGATATATTTTCATCTATTTTTTCCTAATTTTCATAGATGTTTTTTCTTACAAAATCGAAGGACTGAAATATGACGACAACTGTCTCTACATATCAACGGAATTTGATTAGATTCGTAAAATCATCATTTCATAAACGTTTTTCAGATATCAGATTTCTGATATATGACAACTGTTCTGACTATTCACGATTCCATTTATAATTTTATAATTTTCATGATCTCTTAGACATTATCGAATGACTTAAATACGACTAAAACCGTCTTGATTGTTCACTTATATGAGGATTTGTTTCGGATATTTGTTATTTATAAATGATATTTGTATAACAATAAATTAATCATAGACGTCTTTTTGGTTAATTTCAGCTTTCTTTTCCTAAGTTAGATTTCCTTTAATTTCAGAGACTATTTGTTAGTGTGTATCAAAGACAAATGAAACAACGCAAACCTGTAAACGTTTACCAAGTGAGCATATGACAAGAGAGCTTTCTCATTCAATAAGATAGAACACAAATCTTTTAACCTATACGAAGCTATCAGCGATCTAGAAAATCTTGTTCTGAGCCCTGGGACAAACTGACATGTACATGCTTATCTCTCACTAACTGACCATTAAGATTGACCATAGATGACCGCTGAGAAGGGGTGTTATCAGATTATATGCACAACAGGTGTCCGTCATAACACCATCATCTACACAGCTCGTCTAAACACCAATAACAGTACTTCTCTATTGCTTTGGTCTTACTGTGTGAAGCACAGGGCTAGTCTGATCTTGTTTATTGTAAAAGAATTAGAAAGGTAAACAGTGTATTAAATATGGCAGTTCGGTCTGGTAGAGTGTAAATATAACTCAGCAGGTGGGTTTGGTCTGGGGTCGAATCTGTAATGTACTCGGCACCATGGGTCAAGGTAGGTCAGCGTAACCTGTGGTATTGCTTATACTATGTAAAGGGTTTGTGATTGCTAAGAAATGGAGATTGTGTAAGGAGAAATATTGTTGAACATAACAATAGAACATATTAATATATATTATAGGATATATGGGATTTTTTGTCAAATTATGACATACATGTCATTTAGAAGATCAGTGGAACTTTTGGTATTGCATGTACTATGTAAAGTGTTTGCGATTGTTAGGAAAAGGAGAAATAAATAATAGTACGGACTACTATAACTGTGGAAGTCGTTTGATTACATAAAGGATTTTTGGTTTATCAAATTCTGACATACATGTCATTTAGAAGATCAGTGGAACATTTGGTATTGCTAATACTATGTAAAGTGTTTGCGATTGCTAATAAAAAGAATATTGTTGAATAATAGTACGGTCTACTAGTCTGATTTTTCACGATTATGGAAATCGTTTGATTGTATAAAGGATTTTTTTTATCAAATTCTGACATACATGTCATTTAGAAGATCAGTGGAACTTTTGGTATTGCATGTACTATGTAAAGTGTTTGCGATTGTTAGGAAAAGGAGAAATAAATAATAGTACGGACTACTATAACTGTGGAAGTCGTTTGATTACATAAAGGATTTTTGGTTTATCAAATTCTGACATACATGTCATTTAGAAGATCAGTGGAACATTTGGTATTGCTAATACTATGTAAAGTGTTTGCGATTGCTAATAAAATGAATATTGTTGAATAATAGTACGGTCTACTAGTCTGATTTTTCACGATTATGGAAATCGTTTGATTACATGAAGGATTTGTTTTATCAAATTCTGACATACATGTCATTTAGAAGATCAGTGAAACATTTGGTATTGCTTATACTATGTAAAGTGTTTGCGATTGCTAATAAAATGAATATTGTTGAATAATAGAACACGGACTACTTATCTGATTTTACAAGATAATGGAAGTCGTTTAATTACATGAAGGATTTGTTTTATCAAATTCTGACATACATGTCATTTAGAAGATCAGTGAAACATTTGGTATTGCTTATACTATGTAAAGTGTTTGCGATTGCTAAGAAAATGAATATTGTTGAATAATAGTACGGACTACTATTCTGATTTTCACGATAATTGAAGTCGTTTGATTACATAAAGGATTTTTTGTTTATCAAATTATGACATACATGTCATTTAGAATATCAGCATTACCCTTGGTTTAATTTGTACATGTAGAATGTTTGCAATTGTTCAGAAAA
Source organism: Steromphala cineraria (assembly GCA_916613615.1). Classification (NCBI taxonomy): domain Eukaryota; kingdom Metazoa; phylum Mollusca; class Gastropoda; order Trochida; family Trochidae; genus Steromphala; species Steromphala cineraria. The sequence continues at coordinate 55,358,359 of OU744732.1, read as the reverse complement.
TTAATAACATTTGTGTTGACTACATTTAAGGTTAACTTTACGTTTAAACAAATACTAAAATGGAAACACTGGTCATTGCAACTGCTGTTATTGCTTCAAAATAAAGTTGTCTTTTAAAATGATTTTTACGTTGTTGGTTTGCATTGTATTGACAGTTTCGTTCTGATTTGAATTTTGATATTTTTAGCTTTGAATTTGTGTTTGATAATAACAAATTTGTTTGGTTTTGTGAATAAAATCTTCTACACAGGCAATGTATCTGGTTTATAGTTTCGCATTATATTCATTTCACTTTGATTTTGAGATCAAAGGGGGGAAATATCAAATCTAATAACAAATGTAAAAACAATCTTTTAAAATTTGCATTTCTTCTTTCGAAGGTGCATGTGAAGATCAAACATTTGCATTTGAATTCAAAAGTAATGCATCTCATGACTTGTTAAGCATAGCGACGTGATGTTTGTTTGATATAGGTATTTCTATATACCATATGATATATCAACAGGCTAGAGATATATAAATGTGTGCTCTATACTTATAATAGTCTACGTTATATTACGAAAGTATTTCCCCTGAAGTCACTTTCCGGCAAAATATGAACAATCAAGTATTTGTGGCGGAAACTAGACGGCCGATCACTTGTAATGACTCATTGAATATTCATAACTCATATTCATAACGGAAAACACGCGATATAGTAATTCAGATTAATAGATGAAGTTTTCTTCTTAGTCCTCGTTCATTCTAATGACGCCACTCAAGCAGGGGGATTGGTGCCAAATATATCGTAATTTCAGAAATTTAGAAAAGAAGCACTTTTATAGATTGGGTCCATTATGATGTACGTCGTTTTATTATGTCTTACATAAAAATTAGAGATATAACATTTTCGTATCTCCATTCCATTGATGACTTTTCTAGCAACGTCTATTTGAAATTGTTTTAAAGGCTTTATGCCTTGAGAAGTGTCTGTAGAGAGACTGGAATTCATTTGTAAAAAGGGAATGGTTTTTAAGTATTACTTTTGAACGTTTAATTTTATTACATACTTTATATTCAAGTGTAATATGGTATGATGCCATTTTCAAACGTAGGCTTGTTAAAAGCAAAGCATTGTCTTTCTTAAATAGTAACGTTTGGGATATCACAGCAACGTTTGGTTGTTCCCAGTGACTGATCTTTTATCATGAGAAGTGTTGGTAAAGATAGATTTCCACTAAGAATATGGTGTAATTCGATCTTCTTAACGTTTATATTCATAAAATCGACCGAGGGAGGAATTAACTCCCAAAAGGCGAATTCAATGGTTTGAGTGAGATTTCGAAGCCAAAGAAGCTGTGAAACAGAGAGCATATTTTTTAAATCCTGATGTCATCAAACACTGTTTTTAGAACATCCTCGTATCGGTTACATTTTCACACTATGTTGTTGAAATTTTATGAGATAATGTTCTCAATGTGAACCCGTCAACCCTTGAGGTTTGTCATAAAATTATGACTTTGAATGTAAATTTAACCATTGCGGTGCAAGGGTACGTATTATGTGCCGAGAACCATATGCATTTTAGCACTATTTGAACTTAGAAGGTGCACTTTATCGAACTTTTCGGGTCACGACGTCATCTGATAAGGTTTCTAATTACTTATGGAAAACTGTTGAGGTGAGTAAAGAACGGTGTTTAACCTCAAATACTCTATGGTCATATTTATGAATGAGATAATTACATTAAAACATAATTATGTGATTTTAGTACTAGCAAATAACCACATCTTGCTGTAATTCCAAAGTGTTTGTAATCCTTCCTACAACAACAGCAGCAAGAAAACAGTCTGAAATAAAACAAGATAAAAACAGGTGTTTTTATGAGTTGTTATCGTTAACTTCACGGAGAGTCATTCCCATTAAAATCAGTTTGAAAGCTGAACACGTATACTTAGTCGCATTTCTTATCTGAGGATTGCTCAATTTGGGTCTCTTGGAACTGGTCTTGGCATTCCAGTCAATCCGCGACAAGGCTAGAGAGCCATCGGTACGATTTAGCGGGCCTGTGATTTTTTGAATCTAGCTAAGATGAAAGGACACCAATAAGGCCAGTTGATACGACATACTTTTATTAGAACGCAACGTGATAAGTTTCATCCGATACAATGAGATTGTCGAACTTAGAATCTTAATCACAGTTGTTGTCTTTGTCAAAGCGTTTTCCTGTGAGCAATACTATTTAATTCACATCTTTACATTTTCATAGATAGTCTGAACACACTTTTCCACCAACATTCAAGTACAATATTTTCCAAACGGCCACCTGTCTCAATAATTAGTAGAAAGGCAAAGGTGTTTCCTGAGATCGACAAAAATCTTTTTAACGATGTCATGGACAAATGATGTTTGAATAAAATGTTATCGGTAGTTTGAGGGGGGTAACATCTAAGGCTCAGATATTCAATGCAGCACAGCAGTCGTGTCGAGGTGGTGTAACCAGTTCAGTGTTAAAGAGGGTGTCATGTCAACACAAGATGGTATCCAGCTGACTAGAAACTGATTATATAAACATTGCATCTATCTGCTTGTGTGTCTAGCTTCTGTTACAAGCAGTGTGTTTCAACAAACATTGAATAACATCAAGCGCTTCATCTTTAAAGAACGAAAGGTTTCATGTGAGGGTGCTAAATAGGGAATGCATGTGTCTACGTGCTAGGAAAGTATGGCGATCACAGTGAACAATTGTTTATATCAACATGCTTCCAATTAAGGTCAGTGGTGTCGTGGGAGTTTATGATAAAATAACCTTTGTCTTATTTGTAAAGCATGGCGATGTTGAAATGTAATTATCCTGCATCATTGAGTTTCAATAGAATTTTAATGAATAAACTTAAAAATTACTTGAGCATTTAAATTAAAAGATTTGAAATGAATGTAATATATGCTCTAATCTATCTTTTATTCTGCTGTTTTGAAATGATGTTCGTTTTTAAAAGGGAAAAGTTTGGCAGAGGTGCCTCTAAACATATTTAAGATGGGGGATTTAAAAGGCAATACAATATTTGCAAATCTACATTACCAAAGTTCTAGACTGATATTTGGTTGATTTAAATGAATATCAAAATGTCCATTATACCTTCTAATATCATTCTCCAGCACAATATTGTGTTTGTCTACAACATTGTAGGCATAATATATTAACGGAGATATCAGACCAAAATTTAGGGAATATTGGTATTTTCATTTTCTTAAATGGAGAAATGCAAGGCATTTGATCCATAGAAACAATGAAATATTGTATCATGTGTTGAACAGTAAAACATACCTTGGACGTGTTTTCAGGTAGATTTTAACTCTGTCGGTAAAGTAGATTTTGTTTACATAGCTATCCTGCTGTAGCTTCAATGCGGGTCTTTTCGCAAGTTAAGGGGGGATTTGGATGCCATGGTACCTGTCTTAGTTCTTTTGTATTTTTGTAATATGTTCAGTCTTGGAATTCTTGGCTGAATATGATAATGCCTTTTTTAAAATTCTTTCATTATATACAGGTTGTTTAACAATGTGTCATATGAGCTCATTATAATGAATCGTATCAGACCATGACGAAATGGGTTGTGGATTAAACATGATACAGTGTTATACACGTTCCTATGGTGGTATGTACTGTTTTGGAGTTTACGAAGAACCATGAAAACATTATGTAAATTATATGAGTGAGCACAAAATTGTTCCATTTGGATACAAGGCCTTGAGAATACTTGATCTTTTTGCTTGTTTCAACAAAGTTTCAAATTACCAATGATGTTGAAAATGTTACGACGATTTAACATATTTGTTTGCCCCTTTTTATTTGAGCGTTCAGTTTCACTCAGTGACACATTTTACTTTCCCGGATGAATATCTATCAATAGATTTCTCTGCAAGAATCGATCTTATATATGGATTGTAGGTTTCACCAAGGATCTTGAAGGTTCTTTAGAATGGCAAAGACACATACATACAAAAGCAACGTTTCTCAAGTGAATTTGCTTTGCAATAAGAAGTCCTTGTCAAGAAAAACCTAATTTTAGCAAGGTTATGTTTATCTTAACATGTTTTAGAGAGTGGAAGGTTGGCTGAAAGTCCGTTTCTTTTTGTAGACCCTGTTACAATATTCAAGTGCAAGATTATGTCTGAAACATAAGAGAAGCTCTTTCTTTCATTCTGGCACCAGACATTTTAAATCTTTTTACCTAAATGGGTATACATTAACCTCAAACTCTTTTAACCAATGTTTCACGATTTTGAGATTAGATTTCAGTCTTAAAATTATTTAAACGATGTATTCTATCTTTTCTGAAAATGAAACGGGGGAGGGGAGGTGTAGATATGAAAGAATGCTTTGAACAACTGTGCTATTTTCGAAAAAAAAGATATAAATTTGCATCCGTTTACTAAGACCATTATCAATGATTAATAATTTTGTTTGAATATTTCAAGGTCTGAATTTTTGTTTGTTTGAATATTTCAAGGTCTCGCAATCAAAATCTTTACCTGTTTCAGTCTGGATTGATGCGGTTTGTCACAATGTCAGAACCTGTTTAGATAGTAGGAAAACAGTCTGCGATTGATACATTTATTCAACGATGTTATCTTACTATGAACTAAATATACAAGTTAACAGTAGTTTCACGCCTATTAGCATTAACACGATATCGCTACGCCGAAACCAGAGCACTCCGATACGATCGGCTGATTCGAGATAAGAAAGATCATGGAGGTGGTGCTGACAGAATCTGAAGAGCGAGGTCAAAGGTCATGGTGTCTTATTGCATATGACAATCTGCATTCAGTACCAAGTGACTGACGTTTTATCTACATATCTTTATCAGCTGAGGGAATGTTATCATTACTTACATCGCTGTGAGAGGAGAAAAAGGGGATCGGTATTCAGAAACGTCACTTGTCCCTGTGAATCGGGTCAAAGGTTATGTCATGCACTAATTACCGAATACATTTCTCATGGGACAAATTTGAAGCTGATATTTAGTTGACTGTCTTGCATTTCCTTGGTCTAATATTTTAATATTTCTGAACTAGATTTGGTTGTGTGGGGGTCTTCATGAGATTCTGAATCCTGACAAGATGTTGATATCATCAAATACAGATACCAATTGAATATGAGAAAACTTCATTTTACTAACACGTAAAATGTCTTGATTCTTTTGAAGCTTGGCTTCAGTAATTCTGTCGTAAATATGAACAAGTTCAGAATATCAATCCATTCAATGATGGAGTCGAAGTATAAAGCTCTATAGATTGAATAGAATACTGCATTCCCTTTAGTTACTTGTTTGGCTGAGGTGATGGATTTGGGATTGCTAGTGTTGAAGTATTTACATGTCTCGTCTATTTCATTTAATTCTGATTTCTTCAACAATTATTGTCCTGCTTTTGTTTTATTCACACAATCTTTTGATGATTGAAAAATTTAAGTCATTTGTTTCGAGTCTTCTAGAAACAGAATTATGTTATGAGAAAGGTGTATTTCCCTTTCTGAATAAAACAACCAGATTCTTCAAAATTTTATAACAGTGGTTGATGTTACATGGATAAATATGTCTGCCAGTATCTAGCCATATGGTTGTCTATAGAAAACTTTGTATTCTCTGTAACTTCAAAAGCATTTAACAACATCTGATGTTTTGGCTCTTTGTTATAAAACAGATAATACATGACAGTTGTGTTTATGTAACATTTCACAAAGTAACATGTTTATAGATAAATGTGGCAGACATTGTAGATATAGATAACATTTGCAGATGCAATTCGAAAGGAGATAGGAAACCTGCATTTGATGATAGATAGAAAGAGGAAATATGTATTGATAAATAGAGAGTTACATCTGTTTATAGGAAATATGTATAATAGATGAGACAGTGCATATGTTGATAGTGTTTATTTGCATCATATAATAATAATTATCATATTGTTGGCATATTGTTCTATCTACTTGTCAAAAGAGCATAAACATGTTTAAGTTCAGACTAGATTTCTTTAGTGATAGCAAGACATTAAGGCTGTATTTTTGTGCTTCTCTTCCCTAAATTTATTAACAATGTCATATGTGTATCATTAAAATTAAGAAAAAATGATCCAAATAAAGGTACACCAAATTCAACTGTTACATTTCACTTGCTAATAGAAAATGAGACATATTTGTTTAACATTTATTAAGTATAGAAACAAGTTTATACACTGATTTTATCACTTTCGTGTGTAAACATGTCAAAACTGTGATAGTATCATGAAAAAGTTCACACAGTTAGTTTGTCCTCATGAATTATTAATAAGTCTGGAGAAAAAATACATCCTTGCAACAGACCAGCTATCAAGATTGGAAACATATTCCAGTGTAACTTCTTATGAAAGGGGGCATACATCTTTCTCTATCATCTTCACCTTATCACATCCTTCATCAACAACACTGAAATAACAACATCAACAACAACGATATCAAAGGCCAGATAACCCAGGCAGCAAATATTAAGCCACGATGAACATAGATATAAGCATGAAGGTTCATGGAGGGTGGCAAATACTGATAACAGAAAGTGTTAGGTTGTATAAAGTTATGCTTAAACTTAGTTTTAGGGTTTTGTTGATCTTTAAGTTTCCAAATATAACAATGCTTATTTAACTCTTATCTCAAAGTAATACTGTTAGAGCAATATAAATCAACTTGGTTTATATATTAAATTCTCACATATTGGTGAAAAATGAAAATGAAAAAATCGCTCACATGGGAATTTTTCTTTTAGAGAGGAAATTTTATAAATTTTCTAAACTAAATTCATTAAACCTAAATGAAATTTAAACAAAGCATAACATTTGTCAAGAAACCATTTCACTAAATTTTATATTGTTTATCCTTATATTTACCTTCATTTCAATACAAGTCTTTTAATAACAGAATTATTTCATTTGAATGACTAAAAAGATATACATGTATACATGTAATATGTTTTTGGTTGTTGCCTTTTAACATTTTGTCAGTGTTAGATGCATTACAAAAATGTGAGTCAATGTGTCATAATTTTGTCAAATTAAGACACTCCATTTCAACAAAAAAGTGTTGCTGCTTTTGCATGTAGTTGTTGCAACGGAATGAAAAGGTGACAAATTTGACTTCAAATAAGAGGAAATTTAATGTTGCATTTATATAAATATTTAGTTTTGTTTCTTTATTTATTTGTAAAATGTTGTTTATTTTCCAGAACACACTACTACACCACATACAAGGAAAGATACCAGCCACAGTACAGGACTAAAACCCGTTGCTGTCATGGCTGGCAACAACTTGGTAACGAGGGATGCATGTACAGTAAGTATATATATATGCATGGTTACCATTATGTCTATCATTGATACTGACAATCTACACATGCCATAAGTGTTATGACACAACATCAGAAACTTTTAAAGGTTTGTGTTTGGAAATCTAAATTGATGAAATAAGTCCTGGTTATCAACCTCAAACCTAGTTCCTTTTTTTCAGATCATGGGCCTATTTATTTCCAATTTAGATATACAATATACCACTTTTGGACTGGCTACTTTTTCAGGATTTTACACTGTTTACCCTATTTTCATGGCTTTTAACCACACATAAGGAATTAGAATAATCTGAAATGTTGTGACACCGCTAGTAGCTGAAATATTGCCAATGCGGCGTAAAACAATATCTCACTCACTGACATGTTGTGATTTTCACATCAAAGAAGTGGTTGTCCAGAAAATCTTTGTCGTTTTCACACATTATGCAGATATGCAACATCCATTACCCTTCTTCTTCATGAGGTCTCTGACATTCCTTTGATTGCCGTTACATTACTGCCTCCAACAATGATGGTTGTTTACCCTTAGCTATTTTAGTTTATGACTCATTGTCCAGTATTGCCAATATATATGTAGTTTGATGGTAAGTCATTTCATATGCTGGTTGTTAATTTCCTATGGGACGCATATGAAGTGAAGGCGATTATTTTACAGCTACTTCTTAGTCCAAATTTTGACCATGGAGGTTCATACATCCTGTTGTCAGGTACCCATTTTAACAGCTGGGTTGCCTGAATGCAATGTGGACGAAGTGCCTTGTCCATGGTCTCCACTGGGAGTCGAAACAGTTTCAACAAGTATTATTTTTGAAATGTGATTGAAAACTAATATATACTACAAATATGCTTCAAAGGAATACCATACAATAGACAGGAAGTTTGCTCATTTTGCAAAAAGAGAGTGAATAGCTCAACATAATTGAGAATTTGTTACAAAGGAATTCTTAACAATAAACAAATTAGATATTTTGATAAGTATCTGGTATTGTCATCCATCATTTGGAAGTATGAATATACCTTTCATCAATCATCTACCAAGTATATTTCTTTGTGTAGATTACTAGCATATTGCAAGATTCTTCTTGTGGAAGTATGCAATCAGAATAATTATCTGGTACAGTTAATGTTGCAAACTGCTTGTAATTTGTAGGATTATTTTATGGTTTGTACACAGATGTACATCGCTGATAGTGTTTTTGGAATATCGCCCAGAGGTGAACAGACATAGCACTTTAAGTAAGGTCAAAACATGCAAACAAGAAATAACTTTGTTGTAGGAAGATAACAAAATGTTTCTTAAAGATACAATGCCTTGCCAAATGTTCAGAAACAAATCCTGTAGAATCTTCTTGAGCATTTATGAACTTTCAGCAGGGAGGGATGGCGTCATAAGTACAAATACAGTCCTACCAAAGAAAACGTTAAAATGCTACCAAAAGCTAAGAATAATTCATTTCAAAGTGTTAATATGTTTCTTCTTAACTGTCAGCGCAATAGATTTCATAGTAGCTCTGAATTTGACATTTGTGAAATTTTTGCAAAGAATAATTTCATGTCAAAAGTTTTGGCAACATGTTGGTCAATTCAAGAATAGCTTTCATGGGAAAGATGAATTTGGATGTCCTTTATGATTTTGAACAAAGATTTATTTCAGATCAAGCAATTTTTGTAATAGTCCACCAGCCAAACTCATAAAGAGCTCTAATTAAGGAGTTTGCTCACCCCATTGGCTAGAAAAACTATGAATGCATTTTTAGCTTCTGCAACACCTCTATATTAAAATCCAGGGGGATGTCAACTTTTGTAGTGGTGCAATTTTCTGGTAAACGCATTTTTATGCAAAAAGACCTAAAAAATCAAAGAAAATTGTATTTTTTTTATAAATTGGTTATTATTTGCAAAACTGAATTTTTAAGCACATAGGACTTTTTAGTATGAGGGAATTGATGTTTCATAAATTGTTTACATCATCTATAACCAGAAAAGTGAAACAAAAATTATGAAAAACCCTGAAAAATTTAAAGAAAATTTTATTTTTGGTGATTTTTTTTGTAAACCCTTTCAGATAATTTATTTCTTCTAAAGTAATATACATGTAACAAATTTAGCTTTTCATCTGTGTTTTGTTTTTATTATTTGCATGATTTGTTAATATTTACTTACATAGCAATTGAAATTTACCTATAGATATTCCACACTAGGTCATTCAGTGTTCAAGGATTTCGGTATATATTTATATATATTGTATGGACAGCCTTGATGATAATTAGTTCCCTTATGGTGACTAGCTTCAATAATGAACTAAATGTTGATATGCTTCACAGTAAGACTGTCTAGCTACTTACATGCTTCAAGTTTCCCATTTACATTTATCATTAAAGACTGAATAATTACCTGAAATGCTGATCCGAATAAGTGAAGGGTCACTGATAAAGATTCACTAGTTGAGAGTTCATAGTCATTGCTGATTCATAAGTTATTATATGCATTATAAGAGTTCACAGTCATTGCAGATTCAAATTTTAGGGTTCACTGTCATTGAAGAGTCACATTTTAGAGTTCAATGTTATTGAAGATTCACATTTTAGAGTTCACAGTCATTGAAGAGTCACATTTTAGGGTTCACAGTCATTGAAGAGTCACATTTTAGGGTTCACAGTCATTGAAGAGTCACATTTCAGAGTTCACAGTCATTGAAGATTCACCCTTTTGAGTTCACAGTCATTGAAGAGTCACATTTTAGAGTTCAATGTTATTGAAGAGTCACATTTTAAAGTTCAATGTTATTGAAGATTCACATTTTAGAGTTCACAGTCATTGAAGAGTCACATTTAAGAGTTCACAGTCATTGAAGAGTCACATTTAAGAGTTCACAGTCATTGAAGATTCACATTTAAGAGTTCATTGTTGTTGAAGATTCACATTTTAGAGTTCACAGTCATTGAAGATTCACATTTAAGAGTTCACAGTCATTAAAGATTCACATTTCAGAGTTTACAGTCATTGAAGAGTCACATTTAAGAGTTCACAGTCATTGAAGATTCACATTTAAGAGTTCACAGTCATTGAAGATTAACACTTTACAGTTCATTGTTATTGAAGATTCACATTTAAGAGTACACAGTCATTGAGAGCATGTCATAGTCTTGGTCAGTACATGCTTATGGTTTACTCATTTACTCCATATCATCCTCCGAATCTTCCCCTTTCTCAGCTACTCTGTTTGTACATTCCACATTGCTACATGCACATAGGTCACTACATGTCATTTCCTCCTTTCTGCATCTGCATCTTCTGCTGTCACAAATGCCCTTACAACCACAGTCAATGAAAATAAGCAGAGCATCTGGGGCAGGATTCTTGGACATCATGTGTGGAACTAACTGTCCTGTTGTACTTGTTGTCCAGACACATTGAAGGGGGTTTGGCAGGTTCAGCATTGCTTCTTCTGCATGAATCCAAATGAAGGCTTGGTAGTTTACACGTTTCAGGTGTAACATGAATGCATCCATTGTGGGTGGAAGCTTTTCACTGTTGATTCTCTTGTTGCAGAAGAGTTCATATCTAAGTGAGTTGAGATTATTCCCCTTCTTTTGACTGTATGCAAGAGTGGTGAGTGACACACATGCCTTGGGAGCCTCATCAGTGATTGTAGAGGCATTGACTCCTAGCTCCATCAACCCTTTCATCAAGTCAGGATTACTGGTTATGCATTTCACCCATTTTCCTTTTCCTATGCCACAGAAAGCACTTGTGGAGTCACATCCAGTGAGAGCATGTACAGCTGGAATATTAATGACATATCATGTCCAATTGTATTTGCTACAGTGTGCATAGGGATGAAACGTTTTCGCTGACCAACACCAGTTTTGAAGAAAAAATCTTTGATTTTCAGCTTGACACAAATTCTTGGACATATGGCAGCAACATCTGAATGTATGCTCCAGATGACAACTCTTTTGACATTGAGGTTTTCGATACCATGGCTCACATGCAGAAACATACGTGAATCAGCTTCCTCTTGATCAGATTCTAACTCGGGAACATTCATCATTCTTCCTTTTCTTACTTCAACTGCCTTACGAGAGTCCGAAAAACCGCCCGCCAAGTAGACAAGGTTTTCTTCTGGTAGAATCTCTTGACACTGTCTGATCCAGTCATTCATTATGAAGTCAGCTGTGGATGACTTATTCTTTGGGTTGGAGAGCATTTTGTTCCGTTGTTTTGGAAGAGGTGTGTTTCTGGAAGGATTGTAGATTTCTTGCATTTGAATATGACCTCTTCTTGATCTCTCACAAGCTTTGATAGAGTACTTTGCACTATAGCTATCCCCAACAACAGCAATGAACTTGAATCCATGGCTGAGAATAACAGAGAGAATTGTGTCAGAGAGTTCTCCAAATGTTTTACAGGAACTTGTATAGGTACAAACCATTCTCAGTATCATCATGAAGTCTACAACAAGTAGTGCTGTTTCATCGGAAGGGGGAATGTTGTCGATAGCAAAATCTCTTTCCATCCAGGATAAGGTCATATTTTTGGCAGTTTTACGCATTGTTCCATCTATGTTAAACAATGAGAGCGGCACAGGAGCCAATTCATGTTGTAGAACATCTTGCATGTTGATATCTCGTGATTGGGCTAAGACCGCTAGTCTGCTGAATACTTGTCTGTCAATGTTGAGCTGTTGTGAGTTCTTCTTCACCTGTGATACTGACTGTTTGTTCAAACTTGAGAAATTTTTCATACCAGATCGCTTCATGGGAGCAAAGAAATCTACCTCATCTGAATTCAGCCTTGAAGTTATAAAGTTCTTCATTTCCATCACACCTTCATGCTTGACTTGGCACAAACGAGAGGCGATATCCTCGGGTATAACTGTTGATGAAGCAATGTTAATGAGTGGTTGCTTGTTGTCTGAAGACGAGCCTGTTTCAATAGTGAAAGGATTCACCATTCTCTCTGAAACTGTACATGCAATGTTCTGTATGTCATTTTCATCCTTGGTCATCCTCGAAGGAGTGCTTTCCTTGTGCAGAGTCATGTAGCTTTCCTGGAATCCTGACAGTTGCTTCATTGCTGCTCTTACTTCCGCCTTAAGATGTGCTGTGAGATAATACTTGTTGAGAGCTGTCTCTGTCGTGTACAGTTGGTGATGTTTTCCACAGTCTTTATTAAGGGACTGTTCAATACCCATGTCATGCCAAATACCACTGAATGGTCTGTCAGTGTGATGTAGAGACCAGTTTCCATTTGACAAAGCTTCATAGATGTGAGGTTTCCTGTCCTTCATCAGGTGTCCTTCAGCAACGTTGACTGATCCCCATCTGCCATAGTTCAAATGTCCACACATGAAATCATATGGTAACATTTCTGCAAATGATTCTAGTTCCAAGGACCTGTTGTCATCTCTTTTTGCTGCGATATAGTCCAGAAGTAGTTGAGACATATCAATGTAGTGGTTCCAGAAAGTGAAGGTGTAGGAAGCGCTTTTGCCAGTTTCAATAAATACTTTCCTGATGTCCATTAGTGGTCTAGCCTTCTGTATTACATCTTGTACAGACTGCGACAGGTCCTGTGTTGTTTCCTCGTTGCCATACTCTGCATCATTCATTGCTGTGAAACACTGCTGCACTGAGGTTTGGATGGCATGTGTAGCATCTTCTGACAAGCCATGCTCCGAAGTGAGAAACCAATCACAGCATGCATCCCATCTAAGACGATTTAAAGCTTCATTCATCATTTTGTGAACTCGAACACCCCGGTTATAGGCTTTTCCTTTCATGATTTGATTGACAACTGCAGGCCCATACAGGTTGGACTCCACAAGAATATCTTCAAAGCCACTGTCCTGCATGATATGTCCAATGTCACCGATGAAATTCATTGCTCTATGAAAATCTCCCATCTCTAATTCATCATCTTGAAATTCCTTCGGAGATTTCCACTTTATCATCTGTGCTTTGCTGTAATAATCCATGTCAACTTGATCCAAAGCTGAAGCTGCCAGGAGTCTGTAAAAGAATGTATAGAGTTCATGGGGAACCATTTCTTCACAGTTTTGTTCTCTAATGTCACATGGGTTAAGAGGCTGATGAGAGATACCATCACAATGCCTTGAAAGCTGTCGAAGGTAGTTTGCAGCGTGGAGAAGTACTGAGCTAGGATTAAAAGTTTTATTATCATTTTGCGTTTCCTTGAGGTTTTCCAATGGTGATTCATGCGTACTGGCATATTTGTTGATGATATCTTGCACCTGTACTGTATGGCTTATGACAAGCTCGGGTCTTGTGGTGGAAGTCTGTATAAAAACAACTGAGTCACCATACTGTGCTTGAATCTTTGCCTTCAGTTTATGCTTAGAAAATGATGATGTTGTGTCCTCTGGAAGATGTCTGTTCAGGTTGGTTTGGTATCTTTCTAGAATTTTGTTCATGTCGAAGGCTCTCCCTTGTGCAAGATCTGGTAGCAGTGTTTCCATTAATTGTTTAAATGTAAGTTGATGACAGGTATTGGATGATGATTTCTGCTTTTCACAAACAATGTATCGGCTGTGACATGCCTTGTGATATCTTGCCTCTAAACTCATCAATTTTGAAAAGTCTCCTACCTGAAACATGAGGTCATGATCTTTTTTGGCCATAGCTCTTTGCTCCAGTGTCTTGCAAAAATCAAAAGTGGAGACATTGATAATTTTTTTGTCTTTCTTGACCGATTTCTGACCACAAAACATACAAAGTGTTTTCCATTCGAAAGAATGTCTTCTTTTTCTGGAGGGGGTGGATAATTCATCACAACCAGTTCTATTAGATATGATACGAGAAATGTTTGTTGAACTTGAAAACGTTGAAAAACAACTCTTATGCCAGAATACATCAATGTCAGGCTTCAGTGAAAATGATGGCTGGTTGTTCACAACCTGAAGAGCAGATGTTATCCGATTGTAGACAGTTGTATCCCCTGCATCATATCTCTCCTTCAGTGCTCTATTAAATGAAAGTTTGCCTTCAACATAGGGACTTCTTAGATTTTCTTGTTTTTCTGTTTGACATAGAAGACAGTTTTTCAAATTCAGTGCTGGATAATCCATCCTGAGTTCAGTAGGGGAGCCTGGATTCATCTGAAATATAAATAATTGATATCTATAAAAAGTTAATGTGGATGAATAGAAATTCAATATTTTGGCTTATTATTATTACTATAAAAAGTATATATACAAAGGTATTAAGTTTTCTAAGAAGTATATAATAATAATAATAATAATAAACAAATGATCTAATAAGTATTTCAATCATTATTATCACATAATCATATCAAATTATCAATTATTATATTTAATAAAAAAATATTAAAAGGCCAATTTGAAATGATAATTAATGTGTTAATGTCAATGATATTGATGACTATTAACAAAAAGAAACATTTGGTAATGACAATTTAATGTTTAATAACAGAACTGATTTTTACCAAAAAATAACTTAATAAGATGTCATGTTATAATGATTCTAAAACTTACTCTTTGTGACGTTCACCTCATGAATTTCTGCTAGTATAATTAGTTGTTGGGAAATAGTATATGCCTTTTTTGTTAGGAAAGTAATGGTGAGGCCCATTTAGGGTTAGATGAACATAACATTTTTAAATATTCCAATTTTACCTTTAAAACACTTTACAAATGATAAGACAAGAAAATATATTAGGTTTAATAAATAAAATTGTGGGAGAAACATTTGGCTTACAACAGAAAAAATACATTTTCAATAAATCCATCCCAAAATAGGCCCCACATGCATTCCCCTTACAATTTCTTTTTACCTTTGTAAATAAATATTTGCCTTTGGTGATTCATTTAAACCCTGGGGATCATGTCATATTTCTATAATATTCCACTGTAGCATAATAAATATCAGCATTGTCCTTTAATATTGACAGAACTAATGTTTTAGTTATCCTATTGGTTCAACCAGTAAAAAATTCAAACATTGTTTTCAAAGATATTTAGCTGAGAAGAGGAAAAAAAACTTACCTTGATTTACTTCTGATGTTGACTGGATTTTGTGACCTCATCTTTATTCATTTCTATGACATCGAAACATGAATGATTGCCACATAAACATTTGTCCTTGGACTTGACAAACCGCCATTTTGTAAACAAAGGTCAACAGCAAATAAGGGAGATAACTCTGTTAGGAGATGCTTCCTCACAACTAATTACATTTCTCAAATGGCATGAGGACTTCACACACAAAACTTTAGGGGGCCAAAAAAAAAAAATGCACCAGTTCCAAACTTGACATCCATTTTTTTCATGTACCTGAATGAAAAAAGAAACATTTTATCCACTTAGATATTTTCTAGCTTTTGGGGAGAGCATATGTAAAATTCTCCACACCTGGCTGGTGGACTATAACATATGTTCTAAAGTATCATTGTGGTTTATGCAATTGTTTGCCCGACTTTTCACATTTCAATTTTCATAGAAATAATGAAATTGGAAGCCTGTTGTGAAGCTTGCGTTAAGAGTTGTGACTCTGCAAGATTATCAGCTAACCTCAGTCAAGCTAGGATTTAATACTCCCCAGAAGATTGATGCTCCTGAAGTGATTCCTGAAAATGAATCCCCAAATAGTCTCCAGAAATGTGATGTTCTCTTCAGGCGCCGTCTGCAGATGAGAATATTGTATGTGGAATTATTGAAGATATTGAATACTTGTGATTTCACAGAGGACTTACGAGTTGTGGTCAATATTGTAACACATGTTATTCATTATTATGTGACACATTGTGACCAGACTGGTATAAACAGAATAACAGCCTGCATTATGAACTATCCGTGGTATAAACAATGTAACATCCAGTTATGAAGTTTGTGCAACAGAACCAGTCCTGATCTCTTTGTGAGAAAGAGCGTCCATTTTGTTTTTGGATTGGTACCTTTGGCAAAGTAAAAGAAATTTTATCTTTCATGGTCGTCAACTCAACTTTTGCATAAATGATTTTGCAACCAAAATTAATTTTAAAGTTTCTCATCATATAATGCTAAACATAATAATCAGGCTGTCTGAATTGACAAAATTCTGTATTTGTGGTAATACAAAATATAAAAACAACTTTTTCCTCCCATGCCATTTTTTTGGGACAAAATATAAATTCTTTTAACCATTAGTTAACCATTAGTTAACCACTTAGTTAATACATGTGTCTGAGAAACATTGCATTAATGATAATTTTTATTATGAATTATTTGCAAATATGCTCCTCTTCTATCAACCAATTAGTTGTTTCTTAACTTTGGTAATGAATTAACATAATATAGCATATTTGTCTCTTGCTATGTTAAATTTACAAGATGGCAAACACAAACCGATAGATAGGTGTCTTAAAGCCATTGTCATTAAAATCTTCTATTGGACCCTTTGAACACTTGCGATAGAAAGTTTTTATGAATAATAATATAAAATAGATTACCTTTAGGCTTTTTAAAATGATTTTCATAATCATAATCATCAATGCTTTTTGTATAAGTTGTTAAAACACTCTCATAAAACTACATGTGTTGAATATTTGTGATATAATTTTTCCTTGGGGGTATAAGACAACAGGGGCTGGCATTTAAACAGCTTTAAACGGCGAGAGACCCCAACTAAGATGAAAATTCATGGACCGAGACAACCCAATCCAAAATGGCGGCCTGCTAAACTGTAAATTGAAGCTAATGTTTAGCTTAATTTTAGAGTATTTATGTGATGAAGAAGATATAATTATTATTGAAAAGTGAATCAAATATAAACAATTATTATATATATTTTTAGATGAGATGAAAACGATCCATATAAATTGGATGATGATTCAATAATATTCATAAAAATTTCTTTTTTTAAGTATTTCTTATTTCAGATAATTATTGTGCCTACAAAAAACAATACTCTCTTGTGAAGTGCCAATAATTTGATTGGAAAACGATGCATTTGTGTATGAAATGTAAAGAATAAAAATATATGGTTCTGATAGACAATAAGTTTCTGTTAATAAGGGATTGGTTTGGTCTTAGCACATTACGTGAACGAACTCATTACATGTTAGAAACCTCCCAGACAGCGCCAATAACGGTCTAGTATTAGGAAAAACAGAGTTGTAAGTCGAATGAGCTTTTGCCAATTATTTTCCTGTAGGTTAACCAAAAGTAGTTTTGTAATTGTAGCAAAGTTTAAGAAAGCAACTTCACACTGACAAGTTTTCTCAGAAACTATCAAGATGGATATATTTCTTTCTCATGTGAAATGAGTGGAATAAAAAGTTTCCGCCTTTTTATAAAATATTAGTGGAATTTTGTTTTTGATATTTAATATTCTAGCCAGATAAATTCTTCAGAGGGACAATATGTAACTGAACTTCATTATTAGTCAAAGAAGGGTGTGCATATCAAGTGAAAACTGCATTAGCCATTTTTGTGTGAACACCTTTTAGTTATTTTACTAAAGGAAATTAAATTTCATAGCTAGACAGAACTTATATCAAAGTAGTTCTTGCATTGATAAGGAGAAATTTGTATGCAATTTGTAGTATTTGTTTTATATTTTATTTGATCCCTTCTTTCCCTCAGAATATATGCAACAGATCCTATAATTGCTTGACAACGGCACAAGGAGCTGTGTAGAAACGTCGCCTAACATAAATAAAGAAGTTCATCCGTATATTCCTCTTACTCATGATTCTATAAAGACGCCTATTTAACAGCTTTGATCAGCCATCTTTAAATTAAGCATTTCAAGAATACTAATCTGCTGTATTATGCTTATTTAGAAACAAAGGCAGGAATTAAATATTGATATTGAGGAATACGATTATATATACAAACAAAATGAAAAATTGTATCATGGAATAAAGTGATTATATTAACAAACAATCATAATTAAACTTATCAGTTATAACATTATTATGCCTATATGATGTGTTCTATGAACATAGTTTCAAAGACTAGTTTCATTTCACAATGTCTTTCCTCTTTAAATGCACTCTATTCTTTGTCCAATTAATTAATGTTGAAGAACAGAAATGTTGACCTGATTGGCATATTTGAGTAAATTTAATTTTTTAAAATTGAATATGAAAAAATCATGTAATAATTATATATGTAAAAACAGGAAATTCCTTATGATTTCGTTTAATACAAAATTATGGTGCTAGTTTGCTACAGGATCTGGTAGAGTTCCCATGTACCTTAACTTCTGGCATGACGCTACCATTCGGTGCATCGTCAAGTGCATAAAAATTTACAACACTACAGATTTGTTCTCAGTTCCAATGTCATGCCATGCTGTCATACATATAATTAGAAGGTTCATACTCATAACCTCACAAAATAGCAAACTGGCATGACTATTAGAAAGATACTTCGATCCTGTGGTTATTTCATAAAAAATTACAAAACTACAAATTTGTTCTCAGTTCCAATGTCATGCTGTCATACATTTAATTAGAAGCTTCATACTTATAACCTCACACATAAGCAAACTGGTATGACTATTAGAAAATACTCCCCTGTGGTTATTTAATGAAGAAATGTTAATGAAAACTGACATTTGGCAAATGAAGAAATATATTTTTGATTTAAGAAGGACAACAAGTTTTTTTCTACATCTGGATGTTATTTGTTTGTTTCTAAATGTTTGCTTGTACATGCAGTAAAATTTGGAATGTAAGACCTCCCGTACCTAAGTGCATTTTACAAACGAATGTTAAAACTGTTCCTCCATATATCAAAATTTCTTATGTTGTTTGTTACAAGATGTTTTCCATCTAGTTGTTTTCGGTTATAAAAGTGTCACCGTAAAGGAAATAGAAAGATAAAAAATAAATAGAAAATGCAAAAAACGATTATAAGAAATGAGGTTTAATGAGGATGTATTACCAATTTTATCTTGCCTTCGCTAAAAAATTACCACTGAAGTAAGAACTTTCTTTTTTTTTTAATCTAAAGGAAGTATGAAAAATATCTAAAGAATCTTTGTTTTTAGCTTAAGTCTATACTAAATCTTAAAGGGGCAGTAGCACATTTTCAGGGAGAATATAAGATGGTGTCAGGAAAATGAAAATAAATGGTTGTATTTGAAAGACAATGTATTTAAACTAAATGAAGCAGTACTAAATTAAATCTATACTGTAAAGTATATACTTTTACTTAACAAAAAAAAAAAACCATTTGTGACCTCTGGCAAAAATTGTATGGTTGAATTATTGGAGACGTTGAATTAATGGAGAAAATACAGGACGTTGAATTAATAGTGAAATTTCAGCTCCATACTGCCTTTACATGTTACCTGGGGTATAGATTTCTTTCTTACGCAGGTGGTCAGTGTGTCCATATTGATGGTCAAATCTGTGTAAACACCCTGGAATGATTATAACATGTTGTACATATCGCTTGTTGTCTTTATCAACACAGAAACTGTTTTCTTAGGATCAGAACATAACATATGCTTGTCCATGTCAGGTAGAACCTGGTAAATACAGATAGTATTATATGTAAACACTTACTGATATATAGAATATTCGACGGATCAATGCTCTGGTGGTGTTAATTCTAGAATTCTAGTTCAGTTCACATTAGTGGAATCTTATATTTAAAATATGCTCCGTTTTACAGTTTTTTAGTTTTGTATGAACACACTTACCGAAAAAATAATATACATGTCATCAATAGAGCATGGCACAGGAGGTGTAAATTCTAAAATTCTAGAATGAGTTTCCTTCTTTTTACATTGACAGTTTGGATGTATGAAGCCTTATAATAAGATGTATATATTGGAATCTAAACTTCATTATAAAGTGAAATGTGATGTTTGATTTTAAAATTTTACACCAGAACAGTGCCATTCATATAACTGAAGTTGAAATTTGTATAAGGTTATAAAGACACTGCTTTTCTCTTTTTGCTTTATATCGGTAAATATTGCAATTTTGTTTTGAGAAAATATGGTGAAAGATATGTTATACATGTAACTGAACAAAATATCTGCATGAAGGAATGATTAATAGCTATAGATTCTGATAGATTCTATATAAATTCAATATATTCTGAACATATCTCCAATATTAAAGTTATTATAAGTGAGAGGTCATAATATAATGATTTTAATTTTAAGGTTTAATTAAACCTGCTTGAACTAACATTTTATAACATTTTGCATAAATAGGTGTCCTCTGGATAAAAACTATTCTCTAAGTAAAGCAAAGGAATATGTGTTAACATGATAAATAAGTCTTGTCAAAACAGGAGCCTGTACATATGAATGAATATACATCTAAACCATCTCCCTGTCACTGTCACACTCCCCATCTATTTCTCATTAGCTAAGTTATCAGCAGGGATTCTGAGAGAAACCATAGAGGTAATGAAAGCTTTCTGTAAGCTTCCCAATTATAAGTAACATACTTACTGAACATGGTCTTATCTACCTTTAACGAGAAAATTGTGTGATGATGGCGGATATCCAGGTAAATCAGTCGGAAAACAAATATAAATGAAATGAAGAATCAGTTTGTGTGTTTCTTCTTCTAATTGCATAACATACATAGAGATTATTGTCTTATCTACCTTTAACGAGAAAATTGGGTGATGATGGCGGATATACAGGTAAAAATGTAGGAAAACAAGTGCAAATTAAATGAAGAATAAATCTGTATGTTTATTCTACAAATTGCATAACATACTTAGTGAACTTTATCTTATCTAACTTTAACAAGAAAAATTGAGTTTCAGGTGAAAAAAAGGAAAACAAAATTTAACGCAAATTCAGAGAGGAATGAATTTGTGTGTTCTTCTACAAATTGTGTAACATATTAAGAGGACGTTGTCTTATCTACCTTAAACGAGAAAATTATGTGATGAAGGTTGATATTCAGTTTTAAAATAAGTAGGAGAAAAAATGCAAATTAAAGGAAGAAGTCTGCTTGTTTCTTCTATACATTGTCTTGATTTGAATTATTTACTTTGTACTCCTTTTAAATATTGTATCTTATACATATTTTTTCTTATCCTAACTGAATAGTGAATAACATGAATCCTTGGACAAGTTGTTGAATTTTAATCTGTCAATAAAATTGTGTGATTATATTACCGGTAAGTAAGCAATTAAGGAAAAAATAAATATAAAGTAGTGGCCAAAATTTCAATTAAAAAGTTGGTTTGCTTATGTATTCTTCTAACAACATTAATTATCTTTTCAAATTTATCAGTGATGACAACCATTTATTATCTTTTCCAATTTATCAGTGGTGACATTAACAATATACCGGTAAGTAATGAAACATTTCTGTCCTTTCTTTATGCTTCGTAATAAAATTAGGGAAAGATACAAATAAAACATTGTCTTATCTACCTTTAACGAGAAAATTTTGTGACAATTACCCGATTCCGGCACCATTATAATCCTCTTACAAATTACAAGAAGGAGAGAAATATGAAAATTGTTTGGCAAAGGTTTTAACTAACAATATTTCTTTCAGCAATGAACTCAGTTTGTCATCTAAGAAACAAGATTTTCTGGCACTTGAAAAAAGGATGTAAAAGGCAAAAATCAATTAGGATAAGCGCACAAATGTTACATGAAAGTTCTGTCTTAAGATGGAATTGGCATAAGTTAAAATGAAATCTGAAATAAATTCCACATTTAGTATAAGAGAGTTATTCATCTTGAAAGGCAACATGTGTTTTGGAAGCCAGCGCCATCTGTGGCCAATAAATATGATAATGATAAGCCCGAAATATGAATGTGATACTTCTGACTTTTTCATTAGATGTTGTCGCAAACTTGAAGTCTGGGCGTTGATGGCGCCATTAATGTCTGGAACTGAGTCTTCAAGATGAAAATTAATGAACATGATGTGTGGAATTTGTAGGCATTTTTTATTTAGTCCTTTAATATTCTTTGGTAAAATTGATAGTCCTTTTTAGTTTATAGCGTCATTATTTTGGTGGAGGGTAGAAAAATATTCAAATTTCGAATCTTTAACTTATTTCCTTGGGTGGATGGTAGACAATGATTCTCCTTTTATCTTGTGTAGTTTTATAGCAATTGGCGGACTCTATGATTGAAATTAATTTGATATATAAGTATATGTAAAGATTGTTGGTCTTGTTTGCTTATTTGATTTTTTCGTAAAATGGATTGTGATAGTACTTTTGAAATGAAGCATAATTATTTTACGGATATTTTATTTTACCTTATGTTGAATTGTATGGAACATGGACCAAAGAAGTTTTTAAGAATCAAAACTATCAGTGCACGAAAGTGCATTCAATCTATTTCTCAAAGCATATTTGACTTGTAGATTTCATGGGTTTTGATTACATCATCGAATTGTACAAATGAATTCATCACCCAAATTTTTTAATGATGAATGCTTTCATAACATTTACCAAATGTAGTCTTCAAAAGCAAAAATATTCACTTGACGACCAACCAAGTCTAGAAAAGTATAGCAAGTCTAGATCACTCAGCTTTAGCTGTTAAAGTATCTTCAGGGCTCCATTTTGTTATAATACATGATTTGTTTAAAAATATTGTCAATATTGAAAAAAATACTTCTGAGACTAAATGTTTATCATTTACCAAATGATGAGTTCTATTGGAAATCTGAAGAATGTTTGACAGATAATATTAATAACATAATGTGATCTACCATCAAAATGCCTGACATGCATGTCATAATGCGCACTTGTTGACGCACACAGGTGACAAACCTGGGCTGCACATGCATCTAATGAAGTGTTTAATGAGTGCAGAGTTAACGAGCTCCAGGATTTCAAGCTTATTTGGGCTTTGGAGGGCTTATGTGTCGTTTTACTTGGTCAAATCAGTATCATATGTTTGCAATCTTGTGCAATTATAAACTCTTACACAGTTGAAAAATAATGTTCATAATGAGGAAAGTTATGGTTCCTTTATCAATTTATGAGACATTTTCTTAAATTAATGACACAAAATTAAAATTATGTCATTTTTCTTATGATAAAATTATGGTCTTTTATGGATGATAATGAAATTATGTCATTTATCTTATTATGAAATTATGGTCTTGTAAACATGATAATGACGAAAATATGTGGGTAACGTCAAGGATAAACAAAGACTTCAGTAAATTTATTGACAACAGCTTTGATAATGATTAGCAGCTGAGAATGTCTGAAAAAGTTATGATGTGAATCATAGTGTTGTTTTATAGAGGATGCGAGGCTTATATTTAATAAGTATTGTCCTTGATAACAGCTGTCCCTTTTTAGAATTAAATTTTAGAATTAAAGGAATTTTATGGGTATTTTAAAAAATTTTAAAACATATATTCATTATTTGATGTTACAAACTGTAAAATATTTTTGAAAACTATGAAATTATAAATATAAAAGAATATCCACTGAAAATAGACTGTTTGATCGTCCACAGATTTTGGTTTTAGGCCCTTTGTATGTAATGAATTGCTTATTGTGTATAGTATGTAAATTGTTAACTATCATCTAACACTACTAATTTTAATATGTAAATCATTAATCATGGTGTTATACTGTTTGCTACTGAATGTAAAACTTGGTCATGTCTTTGTGGCTAAGTGGATAAGAAATTTTGATATTAAGTGATCGATGTTTATGTACAAATCTGAAGAATATAAAGGCATGAAATATGTATTTCCAACTAAAACTTTAGAATGATAATTTTGCTGCCAGATCTAAGGCTGTCCATGGTTATAGAAATTGTATTTATGTTATCAAATAACAATTAATGGTTATTATATATAATATATATATAATATATATTATATTATAATATAATTATCTTGCTGATATAAGTTCTTGTAAGTAAATTGCTATTATGATGATAAAAGTCTAAGCAAGAGTAAAAATGCTGGCATTTTTTATTTCAAACAGCAGTCAAAAGAACTAGCATTGACTTCAAAGCGTATAACACATATTATCCAAAATAATAATGATAATCATGTTCATTACTATTATGATAAGAAAAGAGTTATCAACAGGTGGTTAATAAGTCCAATCGATGGTCAAACCTGTATAAACATTGCTGGACATGGCAAAATGGTTATAACATCTTGCACCGATTTCTTGTTGTTTCTCCAAACACAAGCTATATGTTTTCTACACATAGTATGTTGACCAGTAAT
Organism: Steromphala cineraria; assembly: GCA_916613615.1. NCBI lineage: Eukaryota > Metazoa > Mollusca > Gastropoda > Trochida > Trochidae > Steromphala > Steromphala cineraria. The sequence continues at coordinate 55,333,826 of OU744732.1, read as the reverse complement.
CATGCCACAGTTTAGAGTTAAATGTGTACAGGCCCATATTGATTACATTGAGTTCTTCTCCAGAATTGGTAGATCAGGTAGCAAAACTAATTATTCTGAGGTGTTGGGGAGATGAAAGCGTCTCAGAGGATGACTTCTCACATTCTTAAAGGAGTAATATGGGAAGAGAAAAAGATATATATTACAATGAATTCTTTTTGATAAGTCAGGTAGCTTAGCCAATAGTTGTGAGGTATTTTTGGAAAAAAGTGATTTGGTAAGAGCTGAAATTTTGGTAATTTTTACCAGGTGCCTGTGCATTAAAAACAGAATACTTTTTATGCAAGACTTTCTTTTTACAATTTGTATGCATCATTTCATAATTTGTGATTTTTATATGGCATCTTTTCATTTACCGAAGAAGTTTCCCAAAACCAATTTCTGGAAGATGTGGGAGAAATAGAAGGATCTTTACCAAGCTTATATCAGTTTCCATAATGCTATATCAAATATCTAAATATCTAAAACTGAAAACCTTAGTATCTTTAACAAATTTCCTAAGAGGCATTCTTGGAACAGGAGTCCATGAAATTGTTAATGGATGATATTTTAACAAACTAATACAAAAAATGTTGCCATTTGAACCCTGTCCTTTTGACTGTCCTGAAAACAACAATGCAACATCTGAACAATGAAAAAGGTAGCCTATTTCCCTACAGGATACCTATTTTGAAGGACAATGTATTCTTTGAAGGACATTTTTGTAAAATCCTGTTTTCACTTCATTTAACACAATCACTTTCCTCTGGCTTCATTGTGTTGAAAGATATAGTGGTATCCAATCCAAGCAAGGGTATGAAGGTTTTCTCTCAATTCTTAACCCCTTTAAAGCCAAGGGCACATATAGGATCAAGGGTATCAAGTTGAAACTGTCATTGCTATGGCTTTTAAGGGGTTTATAGTTTGTATTTTCTTCATAAACTCTGTTCCATATCTCCCAATTCATTGACTACAAACCTGTGTCCATTTTATTTGTAGTGATATTTGAGAGGATTGAAAGTCGTTGTTTTTCCTCTTAAATAGAAGGCTTTGATGAACAAAGTATTTGTTTTCATTGCTTTGTAGGAGTTTTGAATGAATTGCTTGCATGTTTGCCTTAAGAATATCCCTTTGATTTACTCAGTTGCATACAAATATGTCCACGCGTGACGGTCATGTCTTCCTTTTGTCCTCTGCCTTTTGACCTATCCTCAAATCCTCTGGTTTTGTCATTTTCTTGAATACTACAAAAACTTGTGTGTATTATCAGGATCAAGACCAGCTTATGTCCAGTGGCAATGATAGGGTTAAATTACTTTGAGAAACTTTGTTCAATTCTTTACAGGATACATCTTGTCTACTGAAACATGGATATTTTGTATATGTTTACATTATCATATTGTATTTGTAATATATGATACTAAAATCTGATATTTTCAAACTTATTATAATATGATGGTTGTTAAAATTCTTTATTATGATTATAGAGCAAAGGAATATTATAAGGGTCATGACGTCAAAAAATATTTATCAAATTTTATATGGTGTTTATCAAATAAAAGCAATGTAAAAAATGTGTGAAATATTTGTTCCCTTGACAAAAAGATACAAATATATGATTATACAGGTCTTGTTGTTGATTAGATGTCACATTTAATCCAGTTTACTCGGTGCCTCGATTGCCCTACCAGTAGCCCCTATAGTGTTAGTTTCATAGATTTCACTATTATTCTTGTAAATCACCTTACAGTGTTGCCCATGTACATCTACTGTACCTGTAAAATTATAACATGAATGTGTTTACCTTTTAGGTTACTTTGTTACAATTTTTCGAACCTTTAGCTGTTAAAGGTTCTGAACCTGTCCCTAATACCTGTTTGCATTGTCCAAGTCATGTCCAGCTCTTGTCCAGCTGTTGTCAGTACACTGCCTGGACACAGAGGCAATCAGGACATTCAGGTGTTTACCTTGCAGGTACACAGGTGTGAACAGGTGCTAATTACAGGTGAAACTGCGTACTTTGCTCACAGGGGTTTGACATGATGAGAAGTATTTAGTATGTTTGAACACTTCTTTACAATTTGTTTAAACCTTTAAGTATGGCTTAGCAACCATGTATGGAATAAGCATGACGATAAACTGTCATAATTGGTCTTCAAACCAAAAATCATGCACAGAAATTTTCATGAATCTATGTTAAAGTTGTGTGTAGCTGGTCAGATTGCTAACTGACAATGGGATTTTAAAATATAGAAGTATTTGTATTGATAAATAAGTATTTCTGTGAGGTGGCGGAATATATGGATTACAACTTCTTTATTCATGATAAGCGATGTTTCAATACAGCTCCTTGTGCCATTGTCAACCACAAGGAGCTGTGTCAAAACGTTGCTTAACATGAATAAAGAAGTTGTCATTCATATGTCAACTCAATGTGCAAATGCTTATGTTTCTGCTCCTTGGAAGACAAGGTCAAAGGATACCAATATCACAGCCAAATGTTACCTTAAAAGAATTCACAAGAAACTTCTTTAGCATCATGATGAAGATGAGTTTATAACTTGAATATCAATATAGCAGTTCAATGTTTCCTTTAAAGAACTCACTGCATCGTAACAAAAAGATGAGTACATAACTCAATGTGGAAACCTTTTTAGTTTCTGTTGTTGAATACAAATACAGAGAATATCAATTTGCCAGCCAAATGTAATTCAAGATGAATGTATTGCTTCCTCGTAAATTCAAAAACATCATGATAAAGATGAGTCCATAACTTAAGGTGCGAATGTCTTCTGTTTCTGCTTCATGGATGTTTGGGAAAGAAGGAAGCTAAGGCTTACATAAAAAGAAGTCAATTTTCAATTTCAAAGGTTCTCGAGTCATTTAAAAATAAGTCCATATTGTCCTTGAAAATTGAAGACCAAGGTCATCGATTTATCAACCCAATGTATCCTTAGATATCAAGATGCAAATGCTGTTAGTTTCTTGTTCTTGGATGTTTAAGAAAGATGTATGCCAAAATTCCAACCCAGTGAAACATTAGAAGAACCAATCATATCCTCAAAACTTCTAAAGAGTCAACATGAAGTTTGGTCCATACCGCAGGTGAAAATGCTGTTAGTTTCTTGTTCATTGACTTTTGAGACAAGAATATGCCACAATGCCAACCCAGTGAAACATTAGAAGAACCCATCATACCCTCAAATTTTGAGGCTCAAAACTTCTAAAGAGTCAACATGAAGATAGGTCTAGACTCAAGTGGAAATGCCTCTAGTTTCTGGTTCATGGATGTTTGGGCCAGAAGAAAACCGTATGCCAACCAAGTATAACATTAACAGAAGTCACTCTATCTTCAAAGCTTCTACAGAATCATAAAAAAGCTATGTCAATAACTCATTTATGGAAATATTTTCGTTTCTTGTCCTTGAATAATGAAGACCAAGGTCATCAATTTATCAACCCAATTTATCCTTAGAGATGTAAATGCTTCATGGATGTTTGAGAACGATGTATACCGAGATGCAAACCTAGTGTAACATTAGAAGAACTTATCATATCCTCAAAACTTCAACATGAAGATAGGTCCATAACTCAGGTGCAAATGCCTGTAGATTCTGGTTCAGGGTTGTTTGAGATGAGAATATGCCACAATGCCAACCCAGTATAATGTTAGACAAACAAAGTGTTTCCTCATAACTTCTGAAAAATCATGATAAAGATGAGTCCATAACTCAGGTGCAAATGCCTCTAGTTTCTGGTTCATGGGTGTTTGAGAAAAGGTGCATGCCACAATGCCAACCCGGTGTAACGTTAGAAGAACAAAGTGTTTCCTCATATCTTCTAAAGCATAAAAGCATGCAGAACAAGAAGATGAGACCCACTAAAGTATGTTATGCTAATAAATAGAATGCATAGACTTCTCACTGTCTTCTTTTTGTTATCTCATCACTTATAAATTACAGTCAGTTTCGATAGTTGTATTACGCCTTAAGACCTTTTTTCTAAAAGCATTATGGGCAGTTAATACATCTCTTCAAAGGATTATGGTATGAAATATAGAATTCAAAGGTATATATCGTCTTACTCAGTTCATGCATGAGATCTCAATAATATCATAACCATCAATAAGTCTTTTATGCATAAACTGCATTTCATGAAAAAAATTTAAATTGTAACAAATAAAGACTAAATCCAATTTATAGTCTTTTAGGCAGATCTTAATTGATAGTCTGTCAGACATAAAATAAGGTTAAAAATACCAAGTTTATTAGAAGACCTGAGAGCTCCATTTATGAAAATGAAGTAAAGTTAGTCTCCTTTCATTATATTTAATTCCCTTTTTAAATTTTAGTTATATTGAAAACTTTATTTCAGAGTGTTTGACAGTCCAAATTGATACTCTACCTTGTCTGTTTAATAAGGGTCTTGGAGCCTCAGTTCATGTCTAGGGGATTGTTTAAAGTGCCCTATGAGTTATATCCCAGATGGATATCAGTGTAAGTGACAAGGGAGAATGATCGGTGAACTGATTGGTAAACTGATAGGGGTTGGTAATTAGGGTTGTAAATAGGGGTAAGGCAGGAAGCTGATCTACTGGCTGATAAGGATATATGGATCATAACTGATGAACTTCTCACCTCATAACTTGTCACTTTAATTTGATTTTTGTCACTTTTTGTTGAAAAATTGCCTTCCTCTTTCTAATTAATGATCATCTTCTTTTTGTGAAAGCTTTAAGGCCATGGTTGTATTACTTCATTAATCGAAAGTTTTTGTGTCGTTTTCACGTGTATGATTGATACTCTCTCAACAACACATCCTACATCATAAAGTGATTGTGCTACAATTTAAGTCATGAAAATCTGTCATCATGCTATGTATTTCAATGTTTTGTAATGTTTTGATTGATGTAGTCGTCAATGTTATTGATCGTTATCATAATCACCATAATCATGACGTTCATCATCATATTAAACATCAGGATTATGTGCATCTTACGGATGAGTTTCATTCCATTAAGTATCATCATCTCTACAAATCATCAACATCATCATCTTCTAGAACACAGTCATTTAATGTGTTTTTGAATAAGAATTAAAATAATATAATCGGAAGAGATATCATCATCGCTATCATAATCAAAACCAACACCATCATTATCATCATCATCATCCCCATTACCATCACAACCATCATCAGTAGCCTAGTATTAATTAATCTCAATGTATAAATGACATCTAACTACAGACTGACATGTCAGCTGAAGCAATTCAAGGTCTTGCCCTCAAGGAATATCTTTTACATCTTTTTACAAATTAAATGTTCTGACTGACTTGTTGATGAAAGTACATTTTGTCAAACATTCAACTTTAAGTCCCCAAAGGTAAATTCAGCAGCTGTTTGATCAACTAACTCTTTCAAACTTACATGGTGCAACACCATTTTGTCAGTAATCGATATCTATGTCATGCAGATACTCAAATGGTGTTTGAAAGAACCCATTCAACAGCACTTTATGAATTTTTGAATATTGTTTTTGTGAATTTGTTTCCTTAAAGGGGTCTGCAAAAGGGACAAAATCGTTTGCTTACGAACTGCTTACAGCAGACAGCCAGTACCAAGTTTGTGTCATGTGACCCCCCTTTACCTGTCTGGACTCTCTCATTAACAATGGTCAATTAGGTTTCACGAGCTAGGTTGTTGATTCCCTTTATGTTTCATATCAAGAAAAACAAATTTGCTGATGGTCAAGTTAATTCATCCATTGGTTATAACATTGGTAGTTAGTTTTTGATTTTCATTGTAATTTGCTGTCTTTTACCCAAGTCAGAGATGAAATCAAAATAGTTTTGAAACGGTACGCCAGCAATTAAGCCTTTAGACCAGTCATGGGTCAATTGAATCAAGAGGGTTAAGTCTTGAGCTTTACATCTCAACTGCAAAGGTTACAAGGTTGTAATCAGAGATGAAATTTCAGATGAAACAACATCTTCTTTGAAGTTTTTTATGGTATTATCAAAGAAAAATATTGATGAAGAAGGTTAGATAAAGTGTAAATTATAGCAGCTTGATGAGTGTTTGGTATAAGAGCCAAACCTCTTTTAAGATAATTTTCTCTCTCTAAGTCATCATTTGCAAATAAATAGTTAATGACAATTTAAGCCAAACATAATTGAAAAATCAACTAGGACACCAAGGAATGGTAAACTGATATCCTGTCAAAGGAATCCTTGGTAAGAGTATACAACAAAAAGAAAATTAGTTCACCCCCTTCTACTTATAGAATATCTTCAAGTAGTTGAGTGACCGCTAGTATCTAAGAGATATTAGTAGTTGTAGAGCGACTATTACACTAAGGTGATGAGTGAATGGGATTGGTGTTTGAGCTCAGATTACATGTAATTATCTCCCCTTCATCGCTGTATCTTCTTGGCTGTCATTGGTAGGCAAAACTTGTCCTAAACGTACCTGTTACAGCTTTTCAAAGACTATTTGTACTTTTTAGAAGGTTGGATTAAGATTGTAGATAATTACTAAGAATTTGGGTCAGCATTCATGGAGGTCTTTTCTGTGAAGAAAGGATTCTTAAATGTTCGGGCTAGTTAGGAAATAAGGCCGGATTAGTTACAAAATAAATCCATATTGACCTAGGCGTGAGGCGGAGCCCTGCTGTGATGATAAGGAATATGAAGGTTACAAGTGACAAGTAGTTGTTAGGAACGTCCCAGGGGATTCCACACACAATAGGGAAATTAGGTTAGGGTATGAAATAATAGGGTTCACCTTACAACTGGAAATGTATACTGAATATGTCATATGATTTGACAGATTACTACATCTGCAAGTTGGTGATATGTCTGTAAATGAAATAATGTCAGTTCTTTAAAAAAGGAATGTAGTATTTGAAAGTTGAAATAAGTAGTTTAAATTACCTATATTACATCTATCTACTTAGAATTTATCAATTGACTGTTTTAATGAGGGTATTATGACAAAGTGATCTCCTTCTGTTGTACTAAATGTTTTTTTGTGAACAACAACTTTATTTCATATAAAAATGCCAGCAAAAATTATCACCACTTTCAACAATCTGATCTTCCGTCAAATAACAAACGACATTTATTTTCCCTGCTCCCTAAAAAGATATATCTAAATGTTAATAAATCGAGACAAGCCATTTCAAAATTATCTCCGATGCTACTTTTGGTGCCAAACTTGGCCCAGAGATGTCATGTTTATGAGCAGTGTAAGAAATATGTACAAGAACTAGCAGCAGAAGCTGTTGGATACAATCTCATCTGGCAGGGCAGATTATGGCAGACAAACTGCTGTAGGGGTTAACACATAACACTGTGAACTGCTATGGAGAGACAAAGCCAGAGAGAAAGTGTTTTCTGAAATATTTCACTTGCAGCTAAATCACTCAAGACACTAATTTAAAGCTTTATGCAAGATAAACTAGTATACATCAATCTGTGTACTACAGGAGAAAGACAAGTCCAGAACTTGAAGTTTACATGATTTTACACTAACAAGTTACCTCTCAAGACCTTTAGAAGATTACGCTTGACAAACCACTTTATGGTAGTTATTGCTCATTGAACTGGATGTTTCTGAATTATTTTGGGTAAAATGGGAGCACTTAGATCAAATGTTGGATCATATAAATCTAATAAGGAAGGTAACATGAGATCAACATCTGCAGTAAACATCATAACATTAAATTTGAAGACGGATTATGTTGCATATTGAATAAATCTCACTTGGCAGATCTTGATACACAGTTTTACATATCTGTCCTTTACCATAAGATCAGTTTGATTATCAACAACATCCTACCAGAACAACTACCACCATCATCTTCATCATTACCACCATCATCACCACAACCATCACCATCATCATCATCATCATCATCATCATCATCATCATCATCATCACCACCACCACCACCACCACCACACCAACACCAACACCACCACCATCATCATCACCATCATCATCACAATTCCTACCATCACTATGCATAAGACAAGGAGACACACTTCCACCATGATTATTCCAGTAGCAATCAGTCACAATACTTAGCTGACAGCTAACCTTTCCTGAGTTGGGGCGATACATTCATGCTGGTTAAAAACACTCAGTGTCAGTTCCAAGAGCTGTTGCTTTATATCAGACAAGCATGACTTATGCCTTTTGTAATATTCTCTGATCCTGCAGAGTTCTTATCAAGAGCTGAGGTAACACAACAGATTTGCAACTAGGTGAATCAGATAGTCCCCACTCTTGTACATGCTTTGATATTATTTAATAAAAAGACCTATTTTGCAAGAAAATCCTCAAAGTCCAATGAAAATTTGCATCGTTATCTTCTATATTATATGTTATCTTATCAGGTCATGTTTATGACTGAATGACAATTAGAATATGAAGAAATGTTAATAATCATTATTATTTTTGTTACATTTCAATATTGTCATGTTTTACATACATTTGGTTTGACAACAGTGACATAAGTGAAAAATGCATAATTATGATCAATGCATTTAATTTCAAAGGACTTCAGGTTCATCATGGATGTTGAAATAAACACTGAATTTTACCTTCCGGATAATCAACTGCTCTATTGAAAATTTGTTTCAGTGCAAGCATTAACATCATCATCAAGCAAATAATACAATCATGCAAGCTTTTAATATGCCTGCTTTTTGGGGTTTCATTTATCGATTTGTTGTTTGCAAATACAATAAGGAGAGAACTAACAGCTGTGATTTGTTGACACAAACAATCTCAAAAATATTTTTTCCACACAAGAAATGAAACATATTTGACAAAGAAAATCCTTATTGCATTCTTCAAATCAATTAGCGGATATGATTGAATATAGCACCAGCTAGAAGCAAAACAAAGCAGCTTCATTTGTATACTGTTGCCAATACCTATAGTTTACTAAAATGTGATAAGACATTTTAGACAATATATCTAATATCATTGATATACATGTATAACAATAAAGAATTCTTTTTGATCCTATGTCTTGAGTATAGCAATGGTATGAAAATATGATAATGATAATAATAATATATCAAAATACACCGGTCCTATTTGTGATTAATCCAGACGTTAACATATTGCATTACAGCAAATGCCTTTAGGAAATTAATTTGACAAATATTTAGTTATGCATATAAAGCTTTATCTTGTGCCTTGTTTATTGGCCATGTTATCTCAGTATGTATGTTGCAAAAGCCCAACCATAATTATATAAAGTCTTATTGCACCTTTTAGGACAGAATGATACCAATTAAAAGGAAATATAATCAAAGTATTATAATGAAAATGGTAATGGTTCATGAGTACAACTAGGGCCAAATTATACAAATATAAAATTCCAGAAAAAATTCCTAGGTATTACTGAAAGACCTTCTAGAAGTGAACCAACTATCTATGGTCACTGTAGTGTCTTCCTTTAGAGCTTGTCAATAGAGCACTTATAAGATCATGTAGTCTCAACCCCTTATTGTAACTTTCTTGTTACTAAAGCTAGAGGTTTAGCAATATATTCATGTTTTAGAATGGGAGGTGTTGCTAAACATATTCGGTCTTAACCTTTACAAGCCTCGACACCTGTGTGAGACAAAGATATATTTTCTGTCCCTTCAATTTTGTACATTTTGTATATAAAAAATAACCCTAGCTGTCACCTACTGCTACCTACTCATTTCCAAACCTTATATCACCAATGAATTTGATTATACAGGTTTTCTTTACCCTAGGTGGAATATTTACTGTAGTATTCCTTCAACTTAAAGATAAAACATTGACAATGAATTTACTAATAATAATGGTTTAGTATAATTATAGTTTTGTAGAGAATTCAGGTGTAAGAATAGAGGGTGTGTCTGAACATGGTAGGTCTTCAATTTTATATGCTTTAACACCTGCGTGAGACAAAGATGTATACTTTGTCCATGCCCTTTTGTACATTTTGTGAAAACTTTATGAATGTGGACGACTCTTGGTTCATTCAACTCTCTTTTTCTTATCCATTGTTAGCATCATCTCTTTGCTTTACATTCTAAATATCCTAATACTTATAGCAATTAAAATGATTATAGTTTAATAATGATTTTTTGATGATTGTAACACTATAACTCAATTGAAAATAAAACATTAAGTCCTTTAATTTAAATCATGTTCTCTCATGGCACTTGAAAATGATCCCAATTGAACAAACTCCAAATGAGATAATGTGATTTCAGGGAATAATTACAGAATTCTTACCATTCCTAAAACTGTTTATTGCTCTGAAAGCACTGAACATAAATAAATTTATCTGATAGTTGGAAAGTTGACATCAAAGAGTAACTTACATTGAGTGTTAAATCACATTTAGAAGAGGATAAGTACTTATATGCTACACGCTGTGAAAGAAAGAAATTAAGCAACATCGGTCCAAACTAAACAACTTTATTTGCGCAACTAAATCTGTTTGAGTTGTGTTTCAGAATGATTGCAGTCCCTGATCTGTTAACCATGTTAAAGTTTTTGAGTAATCAGTTATTTGAATAATGAAACATAATGATGTTGCATGGTTGGTGGTTTTCTTTAAAATAAGCAATATAAATTTATTTTCAGTTTCAGTTTTCTTGTTTCTAAGAAAACTGAAAGAAACAGCATAAATGATAATAATATAATAAGATCTTTAAGAATATCCATCTTATTATTCAGACAAGTACATCTTATTGTACATTCCAAATTTTATATTCAGGAAAAATGTTATGCCTAGGTGATCAGCTGATGGGGTCATTATGGCAAATTTTAAGCAGATCGGCTCCTTTGCCATGGCAAAAGTATCAAATATCTAATAATTCTAAGAGGCACCAAGCCAAAAGGGTGGAAAAATTTCCCCAGGATTCCCTCTAGGAACAACACTGCAGGTAGAAAAAACATTATCATCATGTCTTGTTTTTATGAAGATGCAACTATATTATGAATTTATAAACACTTTGATGGAAACTTCTTCAAAATCTTAAGCACATTTTTGTGTATTCAAAATTCATTATTCAATCATTCATACAAAAACATCACTAGAAATACACACGGAGGACAACCAATAAATACAGACATGGCTATTCTACTTATCATAATAAAACAATTCAGGTTTATTTGTGTGTCCAAATGGGGTCAGCCACAATATTTTATGACTTTCTTTCCTCTATAGATTGTCTGTTCTCCGCTTGTGTTATTCCCTGCATGAATCTTGCGACTAACTTCAGAATTATGTAGAATTTGATACAAGCTCATGTCATTTGCAATAAAACTTCCAGCTACATAAGGACTGATATTTTCCTTTGTGTAGTTAGTTGAAGTAATTATTTCTAACTTCAAAGAACAAAAATTGATCCCTGCAAAATATGATGTATCTTGTGTGCTTGTGATGTACACAATAACATTTTGGAAAATATTTATAATTGTATCCTTGATGAAAAGTTGCAAGACAGGCTGAGGAGGTTAAAATTATCAATATGTGATAAACCATCAGACCCTAACTTTTCACAACAAAAGTAAACAAATTATTTTTAACATTTTTATGAAATATGATGTAATTGACATGCATGGCATAACATTGAATATTAATGACTTTTGGTACAATAACATCATTGACAAAATTCTCTCACACAATTTCTGATGGTAATTTTTAAAATGAAGTTCTGTGTAAAAATAATGGATAACAATTTCCTTGAGGTTGCCAAGTTGAAAAAAAAAGTTGTCGATTGTCAAGTTCTTATGAATGACCAGTCAAACAAACTGAGTGTCTTTTAAAATCACTACACGTTAGAACTCATTTAATTGACGATATGAAAAAGGCTGAAAGTATTAATTTCGATAGTCATCATGGCAAAACAAAGGCTGACAAATTTTCAATTATCTGTTGTACAAACTATGTATTGTTAAAAAACAGTACAAAACAGAACTCATATTATTTGTGGTACTATTTCGGTATAGTATCGGCTAAAACACATATATCAAGTATATGTTCATATTTTCATAAGATTGGATCATTGATCTAGAAGCAATGTCAATCTGAACGATGAATGCTCGTGTATTTCAAACAGCTGTTATTGACAACCCTGACCCCAAATATGTCTCGAGACGTTACAATGTGACCCCGTTAGTCTCTTTGTAACCTGGTATTCAATAAATAGCCAATCTGTGACCTCTAAAGCAACATTGTGTGACATTGTGTGATAATCTGTGACTTTGTATCAGACTGTATGACTTTGTACTTTCGCGATTTTCTTTCATCAAAATTGTATTAGTTTGTACAAAAATATTCTTTGTGTGACTGTATTTCATATGATATATTGGATTGCTTCCCTTATATTTCTGTTTTGTTGAATAAATTATTAAAAAATTCTTGACTGTTCAAAAATGTATAAATTTATTTTGTCCATCACTGTAAAATAATTTTTTCAGATTTGGTGTATACATGGGTTTAAATAATTATATTCTATAATATTTTAACTGTTATGGACACTCAGAAATAAAAAAACTCTGCTTGAAAATCAATGTTGTTAGTTCATTGCTTCAATGAAGAAGAATTGATTTTGTAGTTTTTTGTAGAGTAAATCTGTTGACCTCATACTTAGATTTGTTTTATCCCTTGCAATATGGACCCTGTAGGGATAATAGGATTAGCAGCCATTGACGCAAACAAATCGATTAAATCGACATCAAATAAAGGTTGCAATAGAGGCTGAAGTAATTTTACACTTTGTGAATATGTCACTGTATTGAATTATTGAATTAGGTTTAATAATGCACTGATAATAAGTTGTAATGTATAAGGAATTCAAGTTTAAAAGAATTCTGAACAATACAAAACAATATCTCCATCATATACTGAATTGATTTAGAAATGCATTTCCTTGATTTTGATGAGATACATATACATGTATATTCTTTTTGATATATGTATAAATGATGACAAAAACTGAATGGGTTATGAAATAACTTTCTATGGAAATGTCTGAGATATTGATCTTGTTCCTGTCATTTTCATGTAAATAAAGAAAAGGATGCATTTTGTTTTTATAGCAATTGCAATTAATAGTAATGCATTCATTACTAACCTTTTGTGAAGAAATTTATGATCTTTGAATATTTTTGGAGAGAAAATCAAAAAATAATTTCCTGATGTTTAAATGTTTAGGGATAAACCTTTGGTGAATCTCAAAAATATATTTTTCATTTTTTTTATCATTTATGTCATATATATGTTTGAATGTTTCTGGAATTATAATCTGATGTTTTGACTTTTACAACAAGTAAGCAATTAACAATTTCAAGCAAAAACTTGAGCAGGGATTCAAACCCAGAATTTTCACCACTAAGTTTACTACCCATATCTGTTCTTGATGACTGACATGAGGTCTGGGCTATCATCACTGAAGAAACCAACTCCTTCCCTACACAGAAATGTAACAGCAATATAAAGCATTGCAACTGTTAAAGAGCCGCTGTATAACCTTTTTTTGATTTATTTTTCAAAAGATTTTGGTCAAATAACTATATAACATAAATATTAGGCCAAAACAGCAACGATACACAGTTTCTCAATGAAGCTACAGCTAAGTAAACATTGCGTAACAAGGCGTCTGCTTGTCGCCGTCCAGCGACAATCCAAAACAAGGCTGAGAGGCCACGGGCAAGGGATACCGGAAGTGACGTGGCAGTAGGCGAAGCGTTCGTCTGCTTATATGGAAAATGATAGGCGAAATCCGCAGTTCTGCCTTTTCAAAGCGATTAACAGTATGCTATATCATTGTGTTGCTGTCAACTGTCCTAGAATATCTCCTGATGAAGTCTCCGTAGACAAATTCCCATCATATTGATGGTTTCACGCCAAATTGACCCGCTGTGTTAGGTCAAACAGAGCAATGTCACAATCTACATCGAACTCACGTGTTCCGATCACTACACCGATTTTCTGCTTCGAGCTCGCATTTTCACTGAATGAACAGTTTGGCATGCAGAGAAAAGGGAGATTAGTAAAATGTAAAACATAGCACAAAGTATTGGGCTGATTTATGGTAATAATCCGAATATACAATGCTCACATTTAGATTTGAACGTTGTGTAAAAAGGTTGAATAAACAATGACATTGGTCTGCAGGTGTTACTTACTTTCTTTAGATCAGATACTCACTTATTACACAATTACTTTACTGTCTATCGTATTTCCTGTCTGTTTCCTAATTAGATGATATCAAATGATGACTATAGCAGGTAGGTTATATAATGCACAATCATCAACACCTGGCTATTTTATGACATCAGCTAATTAGGTAACATCAAATAGCAATTGTATTCCTTAACATCCCTTTTTTCTCCGATTGGTAAATTATAACCTATTAACCTGAAATTAGGAATACCGTTTTTGCTCTATCTGATAATTATTTTGGATAAGGTTCATTTAATAAATCTTCATTCTGTTTGGCCATGTATCGGGTATTGTTGTAGAAAATATCACCTCTATGTACAAGAGTGAAAACATTAAGCTTTTCAGTGAAATGCCCTATTAAAATAATGTTTTAAACAAGACATCAGTGATCATCCAATACATGTCTTTCATTGAGAATTGTAACTTGTCCATCACTTAATGAAATAACTAAGAAAAACGTATATATTTTTTATCCTGTTACAAAATGAAGTCAAAGGCAATTCTAAAAAAATGGTTTAAATGTAAAAATAAAATAGTATTGTATAATTACATCCTTTCTGCTGTGCTACTAAAGTAATATTCAATAACAACCACCAACTGTGCACGAAGATAAAACAGTTCACACGGGAGCAATTGTTTACATATACATCCGGGTTCTCACGTGCAGTCTTATGACAACATTGCGCAAAGCGAGACCATCTAGGCCTACATGCTGTAGCATTATGCGCACAACTTCGTTTTTAATCAGGGTCTTACGTTTACATCAATACAAATTGCCAGTTGAATAAATATACTACCGATTTATTGAAGGTGTGAGATGTTGGGATGTTGTTTAGGGTGTTAAATCAACGGTTAAACATTGAGCTGTACTGTTAGCTTGTGTTGTTTTACATAACGAGGGCACACAACGGGGTATCACATCGCCTACTAACACGTCACGAGGTAGTCACGTTTCAGTGCGTTTTATTCTGTTCGCCGGCCTAATTAGGCAGTGTTATGTATACAGTCGTAATTAAGCCGTTTCTAGGTCGATTTCAGTAATTTAAAGTTTAGTCAATGTCAAATTGTATTCACTATTTCACGAATCCTGAAAGTTGCCATATAGCATTTCAGTCCATCTTTAAGCTTGACACTAATTTGATGTTGAAGATCGTTAGGGTTGTTTCCTACCTGTCCAAGCTCGTTAACAGGTAGCGACAAAAACATGTGGGAAGTGATGTTATCAGGCGAGAGGACATTGTTTGTTTTCTAAATGATCATCAAGTTAAGTGTCGAAATTTTTATCACCTGTTAACGGGATGCTGTTTAAGGAGATTGGGCTATCTTTGTATTCAGCAACAGTGCAGATATCAGAGTGGGGGGTCTTTCTTTTTAATCTGGTTTTTAGATTTGTTTCTCATGCCAAGGGTTAAATTTTTTAAAGATAGTTGCATATGAGTAAATCCTGTTTAACAATTTTAATACTGAACAAGCCAAGGGTTAAATTTTTGAAAGATAGTTGAAATTGGGTAAAGACTGTTTATCAATTTTGGTTCTCAACAAGCTAAGGGACATATTTTTAATTTTTTGTTAACAAAATATTTTCTCGTTTAAAAGAGCATCATTTCTGACCTATTCACCATCTTGTGTATGATGAGATTGCAGTTTTGATATCATAACATGACTGCAGATTATCTAAATCAAACTTTTGTAAAGCTGACTCTATGTATATTTCAGAATCTTATGTCATTTGCTAAAACATATGGATACATGCATCAATGGATGAACATTCCACAATCACCAGATGTCTAGCTTCTGGACCATCCCATTCAAATATGCAGCATAATAACACAGCTCTTTACAGGCTTAAGAAGAGGTTGCTCTAGGTTGGACAACTTGTTCCCAATCAGAATCTTTTTGTAAAAAATGTCACACCAAACCAAAAGCATAAACTTACTCTTGATTCAAATGCCAATTTCCTCAAAGTCATCAAATGTTTTCAAAGGAGAAAATAGACAAACTTTTTTTTTTTAGTGGTATCATTATTCTTATTGAGTAACCTCCCCTTGTTTAGATGTGTGGATGGACACTCCTAAGTAAAAGGAATGCTTGGTTTAAATTCCACTGATGAAATCAATCTTGACAAACGTAATTTCAGACAGTCATCCCCAATATAATTGCCCCTGCTATCATGTAAGTGTGTATGTAAGTATGTGCACAGATCTGTATTCAGGCAGACATATTGTGAAGTGTTTATCCCTCATCTGTCCTCCTTCATCATTGGACCTGATGAGAAAAACTTACCTCATCTATCTACTTACCTGCCTCAAAAGATCTACCATCTGCTTTGAAGTCAATGACTGATTGTATTCTGGAGGTGCCATTCAATGGAAGATCAGAAAAGGTTCAATACCTAATTAGATACTTTTTGTACCGTGTTTATGATTTAGGTGAAGGATAAAACATGACCTGAGGCTCTGTGCAAGAAGTAAGCACAATTTTGAGGGAAATTTGAGGTGATATGATTTACATTAACAATCATCATGGTCCTTGTTGTGCTGTACTTTCTTTATTTATGAGTTCAACAAAGCATAACTGAATACCTTTTATCTATAGTGATTATGATTTTAGTGAAGGATAAAAGATGACTGAGGTTATGTGTAAGAAGTACCGTATTCGTCCTATTAAGCGCCCTGGGCGCTTGGCTTAAAAAAATCCAAAGTGGGCGCTTATTAGGATACCCCAGAAGGGGGGGGGGGGGGGGGGGGGGGGGGGGGGGCGCTTATTAGGAATACGTTATAGACAAGCGAAACTAGCACTTGTCGGGATTCTGAACGAGAATGAAAGTAGTTCAATCGTGGAAATTCAGTGCAACTACACATTCACAGGCCCGGGTAAACTATTACAGAGGCTTTGGACTCTATTGGAAAAGCAGTAGAGGTAGGCCATTTTACGTATGAAGGGGGGGGGGGGCGCTCTGTTATATGGAAATTTGTAAGAGGGGTCGCTTATTAGGGAGGGGGCGCTTAATAGGACGAATACGGTAAGCACAATTTGAGGAGAATTTGAGGTGATATGATAGGCATTAACAAGTGTCAACGTCTTTGTTAAAGTCCATAATTACACAGAAACTCAGTTTACATAGAAAATCATACAGAAGTTCATTCAACATGCAAAAGCAGATTTAACATTCATAACAAATAAAACAATTATCAGCATTAAAAAACATACTAGCTTTTGTTTACATAAACATGAAGAAACATATGCCTTGAACATAACCACAACATATGCCCCAAATGTTCTCTAGATATAAATTGACTTGGAAAGTCTACTATGTGGCCTTAATTCAATAAGTATTCCATTAGCAAGGACATGAGTCTATAGATTAAGCTGGTTATGTCAGGGAGTACATTGATTAAAGGGGCAGTAGCATGTTTTTATGGGGAATATAAGGTGATGTCAAGAAAATAAAAATAAATGGTTCCAATTGAAAAACAATGTATTTTAACTAAATTGAGCAGTAATAATTCAAACATAAAACATAAAGTTTAGTCATGCAATTCATTTTCTTACACAAAATGAATTAAAGGTGTTCACACAAAAATGGCCGCCAATGTATTTTATGTGAATCGTCATACTTTGTCCTCTGACTATGGCTGATTGGCTTGTGTAATGAGATTTATGCACTATCAACATAATACATTTAGCATTAACATTCAATAATCAGTGAAAATTTTAAAATATAAGATTATCAAAAAACGTGCTACTGCCCCTTTAACGTAAATGAGTTGTAAGTTGGTTACAGCAAGGCAGTCTGTGAATCAAAGGTGTTGGAGTAGGATATATCAATTCTAAGGTTTTGATAATGGAAAACTTTCTGACATATTGTAACTATCTATGTTGATAAATAAATTTTGAGTTGGATAATTCAAATCTAAGCGTTTGATCATAGAAAACTTATGATTCGAGTGATATATTGTAACTATTTATGTTAATAAATATAATTAATAAATAATGTTTCAAGTTGGATAATTCAAATCTAAACTTTTGATAATGGTAAACTTACTTACATATTGTAACTGTTTACGTTTGTAAATATCATGTTTTGAGTGGGATAAATTAAATCAAAGCTGTTGATCATAGAAAACACGCTGATATGTTGTAACTATTTATGTTAATTAATGTCATGTTTCAAGGGGGATAATTATTATTATTAATTCGAATTATTGATTATAATTCAAATCTAAGCTGTTTCGAGTAACATATTATAACTATTTGTGTTAATAAATAAATTTCAAATGGGATGAATTAAATCTAAGATATTGATCATAGAGAACTTACTGATATGTTGTAACTATTGATGTTATTAAATATCATGTTTTGAATGGGATGCATTGAATCAAAGCCTTTGATCATAGAAAACTTACCGATATGTTATAAAACATCATTATTATGTTTAGCATAACAGGTATAGAAAATGGCCCAAAATCTGTCATGTATGACCTTATTTACGATTTTAAATTTTCAAAAAATCACTATTATAAATGGCGTAACAGGTATGTAAACATACCTGAAATTTGTTCCCTTATGAAATACAGGTAAATACTGCCTCACCTACAGGTGATGTTTTACCTGGTTTATATCACTGATAAATATCTGTAAGACAGCAAACCATTGTGAAGAGATTAGGATCTCAGTGTTAAACAAACGTTTAAATTCCATCATAGGCAGTGACACCATGACAACAGAAAGGCCTTGGAAAAAATGTTTACTTATCTGTACTTAAAATAACTCTAGACTTGCTTTTTTCTATGTCACAAAAGCATTTTTTTTTAAAAATCATTACAAAGAGGTATCTCTTCATTC
Organism: Steromphala cineraria; assembly: GCA_916613615.1. NCBI lineage: Eukaryota > Metazoa > Mollusca > Gastropoda > Trochida > Trochidae > Steromphala > Steromphala cineraria. The sequence continues at coordinate 55,314,733 of OU744732.1, read as the reverse complement.
TACATAAAAAAAAATTAAATGAAAAAAATCTTAAAAACTTTGTTGCATGATAATTATAGATTTTTAAAGAAACATAGACATCCTTTATAATGCTGAAATCAATTGTATATATGTCACTAGTGTATAGTTGTCAGGTGTCGAGTTTCATCTTATAAAATTTGTTTGACTTCTCATCAAAGGTGATGCAATGGCCCTTTGAGATTGCACATATTTTTCAAAACCAACATTTCTTTCAGAATTCATGTTTCAATGAAAAAAGATTATCAGTAATGGTCTTTTTAGGATCTCTATTAGAAGATTAGATATTCTTAAATGCACTGCCGTCAACATAAAGACAACTTCTTGATTCTCAATGTGCATTAAACAATTAATATTAGTGCTCCTCAAAGTCTGGAAATAAACTTATGCCACATATCACTTAAGTCTTCAAAATTATATTTGTTAAAATATAATCAGAAATAGGAAAAAAGCTAGACTTTACCTTTTGGAGGTAATGTTTTGGGAAAAAAGTAAAAATGAAGAAGAACCAATTGCATTTGCAAAGCATTACTTCTGATGGCTTCCTTCTCTGGCCAATTTAAGACTGTATTTCCTCGAATACAACCCCGGGGTTCTATTTCATTCAGCACCCCCTAACCCCGCTTGGTTCAAATCGAGGCCGGGTTCTATTTTTTCAGACCTGAAATGGCATTACAAAATCTATTACAAGAGTGAGAAAGTGGCATTCCATATTTCAAAACTTTCCATCTGGAAATCATACAAAGATTATTTTAACAATATTAAGAACAACTCGGATACAATTGTACAATAGAGGTGTTAATATTGACCTGACAGTTTGTCTAAGTCATACCAATACTTCAAAAGAGATCCGGGTTATATTCGAGATCCTGGTTCAAATTCACTCAGCACCCCTTTACCCCCTGGGTTATATTCGAGGCCAAGGGTGGTTTCAACACCCGGGTTGTAATCGAGGAAATACGGTACTTCTAAATTTGTATTTGACTGTGGCACCCTCTTTTGCTAAAGAAACAAATCTGATGGTACTATCAAGTTCAGCTGCAGTTGGTAAGAGAACTGGCACAGAAATGGATAAAATTAGCTAATGATTTGACTACCGGTAAATGATATGATAAAGATACCCATATGACTAAATATGCATTGCAGTGGCATTTTGATGAAATTATTTTGAACTGCTGTAGTGAGTAAGACTAATGCCATTTAAGGATTTTTGTACGATGTATATCAGCAACAAATTGTAAAAAATCACTAAGCATAGAGGAATTCTTAAAACCCGAAATCTTCAAGAATATGCACACAGTGCCACAATGATGGCAGACTTCAATTGCTATTTTTCAGACTGTTTTGATCTCAAACTGCAGGATTGGTGCAATTGCCTCTATCTATGTATAAATATATAAGAGCAACAAATTGTAAAAAATCACAAAGTGTTGTGTAGCTCAGATGAATTCATCCAACCTGCACCCTTCAAGAATATGCACAATGATGGCAGACTTCAATTTCTATTTTCCAGACTGTTTTGATTGCAAACTGCAGGGCTGGTATAAGTGTGCCTCTATGGATATATAACAGCAACAAATGGTAAAAAATCACAAAGCATAAAGGAGTTCATCCAACTTGAACATTTCAAGAATATGCACAATGATGGCAGACTTCAATTGCTATTTTCCAGACTGTTTTGATTGCAAACTGCAGGACTGGCACAAGCAATAACTGTCTCTTCAGTGTTTGCCTTACCCAAGAGTCAATAACTTTGACTTTCTCAAATTAAACTCCACTCCTTCCTGCCAGGAACCTAAATATCAGAAAGTTTAATTGCTCCGAAGATTATTGACTTACTGTGCGCAAATAGAGGCCTAGGTGTGGCTGTCAGTCCTAATAAGAGGGCTAAGTAGAAGACTTAGAAGATGCACTGCATTTGTCAGAAGGTAGCTTCTGTTTTCTTAGAGAATGAGAACTGAGTTTTAAGAACCTCTAGATCGAGGTTTTAAATTGTTTGAAATGTCTTTTAGTTTCAGAAAGATTCTGAGATTTATTTAGAACTGAGTTATAAGAACCTGTAGAGGTTTTTAAAGTGTTTAAATGTCTTTTAGTTTCGAAAAATATTCTGATATTTATTTATTCGAACTGATTAACAAGAAGTAGTAGAGGTTTTGAAAGTGTTAAAAATGTCTTTTTGTTTCAGAGAGATTCTGAGATTTATCATTATGATTTTGATTTATTTTGCAATTCCCAAAGTTCTAGAACAACATGCTATTTCCAACGTTTTTCTTACATTACGTTTTATGGTTTGCCTCTTTACAAGGTTTTGGTTCCAATGGCGCCAAAGGCTTAGTAGGTTTATCCTCAACCAAAATTGTTCTATTGTCAGTTGACTTTGAAGAATGGTATATTGTCATTCTGGAATGGTAGCCGAATGCTTCTTTTGTTACAGCCAGGAAGCAGATTGTGTTTTCTTTGCGAATGTACTTGAATGTAGAAATGAGTTATTACTTTCTTGTTGTGGATGTAATTAATATGACATCGAGGATGTTTTCAAAGTAAATGTGCATGACAAAACTTAATGTTCTTTTTGTTAAAATGAGTTTTAAATCTAGATGATACATTCAGTATACCGGTACCTTGAAACATGACAACCTTTCACCATATCTCAAAGGAAAGGTAGGACAATTAATTTTCATGATTTAAAGTAACTGACCTGGTAGATGTAAATTTTAAGCTTTACATTTTTACATCTAAGGTCTTGGAGTTTGAGGAATGGTACATTGTTATTTTGGAATGGTACCCCAATGCTTTCTTAGTTTCAGCCAGAAAGCAGATTGTGTTTTCTTTGCGAAGGTACTTGAATGTAGAGCTAGAGCTGAGTTATTACTTCCTGTGGAGTTTTTGTTGCAGAAGTGTGTATAAGTTCTTTCAAAAGTAGATGTTGATCTATTAGACAGTTCATGAAGTCCAAGCACATTGAGCTACTTCTTAAGTTTTTCCTGGCACGTGATTGCATGTTTTACTTTATTCACAACATAAACTGTTCTATTTCAACTTTTTGAGAATGCTTATGTGATTCTAGTATGGTAACATCAATGCCTTGTTAGTTCCAGACAGTGCATTCAAGTTTCAGCATGATACAATATTTTGTTTCTTTTGCCTTTAAAGTTTAAGTCCCATCAATATTCTGGATTCAGTCATTGACCTATGTTATCCTATATGCTTTTTGAACAATGACTGTTTAATTAATTCAGCTTTCGCAGAGTCTCTACATTATTAACAAAATATGTTTGGGTCAAACCTGATTGTCCATATTGAGATATCTTTTTATCATCTTAATGATCAATATTCTGCTTATATATGCATATTAGGGTGGTCCTTAACTTTTATTGTTGAGTATAGGTAATATTTTAAACTAGCTAGGTCAAATTTCTGTAGATATGTAATAAACCTAGCTCTTACAAACACAATTTTATTAGAGTTTTGTCCTCCATAAATCTAGAAGTTACATACACGAGAATATTAGCGTTTTGTTCACTATAAATCATGATCGACTTGTTGAGTTGGTTAAACAGGGAGTGTTTGTGTTTGCAAACTGCTGGCACTAACCCCCAGATTAACACACCGTTCTCCAGAGGTCTTATGTGAACATATAAATGCCATTCCTGTAATAAAACATATCTTTTATGTATTTTACACTGTTTATATGCCAACTGTTTAATTTATGGTTCAAATATACTCCCACTTTGTGATAACTTTTGACATACCTTAACCCACCTGGTGAAATGATTTGATAAAAATATGTAATAATACGATGATTATTGACATCAACTGGCATTCTAACAATTCTGGGAGATTTAACTTCTTAATAGAAATTTCCTCAACTTGAATTAATCAAGTGATAGACTTTGTGTCACTTTCATATTAGGCCTTCTGGGCTTGTTTGAAACATTATTTAATTCAAGGTAAACCTTCATACAAATGTGTTTTCTCATAACTAATGAATTGTTGTGGATTTTGTTCATTTTTTTAGTAGTTATGATTTAATGCCATCATTGACTATGCTATAAGCAACTCAATCCAAAATCATGGTTGATTCTCAAAAATCATATGTGAACATGTGCACATAAATGTTTATGACACTGGAAATGTTTCACTTATGTGTAAGATTTTTTCATTTAAAAGTAAGAGGATTCTTCAAGAAATCCATAAGCCCATTATAATTATTCATGCTTTTAATTTTAATAAAGAAATCTTTGTTTCAAATTGAGCTTTTTGTATCATGCTTATTAATGGCCACAATAACCGGCCAAAGCACATTTTCAACCTTCCTTGAAAGAAAAAAGAATATAGCAATGTCATTAAGATGAAAATACTCATTTTATGTCTTTTGCGCTATTTTATGTTAATAGGTGTTATTATTAACATATTATGCCGGAAACATGTGATAAAATTATCAACATTAAAGTGGCTCACACTCAGTAGAGTATTGTATTCTTAATCTATATATAAAGTTTCAGGAAATGACTCTTTCCTTTAAACTAACAAGGCTTTGTCACCTTAACACCCAATGTCAAAACTTTTAAATATAGCATATATTATGTAAAAATAGATATTAATTTTTAGAAAATTATTAAAATAAGTGACTCACCCTCTTTCATGAATGAAGCATTGTTTTAATTTTGGTGTAACAAATCTCAACCTTTGTTCTTCAGTGACAGTATCATTTGGTGAAAAATTTAATAAATTAAAAACTTTCGAAAATGACATTTATGATGCATGATTCAGAAATGTTTTGTAATGCAAAATGATAGATAAAAGTATGATCTACATATAAAGAGAAATGAATTGGCTGCTTGTAGCTTCTCAAACCATTTAATATATCACTGATATTTTTTAATTATATGCATTCAATCTTAAGATCAAACACAACCGCTGACACGGTAAGACCAATGTCACTGCCTATTCTGTTTATTAGAAATTGATGAAGTTACAGATATACCGGGGGCGAGATGGTGCAGTGGTAAATTTGCTGCAGATCAAGAGGTCCTGGGTTTGAATCTCGCCAGTGGCCTTTAAACTTTGTCTGCAGTAGAGAACTCTTCTATTCACAGTAAGGTTTGGGTGCAATGCTACACTGAATTTCAGTGCAGTACCACCAATGGTACATTGGTTCCAACTGGTTCCGGGGTTTCTCTCAGCTATATAAGTGAAATACTCTTGAAAATAGCGTTAAACCCTATCTCACCTCACCTAACAAATATGCCTTTATATAAAATACTTTTACTGTTGTGGTCAAAAGCTTATTTCAAACAACAAAATTTTCATTTTGTGCATAACCAACTCTTAACATTTTTAACATCCTAGGTCTATTGCCTTTCTTTGTTATAACCTTTTAGTCATTGATAGCAGGAAAATATAAAGAACATTATGTATTTCATTGTATTCATTGGTAGCTTACCGGTGAGTAAGAGCATATGTCTCCATATGTAGCAAATTTGAACTAAGAAATAATGCATTTGTGCCTTTAAAGGGGCAGTAGCACGTTTTAAGGGAGAATATAAGGTGATGTCAGGAAAATGAAAATTAATGGTTCCAATTGAAAGACAATGCATATAAACTAAATGGAGCAGTAGTAATTCAAATATATAACGTAAAGTTTAGCCATGCGATTCCTTTTTCTTACACAAAATGAATTAAAGGTGTTCACAAAAAATGGCCGCCAATGGATTTTATGTGAATTTTGATACTTTGTCCTCTGACTATATGGATGATTGGCTTGTGTAATGAGATTTTTGACACTGTCAAAATAATACATTTAGCATTAACTTACAATTATCAGTGAAAAAATTAGAATATAAAATTATCAAAAAACGTGCTACTGCCCCCTTTAAGCACACATACTATTTTCAACTGGTCTACCTGGTAGTGTTTCAAGCACACCCAAGATCACTTGTATTGATATAATCCTGGTCAAGTAGTAGATAAGCACATGTATATATATGTGTATGTACATATATATTGTAGGTCATAAGGTTGTCAGTTTGTTTAGTCTGTGAAAACCTCCTAAAGCAGGGGATTTGTTTAGCAATTATTTACCCTCCATATTCAGATGGGATATCCATATGGAAAGTGAGGGACCTTGTTGCTTCAAGAAGGTTAAAGGGAAATGATCCTTCCCTTTCAAGAGCTCTTGAGATGTAGAATGTATAATATTGTTTAATATTCATATGAGAATGCTCTTCTGAACATATAAAGTCAAAAAAATCATATTTTTTAATTTTATGAAAATGGTCATTTTTTTCAAGTGAAATTTCAAAATTTAATTTCAGCCGTTAAAGATGAAAATATTTCAATGTCAGCAGGAATTCATATGTTTAAATCATCATAATAAGAAATAGGTTGTAAAATGTTGCTTAAAATGTTAAGGATTATGTTGCATTATAAAAAGTATGTTTTCCCAAAATCTGAGCTACAATTTTTATCCATCTTATGCGGCTCAAACAAATACTGGGTAATGGATAATATTGCATTTTTAAATCATGGTTTTGAGAACTAAAAGATTTAAAATGTGCTGCATTTTGTATGTCGTCTTTGATTAAAGAATTCTAAAATATTTTTGGTGTCTTTAAATCTCTTTAGAAATCATTGAAGGACATTTCACAAAAGATTTATATAGAGAAAGACTCATTGTACAGTCCAAGAAGATAATTTATATCAGGAACTAAATCTGGGTATTATATTTCAAAGTAAATTTTCAAAATAGATTTGATGTCTCAATTTTGAAAAATGCATGAAGTGTTTAACAATGGGAGTAGTGTTGTCTAAAGTGGCAGGAAACCACACCTTTAACGACCCAACAGGTAAGAGACAGGTGATTACAATAGACAGGTAACATATCAAAGGTAAAAATTTAGAGAGACATCCCTTGATTAGATCTTGACAGATATATAGTTACCATATTTTACAAATTTATTCATGTAAAAAAAAAACTTAAACGAATATAATATAAAAAGGAACTTATTTTAATTAATACACATTTTTTAATTTTTTTTATCAAAAATTTCATAAAGGTCATAGGGTCACGTATAATGTGTATGCAAAAATGTAAGATAATAAACATTTTTATTCTTGATTTTTATTCTAAACTGTATAAATAAATATATATTGCTTTCACTTCATTTTTATTCAAAATTGTAAAGATGAATATCATTTTCTTTTACCACCATAGAAGGGTTTCTGTTTCAGTTTTTTACATCTAAAAGATTGTAACACTGATAAGTGTATATTACCTACATGGGAAGTCTACCGTTCACCTCCAATGCTTTTCCTGTAACAAAGATAGATCTGATAAAGTCTAAGATGCATGTACGTGAAATTCGTCACGCTTAAAACATTTTTTTTAAAATAACCTTACATCAGCAGGTTTGCTTTAATGTCTTTCTTAAAAGGTTTGGACTTAAAACAAATTAACATAGATAAATATCACATGTTTTTACTCTACATCTGTAATGTGTCATTTCTTTGTTGTTGTGCTTATAAGAATTGTTTACAATGATTTATATGCTCTTTGTGTAAACAATAGCAACACTGTATACAAACAACATCAGTATTGGCCACCATGCTGTAACCTAGATGGTAGGATAAGTCTTTGTTACTTTAAAGTAACATCACAAGGATATGTAACTGTGATGTAAATTAGATAGACGCTGCAATCTTAAAGGGGAAGTAGCAAGTTTTTTGATAATTTTATGTTTCAAATATTTCACTGTTAAATGTAAGTTAATGCTAAATGTATAAATTTGACAGTGACAAAAATCTCATTACATAAGCCAATATAAGTTGTATGCTTCTCACGAGGGTAATACGGTCTGATGTACCATCTTTGTAGAAATGTTGCCCAAGCCGCAAGGCGAGGGCTGACATTTCTGCAAAGATGGTACATCAGACCGTATTACCCGAGGGAGAAGCATACAACGTATTTATCTTACCGTCATGACAGAAAAAAGTTTGACTGCCGTTAACGGATGAGCCATCACCGTATTGACGGCCTTGACCCTTAATGTAAACAAAATGGCGTCAGCCAACCCGACTGAAATGTTATGAATCGCGTTACGTAAACCTACTCGGCTAAACATGCTTAAAAACCCTTGGCTTTTAACTCTATAGCATGTGTAAGTGATGTAATGCGGAATTTGTTTCGAAATAAGACATAGAATGACGAGAAAACAAATTTATAGTTAATAATCACGAAAACAGCTAATCGAACCTATGTGAACTCTGCACATTGCGTGCGTCATTTAGTAATGTCATTTTAACGTTATGCGACACCTCTTCTCGGAGAGGAGCTGTTGCTATGGCAGCGGGGTACATTTGTACACCGTGAGAAGTGAGACTCGAGGGGTACATAAGATAAAACGATTCGATGATCAGCCAATCAAAAACGTGTATTTTACTGTAAGGTAAGATACTCATATATAGTCAGAGGACTAAGTCTGAAGAATCCCATAAAATCCATTGGCGGCCATTTTGTGTGAACACCTTTAATTCATTTTGTGTAAGAAAAGGGAAATCGCATGGCTAAATTATACGTTATATATTTGAATTAGTACTGCTTCATTTAGATACATTGTCTTTCAATGGGAACCATTAATTTTCATTTTCCTGACATCAACATATATTCCCCCTAAAAACGTGCTACTGCTCCTTTAAGGGAGCCTTTTTAAGTCTAGAAAATTTTGGCAAGTCAAGATGCCTCAGCTTTAGCTGAAATAAAGTTTACGGCTCCTTTTATTTAATTTTATATAATAAATTAAAATTCTAAAAAATTAGTCAAGAACTCTTTTTTTCAGGGACTATATACCCAATAAAGTAAAAATTATTTATTCGTAAGATATATCTTAATTGTTATATTATTTGAGTCAAATGATGGTTATAGCATAACTTGAAAGGATAATTACATATCTGTTGGCATAAATATGAACCCTGTTTTTCTCAATGATTTCACTGACAGCCATTTCATAAATATACCCCGGTAAACTAAAACATCAAAATTAGAATAGATTATTTGACTGTCTCTTTACAATGTTGTTAGCGTGAGGGTGCATTTCAGAGGGCAAAATTTGTAAAATGAAACTTTTGTTGTAAACTCTTAAATATCACTTTCAAACTTCAAATTTAAAAAAATCATTATTTGCTCAAACGCAAACCACAATCGTGGTGTTGTCACACTTAGTGACTGAGTTGAATAAATATTTTTTTAAAGTTAATCTATTTGCATTTGTATCACAAGCATAAGCTATGCTTTGTGTAAATGTTTTTCAAATCCTTTTATATTTTGTTGTGAATGCATTAGATGTGACATGGAGGATGTTTTCAAAGTAAATGTGCATGACAAAACTTAATGTCCTGTTTTGATAAAAAATGACTTTTTAAAGTTTTTAATCTAGATAATACATTCAGCATACCTTGAAACATGACAGCCTTTTACCATATCTCAAAGGAAAAGTGGGACAGTAATTAATTTTCGTGAATTAAAGTTACTTAGGTGAAAAATTTCAGCTTTTACATTTTTAGCTGATCAGGCCTACATGGGCCAATGGCATGACATGGTGTCCATCCGTCTGTTAACCTTGTCCATTTTGGACTTCTTCTCCAGAAGCATTAGACTTAGAAAGCTGAAACTGTGTGTACAGACTCCTTGCCTAGTTAGGATTACAATTTATATATAGCTTTGGTGGTCCTGTAGTCGCCTAATAAAGGTCATAGAGGCCACACCCTTAAAACCTATTTTCATCTTCTTCTCCAGAAGCATAAGACCTAGAAAGCTGAAACTTTGTGTACAGACTCCTTGACTAGTTAGCAGCCCCATCTAAGGACGGGGCTGCTATCAGTTTTTGAGAAGTTTCCATCGCCGCCGCCGCCGCCGCACTCGTACTACTAGCTATAACTTTTTTTCACTAAGCTTTCCAGAACTCTTATTCATACCTTATTACTCATACCTCGGGGGAACGATTTTGACACGTTCACTTTCAAGGTCAAAGGTCAAGGTCACGAGATATGTATTCACTCTAAGAATTCCTTGTAAACGCGATAACTTGAAAAGTTTTTGTGCTATGAAGCTCTTACTTGGTATATATCATCCTTGGAAAAGTAAAAAATTTTGAAAAGGTTTTGGCTACAATCCGTCAAAGGTCAAGGTCACAGCAAGGTCATGACGTAAGCATGTTTTAGCGAAAATGCTTAATTTTAACTATGAACACTTTTAATCAATACATGATTGTTATACTCAATAAAAAGTGTTCAATGATTGTGTGACCTTGAAGGTCAAAGGTCAAGGTCATGAGATATGAGTTATTACAAAATGCACTAAATTTGGGTATAACTTTATCCCATTTAGCTTTTCAGAACTCATGAACATGTCTAAATGTTAATACTTCCAGGGAATCATTATGACATGTTCACTTTCAAGTTCAAAGGTCAAGGTCACGAGTTATAAAATCACCGCAAAATTCCTTGTAAACGCGATAACTTGAAAAGTTTTTGTGCTATGAAGCTCTAACTTGGTATAAATCATCCTTGGAAAAGTAAAAAATTTTGAAAAGGTTTCGGCTACAATCCGTCAAAGGTCAAGGTCACAGCAAGGTCATGACTTAAGCATGGTTTAGCGAAAATGCTTAATTTTAACTATGATCACTTTTAATCAATACATGATTGCTATACTCAATAAAAAGTGTTCAATTATTGTGTGACCTTGAAGGTCAAAGGTCAAGGTCATGAGATATGAGTTATTGCAATACCTTGTAAACACAATAAACACAATAACTTGTACAACATTTTCAAAAAGTTTTGGGTACGAACTGTCGAAGGTCAAGGTCACAGCAAGGTCAACATATATGGAGAAAATGGATTAATTTAATTTTTAACACTTTATTTCATTACAATAATGTTATACTCAATGAAATGTGTTGATTGATTGTGTGACCTTGAGTGTCAAAGGTCAAGGTCACGAGAAAATTCCCAATTTGGTGAGGCCTGTAAAAGGCGGAACAGGGTAAGGCGAAACCCCAAGTTCAGGGGCTGCTCTGCTTTTGCGGTATCCCGCAAACGCTAATCTAGTTAGGATTATGATTTATAGCTTTGGTGGTCCTGTGGCCCCCAATAAGAGCCACAGGGGTCACACCCGTAAAACCTATTTTCATCTTCTTTTCCAGAAGCATGAGACCTAGAAAGCTGAAACTTTGTGTACAGACTCCTAGACTAGTGAGGGTTATGATTCATAGCTTTGGTGGTCACTAACAAGAGCCACAGGGGTCACACACTTAAAACCTATATTCATCTTCTTCTCCAGAAGCATAAGACCTAGAAAGCTGAAACTTTGTGTACAGACTCCTTGACTAGTTAGGATTATGATTTATAACTTTGGTGGTCTTGTGGCCCCCCATAAGGGCCACAGGGGTCACACCCTTAAAACAATATCTTCATCTTCTTCTCCAGAAGCATAAGGCATAGAAAGCTGAAACTTTGTGTGCAGATTCTCTGACTAGTGAAGATTATGATCTATAGTTTTGTGGTCCTGTGACCCCTGATATAGGCAACAGGGGATATGCCCTTAAAACCTATTTATTTCTCTCTTCTTAGAAGCATAAGGCCTAGAAAGCTGAAACTTTGTGTACAGACTCCTTGACTAGTGAGGATTACAATTTATATATAGCTTTGGTGGCCTTGTAGTCCCTAATAAGGGTCATAGGGGCTACAACCTTAAAAACTATTTCAGACTCCTAGACTAGTGAGGGTTATGATTCATAGCTTTGGTGGTCACTAACAAGAGCAACAGGGGTCACACACTTAAGACCTATATTCATCTTCTTCTACAGAAGCATAAGGTCTAGAAAGCTGTAACTTTGTGTACAGACTCCTAGACTGGTGAGAGTTATGATTTATAGCTTTGGTGGTCACTAACAAGAGCCACAGGGGCCGCGTCCTTAAAATGTTTTTTCATCTTCTTCTCCAGAAGCATAAGGTCTAGAAGGCTGAAACTTTGTGTACAGACTCCTTGACTAGTGAGGATTACAATTTGGTGGCCTTGTAGTTCCTAATAAAGGTCACAGGGGCTACACCCTTAAAACCTATTTTCATTTTCTTCTCCAAAAGCATAAGGCCTAGAAAGCTGAAACTTCTTATTATCATTTACAAGTACATATAACAAGAATGGTACCATGAATTTCAAGGGATAGCCAATGGTTACCACTTTTACATACAGATCATGAGATTCGTGGTTCGAATCAAATATATGTACTGCAAGGACAGAAAGATAAAAGTTCATCACCTAAAAATTTTCACCTGTTGGGATCATTTATACCTTACACAAAGCACACTGTGAATGTGGGTTCAACTTGTGATGCTTTAAAGCAAATGAATGCATTATTAATTTGATACAATCTTTGGGGGTTCTATGCGGAACAAATTGGTCCCGTGTATTCGAAAGTAGTGACTGTGAAATGGTTGCAGATAAGATTTATTGGTAGGTGAGTCATAGTTTCTGTAATGTTTTGCCAAAAAAGTAAAAAATAAATCAAAACTCATAGACATAACTTTTTTTATCCTGTTTTGACATCATTGAAAGTTGTTAAATATTTATGTATTTCTAATGTATTTCAGAAAGTAAGAATCCTATGGAATCAAATGTTTAAGTTGAAAAGGTCCAATACACATATTTAAATTTTCAATAAAGCAATATTTTTATTCCAAAATGTTTCAAAAATGAACTTTTAAATGAATAAAAGAGTAATGAAACACAACTTTAGAATTTTTTTACCTTTGTTTTGTTGAAGTTGAGTAACTAATTATTTCGTAAAGTGCAATCTTAGAGTACAAAAAAACGAGTCACCACATCCTTGAAATCAGAATTAGCAAAATCCTTAAAAAGAAGGAAAACTTTGGTTTTCTTTGATGTTTATATTTGTGGCATGTAGAAGATATACCTACACAGATCCCCTACGATTACAGGAATGAGCATCTAACTTGTAATTTTCTAATTATTTTATTGCCTCTCTTCAATCTTAACTGCAAACATTAAAAATTATCTTAGGAACATGTCATGTCAACTTTATTTTTAAGATTTGTGCCATAAAATTTTAATCTTCAATATTCAAATGGATTTCATGGTTTTGACTGATTTAATATGTTGTCTTGGGACATGTTTTAAAGGAATTTGTATAGAAAGACTTATTTAAAAAACAAGATTGATTTTGGCCTTGATTGGTTAAATGCTTAATTGGGTTTAGTGTACCTCGCTACAGATGTATTAAATATAATCTGCAAAATAAGTAAACACCAACTAAATTTTCAAAAATTAAAATTTATAACACATATCACATTATTAATTATATATTAGGGCAAATCTTTTTTTATGTTAGCATAATAAACAGTACATAGTGACAGCTTAAGAAGGTATTTTCTTTAAGTGATAAAGATTTTGATAACAAAAATAGTATATTATAACAATGACAATATGTTAAACCCCAACTCACTCATTGATTTTTTAAACAACTATTGCTTTTTGTGAACTCAACAAAGATTAAATATTTATGGAGTTTTGACATACTTGCACAATATGTTTATCAGACAATTGACAACATATTGTCTATTTCAAATTATCCTTGACAAGTAGGTCAAGTAGATGTGTACTGTTCTGTTATATTCAGAAAATACTTCATTTCTTAACCCTCTCTCTGTCGGAATATTCTTATACAGTTTTTCTTTTGCAATTAGACAAATCCATATTTGCCATGTTGCTAATGGGTCGTGATTTCTGTAAAGTTCCCTTTCTGATTTCGTTATGAAAGATGATTAAAATCTTCATATTTGATACTGAAATCATTTTTTAGATTGAAATTTTCAGTTAAACAATTCATATCAGCCCCTTATAAAAAAACATAATGGACTTTTGTACATCAAATTAACAATTAGGAAATGATTGCAAAATATTTTTAGAAAAACCTAAAAGAATGATAATTGAATAATTTCTCTTTTATTTTGAATTTTGTATACAATCAATGACCTTAACTTGGGAATTGATTAAATCTTAGGAACATGCTTATATTGAGTTGATAATAGTTTACAAAAAGTTTGCAAAAACAATAATCTGATATAATTTCAATGTTCCCATTTTTCACCCAATCTAAAGCAGAGGAATGTGCCAGGGCTATGTAATTTCCCCATCATTCTTTATGTCATATGTTGTTTCTACTCTATACTTAACTGTCTGTGTTATATCCTGATGATAGGGGAACTACAGCTTAGCTTACTTACAAATCCGGATGATATACACCTATATAATATATTGACCCTACTGGGTAATTACGCTGTCAGGATTAACTGAGCTTATCTCCGCACTTCTGACAATATGTTAGCAGGACGGTAATGAACACTTGCACTGGAAAAGTCATTTTGTACTGCACATAGATAGAATAGCTATTGTTAAATGTATTGCATGAATAGTAAAGGGATCTAAGACATCAGATTGAATAAATAAGAACAAAACTCATGCTTTTTCAAATCATCTAGATGTGATACTGTATCATCTACAGAAAGATTTATGTCAGCTTTAAGCCTCCATCTTTGTATTGCAATTACAAAACAAAATTTTTGCTAACACTTGCAAATATATTTATTGCTAGAATATCCAAACATTTACAAGTACTAGCTTAAGAAGGTACAAGGAAATCTTTAATAATTAAATTTGAAACATTTTGGGTTTCATTAATAAAAAAATATTCTTACACAAGTACCCAGGAATTCTTTGAGACACTCTGGCATTTATAGAAAAGGTTTACCTAGTATAGGAAGATCAAAGTTGAACAATTCAGTGACATCAGTAGAGGTTTATAAAGTGTCATTATGGAGCATTATTTTCGTCTCTTCTTAATTAAGTGATTCTAACAGGAAGGTTTGTTTTTCAGGGAGTTGTAACAATGCAGTTTGCTTCAATGGTGGACAGTGTAACGGAGGATACAGCCAATCGTGTGCTTGTCCGGCCGGGTTCCAGGGACCACGCTGCCAGTATGGTGAGTACATGCTTTCTTATCAGGGTCAAGGTCATGATCTTTGTCAAGGTCATTTCACATGTTATTTTCTGTTTCTTATGTATAACTAACATTGTCTATAATGAAGCTGCTTGATGTGTTTTTTTTATATCATGTAAGGTCAAGGTTATGATCTAGTGTCAAGGTCATTCACATAATTTTAGTTATGTTTTTTATCACCAATATCTTATGAAGCTGCTCATAAAGATCTTGACCATTTGTTTTGATATCATGTAAGGTCAAGGTCATTGAATTATTTTTTGGTTTTAGATAAACACTATGGATCCTCGCTAAAAGAGAAATAATATATACCATGTTCTCATGATTTTTTGTTGATTTTGAATCATGGAGGTCCTCAAACTGTCTTTCTCAAAGGGGCAGTAGCACGTTTTTAGGGGGAATATAAGGTGATGTCATGAAAATGAAAATTAATGGTTCCAAATGAAAGACAATGTATTTAAACTAAATGGAGCAGTAATAATTTAAATATAAAATGTAAAGTTTAGCCATGCGATTCCTTTTTCTTACACAAAATGAATTAAAGGTGTTCACACAAAAATGGCCGCCAATGGATTTTGTGTAAATCTTCATACTTTGTCCTCTGACTATGGGTGATTGACTTGTGTGATGAGATTTTTTACACTGTCAAAATAATACATTTAACATTAACTTACAATTATCAGTGAAAATTTTAAAATATAAAATTATCAAAAAACGTGCTACTGCCCCTTTAAGTGTACATTTGGCACAAATTTGTATATACACATGAACATGCATGCAACATTATACATACCTACCTGTGGATTGTTTTACATTTACAACAAAAAGGTAAGTCTCAAGATTCAAATCTGATGTCAAGGTAACCTCTAGAAATAACTCGCATTCATGTTTCAAAAATAACTACACTTTTAGATCATTCAATAAACATTGATCGATCTATGATGATAATATATGGTCTCTAGGGATTGACAATTATTTTGAATTTAAAAAAATATTGTTAATTGTTATAAAAGATGATTAGATATTTACCAGATTTATACGTACGAATGTAAGGTTTTTGAATAACGTTAAATCTATTCATATATGAGGAAGAGGAATTTATAGATGACAACTTGTTTATTCATGTTAAGCGACGTTTTGACACAGCTCCTTGTGCCATTGTTATATTTATCATATAATTTTAGTCCTCTTCTCTTTTGTAGAAAACTATATATACAAAGCATTTCGATCAAAAATATTGGAAATATTAACCCTTTCAGCTTTAAAATATGGCACTTAGACTCATTTTATTTTGTTCACTTAGTTATATCTAACACTCTATATTTATATAACTCATGATGAAATTTTACCAAGTTCTAGTTAAAACAATCTTGGCAAGTTTTCGAAAACATTCAGGGTCAAAAATCTAAAAATTTATTTTTAAGTCATTCAAGATGTGGAGTGTTTTCGTTCTAACAAAACATTATAAATCTTATAGAAAAAGGTTGCCTTTGATGTCTATGTTTTCAGCAATGCTGACAAGTTCTCAGACATTTTCTGTCTTAACTTATGCATGGTTAGCTTGATAAACATATTGCAATATTTGTCTACTGTATATGTGACAGAAGCTCTTTTTGAATGACAGAGCTAAGTAGTTATCAGTGTATATCAACTTCTCTAATAAGGTGTTTTGGATTAGGTGTCTGATCTATTGACCTCCATGGCACAAGGCTATAAGCAAATGTCTATGTTGTATTAACATTATTTATGGTGGTTTGTTCCTGTATGTAAGAAATCCTTTATGATAGTTGTTATTTCGATATTTAGATCGCCTGTCTTCAGTGTATGAATTAAGGACAGCCCAGAACCTGGTTACTTTTGGAGTTATTTCTTCAATTTTACAACTAAAATGAACAAAATAACAATTTAATAATATTATGTTGTCCTGAGGTTGATATTCTAATTATCTAACCAAAAGAAGATCTTAGGTAAAGGTTATTTTAAAGATAGATCAAACCATTTTTTACATACAATAATGTTGGTCAGTTTTGTCCTTGGGCATATGGCCTTAATACTGAATAAAGATTTAATTGAATAACACTTCATGTAGGCTAACTTTCAGGCTTATTTCCCAAACTACTATCTCGCATACTATTCTTGTTTTGTGATGTAAATCACATATTTATGTACGAAATACTTTGTGTTGTCACCTGATAATTTTAAAGAGTTGAGATATTGAAGTTATAAATTCACAATTTGAATTCAAGAAGGTCAAACAAATTTCTATTATTCCTTTAATTGATAGTCCAAAATACTTTTATCTATTTATATTTTAAAAGAACATAAAATATATATACACTTGCACAGCACAAAGAGTACAATTTTAGTGAGTATTGTACCAAAAACAACGTAAGTGACATTTTACCAAAGATTAAACTTTCCGTCCACTTAGTGTTTACTTTTATATTCTATAAGACTTCTATGTGTATTGATTGGAAAGGCCATTGGTAAATGAAGCATGAAATTGCAAATAATGAACATAAAAAACTCATCAAAAGCCAATTTCAATCACAAACTTGCTAAATGTCAAACTCTGTAACATTAAAAGTCTGTTCTATGTTCTAAGACATCATGCAAAGAAAAAAGTACATCCGAGGATAAGACCCATACATTAAATACAGTAAATACAACAGAAATGCAGGAAGATATCTGAGCATTTAACAAGGCCTAGAAAAGTAAGGCTTGTACTTAAAGGGGCAGTAGCACGTTTTTGACAATTTTATATTTTAAATCTTTCACTGATAATTGTACCTTAATGCTCAATGTATTATTTTGAGAGCGTCCAAAATTTCATTACACAAACTAATCATCCATAATCAGAGAACTAATTATAAAGAATCACATAAAGTCCATTGGCAGCCATTTTTGTGTGATCACCTAAAATTCCCTTTGTGTTAGAAAAAATAATCTTGTAATAAGACTTGTTAGTAACGGCCATTTGCAATCACATGACTATCACACTATGAATGAGATGACTGTAACATTCACAAAACAATAAAATATCAGTGACCATTTAACAAATAATTTTTAAGATCATCATTTAACAAACTTTTAATGATTGTTATATCTTTATTGATTTTAAAAACTACATTGTATTTTTAATAATGTATGTGAAATATACTCTCATTTAAGAATAAAATATGATATAAGAATTTTCGTTATTTGTCTTCGAGTATGACTGTACAGCCGAACCTCTATAGAAAGGCCACCTCTATATAAAGGCCACTTTTGGTCGGTCCCTTGGGTGGCCTTTATAGACAAGTTCGACTGTATATATATATATGAATTATATTTTCAAAACTGGGAGATTTCAGAGATTTAGAGAGACACTTTCAAAATAGATAATGTCATGAGATAAAAATATTTCAGGCATTTTTTAAAATTTCCAAACCAGGGAGATTCCAAAGATTTAGGAAAACACTTTCAAAAAAGATTTAATCATAAGATAAGAATTTTCCTTCACTTTTTAAGACAATTTTGAAACCCTATACAACCATGTTTGTGTGACAACTAAATCCAGACCGTATTTTGATGACTTTGTACATGTTGCACTCTGTAAGATGCTAATAATAGGATAAACCTGTACTCTACTGCTTACCAAAATTGCCAATTGCATACTTCTATTAACATTATACCTCATCATAACAATTTGTATCACACGTGTGAAATGCATATGAGTCATTTAGTTTGTTAGTAATGAGAATGTGGTGTTAACTCTCTCGGTGCCAACATCCAAGTGTGTTCATTTTACAAAAATCTTGTGCTTCAAAATAATGACATATAAGATGTATCGTAGAAAGATTTTAATAAAGTAAAAATATATTGGCAAACAGTCTTATTTTTAACTTTATTATATTAAGTGTCAATGTGTACTTTTTACAAAAATGTAAAAGTTGTATGATTTACTTATTTGATGGGCATTCTAGAAATTGTGATGATGAAGAAGATGAAGGCAATATTATGAATATGCAACTTCTTTATTCAAGTTTCTGATGTTTCGACATAGATCTCACTTGCTTGAGAACGACATAAGTATCTATGTCGAAAGATCGCAAATTTGTATAAAGAAGTTGTATATCCATAATATTGCCTTCTTCTTC
This sequence comes from Steromphala cineraria, assembly GCA_916613615.1. Classification (NCBI taxonomy): domain Eukaryota; kingdom Metazoa; phylum Mollusca; class Gastropoda; order Trochida; family Trochidae; genus Steromphala; species Steromphala cineraria. The sequence goes on along the minus strand of OU744732.1, from coordinate 55,295,505 downwards.
TTTGTATGATTTAGTTTTAACTTTATCATGTTATGTTTTAAAAATCCAGGCATTGAAACTTTGAGATTGTTTCAAATGTCATATAAAATGAGGCTTTTATTGATGATCAACTTCTTTGCATACACAATGGCACTCATGTTGCATAGATTGTTTGACCATTTTCAAGTATATGAACTACAGTAGAACTCGGATATAACGAACTCCAAGGGACCAAAGAATTTAGTTCGCTATATCCGGTGTACGCTATACGCGTGTAATTTTAATGATATTATATAGGGACGGGACTTGAAAATTTGTTCGCTATATCCGAGTGTTCGCTATATCCGTGTTCGCTATATCCGTGTTCTACTGTATATCGAAAGTCACCATTGTAAAATACAGAACACATCTCATCACCTACTTCAAGAATGTCTCTCAAACAGTTTAAAAAAAAATCTCAGTGAAGCATCACTTTTTTGTTTGCTCTAAAATCTCATGATTTGGAATTATTTTTCATGATTTTTCACAGTTATTATCATTTCAAGAAATTAGTAGTTTTTATGTTTATGATGATATGAAATGAGTATCGTAGAGCAGCACATTTGGCCATTGGCAGTGTAGGAGTTAATGTCTTTGTCTTTAAGTGCTACAAATCTACGATTAGAGTTAAACTAATATGTTCTAAAGCCAAATCTATATTGAGACCATTCCTGAGTTCAACTAATAAGGCTTTAAAACCTGGTAAGAATATAGGTAACTTACCAGGCCATATGTTTAACCAGAGTCAGATTTTATCTAGGTTTTTGGTATGGAATGTTGTTTAAACATCACCTAGGTCGGAGTGACATTGAGAGATGAGTCATGCTGTAAAAGTGGAAAACTAACAAACTTGTTGAAAATACAAAAAAGATTTGAGAAAATATGTTTGAAACAGGAAAAGATTTGTGTGAGCGTTTCAAACGTGTCATTAACTTAAAGAAATAAAAACTAAAAGCTTTAATTGCTGTTTACAGTTAACTTGCAAATTACCAATATATACCTGCCACTAACTGACTTTTTGAATGCAATTACATTCGGAATATTATTGTAAAGTATGTAGATATTTCTTATGTTAAAAGCCCACCTTTAAGAGATTAAGTTTTTGAGGAAGTAAATGATTTGGTTCTTGTAAACAACTAAGAAAATCTTCTTTATCTACTTTTATGCTTTTATGTTTGAAGTTTTCCGTGTTATCTTTTTTTTCTTTTCTTTGAATTTATAAGGAAAACATGAAATTTTTATTGTTTTCAGCACCAAATTAAATAACCGTAAGAGTTCATCAAAAAAACATTTAAGTAACTTTAATGTATACAACTTTTTTTGTGAAATCCAATTTTCTATGAAATAGGTGGTTTATTTCATATTTTCAGTTTTAAATTTTCATAATTCTTAACAGTTTCATATAAAATTGTGGAGCATGGGTTACCAATTATTTGGAATTTTTAGTTAAAAGGCTTCCCTGATCATTGTGTGTTATTAATTGTGCCTGTAAAGTAGCCAAACAGAATTATTTGACACTTATATAATAATAACTGGTAATTATTATAATTACTCTGGCAACTTAATATTTCAACTTAAGTGTCAGCCTTTTAAGTCACTAGTTAGAACACAATTAACCTTCAAAGTGACAAATTCTGAAAAACCACAAACTCAATCAAAATAGCCTATTACAAAATACGATCAGTGTCAACTGTTATGACCCCTCAAAATCACGGGGTGAACTCAAAAGATTTCAAAATTTATTCAAAATTTGTATGATTACAGCCTTTTTGTCGAGGTTTGAAATTACTTGACTCTAACCAATCTTAATATAACCTGACATTTACAAGGCAAGATAGTTGAGTTGGTTAGCTGCTGGTACAATCAGTGCCTCCGATTCTGAGGGTGTAGGTTCTACCTGAAAATAAGTACAACATTTTGTACTTTTGCAGAAAGTGTGATCACACTTTAATCAAAATTTAGTTCAGCTTCAAATTCAGTATTTTGTCCCAAAAAAATATTCAATACTAGTTCATACCTTTGTAATTCCAGGCCCTCACGAATAAATTAATTTAGCAGATGAAGGGTTAAAAAAAATCAACTAGACACTTTGTTGAGCATCTCTTCATTCAATTTCAAGTGGAAATCTTCCGGTCTGCATTCAATGAGCTGTTCCATGTTGCTGGCTAACAGTTCTTGTACTGCCTGATGAGCTGTTAAAGGAGATTGGGATGAAGGATTGGAACATTTTAACGAATCAGTTTATTCTCCGGATGTCTTTGGTGCAATGATAAGCAGAAAATAACACTTATAGTCCATAATGATTTCAAGTAAAATGATTATTCATATTTCATGCATTTGTATTAATCATGATTTAAGGTTTAAAGAGTGTGTCGATCATGTGCTTTTACAAACAGTGTGAAATTTTGTATCACCTGAGCAAAAGCAAGAATCATTTATATAGTTTTGTGAGTGTCACATTGCAAACTTTTGGGTGAAAGGTCTCCTTGTCATTTATTTTATTTCATCAATGCATAAATAGCAGAAAACAGTCTTGTTCCCTAGTTACAAAGTTGACAGCAATTGCATTAGGATGTCAAGGACAGCAGAAAAGTGGAACAGTAATGGAATGATCATTTGCTAAAGTAATTTGGACAGAGGTGAAATGATCTGGAGTTTAACACTGCTTTCAAGAGTATTTCACTTTCATCACGGCTGCTATTATTATGGCAGCAAGAAATCCTGGCAACACAATTGCAGTTAAACCTTTGAGGATTTTTATTTAACTGGAACTAGTAGACCATGGGTTGTTCAACACTTAAAGTCAGTGAAGCAATGCACCTAATCCTTAGCGTGGCAGCAAGAAATCCTGGCACCACAATTGCAGTGAAACCTTTGAGCATTTTTATTTGGCTGGAACTAGTAAAACCATGGGTTGTTCAACACTTAAAGTCAGTGTAGTATTGCACCTGATCCTTAGTGTGGCAGCAAGAAATCCTGGCACCAAAATTGCAGTGAAACCTTTGAGCATTTTTATTTGGCTGGAACTAGTAAACCATGGGTTGTTCAACACTTAAAGTCAGTGAAGCAATGCACCTAATCCTTAGCGTGGCAGCAAGAAATCCTGGCACCACAATTGCAGTGAAACCTTTGAGCATTTTTATTTGGCTGGAACTAGTAAACCATGGGTTGTTCAACACTTAAAGTCAGTGTAGCATTGCACCTAATCCTTAGTGTGTGTAGAACAGTTTTCTACTGCAGATAAAGAAGCCATTAGCCCCTGGGGGGATTCAAACCCCGGACATCTTCATCCGAAGCTGTACAAGCTATCCTGCCCCTCTCCATGCGGACAAAAAAAATATCATTGCCTTCAGGTTTTTCCATGTCAATGTGTTAACATTTCCTTGGGCCTAAGCCACACTTTCTTATATAATTAAATCAACAGATATTTTACTGCTATGCAAATTTTATACAGCTACGGTACTTCAGTTTGCAGTTGACCTGTAAGGTAATGTTGATTATCAACGTCAATACTTGCTAGGATTTAAACCCAGAAAATTTACACTTCAACAAACATGCTACCATTACACTACCCAGGGTATGAGTTCTAGTTACTTTGTCATGCCTTCTAATTGACACCTGAAAAATAAGGAAGTGACGATAACTTTCTAAAAGGTTTTTGCACTTCATCATGATTTTATCAGAAAAATATGCCTTGACAGTTTTTTCTTTGTTATGGTCAATGTTCATGGTCAGTTAACTCTCAATCAGCAGGGCGGTCATCTGGCTCATCCTTTGGTTGGCCAGTTCGCTTGACCAGTTTGATGTTATCACATGCTAACGTATGATCACTGACCATTCAAGATGCTGATATGAAAATGATATATTGCGTTTGAGGTGGTGAGGGATTATATGGGATTTAAATGTTTTGAATCTTTTTCTTTAATGTTTGCTCTTAATGTTTGTTTAGAAGATGAGGAGAAAATAAACAGAAATATTTAGAATTGAAGGCAGTAATTTTCACAGTTAACTTGATGATATCTCCCTTTGTTGGTCATGTTAGAGCCAATTAATACATCATTTTGTTATGTCTTTTGATAGAAATAATTCCATTTACTATTATTTATATGATTTATGTCTGTGTCTGTGTCTGCTTTAACCCCGTTGATAACGATAATATTTGCTCTGAAAACCTAGCCTTTTAATCCATGAGTTATCTTGCTTGATGCTTTAAAACTCTTTTTAGAACAATACTTCAGTCCAGAAACCTTGCCCTTTTGTTTCCAATAATTTTCAAATTGCCAATTCTCTATAGCTCCTTGTTGAGAACAATATTCTGATACAAGCACCTTGCTCTTTAGTTACCAACACCTAGCCCTTTAGTTCCTAACATCTAGAACTTAAGTCCCATCACCTAGCATTTAAGTCCATTAACCTAAACGTCCCATCACCTTGAACTTAAGTTCCCATCACCTTGACCTTAAGTCCCAACACTTAGAACTTTAGTTCCCAACACTTAGAACTTTAGTTCCCAACACTTAGAACTTTAGTTCCTAATACCAAGCCCTTTAGTTCCCAACACCTAGCCCTTTAGTTCCCATCACCTAGAACTTTAGTTTCCTAATACCAAGCCCTTACCCCCCAGTTTATCTTTTCTCTTACCTTGTACTCTTGGAGCTAGTTGATACCAGCCAGGTGTGATCACAGGGGTGACAGGGGACATGATATATTGCACACATCAAAGACTTACCTGGAATAGAAAACTGATAAAATCTAACAAATTTGACAGAAAACTGATAACAATCAGACAAAACTAAGACAGAAACGTGATAAAATCAAAGAAAACTAAGACAGAAAACTGATAAAATTGAACCAAAGTTAGACAGAAAATTGATAAAAATCTTGCAAATATGACAACGGCATGTTGCTTTTGACAGGTCAGGAAGAAGAGCTGAATTGATATATAATTATCCCAGAAGGACAATTGATTTTTGCCCTGCGAGTAAAATGTTTATCTTATATACTTATCAGTATATATACAAATACCTGGCTCGGCTAAGAAGGGGTTCAAGATAATTTAAGAGTTCCAGGTTCAAAGGTAGTGAGAAGTTTTTTTGCATGAAATAACATTCACTTTCCAATTATCGGAAAAGAAATATCTTGTTGAGCCCACCTTGTTTGAGTAGCCATCAAACAATGCTTTGATCTTGCAAGATTTTTCCTAATGATATACATATGCTACTACTTTCCAACAACTCATCTGGTTGTAGATGAAATTAGATATGGACATTTTGTCTTTGAAATAAGAAACTTTTTACTTAGAGATATTTTTGAAGGTTAATTATTTTGTCATTCTGACAAATGAATAACCTTGTAACAAGATGAAACTTGTATAGTTCTGATGTCAGACATCAGATTATTTGAGTGAACATTTGGATGTACATTCAAGAAAAATACTTACTTGCTTGTCAGTACATTTCATTATAAACATGTTATCCCAGAGAAAGATATTTGTCAATTAAGTCTGACATATTTGAGAATGGTTAAAGACAATTTATGACAACCACAAATTAACCCCATCCTGCTTTAAAGGGGCAGTAGCACGTTTTTAGGTGGAATTAAGGTGATGTCAGGAAAATGAAAAAAAATGGTTCCAACTGGAAGACAATGTATTGAAACTAAATGGAGCAGTAACAAATCAAATATATATCGTAAAGTTTAGCGATACAATTACTTTTTCTTACACAAAATGAATTGAAGCTGTTCACACAAAATGGCCGCCTATGAATTTTATGTGAATCTTCATACTTTGTCCTGTGACTATGGATGATTAGCTTATTTAATGAGATTTTTGACACTGTCAAAATAATCCGTTTAGTATTAACTTACAATTATCAGTGAAAAATTTTAAATAGAAAATTATCAAAAAATTTGCTACAGTCATCCTCACTTCCCTCAGTCGGGCAGTTTTAAAGAACCAGGGCCTTGATTTTCAAAGCTTTATTAGTGCTCAGATAGCTGAAAGTCAATGTTAATGTATTGTACCTTTGACTATCCTAACATTAAGAGAGCATTGAAAATCTAGGTCCAAACCTTTTACTCACAATTTCAAAACCATTCAAATTGAATGACTAAAATGCTAAAAAAAATTATTGCCCTTACTCTTAAAATGCTTTATCAAATGGTTCAAAGTTTGTGAAAGAATTCAATTGTAGTAATTCTCAAATATTTGATATTTAGTGACGCTCCTTATGAAATAAATTATATAGCATTATCTTTCAGTAATGCACAGATGGATTACAACTTAACAAATCACTTGATCTTATGCTCAACAATATCTATGTAATATCGCCCTAAGTGCTACACTTAGCTTGGATGGTTCGTTAAAGAGAAGTCTTGGAGCCAATTAAAGTGGTGATGACACTGTTGTGGCAGTTTGTAATTCAACCCGAGTTACCGCACTGTTTTGAGGCAGCTGTTTCACGATCTATTGCCAATTCTGTCAAACTGCCCTGCAAATTGTTGAGGAGAAAAAAAATCTGTTTTCCTAGTCTTTGAAAAAAGAAGACTTAGATTTATCAGGTCTACCTGACTTTGACAGGTAAGACACCTTCAGGTGAGAATTCCTTAACGAGCTAGGCTATAAAAATATCTACCTTGCTAAGTGATTGATTCGTACTGAAGTTTACAGCTAACGAACTAGAAGAAGTATGCTGTTCTGTGATAACCTTGATTGATAACAATTCTATCGTGTCTTTCATGCTTGAAGGAAAATATTTGATTTTTGTTAAGGAACTTGTCGTTATTTGCATGAATAAAAATCAGTAGACGTCAATTTTAGTTCTGATGTCATGCAGATGGCATTTCTGTCATGATATAAGAATTGTTCATTCACAGGTAAAATTCTTTTGAGTAAACATTCTTTTGTTTCTTTGAAATTTCTTATCAAAAGGTAAATAATACTTTCAAAATATATGATACATATATCATTTAATAATAATAATAATAATAATATTCTTTATTGTCCTCAGTACATACATAGAATTGAACCGGTCTTCTGGGTGACGAGCGGACACTCTACCACTGATCGAGCTACGCCCCCGTATTATATTATTGATAATATAACCAACAATTTTAAAGGAATTTATCTTTTCAGGCAAAATCTACCATCACATTTTTTGCCATGAGTATAGATTCATTCAAAGATAATCCTTTCATTAAATCCTGGTTTCCTTTGGTTTTTGGTAACATTTAAAAAAAAATATTTACCTATGTACAGAAAGGTTTCCAACCTATATATTAAGAAGATTCATCACCACATCTGATTTTCATTCAAACAAGCTTTAAAACAGCCGTTGTGTCTGTCAAGGAGATCTTTTCCCTCCCTTCCTTTTAACCATAAAGTGCAAAAAACATGATGCACCTATCTAGATAGGATATAATGTAGAATCTCTCTATCTTTATGTCTTCATCAGTGCATCGTGTGTTAGGTGAAGGGTTTTGTTTGCCGAGTTGCCTCTCATTAGTTCCATAATAACTGTTCGTCAGGAAGACAGCCTCATCAAAAGCGGAGATGGTTTACTCATTACATGCTTCTTTGCTTGTTCCTAGTTACTCACCCACTCGCTTGAAGTGCAGGGAGGTATTGAAATAGATAGTTTGAAAATGAAAGATTATTTTTTATATGAAAACATTTTAAGGTGAGGTGAGGTGATTTGGAGTTTAACAACATTTTCAAGAGTATTTCACTTATATTTATCTGCTAGTATTATAGCAGGGAGAAAGCCTGAAACACTTTTGTGCCTATGTGTTTGGGTATTTCTATTTTAACATTAAACTAAGAAAACCTTAATGACTTAATTAAGGCAGTCTTAGTGCAATGTTAAGATATGGCACTTAGGTGTTAAGTAGTGTTAAGTTTTGTTGTGCACCAACCCCAAAAAGTACCTATATTTTGTTCAAGGAATATCAATTCCAAATGTGTCATAATTTGAGGGAGATATTTATTGTAATGAATTTGAGAAAAATAATATGATTTATCCCCAAGTCCAAAGTCAGAACCGGGCAACCTTCCATCTTGTCATACCACCTCTTTTCCCCCTGACAGGTAAAACAATCACCTGGTTCATGAAACGCCTATATCCTGGTCTGTGTATGTATTAATTACCAGAGAATGCTCCAATGATTCCCGGATGTATTGTGTTATGAGAGTTATCTGTCCGATGGTCTCAGATCTCTTCCAGATGAGAGGTAACGCTCTTGTAATGCTCCTTTGCAGCTGTTTAACATTGATCTACATTGCTTCCATATTCACAGGAAAAACACAAGCAACAGTGGTTTTTGTATAACTTAGGGAAATGATAATTTCTGTGTCCAATAACATTCAAAGGAGTGTTTATGGTTGGTTTAGTAAAAGGTGTGCACCAAAGGTTTAGGTTCACATCTTGAATAGGTGGGGTGAGGTGAATTGGGGTTTCAAGAGTATTTCACTTATTTCACAGCTGCTAGTGTTATTGCAGGGAGAAAGGAAATAATACTATTGTGGCTATGCATTGCGGTGAAATCTGAAAGCATCTGCTGGGACTCAACATCTTCAGGGGATTGCTTTGTAAAAAGATAATTCCTTGTCCATTATTGTTCAAAGGAGTGTAAATTAGGAAATTCATTTTGGTATACAGGAAATCGTTTGATCACTGGGGTTTGGAGTGAATTGCTTCTAACTTTACAGGAATAGCAGCCAAGAGATTTTGTACCACTGAAATTATATATTTGTGTCCTCATGATATTCTAAGCAGTCAAAAGTGATTCTGTTTGTATGAGCAAGAAACTGAAGGTGTGTATTGGGTATGTTGCTTCCAAAATTACAGAAATAACGGTCTAAAAGATTTTGTATCATATGATATGATTTAACATATTTTACATGAACCATTATTCCTCTGTTTTCAATTTATGGATTGTTCAATAAAAATTTCATATGCTAGATGGTCACTCATGACATGTTTTTTATTTTCAATTTTATTGAATTATTCATATCCAATTTAATTCTGATTGATATCTTCAAAAACAATTTCCTGATTTTGATATTAATTAGCATATGAAATAAAGTTTATAAACATCAAAATATTGATTGTATTAAAATACTGAAATTTTAATGTTATATGAAATAAACTTGTTGAAAAACTTATTATTGTAAGTGGATGGAAAACAATGAAATATCAAGATGAAAATTTTAATCATTCACATCCATGATCTTAAATTAAGAGATATAGCAGTCAGAGATCCCAGTTTCTTTCTTCCATGGAAGTTTTTATTTGCACAAAAATGATATACCTTCCCTATTCAAAGTCATTTTAGTTCTTTATATCTTTTGGTACCAATTTAATATAGATTATGTTCAACAAGAGCAGTTTTAAATGTCACTTTATTCAAGTTGTTCAGTTGAATGTATGAAATAACTATAACAAAACATAGAAATATCATTCATATAGAAATGATCTTAACTGGTTTAAGAGCAAAATAAATCAAACAAATATTAAGACGTCAGAAATATTCAGAGTAGCAAGATGATCGACAGGAAACAAAAATCTAAGCAATTTTGTACTTAGTATTTTTGTATATTTCGAGATGGGTGTTAGATTTCACGTCAGGATGATTTGTTAGTTGAAGGAAAGTAAGATGGACAATAATAACTTTCCAATGCCAGTGGAAACAAAATGGCTGTCAAAAACAACTTTGCCGTCTGCCTATTGGATGATTGAGAAGCCTGCCTCACCGGTTGCCACGGAAAGATAAAGTTTCGTACTCTATGCACCAGCATTCTTGTTTTACAAGAAACTTGTTCTGCCAACAATTGTCTCTTAGGGTACCCATTTTTTCCTCACCATTTTTTTAACCCGAAAATTTATATACTTTTGCCAATACAAATCACTCATTTTGTGATTTTCAACCTTCTAATACAAAATATAGAATACTTTAACCTAAACATATTCAAATAATTTTCTAATTGTGCTGTCAAAGGTTCTTTTAAAATCCTAAGCAAAAATTGGGCTATTTTTTTATCTTCAGAACACATTTTCAAGAATTCAATCAAAGAATTTTTTACATAAAACACTTTCAAAGTTACTGTATATTAGTGCCAAGTAGACTGATATTTATGGAATTCTCAGTGTTTTTGTTTCTTTCATTTATAGAGTTCTTGTAATGTGAGGTCGAAAATTAAGAGAATTGTTTCTGACAAGTGCCAAAGATTATTGAGATGCTCAAAACTTCAACATTGTCCAATAGCATACCAGTGCTCTCATCTTTTAATTTGGAAACTCAGAATTAACACTTTAAAGGGGCAGTAGCACATTTTTTTTGGACAATTTAATATTTTCAATTTCCACTGATAATTATAAGTTAATGCTACCGGTAAGTGTATTACTTTGATAGTGTCCAAAATCTCATTACACAAACCAATCATCTATAGTCAGAGAACTGATTATAAAGATTCACATAAAATACATTGGCAGCCATGTTTGTGTGAACACCTTTAATTCATTTTGTGTAAGAAAAGGAATCGCATGGCTTAACTTTACGTTATATATATATATATACAGTATATTTGATTTATTACTGCCTCATTTAGTTTTAATACATTGTCTTAACATTGGAACCAATTATTTTCATTTCCTGACATCACCTTGTATTCACCCTAAAAATGTGCTCCTTCCCCTTAAAACCACTATTTATTCAACCCTCAGATATGCACTACTTGTTAGGATATGCACTTTACCTCTCCTAGACATCAAGTGTCACGAATATAAGCGTTATCTCATATCCTGATGCCCTTAACGATATCTACATCACGGAACAGGTGAGAATACATTCTCTTCTACAGGTGGACAGGTGCAATAATGCAAACCCACCTGTAAAGTGAAACTAGTTCAATCAGGACCATATTCTTGTCAACGATTTTTTGCCGGCATTTTTCCAACAAAAACGATTCAAAGAACATCAGGCACCCTAGGAGGTCTTGGTGAGTGATAATTAGCCAGTAAAAATAACACATATTAAGTCTTGCAGGCTAAAATCTACACCTTGTACCCTGAGATGCTAATTTAAAATAATGAACACTCCCTTTGTTGTTGGTGTTATGTTGTCTATCATCACAAATACATCCTCGCTATCAACTGTGCAGCGCACTTGCAATCATCAACTTATTTCCATCAAGAATTTTTCTTCAAATTGAATTATTTTGAAGGTATGAAAACATTTTTGTGCAATTTTAATGAATTTCTATGATTCATCTTTTATTTTTTAGTTTTGTAAATGAAAATGATAATTGAATAAGACTATTTCCAATTTGATGATGATGATGATGATGATGATGATGATGGTGATAATGATGTTTGCTACAATGATGATTGTGATGATAATAATGACCTTATCTTTGCAATATATTTCCATGCTCTGATACTTACACTTGATTGAAATATCAATATCAATAAAGATATTTCTGTTTCTTGATAACAGTTATGTCTTTTCAAAATAGGTTTTATAGATGATTGTGCGATTTTCCCCAAGTACAAGGTATTTCTGAAGGTGAATTAGTACAAAAACCCACCAGCAGGGGGCAGTTATGTGATGAATGCACTCAACAAGGCATAGGTGGCGCTTTGATCTTCCTAACACTACTTGTCGGACAACTGCATGTTCAACACAAAACACTCTGTGTATGTTTTGGCCTCAAAGGATTAATTAAGCAAACTAGATAATTAATATGTCTGCACAGTACATGTCATACGATGTCAGTTAGAGCATGGTATTTATATAAGGTATGCCTTCAGGTGATTTCGGGAAAAAAATTCTGCAATTTTGGAATATGACCATTATAAACATCACCACTGCATTTGCAAAATAAGCACAAGAAAGATCAAAGTCTAATGGTTTGTTTATATGATTATTTTTTTACTATTACTTGAAAGACATTGTTAAAATGCTTTCAGATGTTGTGATTAAAGATAAAAGGGAGTCAAATCATTATTGCAGTGAATAGATAAATGACTAAATAAATAAAGTATTTAAAAGGGCAGAACACATTTTTTAGGATGAATATGAGGTGATGTCAGGATTATGAAATCAAATGGTTCCAATTGAAAGTCAATAGATTTAAATTAAATCATGCAGTAATAAATCAAATATATAATGTAAAGTTCAGCCATGAGATTCTTTTTCTTCTGCAAAATGAATTAAAGGTGTTATTCACACAAACATGGCCGCCAATGGACTTTATGTGAATCTTTATAATTTGTTCTCTGACTATAAATGATTGGTTTGTGTAATAAGATTTTTGACACAATCAAAATAATACATTTAGCCTTAACAAACAATGATCAGTGAAAAATCTACTGTATATATATATTAATTTCTTTTATCATTAATGTTTTCACTTTGCTTTATCAACATTAATTTCCATAAAACTTGCTATTCAAATTTAATATTTTAATATTATTAACTCAAATCCCCATAAAACAATTGATCTTGATATCACAAAAACTCCCTCTAAAGCTTAATGCCTGAAAATGTCATTGACACTCAGACATTCAGCTAAGAAAGCTTCAAGAATCTGAGCCCATGGCTGATTAATTCTAGCAAGTGTCCCTTTCGTGATCTGCCCCAGATTTCAAAAAGCAAAGCTTGAGTTGACCTAACGTGACAGACATTTTGAAGTTTTTATCCTGGGCCCCAATTAATGGAATACTGCAGCTGTTTTGTAATTAAATGTCCAACATCCTAAGCTACGCCATGCGGAAGTTGACAGATAAGTCGTCTGTCTCTTCTAATGTCTTTCTAAGGAACACGGCTCTGTCTGGAGTGTTGGAAATATGTTTTAGACCCTTACAGATAGACTCACATTTAGTCTTTGTCTGTCTAACAACCCCTGAAACAAAATATCTTTAAAGACCCACACAAGTCTATATTATTGTAGCAAGTCTAGCTCACTGCAGTTACAGCTTCAGTGGGCTCCTTTCAATTATAATAGTAGAAAGCTGCATTTAATATGTATTTTCATTTCAGAGACTGAAATTTGTGTCTAATTTAGTCTCAAAAGTATTTTTGTTCAATATTGAATTTTTTTTAATAAATTTTTAAAAGTAGGTGGGGGGGGGGGGGGGGGGGGGGGGGCGGGGGGTGGTGATCGTCAAACATATCAAAGACGTTACATTTCAGGGGTGCCTTTTACAAAAGTTACATTTCCCGAAACGTAACTTTACCAGATTCATAAAGCTCGTGCCTTCTGTCTTTTGTATGTTTAGCGATCACCCCCCCTACTTTTATTCTAACTAATGTTTTACTGCATTAGCAGTGTTCGCCCGCATCCTTCAGTGGATCAATGTAATTTACAGTAAACCATGCACTTTCTTCATAACCCACCGTGGATGAGTTCATTTTATAATATAATCTCTGAATACCAACATTATTTACAAGAATGCATCAGATTAATCAGAATATTTGATATATTAAAATATTACTTACTCTTTGCAATGTAAGCCTATTTTACCTAACACTGACTTGTGACTTCGGTAAAAGATAAAAAGCACTACTACTGCAAACTTTGTCTAAAATAGAATCAGTGATTATTTTGGCAACAACAGTGTTTCTAAAACTATATATAGCAGTGCTTGTTTAAATTGCACAAAAAAATCCAAGTTGTAACAAAAGGTCTATTACCCTATTATCGCATACACGCTTTTCTTGGTTAGTACAAGCTTTGAATGTTAATTTTTTGCAGGCTTTGGTGATAATAAAAAGTATTTTAGTGGAAGTATTATTCCCACTATCTTTGTATTTATGTCAAGTTTTGAGATTACTGCCTTAGATTGTAAAGGAAGGTCGTGCTTATTTTGGTAAATTTAATGTCTTCTTTAGATCCTAATGAAGAATATATTTATTCATCATTTACCCAAATTAAGTATAAGTTTCATATCATAAAATCAAAGATTCAAAACAATTTAAGTTATGTCTTCTTAATACAATTGAGATGGTATGTATAAAGTTATTTCTTTGGTAAGATATTCACAATTAAAAATATGACGAATCTCATCTCTGACATCATCCATATTGTAAAGGGAGGTCGTGCTTATTTTGGTAAATTAAATGTCTTCTTTAGATCCTAATGAAGAATATATTTATTCATCATTTACGCAAATTAAGTATAAGTTTCATATCATAAAATCAAGATTCAAAACAATTTAGGTTATGTCTTCTTAATAAAATTGAGATAATATGTATAACGTTCTTTCTTTGGTAAGATATTTAAAATTAAAAATATGACGAATCTCATCTTTGACATCATCCATATTGTAGAATATGAAGTATATAATATAAAAGTATCCTATTTAATCTTCCTTATTCAGTCAGTGTATCATGGCATGAAGTTACTGTTCCGGAATATTTTCTTTAACTGTACTTTTCTGTACTATATTAGATTGGGACTTTTCATTTTTGTGGCATTTACTTTATATATTTTCAGCCACAAATACATCCTCTACACTTGTTCTATGGGATAATGGGTGGGCTTCTGAACCGTGATTTATGAGGGCTTGACAGTTATCTTACTTTCCACTGTTTAGTTGTAACAGTTTTTGAGAACTTCTCTGTTTTCTTAACACTATGCCGTATTTCATAACATCACTTTGAAGGAGTTGTAATATGTTTTTCACATAACCACAGAAACTCATACTATTTTTTTGGCAAAGCACATCAACTTGAAAATAGAAACATGCAAAAAATGTAAGAGCCTCAATCGAGAATACTTCTACCTAAGACGTGTCTGGAAAAAGAGTTATCTCCCCTAGTAATGGATGGGGTTCGTTCATCCACAAACGAGTCAGACTTGCCTTTCTGTAAAAGATTGAAAAAGCATGTATGGAGGCAATTTTAACAGATCTCAATGTTGGAGATAGATAAAGCCCTTATTATGAACCTTGTAGAGTCAACAAACTAATTAATTGTGTATTTTTTTAGTATTGACACTCACATCAGAAAAATACCAGAAATGTTTCTTTTGAGATCAGACGGTGCTTTTCACTTTGAAATGTCTGGATAAGAATTTGTCAGCTTATTGTAAATGCATTTGTTTTTGAAAAAAAAACTGTAAAAAATAGGGGCAGGATAGCACTGTTGGCACATTCGGCTTAGGATCAGGAGGTCCCTTGTATAAATCTTGCCAGGGGCTCAGCAACTTTGTCTGCAGTAGAGAACTTTTCTACTTGTAGTAAGGTTTGCTTGCAATGCTGCACTGAATCAGCGCATTACTACCCATGGTTCGCTAGTTCCAGCTGAAGCTTGAGGTTTCACAGCAGTGCATATCCACAATAGTGTTGCAAGCTTTCTTCCTGTATTGATATTAGGTATATGCCGTGGTATAAGTAAAATACTCTTGTAAGCGATGTTATACCCCATGACATATTTAAAATAATTACTGCATCTTTCTCTATGTTATTGAATTGTTTTGGCTTTTCCTTCCAAACAGTCAATTCTAAACTTACAGAATGAGACCAAGACTGTCTTTAAGCCTCCTTCTAATGTAATGTGTCATGTCTAACTTTCATGTTGTTAGCAGGACAGATTCTTTCCTTCATAAGATTAACAAAATTAGAATAGTGTGATGTTTTAAAGCTAAGATATCCCTTAAAAGAAAATATTTCATACTAGCTTTAAAAAATCAAAGAGTACCATATTCATTTCTTCAAAAAAGTTTATACAAAATAATTTTGTCATATATTTCTATAAAAAGTCATTGTTTTCAACACCAATGACTCAAAGACATCTGTGTTTTGCAAGATCTCTCAAGTAACCCACAGCAAAATCACCCTCACACAATTCACATTTGTTTGGAAAAGTAAAAAAGTTACATCCCTCTTGACCTTTGCCCTCTGGAATTGAAACCCAAAATATCAGAGTCGAATCTTGAAATATCAAACTCACAGAATCAGCGTAGGAGGAGAATGTGTGTTTTTGTTTCTAATGTCAGCCATGTTTAAGTTTCTGCGGAGCTGCAATATGTGAAACATCAAGGCTGATATACAACAGTTACGCCATAACATTCACATATATCAAGAGTTGCACGATTGCAATTTTCCCACACGTTAGCTCATTGATAAGATTTTATAGCAACCGACTTTCATGCAATGGCAACAAACATTGCCATCTGGACTTGCCTTTTTCAAATTAAGTTACGACGTGAATGTGAGAATTATCTTTATTTCGTGTAGGAATTTGAATTTTGTTATCAAATACCTTTTAAAAAGGTAAGTCAGTTTTAACCAACAACAAAGAGATGATGGTGTTGTTTAAGGAGAGGACCTTGAGCTATTAAAATAATTTCAATGTTTTTTTAAAATTAGGATTTATTTAAAATTCATAGGTTTCTATACCCTGCAAGTAATTCATTTGAAAGATCATTTTTATTGAAATGTTTATGGCCAGTTTTAGAACTCAGAAGAATTATTATTTTGGGATAATTAATTGATATCACATTTTGAATAATTAGATATCTGAAAAGAACTAGACATGATTTCCTATTTGATGTAAAAAAATTGATGTTGAAATATCTTCAACTTTAAACAAGAATAAAAACTTCTTATAATCACAATAAAACTCTATATTATCTATGTCTCTAAATAGTCCACTTATTCAAAGAAAAAATATCAAATTTTGTAAAATATTCCAATAACTCATGAAATGCAAAAAATGTATTTCATTAGGCATTATCATCTCATCTTGCCATACTCTTAAGTATATGTACATCAAACTCTAGGTATCTAACTTAACCAGAAGTTCATATAATCGGGTGTCATATACTTGACAAATACACCTCCCTCCTGAAGAGTGATATTCAATGATACACAGAAGAACCTGTTTCTCTGGCTAGGTGGTCTGATATTTAAGTGTCAATGTGACATCAACCTATATTGTGTATACGCAAGGGTGGTCTTTCTTTTGAGGATGCATATCTTTGTAATTGTAACTATTCTAGTGACATTCTTGAAGTTTTCATTAATAATAGGATTTTTTGTCTTACATAAACTCTTCAAAGCGCTTCAGATAACTTTTTATTGAATTTTAAGAATTTAAACATTAATGCATTGGAATTCCCTTCTGTATCAATATTTTCGAGTAACTTTGTGAGGCGCTTGCATGTTTTAGGCAGAAATTGATTATGATGATTATGATCGATCAACACCTCACGTCAACAACCCCATAGACAAGATTCGGTTTTAGATACCTCAAGGACCACCCCATGTATATCAAAGAATAAAATGGATTATTACATGAACTGAAGAATATATGAATATTCTTATTCAGGATGGTCCTTAAAGTGGCAGTAGAACGATTTTTTTAATTTTAATTTTTTTTCACTGATAACTGTACGTTAATGCTAAATGTATTATTTTGATAGTGTCAAAAATCTCATTACACAAACCAGCCATCAATAGTCAGAGAACAAAAACATATGAGGTTTCCCTTAATTCCATTGCCTTCCATTTTTATATGAACACCTTTAATTCATTTTGTATTAGAAAAACAAATCGCATGTCTGATCGTGCTACTGCCCCTTTAAGGTATTCTGTTGAGTATATGTGAGTATGCTTTTCGAGAAGAATTTTGATGAAGAGAAAGTGATGAACCAAAAGTTCTTTCGCAGGAAAAACAATAATTCAACACATATGTCTGTGTCAAAGAATGAATTGATATGGTACCTCTGCTAGTTATCATGATTATATATATATATATATATATATATATATATATAGTTTTATGAATCTCAAACATCATATTCATTTTCTTCAAATCATTTTATCTTTAGTCTAAACATAATTCATGTTGAAAAATTCTTTTGTCTGAGGGGGCGGGAAAGTGCAGTGGTAGGTGCATTCGGGTTCGGATCAAGAGGTCTGTGGTTTGAATCCTGCCAGGGGCTCGGCAGATTTTTCTGCAGTAGAGAACTGTTCTACACCCAGTAAGGATTTGGGTGCAATGCTACACTGAATATCAGCACAGTACCACCCATTGTTCGCTAGTTCCAGCCGATGCTCGCAGGTTTCACCACAATGCATTGCAACAATGGTGTTGCGAGCTTTCTCCCTGCAGTAATACTAGCAGTCGCAAGTGAATTACTCTTGAGAGCGACGTTAAACCCAAAATCACCTCACCTCAGCTCTTTTGTCTTAGGGGTGTAAGTGAGTTAGTAGGGAAGTAGCACAGATCGTAATCTGAAGATTCCTGACTTGTTTTACTTTACAACAAGATACTATTTTCCTACTACTAGTGCTCTATGCATGTAAGTCACGTCAACATAACTTTGTTTTACTTATAACTCAGAGAAATGGTGATAGAGATACAAACATGCTGAGAGACATACTGCTTTCCTGAATACTTATAGCAAGGAGTTGCCCATTGTATATTATTATAAGGGAACGTGATGAGGGCCTCACAGCTAGTTCTTAGGGGAATAGTCTGTAATAATAACAGCCTGTTATACAAAAGATATGCCCTAAGACACTGTCTTGCAGTTCTTCAGGTAGAGAACTACTGTCATGATCTAGCTGAAAGTTGTTTTTTCATTCTGGAGGAATTAAGACTCAGATTTTCAAACTTGAATATTTCTTTGGAATATGTAGATTTTGGTGAAAGCCATTATTTTCATAACCTGTCTCACCTCGTTTTATGCAAAGTTTTGCCACCATTCACGAAAGTGCATGAAGCCAGAGAACTGCTCATATTGTACCAGAGGTTAGATCAGAATGTTGTGTTCTATTGTTACCTCTGTGAAGAGAGAAGTGTAAAACTTCTCTTTTATGATAACATTGATGATTTTCAGAGAATTCATTCGTTTATGTTCACTTTACCTTAAAGTTTAGACTTTTTAATCTTATAAACTCAATAAATACAAACTGTGACTTAAATTGAAGCTGTTATTTGGCAGGAATGAAATGCAACGAGAATGCTTGCATACTACATATTATCTTTCATATGTTTCTAAGAAATTTTACAATCAAAATTATTTTACCTTCACTATTTGTTTTATTTTCTCCTCTTTTGATATTTTTGCTCGTCTGTCAAAGCATGATAGTACAGAACTTTTGAATAAACATTTTCTCTTAACAAGATATTTCCATTCCCTTTTTCATACACAATTCATGTACTTTTTCTTCTAAACTGTCAAAACATGATAAAACAGGAGCTTTTCCATGCTTAACGACTTTTTCAGGTAAATATTTTGCTACCTGTGCATTTGAGACAGGTTGTTTTGACATAAGTAACATGTAGATGGCAGGTGGATGTTGATACTGTTTGCCTTACAACACATCAAAACATGATATCATAGGGAACTTCTGTCAGATACAGACAAATGATTAATGAGGCAAAAGCTCTAGAGTGATTCATGTTATAATTGGTTTGCGACTTATCTTACAGAAAAATGGTGTAATTCTCTGATTAATTGTCAGTTATGAAAGAAATATTACGATCAATCAAGTTTGCAGGGATATAGCGTGACCATGAATTTGTTTCATCTTCTCCCAATGCTTAGCCTTTACCAAACCATGTTCCTTATATTGAAAATTTGGCTAATTTTCTTGAAATCTTGTGTGATATTGGACATGAACATTTTTTTTTCAAATATTGTTTTGACATTGAAAATGTTCTCAAATTCTGAATGTGTATCGAAAAAGTCTTAAAATCTTGTACAATATTGGAAATTATTCTATGTTCCTAGAATTTAGACATTGACAGTGTTTGTTAAACTCTTTTTTATAGTAAAATGTTCTTGAAATTATAATTAGAAGTATCTTTTATAAGATTTGAATTTGAACACTTTTTTTTAATGGTAAAAATTATTATCAAAACTATCATTAAAAGTATTTGGTTATTTGATATGAATTTTAACACTTTTTGTTTTTTAAATAATTATTAATAATTAATTGGTTATTGTAAATGAAAGTACCTGTTTTGATGGAATCGCCAAACTGTGTCACCAGACAGTCTTTCCCTCTCCTATATTCTAGTAATGTCAAAAGAACATCCAAATATCAGTTATCTGCCATTTATTTCTTTTCAGCATTGAGAAATGTCATCGCTGTCATCATTATCATGTTTCAGGCTGAACGGCAGATTCTATCTTGAAGTTTACAATTTAACAACCAGATGATGTGCATTTTATTTGCAATGTTTTAACATTAAAGGTCCAAAGTAATATGGGTGTAGCTCTTCATAACATATTAAAAGAAAACGCCTATTTTTCTGTGCCCGACTAAATTGTTAATGTATTTTTCTTTTCATTGGGACTGAAATTCTATTGAGTCTGTCTCACATATGTTGCTAATAGCCTATATGAAAAAGAATATAAACTATAGAATATATTCATTATACATAGATTGGGAGGTTTTGGAATTTTTTCTTTTAAAGATGGCTTTACATGAACATCTGAGCATTAGAAATCAGAAATAAGTTTTTGAAATCTCAAAATTATAATTTGTTTGCCGATGGAATTTTCTGACATTTTAATTCAAATCAAAGTTCAAGGTTAAGTCTCTTTTGTAAAATATTTCTTAGAAAATGTCCAATTTACTGTGGTTTTGTTAAACGTGGAACAGTTAGCTTCCAGATTATACAAACCCCCTTCAAAGTATATCCGGGGAGATTCTTGGAAGCTCCCAGAATCTACCCCGGGGTAGTTTCTGGAGTCTTCCAAAAATCTACCCCCTCCTCCCAAAATATACCCCCCTTCTCAGACTTTACACTGGGGAAGGTGAAACCTTTACATATACGTGTCTGGGCTGCTCTGCTTTTGCGGTGTCCCACAAACACTAATCTAGTATTCTTTTTAATTTCAATTTGCTCTACAAAAGGATTTTTACCACAGTCTATCTTGATCACTGGTACTCATATCTATACATACTCGACAAAGTTAAACCTTGATAATCTTTTCCACAAAAAAATATATAAACACTTCATCATTTTTTTCAAATGTCTTATATGAATAACAGAAATATTAATACATATTCTTGCCTTAAGCACATCATTTATATTTGAAGCGAAAAAATTAGACATGAATTACTAATCAGTAATAAATTTCAATTAAATTAAAGACCTGTAAGTAGATGTGCTAATTGAAAATATACTTGACCTGAAATTATATTTATTTAACATATTGGAATTTATGAACCGCAATGTCAAGTATTTTAAATTAAGATAAACATCAAATGATTTTATCTGAAGAAAATCAACTTCAAGCTTGTTAAGGAGTCTTGTTGAAAAACATCAAACTACTTCCACTTAACTTGAGATACTAGAAGCTATATTTTCAGAGGCTCTCAAAGAATAAAAACTCATCATTTCAAACTTTGTAAGTGTTTTAATATAAAGAGAAGATGCAGGTGTTGTTATTAATTTAATTTTTTTGTCATTTTCTTAAAAATTATTTTATAGACAGTTGCTTATGAACATTTTATATAGATATTATCTATATATTTTAAAGGCTTTTTTGACCATTGGATAGATATATTTGTTAAATGATTTGCCTACATTATACATGAAATATGTTATTTCTGTCTATGTATCTAAAAAGAAATAAGACCATGAAAAATATATCAGATATAGGACTGCATGTGTACAAATTTAATTTGACAGAAATAAAATTATCTGAAAATAACATTTTTTGATTAAACAAGTATTATAGATTAAATTTGAAGTACTCGATATATAACGATATGAGGAATATGCATTTATTTTGTTTAGTATATATATCCACAAAGAGGCAGTATTTCTTTTCTGTAAATTGAAACAGACAAGGGAAAATATCAAGCTCAAATGTAGGCAATCATTGATATGCATTTATGTTCCATTTGGCTAAATGAAAATTTCAAAGCACAATGGAATTCAACAAATTAAACACATTTATTATATAGCTATTGAGAAGTATTTATGAAATGGCTGTTGTATTATGTTCAATTTCAAACTATCAAGACAAAATGTCCCTTCATGTTTTAATGAAGCTAGCAATCTTATTGAAAACAAACATCAAAGAGCCATTTGACTTTTACTTAAAGAAAAAATCTTAAAGCTAACAACAAATCCAGCTACTCCATAGATAATTTTTAAAATCAAAATAAATTTCGGAAAGTATGTCCCCCTGCGATGACTAATAGCAGATTTCTGTGTTTTTTCGTCATGATCTCCTCTTCCTAAGATGTTCTATGACTGTAACACTCCTCAGACACATGTTGGCGATCATCCACATAGTTGGCGCTGACTCAAAAACGGAATAGTTTCTGCCAATAAATTCCAAAACTTTCAGAATATTTTAAATTTACTGACAGCAACTGCAGTGTAGATAAGTAGGATGATGTTTTTAAACGTTTCCTGATATTTTGAAGATCTCATTGGCAATGTGTTTCTTTGCCTATCGTATGTACTATGATTCATTTTACAATGAAAGGTACTGGAGTTTTGATGCTTATAATGACCATAAGTAATTCTTCAGATGATCACTTAAAGAAGCTGTTGCAACACAGAATGAAGGACATTGTATTCAGTGACGTCCCTCTGTACATCAATCAGTCCAAATGTCTGGATTCTTGTTAATGCAAATATTTTTGAAATTGTATAAGCTTTACAAAGACCATTCTTTTAAGCCATTGTTACATGACATTACAAGAAGTCCTCAAGAGTATTGGTCAAACAGTCATGTTTATTTATTCTTTTGAATTAGGGATCATAGTTAAAGTCATTTATGGAAGATAACCACAATCAAAACTTCAGTATCTGGTGTAACTCCAAGAAGCACAAATGGTTGCTGCAGAATGTCCCCTCTTTTACAGAATAATCTTTAATTGATTCTGTGAGTCCATTGGTTCCACTCAAATTTGTTTCCACTAAATTTTGGTTTCATTTCATTTTTGTTCTACTCCATTTTGGTTCCATTCAATTTTGGTTGCATTTCATTTTGGTTTCATTCCATTTTGGTTCCATTCCATTTTGGTTCCATTCCATTTCAGTTCCACTCCATTTTTAGTTCCATTCCATTCTGGTTCCATTCAATTTTGGTTCCATTCCATTTTGATTCCATTCCATTTTGTTTCCATTCCATTTCAGTTCCACGCCATTTTTGTTCCATTCCACTTTGGCGCCACTCAATTTTGGTTCCGCTCCATTTTGGTTCCACTCCATTTTGGTCATTCATTTCTCCGATGACACTAAATATTAAAGGGGCAGTAGCACGTTTTTAGGGGGTATAGAAGGTGATGTCAGGAAAATGAAAATAAATGGTTCCAATTGAAAGACAATGTATTTAAACTTAATGAATTAGTGATACTTCAAATATATAATGTAAAGTTAAGCCATGCCATTCCTTTTTCTTATACAAAATGAATTAAAGGTGTTCACATAAAAATGGCAGCCAATGGATTTTATGTGAATTCTCATACTTTGTCCTCTGACCATGGGTGATTGGTTTGTGTAATGAGATTCTTGACACTGTCAATATAATACTTTTAGCATAAACTTACAATTAAAGGTGAAAAATCTAAAATATAAAATTATCAAAAAACGTGCTACTGCCCCTTTAAGTGTTTAAGTTGGTAGAAAATTCAAAAAATCTAAAAGTCATGCAATACTTTATTCCAGGTGTATATTTTTGGAAAATTATTTTTGTTGATTCTCTTTCACTTTGATTGATGTTGTGATGAACACATTTGCACTGTAGGTATGATAAATGTAACTCTCAGTCTTGATAAATGCATTTCACTCCAGGTTCTGTAGCTGATACACATATGCAACTGTTACACATTTTGATTGCTTTTGTCTTTAAACCATTAGTCAACATTTCAGAGATTAACATATTTCGTTTGAGAAGGATTACTAAAGACATGATTTTAGGTGTCATGACAGTTTGCTAAACAAGAAATGAGGTACGTATTTTGATAAATTGAGGATCGTGGAAAGCAATGGATATGGTACTGAAGATTGCTCCCTCTTTCTTCCATTGACAGAATATATGTTGCAATATATGTATATGTTGCATTTAAAGGGGCAGTAGCACGTTTTTAGGGAGAATATAATGTGATGTCAGGAAAATTAAAATTAATGGTGCCAATTGAAGGTAAATATATTCAAGCTAAATGGAGCAGTAATAATTCAAATATATAACGTAAATTTTAGCCATGTGATTGCTTTATATTACACACAATGTATTAAAGGTGTTCACACAAAATGGCCGCAAATGGATTTTATGTGAATCTTCATATTTTGTCCTCTGACTATGGATGATTGGCTTGTGTAATGAGATTTTTGGCACTGTCAAAATAATACATTTAGTATTCACTTACAATTATCAGTGAAAAATTTAAAATATAGAATTTTGCCACTGTCCCTTTAACAAAAGCCCTTAAATACATAATCCTTGTAGGAGAAAAAATGCACCTACAATATCAAATGGTTGACTTCATAAAGTACCAGATTATCTGAGATTGTTGAAGTATCATCTTGTGAAGATTTATCATCCCATCTTTGAGAATCTGCCACATAATGGTAATTTATTATTTTTGTTTGTGCATTCGAAATAATGACCATCTGCAATTCGTTTTAAACCCATTCCAACTTTTGCATAATATTCATGTTCATCACAAAAAACTTTCTTACTCACATATTTCCTAAATTATGTATTAGTATTTTAAATATATTTCTGATGATATTTTATTTATTATTTCACAATTATCAACTTCAATTTCTTACCCATAATGCCAAGTGCGCATGCGCACCCACTTCCTGCTTTTCACTTTTTCTGCCGCCATTGTCTTTTGATATCCTGTTTGCCTGCCTGTGTAACATACTGCAGTGTAATATTTATAAAGAAATGTAAACCGAGTCAATGAAATAGAGTATTGCACTTAAAATGACAAACTGTTGATTTGAAAGCACCTGATTCTTTAAGCCTAATGTCTACAAGAATTAGACTTCCCATATGACACATAAGCCACAATTTATCCATGTAAGAAGCCATGACACCTATGATACTGTAAAGGTGTGTGGAATGTTTGGGATTATCTAATAATACTCTTGCACCACGTCTGCAAGATTATTTCTTCCCATCTTTAAAAATATGACACGTAAGTGACAACAATTCATCCATGCAATAAACATTGACACTTGTATGCAATTGTATAGTGTCGAATGTGTGGGATTATCTAAAATAACTGTTCCACCATATCTGAAAGATTATTCTCCGTCATGTCTAAAAACACATCAGGCCAATCCTTGTAAGACATCATGGCACCTGTAATGTGAGGTAGGTACAAAGAATCTGCGGGATTATCCTAAAATTAAAAAAACAGGTTTACAAGACTTATTCTTGTACTTAGGATCAAGAGGTCCATGGTTCAAATCCCGCTAGGGGCTCGGCAACTTTGTCTGCAGTAGAGAACTGTTCTACATGCAGTAAGGTTTGGGTGCAATGCTACACTGAATTTCAGCGCAGTACCAGCCCTGGTTTGTAGTTCCAGCCGATGCTCGCAGGTTTCACCGCAATGCATAGCCACAATGGTGTTGCAGGCTTTCTCCCTGCAATAATACTAGCAGCCATCATATAAGTGAAATATTTTTGAAAGTGGGGTTAAACCCTAGATCACCTTGCCATACCTTCCCATGTAGAAAAATATGTCACAATAGGCTTAGAGGTAATCTGTGTAAGAAAATATGGCACCTATAATGACAGGTAGGTATAAAGAATCTGTGGGATTATTCTAAAATAACAAAAACAAGTTAACAAGATTTTTTCCATGTTTGAATATGACACATCTGAAATAAACTACGAAACATTGTGTTAGAAAACATCAAATCTATAACATCAGGTATAGAATATTTCAGATTTTCTTAAATAACTATGGCACCTTTTTTGAGAGGCATTTTAGAAGTTGGAATGACAATAATGCTGAGGAATATATAGATGAAAACTTTTTTGTTCATTGTATGCTACGTTTGCATTAACTATGGCACCACTTTTTATTCTTCTATTTTTATCTCCTATCTTCTATTTCTAAAATATGACACATCATGCTACAAGAAGTAATCCATGTATGAAAACATGACACTTATAAGATCAGATAGGTGTTTGGAATGTGCGAGATAATCTATCATAAGTGTTGCACCATGTTTACAAGATGTACTTTCCGCCATGTCTCAAAGGTACTGACTCAGATGATGATGGAATCTCTGCTGAACTTCTTTTCAGCAAGATTTTCCATGGGATTGGGTGAAATAGATAAGATGGTTTTGCTCAACCTGATTTACATGTATTTAGTAGGGCTGTAACGATTCATCGATACCTACGATACAATCGTAACTTGGGAAATCATGATTATTGTATCATGAGCTTTCTGTATCGTAATACACTAGAAATAGATTTCCCTTACTTAAAGAAAAGAACACTATCAAATCAGCTAATGTTGTGCAGTAACTGTAACTACAGTAAGCATGAAGCAATCTGATTCATAAATAACTGTTTTTGAAGAAGAATAAAAACAACGTTTTAATCTTTGATTTCTGTATCGCCTGTCTGTATCGTGATACATATGGAATCGTGAGATTTCCCATGATACTCAGCCCTAGTATTTAGGATAGCCCTTGACATTTTGAAAGTTGTGAATATGTACTAAAACAGACTGCATGGTTCATAATTTTTTTTAACATTTGTTACCAAAGATAAGCATTTTAAGATTTGTCTTGAAATTTTGTGTTTTCTTGGGACTTTCACTTATCATAAGTAAATTGTAGCAAAGGAATACTATTTTCTGAAAAAGATTCTCGAAATGAGTACCAGTATCTAACTAACTATAAGAAACAATTCTTATACAAATGTGATCTTCAAATCTAGACTTGATTCTCAAGAGGTTATGTTTATGACATAAAATAATATTTACTACCCTCTGAGTAGTAGACTTTATTAAAAAGGTTCTAGACAAACATTTAGTATCAGAAGTATTTTTTTCAATATTGACAATATTTTTAAACAAATCATGTATTATAACAAAATGGAGCCGAGAAGATGCTTTAACTTCAACTTTAACCTAAAGTTGAGTGATCTAGACTTGCTATACTTTTCAAGACTTGGTTGGTCATCAATTAGATATTTTTGCTTTAGGGTCTGGATGACAGACTACTAGACTTGCTTCTCAAGAGGTTATGTTTATGTCAATAAAATAATATTTACTACTCTCTAAGTAGACTATTGCAATAAGGTTCCTGATGCTCATAGTTACAACCTCTCCATCTCCAACTACTTATACACTCTTACATCAAGGAATGCTGACGATGATGAATTACCTGTAGTGAAGAGGAACCTGACCTTCAAAATACTAGCAACTCAAACACCTGAACCTAATTACAGGTGAATGGTTCTAAATTACAGGTGACACATCAGGTGTTAAATCTCAGGTCAACTATCTCGCTGGAGTCACTTAGGGCGAGGAGTTGAACCTGACTGACCTCTTGTCTGGAAGCTGGACATTTATAAACACATTATGGTCACATCCTGTCATCAACCAAGGGAGAGAAGCATCCCAGAATCCCCGACACGTGAATCATGTCGCCCCATGACAGGTAAACGTCCTCCACAAATCTTGTTGAGGGGAAACATAGACTATTAGATGATAGACCCTACTTGGAGATGTCATAATTAAATTGGACATGACGGTTTGACAGTCCAGACATCTTCTCCTTGTCCTGTTCTTCTCTACCCACCTTATGCTGAAAGACATTGTGCTCTTGATGGTTCCTTCACATTCTTGTATTACTTGATAATACTGTCTAGCCTGAGCTGTAAGGTATCAGCCATAGTCCTTATCCACCCCCACTCACAACCCCCATCCTTACCCCACTTAGATCTGTCATTTCTTTGGCCTTCTAACTGAATGATACGATCTACCGTCATAAAATCCTCCCTTATTCCCTTCCCCTTCTTGTGATTCCCTCTAACCTTGATACTACCTAACACAACTCCCATCCCCACCCACACCTCATCCCCTCCTCATCCACCTACTCAACTTCGGTCTTCTTCAACATTCTAACTGTATGGCTAGCCATACACCCCCTCCCTCATTCCCTCCCCTTTATTGATTCCCCCTCATTGATTCCTCCCTAACACACCTCCCATCTACCTCAACACCTCACCCCCTTCTCATCCCACTACCCCACTTCAGTCTCCTTCAACATTTAAAAGTATATGATGCTGTCAGTCTAGACGTACACCCCTTCCCTCATTCCCTCCCCTTCATTAATGTAAATCCTCACTCACCCAAATCTTCCCTAACATCCCCTTCTTTACCTACCGGTACCCTACCCCAAACCCACCTCACCTCACCTAGCCATACACCCCTTCCCCTTATTCATGTATACCCCAACTCACCCTTTCTTCCCCAACATCCCCCATTTTACCTACTGAAACCTTTACCCATAACTCACTTTACCTCACCTCACCTCAGCCCCTCTTACCAATCATTGTTCCTCTTCCACATTCCAAACCAAAATACTAACAATCAAGTCATATTCTTTACACCCCTCCCCCCTAACCCCTTCCCCCTCCCCCCTCCCCCTCCCCCCTCCATTCATCCTCATCTCTCTTTCTCTCGTTACTCTTACCCCACTTAGTCTTTCTCTCCACATTCTTCCATCATTGCAAATGTAAAAACTGTCTGTCTAGCCATACTACCCTCCCTAATACTCTCCCCTCATCCCTCTCCCTCCTCCTCAATTCCTGTTCCCCCTCCACCTCCCCTTGCCCCCTCAATTCTCTCTGACCCCCCTCCCCCCATTCCCCCTCTCCTTTCTCTGACACAACTGTCATCAATTAGTCCAAGTGACAGATAATCAGTTCTGCCTAACATCAGCAGATAGAAATCATAGAATCGTCTGGAGGGTGTTCTTTGAGCACTCATTGATTGGTGCCAACTGGAAATTGGTGCCAGAATGGACATCGGTTCCATCGGTGTGTTTTATTAGTTTATTATGGAAGAATATAAAGATAACTATGTGTACTTACGTATATAGATATATACTGTTTTTCGTCCAGTGCATAGTTCTATTCGTCCTGGTTTAAAGGGACCATTCGAGGGGGTATTTTTTGTGGAAACGAAATTCAGGAGGACTTTTTTGTTTACAATCATATATAATTTTTACATGATAATTTCACACTCAATTTCAAATATGTTTGTAAGATTAGCATTTCAGTTGTTCAAGATTAAACCTTTTGCCAAAGAATAAAGTGTATCGCTCAAAAAGTAAAAACATCGTGAAATGAAGCCAATCATCGAAGCTACGATCGTGGAATGCATTACTACGACAAAATGCTGTCGTAACTGATAACTTTTTTATTATGAATAATGTGTAAATATTCTCCTCTTCTATCAATCAAGTATCTATTTCTATATTTTTTTAATGAATTAGCATAATACAGCACATTCGTTTTCTCACAATGCTAACGTTTCAAAATGGCGGACGAACCACGATCGAGTGGTACCTTTAAGATAATCCATGACTGCATATGTGCAATTTCTGCATTGACTCCAAATAATCCCAAGGTCATTTACTCCAATAAATTGTAAGTGATGCATAAATAAATCTATAATGCTTTCATTGTATTTGAAAGTCAAGATTGTGCATGTGTGCACTTCTGTATATAAAACATGCTCAATATATAAATATAGCTGTGTGGGTATAAGTATGTAGATAAATAATCATATGCATTTATAAATAAACTTCCATACATGCTGAATAGAGTGGTGAGGAAATGTATATGATAAACAATCTCAATATGCAGACAGAATGTTTTTGCTAAGTGTGCACTTTTTAAATTTCATAAAGTTGCTTGTGATATGACAAGGAAATTCAGTCACTGAACTAGACTAAACTTGTCATGTTCTAAAGAAATTGAAATTCATCAAATAGATGTATCAATTCTTGATAAGAAAACTGATAAAGCAGATATTTTGTTTGAATCAAGCAAATGCATTTCATAAAAATGTACCGTCTAATGCGAAATATGCTTCTTAAAATGTTAAAAAAGAATTATATAAACATTGAGCTAGATATAGATATGAAGGTTATATATTTGAATCAGATTTTGATATGTTTAAAAGAGAATATTCCATTAGTTCTTATTTTATGGTTAAAACACTGTATCAAGCATACTTTTACAAATCATATTTTAATAGAATAATTTCTTATTCAAACCTGAGACAAAGAAATGGCCGCTATCAAGCAAGTTCAAAAGATAAATATACATAATGCACAGCAAACTTCTGAAATTTGTAAAAAATAAAAATTAAAATAAGAAATTGTCAACAAAACAAGTGACTCAAGATAGAATCATTATAAAAAAAAATAATTTTGTAAAAAATAAAAAAGATTTTCTTCATAAATTATTTTGCCAACAAAACAAGTGACTCAAGATAAGCTCATTATAAAAAACATCAGCTTTTCCAATCTTGTTTTATTCCAATGTTTTTCAACACTATCTCGCTTTACACCCAATCTCTCATCGGTTGATCTGAGATTTACAACAGAGCAAAGCCTCTTGTATACAATACATACACTGAGGTGAAAAAAACATATCTTGGGAGTACACTCTCATTGATGTGTTGAAAACTATGATATGCTCGCTTATTTTAAAGGACATTTTTGTAGTTTTTGATATGTAAGTGAAAAGAGAAAGCTGTATGAAGGTAATTGTTACTAGATTTAGGATATATTTATGGATCTAATATTGATTGTAGAAAAAGATAAAGTAGTCAATGTTACTAGATTTAGGATATATGTTTATGGAATATTTATTGTATGCAAATTTTGATGAAAATAATGATGAATAGATGAAGGATGCCAGAAAGTAGGTAAAAATATGTTATTAAACATTTTAAGTAAAAATGATTCTGAAATTAAATATGAATAAATTTCTTTATTAACTGGTAGTATTTTTGATAACCCATGTCTTTCTGAAATATTAGCATTCAACTATATGCAATGAAACAAACTAAACAGATAATTCTTTTACATTGATATTATAATTCAATAAATGATTTTTTCTTCTCACTTGAAGTGAAAATCTTAACAATTGTTAATTTTATATTCCGAAAAATGTTTTTATTCAAGAAAATATTTACCCAGGAAGGATAGGACTGTACCTTTTCAGAGTTTTTCCAGATTCCTATAATTTTATCAGGACTATTTTGTATAGAAAAGAGAAACCCAAACTAAATGCAGAAAAAATTCACATAAAAGATTATTATGTCTCTGACTTCAGTAAAAATAGGTGATATCTTCTATTGACTAAGGCTTCAATGGATACGTGATTACTCGAGCCAAGGTCGGGTTCATCTGGAGTCAAGTACATTTTTTGGACTCGAGGACTCGAATATGGGACATCATTGGTTCTTATTTAGATTACCTTAGATTTTTTGTTTATTATTTGTAAAGTAAAATAATCATCATGTCATTGATGTCAATATATATATTGCATATAACCATGTATAAGTCGACATCTAACCAACAATATTACATTATTTCTTGAGTAAAGATAAGAATTTGAGTACTCAAGTCGAGTCTGACACCTCAAATACTTGATCCCAATATTTTTGAACCGTGGAAGCCCTACTATTGACTTGTAGTGTAGTTCAGAATGATTATTGATGACATATAAGAGGTTTGTTGTGATAACAGAACGAGACACGCTTCATTTCAAGATGGCCGACAAAACATGTGCAACTGACCCAGAGATTATCTATAGGATTATCATGAGGCCCTTCTGCTATCTGTGAGTGCTTGATAAGTGCTCTGAGATTCCTTGAATTGGTTTATCTCAATAACAAGAGACTCTTGGGAGACATTGACACTGATTGAGACATCTGAAGACCATCGTTAATTGTTATTGAAAAATCATCAATGTGTCTTCATCAAGATAAAAATGAAGATAATGAATCTATTGCTTTTAGTTTGTCATGCAGTCCCTGAAGTAAAACATTAAAGAAGCCTTCTTAAGTCTAGCAAATTTTGGATAATCTAGTTGTTGTCTGGTTCAGAAATTAACTATGGAAAATAAGAGATAAGGTATGCAAGCGGTTCATCTGACTAGGTGATGAAAAGGACATGACCTATTGTTTTGCTTTGATGCAGACCTAAATGGTGATTTGAATTTAGTCAGTGCTAAAAATAAGTGCTTTTTTCTAAAGGTGCTTGCTTTTAATCCAACATAAACTCTTCCAAAAATGTATATCAGGAAGTCCGTGGTTCGAATCCCGCCAGGGGCTTGGCAACTTTGTCTGCAGTAGAGAGCTTTTCTGTACACAGTAAGGTTTGGGTGCTACAACGAATTTCAATATAGCACCACCCATGGTTTGCTAGTTCCAGCCGATCCTCACAGGTTTTAGTGCAATACATTGCCACAACAGTGTTGCAGGCTTTTTCTCTGCAATAATCCTATCAGCCATGATATTTACTCTTGAAAGCAGCGATTAACCCGAAATGACCTCATAACTTTAACCTTAGAAATTTGCTTTACCCTTTTC
This sequence comes from Steromphala cineraria, assembly GCA_916613615.1. NCBI lineage: Eukaryota > Metazoa > Mollusca > Gastropoda > Trochida > Trochidae > Steromphala > Steromphala cineraria. Next base: position 55,262,911 of record OU744732.1, on the reverse strand, counting down.
AACATGCACAAAGATAAAAAAAAAATTTTATAAAGCTGTATAAATTTCAATCTGTTCTTGATGAAAATTGACCTCATAACTTTAACCTTAGAAATTTGCTTTACCCTTTTCAACATGCACAAAGATAAAAAAACAATTTATAAAGCTGTATAAATTTCAATCTGTCCTTGATGAAAATTTCATCGGTAAATTGTAAATGTGTTAGAACTACTTAGCCTTTATAGAATCCTCTGTCTGTCACCATGGACTTCAATGGTTCTTGACTTCAATGATTCTTGACTTCAATGGTTCTTGACGACGTCTTGGAATCATTTGTCTCAATAGCAAATAGCTATTGATGGACATTAAGGCTATTGATGCAACTTCAGACCTTCATTAACAAGTCATCAATATGTCATTGTAAAGTTATGAATATGTCATGATTGTATTGCTATTTTTGTAATGTTCTCATTTTATTTGCTTCCTGACAGAATTTAATCTTTTGAATAAATTAAAGAAATCTTGTTTTTTCTGGTTAGGTTTCATCTTGCCAATTCTAATATTCCTTATCTTGGATCAACCTTTTTCTGTCGCTGAGTGTTTCTATGGTGCTTAAGGTTCCTATAAATGTTTGTCTGAAGGAGAGGTTATTGCTTGGTGTTAAAGGGGCAGTAGCACGCTTTTTGGTAATTTTACATTTCAAATATTTCACTGATAATAGTAAGTTAATGCTAAATGCATTATTTGGACAGTGTCAAAAATCTCATTACACGAGCTAATCATTCATAGTCAGAGGACAAAGTCTGAACATTGAAATAAAATCCATTAGCGGCCATTTTGTGTGAACACCTTTAATTTATTTTGTGTAAGAAAAAGCAATCGCATGGCTAAACTTTACCTTATATATTGGAATTATTACCGGTCCATTTAGTTTAAATACATTGACTTTCAATTGGAACCATTAATTTTCATTTTCCTGACATCACCTTATATTCCCCATAAAAACATGCTGCTGTCCCTTTAAGGTTCCTATAAATGTTTGTCTGAAGAAGAAGTTATTGCTTGGTGTTGCTTGTTAAGACATCTTGATGACGGTCCTCATGTCATCAGAAAGTCATCAATGTGTCATTGACATACTCTGCCATCTAGAGTTTTACCTTGTTGATTTAATGTGATTGATCTTTAAGAGAACTTTTCTTTTATTTGAGAATTTATGATTCATTAAATGATTTTTAAAAGGCTTGCGTTTCTTTTTTAATTAGTATAAAAAAAATTATTAATAAATTGACAATGAAAATTTAATATATAAGAATGTCATTTAATTATATACGAATTTCTAAAATCATTGAAGCATTTACTTTCCTTAAGTTAACAACAGTGTAGAATACATGTGTGTTTGAAATAGGAATGAAAAGCATCAATTTTCTTTTTATCAAATTTATGAGGTTTCATAAAGAAATTGTTCATTTCATGATTTGATCAATATTTTTGATATTGAAAACAATTAATATTTTCAAACTGACAGCAAAGCTTATGCTTTTTGTTTAAATTACAAAATGTTCTATTCTTCCTCACACATTAAATCAAGAAAAGAAATAATATCAGTTTATGATCAATCTAAATCATTTGATTGTCATAAACTGATATTTGAAACAGAAATGAATTATTTGGCAATCATAAAATGGGGATATCATATTCAGAAACTATCATTTAGCAATCATAGATTTATGCTATTTAATCTTAAGCAATTTATTTGTCCAAATGCTGTCAATTAATGTGTTCATTGAAGCAATTTCACATTCCACAGAGAATTATGAAGCAGCTAGAAAGCTGGTTTATTCTGATTCTAAATTAATGATTTCATATTCTGAAAATATTTATTATGAAAACATTACCAATACATTTTATTCAGCAACATGGGTTTGGAGTTATGCACATTTACATTGTGCACATTTCTGTTTGCTTTTGGCCATTGTCAATATTATTAATGGGCATTTTGCAGTAAGTTAGCCTACGGATTAGATTTCAAGACCTGTAGTTAAAGCAAACATTTATAACATTAAAACACACTTAAAATGGTTAAAGCAATAATTTGATTTATTTGTATAACTGATTTTAATAAAGGGTATAGCAAAAAACCCATGAGATTTAAAGCTTTTAAAAGCATTTTAGAAACTTAGCACATCTCAAGGATATTACCAGTAAAGAATATAAATGGTTGCATAATTGTTTTTATGAAAAACAGATTCCTTGAAAATAAATGATGATTTGTACGCATATGTCACAGTAAATTACCTTTCCTTTTGAAAATGTTTTTTCTTAACTTGAAATTTAATTCATTATATTCCTCATCCCAAAATACAAAATATTACCTATTAATGTTTTTTCCCATCATATGTTGGTGTAATTTTATCATTCATTTTGTTTAAATTAAGGTGACAAGTGAAAATATTTTATCTCCAATTAATTTGTGTTTTATCAGTCACACTAAATCATCCTACAAATTATCAAGTAAGATAAGAAAGCGGTCACCAATAGTGGATTTTCTTGACCAAATTCCTTGCTTCAGCATGAAAATCAAAGAAATAACCCTGAAGACAGGAAATTCCTCAGATAAATGTTTTTCTGCATAATCGGCAATTTAATCGATCCCTTCTCCTTAAACGCAGACACTTTTTAGCCCAGGATGCTTGAATCAGAGGCTTGTAATAGACCCCTCTATTGAGATACAATGAAAATACGAGAAATCAGATTAAACGTAAACATAATGACAAGAGGCTGGTTCTAAAATCACAGCCTCTTTCTGAAATCACAGCCTCACTGTCATTCTTGTTTTGTTGGCGTCTCCTGATTTATGGCTGCAAAGCATTTTTCGTTATTTTGACAGCAGCCATGCCTTCAAATAACCTCAAATTATTCCATATCTCAATCTTACTAAACATCAAATATTCTGTCAGTTGTCCTATAACTTTATGTCTGTTGAATATCAGCAACTGTCCATGCCTTCATAGCCTGTGGTTGATCTTCAAGATGGCAGACATTTTGAAGTTTTATTGTAATGATAGCTTCAAAGAGCTAATCTTCCTTGATAGCTTCCAATTTATATGAGATATATGTAAAGAACTTTCTAAAATTAGAAACTTATCATGGAAATGATGTTTAATGTTATGTTAAGATGACAAGTACCTAGGCTTTGCTCGAGAATAAGGATATCTTTTGGCGTTGAAAAATATACTTCTTTGTTGATACAAATTGATTGATTTTTGCATATTTATGACATGTAAGTAAATATGTTTCATAATGTCCTTCTGTGGATATATGAAGACACAAACTTAGGATTTTAGATGACAAGAACATTTATTACTCATATACATATATATATTTTGGCGCCAATAAGGAAACTACGGTAGTAGCGTTACTAACTAGTCAATAACATAGTGCCTAGGCAGTAGCGTTACTGTATATATATATATACTATATATATATACATGTATAACAATATATGTGTATATGAGTATTTAATGTAAATTCTCATGAAAAAATAAAATTTCATTAAGATGTATTCGAACAAAATCAAGGATGTTTCAAGCATGCTTAGTTCTTGTGATGTTAAAAGTATTTTGATTCTTTTAGAAGATGGCTCACTGCAATTTTCTTGGAAATTTGTCACATTTTAACAGATGTAAATCTGAAATTCTAAGCCACCAAGCCAAAGAAATCTTGAATAATTATTGCTAAATTCCCTGAAGAAGCTTAGCTGTAACATATACACAGAAGTTTTGTACTTAACAATTCTGTATAAAAGATTGATTTTTTGGACAAGTTCTCACATAATAACTGCAACAGAATTTCCAAAGCCAATTGTCTTGAAATTTTCATAGTTTAAAAATATTGTTTTTCTCTTTCAATAAACCATTTCCTTGTGTTTAAGTCATCAATTTTAATTAAATGATATGTCTCTTTCTGAAAATTATTAAAAAGAATTGATACGTATATGCATTCATTGTTGCATTTAAGTGTTTTCAAAAAGATGTCTTTTAATGACAGTTTTTCAAAAACAAGTAAGCTCTAAACTATATAGTTTTTATAATCATGGAGTTTACTATTGACCCTTCGAGACCTCAAACCATTTTTTATACTAAATATATAAAATAAACTAAAATAATGTTGCTTGAGCCATTCATTAGGTTTAAATCCTTATAAAGTATGCTTCTATAGAAGCCAAAGAATTTTTGTTATCTACTTACCCTTTTGTATACCAGAGCAAAAACTGGAAACAAATTAATTTGGAAAAATCATTACCTTTTTCATTATCGAGAAACAAAAGTGTGGGCTTTGTAGAATGCATGAATAATGTTGCAAAAGCTTTGCAATAATATCTTATTGATGTTCAAATGTTCCTTTAATGGCCATTCGTCCAAACAGTGTAACTACTTTCAACGTTATATGTAAAATTATGTTTGTATATTAACTTTCCCAAAACTATTTTTTCGTTTTCAAGAAAGAAAAGTGTAGATAGAAATGCATGAAGTAGATTGCTTGAACAAAGCATAAATTTCTGATTCTTATTATGTTTTCAAGCATATGTCACATAAATGAAAATTCTAAAACTCATAATAAAGTAAGCTGTAATTTGTAAAATCATGACTTTTTTACTACTTTAAAGCATGTTTTTATGTAAAGACCATTTTTTGTAAAAACATTTTTTGTACAAACCATTTTTTTGTAAGGACCATGTTTTGTAAGGACCATGTTTTGTAAAGACCATTTTGTAAAGACAATTTTGTAAAGACCATATTGTTAAGACCATATTTTGTAAAGACCATATTTTGTAAAGACCATTTTTTGTAAAGACCATTTTTTTGTAAAGACCATTTTTTGTAAAGACCCTTTTGTAAAGACCATATTTTGTAAAGACCATTTTGTAAAGACCATTTTGTAAAGACCATTTTGTAAAGACCATTTTTTGTAAAGACCATTTTGTAAAGACCATTTTGTAAAGACCATTTTGTAAAGACCATTTTTTGTCAAGACCATTTTGTAAAGACCATTTTGTAAAGACCATTTTGTAAAGACCATTTTGTAAAGACCATTTTGTAAAGACCATTTTGTCAAGACCATTTTGTAAAGACCATTTTGTAAAGACCATTTTGTAAAGACCATTTTGTAAAGACCATTTTGTCAAGACCATTTTGTAAAGACCATTTTGTAAAGACCATTTTGTAAAGACCATTTTGTCAAGACCATTTTGTAAAGACCATTTTGTAAAGACCAAAGTGTAGACCAGAACGCTGACAGAATCATGTAGCATTTGCCAAGCACAATACTAAGTTTCTATAAAAATATCTTCCGAGCGCAGCCATAATGTGTAAAACATCCAGGTATTGGAGATGCTGGAGATCTTATCAGAATATTGGCTTCCCAATCTAAGCTGCATATCTCCTGTATAAAAATAACCGTTTATTTGTGGACTGTAACAGTATGGGGTTGAGGGTCTCTGATGATTAACCCTGTTACCCTATAGTGTCTGGATGATATTATTTACTTACACACTAAATGAACTGCTATGATTTGTGAGTGTACTTTGCTAATTGAGAGTAATCATATTGACAGGATACAATGCTGTATGGGTTGTTCTAGGAAATAATTTTGTGATATCTGGTTGATATCAAGGTTTTGCTCCCCTCTGGAGTTTTCTTCATCGCTTTTGTAAAAATCTGCCTGTCTCAAATTCATGCCTTTGTGATTGAAAATGGTAATCTGGTTGATATCAAGATGTTCAGTTCTGGAGTTCTGTCCATTTGCTTTTGGACCTGCAGTCTCAAATTCATGCCTTTAAATGTGTGATGTATTAAAAGAATTTAGATATATTTTTATGTCTGCATGAAATGACTTTTATTTGTTTGCCCAGCATACAATTCTTTAAGAATTATATGTATGTACATAAATAATTCTTTTCATAAGCACCCTGATATTAATTACTTTATTTCTCTTATGAAGAACGAAAGTAAATCTCATTTAGAAAATGTTTCCATTTATATACACAAAGCATTTATGTGTTACTACCTGTAAATTTATAAATTTATAACTATGTCTTATTTCATCATTAAAATTTGTACATAGTGTGAAATCCATGCGATGAATTAACTGGATTATTTTGATACAACCTATTAAAAATTGGACATGGCCTCACACTATTTGAAAAAAAAACTTTGTAGCTAGTTTCAGAGAGCCAAAACGTCAAGTTGAAAGCATTTATGATTAAATGTTTTACAGTGTTTGTCAAAAAATAGATTAAGCAAACATGAAAAGTCACTACTAGCATGTTAACTTACTAACATTATCCTTCACCAACCATAAATCTCGGATGGTTATGTTACAAAATGCATGTTTGGCATAATGTCTGTTGATTCTGGCATATTTTCTTGTACATGTCATTACTACTCGGAGCAAAAACACATGACGGCTCCATGGCATGTAATAACATGCAGGAATAATTATAGTGATTGATAACATACAGAGATATTCCCCGGTCATTTAGCGCGGAGAAAGTTAACATTCATCATCTCATTGCTCAAAGACAAGACGGAAAAATATATTGGAACAACTTTACGACATTTGTGTCATGTTTTTTTGTCAGCTTGTACTGGAAGATATTCAAAGATTACACAACTCTTGTCATATCCACTTTAGTTTGTTATTTTTACAGGTTTTTCCTTCCTATATGCTTCATTGACTTCAGATTGGTACAAATTCTTACTCTTCTTCTTAATTGCCAAAAAATGGAACATTTCTTCGTTATGTTTATGGGTCATTTGCAAAGAATTGTAGGTTTACTCTTTTCTCTTAATTAGAGTAATTCATCATTTTTCATTTCCTTACGTTGTTCATTCTTTTAAATGCTGAGTAGCTATTTTGGATAATTTGCTAAGAGATACACAAGTGATTTTTTAAAGTGATAAATATAAAAAATCTGTGAAACCTCATCCGTTTTTTAATGAGTTTTTTTTATAAAAGCCTTTTATTTATAGGAAAATATCTCATTTCACTATTCAAAATTTTTCTTTTAGGAGAATATGTCATTTGACAGTTCCAACTTTCATACTGAGGAGAATATCTCATAAGACTGTTCCAACTTTTTCTTTTGGGAGAATATGTCATTTGACTGTTCCAACTTTCATACTGAGGAGAATATCTCATAAGACTGTTCCAACTTTTTCTTTTGGGAGAATATGTCATTTGACTGTTCCAACTTTCACACTTAGGAGAATATGTCATTTGAATGTTCCAACTTTTACTCTTAGGAGAATCTCATTTGACTGTTCCAACTTTCACACTTAGGAGAATATGTCATTTGACTGTTCCAACTTCACTTTGTGGATAATATTTCATATGACTAATCCAATTGGTTTGTAATTAAACTTAGTCGTTTTGCGTTGTTCACATATATTATAAATCATGTAATTACTTAATTAATCGACAGTATTATTTTTTTATCTAATCTATTTTGAAATACATCAAAACTAAATTAAAATAGTGAAAGAAGTGCCATAGAATAATACATGTATTTGGAATACCAAAAAACACATTTAAAAAGATATTTAAGAAATAGCAGAAATATACATTAGAAAAAATGATTTCATCAAAACAGGTTTAGGAATACTAGCTTGTGACTAGGCATCTATCGATCAAACAAGAACAACAAGAACCACGTTGAGATAATCATACATTTGAAGACCTGTAATATTTTATGACTTGTTTCCACTATGTTTTCTATAAAAGTATTGTAGGAGCTTGTAGACTTAATTTTAGTTTCTGAAATGAAAATATAATTAAAATGCATTATTATCAAATTATTGATTAAATGTAATTAAAATAAAATATTATAAGTGAAATTGAAGCTTAAGTTCTTAAATCACAGATTAGATCACTTACTAATTCAGATTTCTGTCAAATTTAATCAACCATTGATTTGATATCTCATTCCTATATTTGTATGCGTATATGTAGGATTCCATGTTTGGTCTGTAAGTATATTTTTTCACAATGGCGCCTAATCTTTAGGAATTTTCTTAATTTGTTTTCGTGATGTTCTTGTAAAACATTTGTGAAGTTTTACGTTTGTTCTCTTCATATTCATCACAAGAGTACCAGATTTCCAAATTTTCCATGATTTTTCTCTTTTTGGTCTTTTTTCTGATAAAATAGTTGAATCCTTTGTGGAGTCTCATGTTTGCTCTATTAATATTCTTCACAAAAGAACCAGAATTCCTACAATTTTCTTGATTCGTTCTCTTTCTGCTTATAATATTAATAAAACAGTTGAACCTTGTGAAAAGGGATTGCTGGAAATTATTTTCGAAATCCAAAATCTAAGCATCAATTTGGAACCGAGCTCTTGTCATTACGGAGCAACTAACTCTGTCGGGATAATAACGTGTTATTAACGTGTTATTACAGGGAAGCGTAGGACAGTTGTTTTTTACCATAAAGCAAAGCGCCGCCTTTTGTGGAGGTGAATTCGGTCTTAATATCCTCTCCTCTCCAAGCAATATTGTCCGAGTTTGATGAAATATTTTTATAGTTTTGGATTTCAATAAATCATCTTGTCTAAGGTTCTAGACATTGTATTTCCAGTCTTTATAGCGAGGACTGAAAACGTTATCTTGTTAATTAAGAGTCTTTATTAGAAGAATTCTGTAAGGGACTGATTATTCCATCGTTCGTAAAAATTGCCTTCTTCTCACAAAAATTGGGTTATTATATTTGATTTGTGGAATACTTAAAGACTTAAAGTCTTACCATGGTTTGACTAAAGAAGTTAATTCTTTAGAAAGATTGAAATAAAAATCTTTTTGAGAAAATATGTGTTTAGTCAATAACTCCTTCTAACTTTAAAGGGGCAGTAGCACATTTTTTGATAAGTTTATATTTTAAAATTTTCACTAATAGTTGTACGTTAATGCTAAATGTATTATTTTGATAGTGTCAAAAATCTCATAGCACAAACCAATTATCCAAAGTCAGAGGACACAATATGAAGATTCATCTTAAATCCATGGGCGGCCATTTTGTGTGAACACCTTTAATTCATTTTGTGTAAGAAAAAGAAATCGCATGGCTAAACTTTACATTATATATTTGAATTATTTCTGCTCCATTTAGTTTAAATTCATTGTCTTTCAATTGGAACCATTAATTTCCATTTTCCTGAATTCACCTTATATTCCCCCTAAAAACGTGCTACAGCCCCTTTAAATCTTATTGTATTAGATTCAATAACTTGCAAAATGACAATGGGGCTATGGAATTTGCATTCAAAATGTTCTTAGTGTAGTGAAGTGAAATATCTAGAGTTTCAATATATGAAGTACTGTGTAGAAATGCAAATTACAATATGTAAAGCGGGTTTGTTGATTCCTATCTTTGAGTTTTTACTTTACAGTTGCTAGATCAAGGGATGCACATGTATGGTGACTTAATAATTGTTCAACATCATGCAATCTGTATAAAGAGATCATACCTGTAGTTTAATATGCTTTATGCATCAGTAACTCCATAAGTAAATTGATAATAGCAGTTTGTGCGCACACTGATGATGTGCACATGTATAGTGCATGTGCATACTGATGAAAAGTTCCAAGTAAATACATACCTGTATTTACTGCATCGATATGTTTAGCATGTTCCTTGATTGTTCATGACCATGTTATTTTTTTACATTTCATGTATATTGCATGTACATTTCTTCTACATTTCTTGTACATTTCATGTATATTGCATGTACAATTCTTGTACATTTCTTGTACATTTATTGTATATTGCATGTACATTGTTTGTACATTCCCAGAGTCATTTTGCAATGCATAGCCACAATACTGTTGCGGGCTTTCTCCCTGCAATAATACTTGCAGCCGCTATATAAGTGAAATAATCTTGAAAACCCCAAACCGCCTCATCACCCCACCCCTTCCATTTTATAATAAATAATAAAAAATATTTAAAAAACTTCAATCCTATATGTTTACTGAATATTTATCTCTTGCATGTGTAATGCATGGCAATTGCATGTGTTTGATAATAATTTTTCAATTTCCTCTATATGCTCAAATTCATTCATTTAATGCACAATTGATAATACTTCAATACCATGTGTTATTGAAGATTTATCACTTGCACGTGCATTGCATGTACATTTTACATGTACATTTCATGTGCTTGGTAATGAATGTTAATTTCCTGTGTATACTGCATTTTCATCCCTCACATATTTATGAACATACAAATAATAGGACTGTAATCCCCAGTGTTAACTGAAGATTTATCTCTTTTATGTGCATTGCATACACTTGATGATAATGAAAACATTTATTAAAAATATAAAGCAGATTTATTTATCACTTGCATGTGCATTTCAGAAGCTCCATCTCCCTTTGGTATTCATTGCATGTACATTGCACATGCATAGAGTTGTGAAATGTACATTCAGTTTAGTCTCCTAATTAATCAGGAAATATATTGTATTTATATGCATGTGCATTGCATGTGCGACATATACATTCATGAGTTGAAACACCTGGTTTTCCTGCATAGGGAAATCTATTGCTTGTACATTGCATGTGCATTGCATGTGTGATATATACATGCATTTGGAGTTCAACCACCTGGTTTTCCTGCAAAGGGAAATCTATTGCTTGTATATTGCATGTGCATTGCATGTGCATTGCATGTGCATTGCATGTGCATTGCATGTGTGAAATGTACATGCAGTGTCTCGTAGTTATCCAATGTTTCTCATTAGTAAGATATATTGCACATTCATTACACGTGTATGCAAACATGGAGTTGAACCACCTGTGGATATAAAGAAGTCTTTCAACATTTTTAACTGTCAAACAAATTTATTAACAAATTGCCCGCAACGAAAACATGTAAAATTGCTGCTTATTTTAGAAAAACCAAATCTGTGTTTAATTTTCAGTATGCACTTGTTTAAACAAATTAATCTTTAACTTCGGGAGGTATTTCAAAATGTTAAGCTCAACAGACTATGGTTGTTTTCAATTCACAAAGAACACTTGTTAAAATTGCTTAATTCCTACATATGGAATCAATTTAGAATAAGCTATTACATTGACTTGAACACTTGTGTTCTCAATCTAACATTTTCAGATTATTCAGGAGCCATGAAAGTTTAACTAGAAAACATAACTTACAAAATGTTTTTTTTATTTTGTTGTGAATGACAGTGTCACAAGTTTTTCTTCTTTTTAGAATACAAGACTAAAGTTTTAATTTGGAGGTTGAAGGTGATATGGTTAAATGCCGCTTTCAAGATTTATTTCACTTATATCATGGCTGCTAGTATTATTGCAGGGAGGAAAACCGCAACACTGTCGTGGCTATGCATTGCAGATAAACCTTCGAGCATTGGCTGGAACTAGCAAACCATGTGTCAATTTTGAAGATACTGTAATAATGAAATAGTATTTGCTGAGTTGAAACAATAGTAGAAAAATATTGAATTGTAACTTGTAAGTATCACTTATTAAAAACAATAACAACAATAGTAGAAATAGTCGTTATGAGAACTAACTAAGGCAGAAGTACCAGAAGTTACAATAAAGATCTGCTCTAAAAGAACATTCAAGAAGAAAATAAAATCAACATTTAGATTTCCCATTTTAAGTCCATTCCATCAAAAATCTTTATCTGAAATCCACTCCTAGAGTTGATGGCCATGTGTATGACGCCAGGATATTTAGTTTTCATTGGCAGAATTACATTGGAATATGCATGTATCCCCCATGACAAGTTTATTCTGCTTGAGTACTGTATTTAGCTTCTGACACGACCGACCCCCAGTATAGGACAAACTGAGTTAATCTTAAATCAATAGAACCCATTTCCTAACTGTCCCTACCACAGTCAAATCAAAACACAGGAACTAGAAACCTCTGCAACGAGCATCTTGGAAATGTCCCTGCAGTCAGATTCAAATACAGGAACCACATGGAACAATCTCTGAATTACCCTCTGAGGTGAGGTGATCTGGGGTTTAACGCCGCTTATTTCACTTATATTGCTAGTATTATTGCAGGGAGAAAGCCTGCAACACCTTTATGGCTATGCATTGCGGTGAAACCTGCAAGCATCGACAGGAACTAGTGAACAGAGATGGTCCTGCCTGTAGACTGCATGTAAAACAGTTCTCTACTGCAGACAGAGTTGCTGAGCCCCTGGCGGGATTCAAACTATCATGTTTGATGAAAATACTTAATAAAAATTGGTAAATAAAGGCAAATATCTGTAAGCAAAAAAATCTAGGAAAGTACAAAATGTCAAAGCATTTTTGACGAAATTTATGGAGGAAAGAACAATGTCACTCTAACCCTGGATTTGTCTTCAAAAATCTCATTGTCATCTTTTTCCTTTGAATCGGCCACTTACGAATGGTAATGGTTACTTCCAAATACTATGGTGTTAAGAACATAATTAATACGTATAATTTTTAAATAAGATATGATAAGATAAGATAAGATAATTAATACTTCATTATCCTGTAGGAAATTCTTTTTACATCAACAACGGTCTCATATATACATAGGCACTCGATATACAACTTTAAACAAACATTACATAAACAAATACCAAGTGGTTGGCAACAAGAAGATTTCTAAATAACAGTTAGAATTTAGAGTTCATTTGTTTTATAAATCCTAATAATTCTATTTTAAAAATGAAGATTTGATAGATATGCAATTACTTACAAGACGCTACTTTATGTCTGTTATAGTTACCTGATGTTAATGAAGACATGAGGCAACATCATGTGTTTCACGCTTTGTAGATTAACATAGACAAACTCTGCTCCACAACAACATAAGAAAACAAACATGGGTGCATTTCTATTAATTTCTTGCACCCAAGTTCAGATGATGAAGACATTATCTGAAAAACATCCTCATTGAGCCGTTATTGTTGCCGCCTTGTCTTCGAGGAGTGTTCTTATCTGCTGGATACTCCACAACTGCTTGATAGATTCTGATAAAGCTTGTGAACACGCTTGAGTCTATCACTTCTTGTAATTATGGCAGATTGGAATAATGTTAAGAGTTTTTCTTCAATGCACTAAAGTTCCATTGTTAGAAAAGGGTACAAAAGCTGTTGTACCAAGCTCTGAGATGATGGTATCTTAAAGGATTGTAGCACAGTTTTGTGTTGATAAGGATGGTATATGACTTCAGGTTTTGCATGATAGATTCGAATAAAGCTTGTGATCAGTCTATCACTTCGTGTAATAATGGCAGGTTTGATTAATATCAACAGTGTTTTTTTTCAATGCACAAAAGGTAGTTTTATAGTTAGAAATGGGTACAAAAGCTGTTGTACCACGCTCTGAGATGATGGTAACTTAAAGGATGTAGCACGGTTTTATGTTGATAAGGGTGGTATATGAAGTGAGGTTTTGCTTGATAGATTCTATAAAGCTTGTGATCAGTCTTTCACTTCTTGTAATTATGGCAGGTTGGAATAATGTTAAGAGTTTTTCTTCAATGCACTAAAAATATATGGTTAGAAAAGGGTACAAAAGCTGTTGTACCACGCTCTGAGATGATGGTATCTTAAAGGATGGTAGCACAGTTTTGTGTTGATAAGGATGATGCTTGTGATCAGTCTTTCACTTCTTGTAATTATTGCAGGTTGGATTAATGTTAAGAGTTTTCTTCAATGCACTATTTGTATTTCGATTATTGTAAAGATGTTCTGTTCAATGCAATATTAAAGGTAAACAGGTTTTGTACAATTGACCTCTGATGATATGGTTAATTAAAAAGATATTGTACAATAAAATTGATAGAAAAAACTTTTAATTCACTTTCCTAAAATATTGCTTGACAAAATATGAAATATATATATCAAATGGTTAACAGACCTCCAGGTAGTAGCATTATGTTGCTTTAGAAACATAAAAATATGTATCTTGTTGTGTGTTCGTTGTTGCATAACAACAAGTGATTCATTTGTAACCAAAATAAAACAATTTCAAACTACAAGGACAGGAGTTGTAAACAGAACAATTGAATGTCTACTACATTAGTTTGACAGTGGTTTGTTATCATTACACAACATTTGCATTAGCTATACATAGACCTCCTTCTTGCTCTAGCTGTCGTACATATGATGCATAAACAATAGATATATGAATATATATTCTAAAAATGAATAACTATTTATAAATTGTTGTGATTATTTGAAATTATAATTATCATTTCCAAAGCATATTTTAATAAAATATTAACATTTAACAACCTAAAAGGACTCAATTTTGATATTCATATGTAATTATATACATTTCGTTATCTATCTAAGATATTTTAGTCAATATCACCATAGAAACATGACCAAAAGTTATGATTACATAAAAACTTCCTGTCGTTAAACTTAAAAACTTACTTTCTAAAATTTGATGTCCAACATCTTGTACTTTTATGTTAAAACGGCAACATAAATTGAATATTCTTTGTATAGTGTTGTTACATTGCTGTATATTTTAATTTCAACTTACTTATTCATAATCCTATTAAAAACTCTTTCATTCTTATATGCACTTGTGAGTGACTGAGCTTAACGCCTTTTAACCATATTACAGCCTCTAGCACTTGTGATACATGAAATTTCACTAATGATGAATCTAAACGTATAACCTTTTTACTATCAAGATGTTTTTTCTCAAACTGTTAAAGGAAATTCAGTTTGACCTATGTTTGCATACATTTACTTATATTGTATATCTCCACAGCATGGATAAGGTCTGCTATGTTTATATGACATGCATGTATGTATAAGATGATATGTAGATAAGTAGTGTTTGTATACATGTGAAATGATGCTGTTATGTAGAACATAGATAAGGGAGGTATAAAGGAACCGAAGTATCAGAAAGTGGAAGGAAGATAAGCCATGCTTTAGAGCTAATTTGAGAAAATTTAAAACTTTTTGTAGTTAGGTGAAAATCCTTCCTTTCATTCTGTTTTTTAGTTGCATATTGAAAACTTAGCCCCAGATTTCTTTAATCTTATCACTTCAAGTATGAAATACATATACATAAAGGGGAACAGAATTTGTATTGTAGCAACATGAATCTTGAAGAAATGCTTATGCAAGTGGTTTTCTAGACACAAACAAAGACGGAGATGGAACACAAATAGCTGCGACTGTTTTGCGATGAACATCGTGATAATAGGGACAAAAGAGACGAAAATGAAAACTGAAAGAGGAAAAGGCTGTAGTGATGATAGTTGAGACAAGAATAGGTTTCAAGGAACTTAAAGAACTCCAATGACGTTGTGAAGTCTAGAATAGATTTGAAAAACATATTTGCTTACTTTGTTGGTGTTCAGTTTAAATGACTGATAATCATAAGATATATGAAAATTTAGGAATTATTGGCGTAAACTATTACCTCTGGGACACTCTGAGCCCTCTTTTCGTTCCTCAGAACGTGCTTGCAGAAGTCTAAATAAAAATAAAGTAAAAAACCTAAGTCATATTTACCATTAGTGGTATGCAGCTCCTTCACTTCAACCTGGAGTTATCTCCCTTCGTAGGCCACGCCTCCTTCCTTCATATTCTTTTCTGCAAGCATCCTGCATGGATGTGCTATTCAGAAGTCTAGATATTTTCATCAACTACTTCTTCTAGCAAGCTCCTCTTGCTCTGAAATTGGTATGTGTTGTCGACATTAGGTCTTAGGACAATCGCATTCGTTTTTTGTGTGTTTTGAACTGATATTTTGTGACTTGTGAACAATTTTTTTCTTGACATCGGCGATTTTTCCGCGAAGTACGATTTTGTGTGACGTCATCATGGCTTCCCAGCGTAGATGTGTTCAATGTCAAAAGTTTTTATCTGACAAAGATCCCCATTCACTGTGCGCGTATTGTGATACCAATCCTATTTGCTTCCCTGACGCAAGATGTTTACTTTGTAGTGAGTTGGATAATGAAACTTGGGAAAAACTGTGTGAAATTCGTGCTAAGAGATCACGTCGATCTTCTCTCACTCCTCATTCTCCCTTACCTATTTTGGATGATAATGCTTCCCAGCCTATTCCTTCGGGTACAGTGTCGGTAAAATCCAATCCTTCTCCCGATCTGACAGCTTTTTTGACTTCGTTCAAGCAAGAGATTTTTTCAACTTTTTCCCAGAACTTTAAGGACTTAGAACGTCGTAATGATGAAAAACTTTCTGCCCTTAAGAAATCCCTAACCGCGGCTAAATCTCGCTCGAGTTCGACGGCTAAGGACGGCCCTTCACGGAAGGGTCCGTCCAGTTCCGAGTCCGGCCGTGGTTCTAAGTCTAGTTCATCTAAGCGGGCCGCCGATCCGGTCAGTGCGAAGGTTACGGCGGGTGACTCTAAGAGACAGTGTTTGCCGGTCACGGACCTGTCTGACGGCCGTGGAGGCCAGGTGAAATCCCTCACCCAGTCTGGCGACTCTTCTGTCACAGAGCTGGACGGGACTCACGGTGATGACGCCGATAACCTGCTCCGTCGCACCCAGACTGGGACGGTTCAGGCCGGGTCACACGTGGGAGACGGCAAGTCCGTCAACGGTCCGTCAGCTACTGGCCTAGTCCAGGACGCTGGTGTCACGGACGACCCGTGTGATTCGCGCCAGGGCACGCATTTGATACAGCCTGCCACGGACGGCACGGACTCCGCGGCGGGACTAGGTCACGTAACGGGTGACAACAATAACAATAACAAACGGGCCGTGCTTGATTATGTGGACGTGTCAGATCCGCCGTTCATTCCTATTTTGACCGGCTTACAGTCCGATGAACAGCAACCCACGGAGGTTAAGCTTCACTCTCATGAAGGTTTAATGATTATTCCTGCCGTTGATTCCGTTGATTCTCCGGATTTAAACCCTAATTGGTCCTTCCCAGACAAGATAGACTTTCTTTATAAACTCAAACCCTGCACTGTGCCGTCAGTTTTTGATGAGGAATTAATCCAATCTTTACCGGAGGAACTGGGTTCTACAGGCGTACTTCCCCCTAAGAGAGCTCCCAAACGTTCGCTTCCTCATTCTACCGTTGTCAAGACTGGTTTAGCTGTCGTTAATGCCAACATCGCCAAGGCCAAGGATGCCTCCTCTCTCGCTAAGCTGCCTTTAAAACAGGCTTACGTTATCCACGACAGAGCCTTCCCAGCATCAGCACCCGATGTAGATAAGGAATTTTCCCGCCTTAATTCCAGAAATGTTCAGAGGCCTCAAGCAGACAGAATTTCCGTGGCAAAAAAGGACATTAAGGATCTGGATGCATCGAGCCGTAGCGCAGTTGATATTCTCTCTTATATTAACTGGTTCGCCGCAGGAGTCAGGCAATTACTACCGCCAACCTTCCAGGATTACAAGGGCATCAAACCAGCTACGTTAACTGTCATGAGTGCTGAGGAGGTGGCTCTGGCCCACTCTTTCCTGGATGTTATATACCAAGCTGTTGGGGATGCTACGCAAGCTCAACTTGCCTCCATCGCTCGCCTCACTGCTCTTGAGAGATCTCATCTCCTTAACTCTGTCAAGAATTTACCCACCGACTCCAAGGAAGACTTATTCCAACAACCTTTGGACTCGGAAACTATGTTTAATGGTCAGGTTCCCCAAGCCATCGCCACTCAGGATGCCCAGACATCTAGGAACTTGAACCAGCAACTAGCGTCAGCACTTTTGCAACAGAATAGACAGAGAGGCAACTTCCGTGGCAAGAGAGGCCCTTCGTCATCTACCCCCCGACCCCCCCTCCATCGCTCAGCTTTCGACAGAGCCAGCAGGCCTTTTAATAGGAACAGGTATGCATCTCAGGCTCCCCCGCCTCCTAGAGAGAACCAGGATCCCCCTGCCAGATCTAGTTTTCGTGGCAGAGGTAACCGCGGCGCCAGGAATACCCAGTACCGACGTTGACTTATCTCCCGTCAGTACTCACAACCTCAACCCTTACGAATTGGAAACGCCCATCGACTCCTCTCTAGCTTTCGGATTCACTACGCCAGTCACCCCCTCCCCAGTAGGGGGCCGACTGCAACGATTTTCTCGGAACTGGAACCTCATCACTCAAGATTCGTGGATAAGATCAGTAATAGCGGAAGGTTACCAGCTCCAGTTTCAGACGCGCCCGCCCCTAGCCATACATCCGCAGGGAAGGAGATTTTTCTTACAAGGGAAACGTCTGGAAGCTGCTCTACTGGCAATAGAGCAGCTTCGGCTGAAGGAGGCCATTATAGAACTACCCCCAGAGGACACATCTCGGGGTTTTTATTCTCCAGTCTTCCTCGTACCCAAGCGCGACACGGACGAGATGAGGATGATCATCGACCTAAAGATCCTCAACAAGAACTTTCTCTCACCTCCGCCCAAGTTTACAATGGAATCCCTCAAGAATGTGAGGAAACTTATTCAGATGAACAGCAAGTTTATCAGCATGGACTTGAAAGACGCCTACTTACACGTCCCGATTCACAAGCTGTCTCAGAAGTACCTCAGGTTCGCCGTGAACGGGAGACGCTTCCAGTTTCAAGTACTGCCCTTCGGGGTCTCGATCGCTCCTTGGCTCTTCACGATGGTTATGAAGCCAGTACTACACTTCCTACATCTGAGAGGCATAGCTATTCACGGGTATCTGGACGACTTCCTGGCAAGACACGTTTTGACAGCTACCCTTGTCAATCACACCAACTTTGCGATCCACGTGTTCACGCATCTAGGATGGATCATTCATCCGGAAAAATCAGAACTGACACCGTCACCCAGGATCAAATTCCTTGGAGCCATCTTGGACGCCGGGAAGGGTTACATTTTTCCCATTCAGGATCGGTGGATTGTTTTGAGGGACGCCATCTTAGCCCTTCTGGCTTCCCCCGTAGCTTCTCTAAGGAGATGGATGTCAGTGCTGGGATCTCTCACTTCTATCCAGACCTTTACGTACAGGGGACGGTTGAACCTCAGGTTTGTTCAAGAATGGATCAATATGAACAGGAATCTAGACTTGGACGACGAGTTAACTTGCCCGCCACATGTGTGTCAGGAACTGTCTTGGTGGACACGGGAATACAATGTTCTCTCAGGGACTCGCCTCTCGGAACCTGCTCCTCAGCACACCATCTTCACGGATGCCTCCCACGAAGGATGGGGTGCTCACCTAGACGATCTCGAGGCCCAAGGGGTATGGACGTTACAAGAATCGTTCCTACACATAAACTTGCTAGAGATGATAGCAGCAATCAAGGCTCTCGACATGTGGTGGAAGCTACTGTTCAAGACCGAAGTTATGATTGCGTCAGACAACGCCACGGTAGTAGCGTACGTGAACAAGCAGGGTGGCACCAAGTCTCAGAGTTTAATGACGCTAACACGACGACTTTTTGCGCTGGCAGACCAGTGCAAGATGAACATAAGAGCCAGACATATTCCAGGCAAGCTCAATGTACGAGCGGATTCGTTGTCAAGGGCATCTCAAGTGATACAGACGGAATGGACGCTACACAAGGAGGCCTTCCAGCTCATATCACTCAAGTGGGAGACTCCGTCCATCGACCTCTTCGCAACAGTCAAGAATCACCAGTTGCCAACATATATCAGTCCCATTCCGGATCCGAATGCCTGGGCAGTGGACGCCCTATCAGTGTCTTGGGAAGGAATGATTGCGTATGCATATCCTCCGACGAAGATAATCCCGGATGTTCTAGCCAAGATAGCATTACAAGATTGCCTAGTTTACCTGGTAGCTCCAGCCTGGCCAACAAGGACGTGGTTTCCCAGCCTTCTAGATCTGTTAACGGACTACCCACTCAAGCTCCCCGATTGGTACAATCTGCTATATCAACCTCAGTCAGGAAGGACACACGGGAATCTACAGATGCTCAATCTTCACGTGTGGAGGTTATCACGCAATCTCTCAAAGGCCAAGGTTTCGGGGGAGAGTCTTCGTCAGCTATTATCGCATCTATCAGACCCTCTACCGCCAGATTATATGACGCCAAATGGAGAGTTTTCACGAATTGGAGAGAACGAGGAGATCTTCTAGCTAAGCCAATTTCGATCCCTATGATCGCGGACTTCCTTCTTTATTTGAGAAATGAAAGAAAACTGAAGCATGGAACGATTGAGGGATATAGATCGGCCATAGCGTCAGTGTGTGATGTTCGGGGCTTGTCAGTGGGAACTGACACGTCGCTCCATAAGATGATCAGATCTTTCCAACTTAAAGATATAACGTCGCCTTCAATCTTCCCCAAATGGGACCTTTGCGTAGTTTTACAGTCATTAATCAAGGCTCCCTATGAACCGTTGAGTTCGACATCTCTCAAGTGTTTATCATTTAAGACAGCCTTTCTCCTTGCTTTCGCATCAGCCGCACGAGTCTCAGAATTACACGCAATAGATAATTCCTCTATTAAGTTCTCGGAAGGATGGAAGGAAGTGACCTGTCGGGCTCTCCCAGAATTCGTAGCTAAGAACCAGACATCAGCGTCGGGACCACTTGGAAGTAGGGTATATAAGATACCTGCCTTGCCTCCCACAGCTTCTCGTTCAGATAGAAGTAGACTTCTATGTCCCGTTAGAGCTCTCAAGTGGTATCTCCAAAGAACAGCCAATTTTCGAAGGAAGAGAAGGAGACTATTCTTATCTTGCAAGACAACAGTCGACACAGAGATCTCTAAGAATACGATATCTTCCTGGCTAAGGAAAACCATTACCTTCGCATATCAGTCAGTGAATCAAGAAATGGTGAATGTCAAATTCTCACCACACGAAATCAGAGCTCTAGCTTCCTCTCTAGCCGCTTGGAAATCAGTTTCTCTACAGCAATTGGTGGCCTCCTGCCAGTGGAAAGGATCCAACACTTTTGTTAACTCTTACCTCAGGGACGTTGCTCCTTCTCTCAGTGGAATCAGTGAACTGGGACCAGTAGTGGCGGCTCAACATATTACATCTGCTTGATCCTCTTCTTCCTATCAAGGAGAGGGGGGGGGGTCGGGGTCGTCGGAAAGGAATCGACGCCTGATCTTCAGAAACCATTCAAGGTGAGGCCATACTATGACTAGTGTTATGGTGATGGTTTCATGATGACAGGTTATGTACTAATGCACTCGTTGTGGACTGGTAGATCCACCAGATTAACTCGTTAATTATCCGCTGTCCAAATATGACGTAAGCCGATAAGACCGGAAGTGACGTAATTAAACCGGAAGTGACGTCATCCGGAACCGGAAGTGACGTCATAGGACTGTAGGAAATGATATAAATAAGGTCACCCGATAATTATTAAGTTAACGGTACTCGGATAGAAACGTCATATTCGGACATAATACCTAACATATTAACCAGGTGGTATGCACTCACTCTAAACAGGAATGTATCGGTGATGGTTCAATAAATCATGGGAGTTTGGCATGAGGTGTTGTTGTATTACTTATTTAGAATACACTATGACATTGAGATATGTCCAAACAGAGGTTTAAGTTCATGTATTTGGAACTAATTATTGGCGAGTATATACTGAGACACCCCTGGGTCCCTCCATCCTATTATTGGGAATTCGGGCTCAGAGTGTCCCAGAGGTAATAGTTTACGCCAATAATTAGGAACAATTACATGTATTGTTAGTAATTATTAGTAAACTTACCTCTGGGACAACATATAATCCCACCCTAAAGTTCTCGCTAATTCCTCCCCACGTGTTCCAGGGGATGTCGTTTGAAGTGTACAGAACAGAATATGAAGGAAGGAGGCGTGGCCTACGAAGGGAGATAACTCCAGGTTGAAGGGAAGGAGCTGCATACCACTAATGGTAAATATGACTTAGGTTTTTTACTTTATTTTTATTTAGACTTCTGCAAGCACGTTCTGAGGAACGAAAAGAGGGCTCAGAGTGTCCCAGAGGTAAGTTTACTAATAATTACTAACAATACATGTAATTGTTCCTTATTTTAGATAAAAGTAAAGCAAGTTACAGGTTTTGAAAGAGATGTGAGTAAATTTTATTAATAGAAAATGAAATTTTAACAACAAAATTGCATTTCAGGCGTTTCTGTTATCTCGGTTAAGTAGTGTTTTGAGATAGTTGCCATGATATATATATATAGCAGCATGAAATTTGTTTTTCTTTCTGACGCTTGTATCATATAAATATATATGTGTGTCAGTAACACATATCACACATGCTGCATTTATTGTTATATACATGTTGTAGCCCTGAAAAACTTTGCTTCAACATCTTATCTTCTGATGGTGTAATTATTATGAGATATATTTCACTGCCGCAAAAAATTGTGTTAAAAAAACATATGCTATTTCAAAGGCTGTAAACGAGAATGATTAAGTGTCGATAGAGTTATGTGTCAAAATATTGACAGAGCATCTTAGGCTCATCAGAGGAGCCCTAGAGTACCTGTGTAAGTAATAGAACACAGGAAACTGTCTACAAGACTGCCGTCATGACGTCAGTATACCTGTCTTGAGATATTCTTGTATCTTATGAGTTTTTCAAAAGGCACTTACTCTGAAATCATATCGAAGATAAAAAATAAAGTTTAAAAAATTATGAAACTAGCCCAAATATATGTTGGATATTGTTTGGTCACACATTGTAGATCATTTCATAGATAATGTGATTTTTGTTTGGTGTCTTTATATTAGAACCGCAGTCATCACATTTCATCTCAACTCAACTCAAACTTAACTGCAAAAGCTTGACACATCAACCTCACCTCAATGCACCTCAATGCACCTCAACGCACCTCACCTCACCTCACCTCACCTCATCATACCTCACCACACCTCACCTCACCTCACCTCACCTCTCGCCTCGCCTCGCCTCGCCTCGCCTCACCTCACCTCACCTCACCTCACCTCACCTCACCTCACCTCACCTCACCTCACCTCACCTCACCTCACCTCACCTCAACTCAACTCACCCCAACTCACCTCGCCTCACCTCACCTCACCTCACCTCACCTCAATTCAACTCACCCGAACTCACCTCGCCTCACCTCACCTCACTGTCTCATCTCTCCAATCCCACCCTATTCCAAATCGCCCAACCTCACTTAACTCTTTCCAATTTGCTGAACAAGCATATTATTTTCCTGCTTCATTAAAAGCTTTATCTTATCAGATTTTTGTGATCAAAATTCATAAGTTATTTTCTTGATACATGACAGCATTGAATAAGTTCGGTGGATCAATCTTCTTGTTTATTTCCAATCTATGATATTCCTCCTCCATCAAAACTTATTCCACAAATCTCTGAGTTCATAGCTCTAACCAGGAAAATGCAAATATTGACATGTTACATTAATTTTTCCTGGATTGTTGACAATTCAAATATGATGTTGAAACTTGACTCGATCTCTTGATTAACATGTCAAATGATTATGTGTAAATCAACATCTGTCAAGATCGAAATGCATCTCATTTGTCAGTTTCGAGACACACAATGCGAAATACATTGCTACATACTGCACTCAATAGATTGATAGCTGTTTCATGCTTGTCGATTTCTGTAATCTACGTGACGTGTTTAATGAATTGAGCTTAATGTTCAATTAAGTTATTTTCTCATGGTATTAAATGACAATGGTAATATTGATGGGTAATTGATTGTCAATATTGACAAAGATTTGGCTCTCACATCAGAAGGACAAATCATTTGTTCTCTCAACACTGTATTCAGTTGATCAGTCAACTGTGACTGGTAACAATGAAATAAAAACATTGTAACGCAAATATCAATATTTCTGTCTGGCGAAATGTGCAATTTTCATGCTTTTGGCGTTCGTTGTCATAATTGTATTATTCAACAATGGAAATTATTGACATAAATAAAAGCCAATGATTGATTTGTTAATAAATCTGGGAGCAAATTACAAAACAAACAATCAGTGTTTGATATTAAACAAATTGTGGAATTAAGGACACTTAATCGAAGTGTGACCCTTGAATGAAGAATTAATTTGGATATTTTTAAACTTTATGAAATATTTAGACAATAACAAACAAATATATATTTCGAACTATTGATTTGAGTGTGTGACCTTCTAATGACATTGAAACAAAATTCAATTTTGGTTAGAAAAAAAGTTTATTTGACTTACCATTGAGATTACCATTAGAAACATTATTGGAAGATAAAAGGCAATTTTCTTTAAGTTCCCCTATGAATACTGAAAATATGGAGGCTGCATATGAAATTCATATTTGTTGAGATAAAGCCATATTTTATGACCATGTCTATGCATATGATGCGAGTCAAAGCAAGGAGAGAGGGAATAACTCAAAGAGAAGCTAATCAATACCCACAATTCAACAGTAGAATACTCCCAAATCAAAGTTTCCATTTCGGGACGACGCTGTTATTTATTCCCATATCCACATAAACATATCCCAAAAGAAACTTTCTATTAGGGTGACATTCACGATAGCTGATAACATATTGCTCCACATCAATTTAATCAATTACGCAAATAGTCGTGGTGAGTCGTGATCGGCCGTTTGAAAGCCATCCCATCGTTGGACTTGTATAGAATACGATTGGCCGATTATAAGAGGGTGATGGTTGGCAGAGGTTGGCACTGTTCGTAGTCTTTGATCATGTTCCAAGAGGCCTGATCGTCTGCCGGGGGCAATAACGAAGTTTAGAGCCGTTAATTGTACAAATATTGGATATCGCTTGATATCATTATTGTATGCTATAGCCATTGTCCTTCTCGTGTATCAATATCTTTTCATTGAATAGTTTTGTTAGCAAATTGTTGAATATACGATTAATTAGATATCACATTAATTAATTGGTTTGTGAAATCGTTTGTATAAATTTTCTGTTTACACATACCTGATGCCATAGTGAAAAGCCTTCTATTGGGGATTATCAGCAATTATAACTTATTTGATTCCAATTAAAAAATGCTTTTATTTTTATTATTTCTTAATATTGATATTAACAAAATTAGTCTTGGTTTATGTGTTTTCTCACAACTATGATGTTAAGAATTAGGAATTGATATACAATAGCTAAGTTAAAAAGGGATCTTCCATTTTGAATAGCCATTTTGCGGAAATATATTCATATATTGCAAATTGGTTTAGAGAAGGTTATCCTGAAGTGAATCGAACCTTGAAGAAAAGGTACTAAGACTTTACTTTAAATAATGAAATTCTTCTTTGAAAAAGTGTAAATATCATCACAATATATTTGATAGCATGGAATTAGCTGTGTATTTAATATTCATAAACACTTATTCTAAAAATATATCTTTATGATTGTTTCAGGACTGGAAAAGTGTAAATATCATTACAATATATTTGATAGTTCGGAATAGCTGTGTATTTAATATTCATAAAAAAACATTTCTGAAAAAATTAATATAATAACTCTTATATGAATAGCATACCTATATGATTGTTTCAGGACAATCTTGTAAATTGAGCTATAAATACTGCTATAATTGTGTAATGAATTTCAAAAAAATTCTCTTTAGAGTAGGTTGATCCTATGAGTAAGTCATACGAATATAAGAGGTAAGTGAGTTCATATATAATGAGTTGCATAATATGACGGCATAACTTAAATTACTCAAATATGTCTTGGATTAACTTTTCATGTCTGGAGACACTTATGTCTCACCCACAGGTCTCCAGAATGTCTCATCATTTCTCTTATAATGACATTCATTATGGGCGCATTACTATCTTAAAATACCTCAAATATTTCATATTTGTTTTAATGTTAAAATCTCTCCTAACTAAAAACATAAATGTAGAAGTCCTTTCCTCAAACAGACCATTAATGCTGAATTAAGTGAATCAAATTTACTCAAATTATGAAGAAACAGATCCTAATGGCACCCCCCTGTTCTCTTTTAAGTACAACAGTCAAATAAACTCTTTTTCTATTCTGTATTTCTCAACAAGAGCTATTGGATTAGATTTAGATTTTATTGAGAACAACCTTGTTTTAACTTTTCAGCTTTTATCAGATATAAACTAAGACGTGTTTGGCAATTTAATATTGTGCACCCTTCTAAGGGCTTATCACTTTAAAAATGTTCAATATTATATTTTGGTATGATTAAAGCCCAATTTTATGTAGCATCAAAATGTTTCGGTTAAGGTAAATTCTGGTATAGGAAGAATTAACTGTAATAGTTTGAAAAAAAATCCTTTTTAATTCTGCTCCAAACTATGGTATGTCTTGTGCAGCTGGATGATTCACACAAAAAAAAACTTTTCAATTCTAACCTCAATTGCAAACAGGCCTCATTTGATGGTACCATTATGACACATGAAGTCTATTATGTATGTTCATAGCTTTCCCTGCATTTAGTGACAATGATGAAGGAGGTAGAAGACAACCCTGTCTCACTACTTGCTCCAACTGATATGTTATGCACGCCTTCTCTCACTCCATAATCCTCTAATGGCTACTTTTCCTATGTTAACATACTACTCGTCTGTATTTTGCTTGCTTTATCTACTGCAAACCCTATGTTATCTTTCACAGACCTGGTATTATCTTTCGCAGACTCAATGTCGGCAAAAATGTACACTTTTCCATATTTTGCCTCATGGATTGCAGATTGACAGGATATTTATGTTCCCTTAAACACCATATAGCTTATGGTGTAGTTATGAATGCATTGAGGTTTGTAAGAACTGGCAATTACGTCCTTGTGTATAGTTTTGTATGTATCTTTTTCTGTGAGGACAGTTATATTTGTCTGCTTTCAAAATAGTTTCGGAACGGTTTTCCAGGTTGTTGAGGAAATAATTTGTCTCAAACAATATTTTGCTACTCTGACAGGTCTTAGCTTGAAAGAGCCATGACTTGAATTTCGTTCTATGCCAGATCTTGAGTGCAGAACTTGTACATGCGTTTTCCTTTTAATTGCCAAACCTTTAAACTCTTTAACTCCTGAGTCCTTTGGTGCCAACAATTAATAATAGCAGACTTTAAAGAAGCAGAATCTGTTAAAAGTTACCTGATCAGGTAAGGAGAGTCTTACGCTCAGATTTTCAGATGATTGAATCCTTTTGAAAAGCAAGTCTAGATATAATGTTGAGGAATATATGGATGACAACTTCTTTGTTCATTGTATGCGACGTTTCGACACAGATTCTTGTGTCGTTCTCAAGCAGAGGAAGAGTAATGAGGTAGGGGAATATATATAAGTAAATAGTACAATGCACATACTTATATATATGCCCCTACCTCATTACTCTTCCTCTGCTTGAGAACGACACAAGAATCTGTGTCGAAACGTCGCATACAATGAACAAAGAAGTTGTCATCCATATATTCCTCAGCATTATTGTCATCCCAACTTCTAAAATGCCTCTCAAAGGAGTCTAGATATGTAGTGAATATGTTGTATTCTCTGAGGCTTCTTTCAAAAATATGATAAAATAATTGTTTTGAGAATTAATATTTTTTTGGAGACTGAATACTGGTGTGAGGTTAAGGGTTAATTGTTAAGCTTGCCAGACTACGTATAATTTATACACTCTTGGTCCTTCTTCAACAGGTTTCGACATCACAAGACCCAGAAATAATTATCCAAAAAACATATAGAATTTTATTTGAAAATACATCTCATAGAATAAATCATTCTAGAATAGTATTAGCAAAAAGATGTGTTGTATTTTATTTAAAAACAGTTCCATGGACTAAGATGTGTCAACTGTTTCATAATCTTAGATAAAAAAAAGATATTCGTCTCATTTTGACGGTGACATGTCATCAAGCGATAGTATACCAGACCAAATTTATTTCATAGACTCTCTATGTCTTGATAGATATGTCAACTGTATGTAACCTTTGATGAAAAAAGGATATTCGTCTCATTTTGACAGCAAACTGTCATCATTTGGTAGTATTCCAGACCACCGTCGACACTGATTGGCCTATATAGTAAATCAGAATTATGTTGTCCGAGATACATTCTCTGCATAACATGTGTCAACCAGAGATTCTATGGTTACTAAATTGTCATAACTTATACCGACCCCTCTAACCTTTGTGTCTGACCAAACGTTATTCCTAAACTGACCGGGCGTTATGGGCAGTTAGACCTTAACTGACCAGGATATGGTATTTGAATTGTACATGACATGCATTGAAATAGAACCTTATGCAGGAACTGTATCATGTCTTTGAATTAGATTTATACCATTTCATAAATTAAGTTGCCCTCAAATGGAAATAATAAAGTTCTTTTGTCTAATGAAGTATTTTTTATGAAAATGAAATGTAAGTCAACCTTTAAAATTTTGTGACTATGAAATGAATATCAAGAAATAAAAGTGAAATTATAATTTTGATGACAATAAAGAGATACATGTAAATGCAAATGACAAGGTTGTTGAAATACAAATGTAAAATAGGAATCTCATTATCTTGTCAGGTCTTTTATATTATAAATCATAGGATTTATGATTCAGAACATGCAAATGAAAAATGCACAAGGAATGAAACTAAATACAACCAGCAAACTTAAGAGCTTTTAAATGTAATCATTATCAATCACACAGAACATTTATGCACAACTCTATTTCAGAACTCTTTATAAAGGGACATTCTAGAAATCTGCATTAAAAGTAAAAAGGGAATATCATAAGTGATCAATTCTTTATTTATTAATACAAAAGCAACATTTCGGGATAGATTCTTATCCCTTTTTTTAAACGCAAATATGAATAAGAATAAAGCTGAAACAGAACCCAACAACTTAAAAATGGCATATACTCAAATGCTGTTATTGAAGAAGTTGATCATCCATAACATATCTTTGCCTTCCATTATCCTTTTACAGCTATGGAATAAATCAATGAAAATCTAAAAGACAAACCATGTAATGGTTAAAACAGAACCAAATATTCCTAGCCTGAATTGACCAATAAATCCACTTCCTGTACTTTGTTCATTGCAAGATGATTGACAGTAACTGTCCTGACCAATGAGATCGCTCAGCTGGAGTCGTGACCTCTCACTGCTCTAATTACCCAGAATTCCATAAAACTGTCTTGAACTCCATGGAACTGACGGCCAAATACCCAATGAACGACCATCAGGTAGATAATGAGAAAGTTTCCCTTTAGAGGTGATTGTAATTACAGAGCATCAAACAAATACCAACTATCAGTTTAAAGTTATGGAGTCGTTGACCTGAGGTCAGTTAAATGTGGTTTATAGAGGAACAGGTACCTTTGGTATTGAAGCTTGGTGTGCAAAGATTTCAGGTGTAAATGTTATGAAGTAAGAGACCTTAGATCAGTTGAATGAAACGTTTAATATGAAAACAGGTACCTTTTATCATGGTATTCAAAGATTTCAGGTGTCAAAGTTATGAAATATGAATTCTGGTTTATGGTACGAAAACAGGAACTTTGGTCTTGCAAGTCGTAAAAGTAAAATCGTTAGTGACCTTGGTCAGTTGAATGAGGTTTATGGGTTAAAGCAGGTACCTTTGGTCTTGAAGCTTGGTGTTTAAATATTTCAGGGTATGATGTTGTGAAGTAAGTTATGAAATGTTTATAATAAAAACAGGTATCTTTTGGTCTTGCAGCTTGATGTGCAAAGATATTAGTTGTAAAAGTTATATAGTAAGTGAGTCAGTTGAATGTTTAAATTGGTTGAAAACTGCTACCTTTTGGTATTGCAGCTTTGGTATTCAAAGATTTCAGGTGTCAAAGTTATGAAATAACTTACCTTAGGTCAGTTAAATGTGGTTTATTATGAAAACAGGTACCTTTTGGTCTTTCAGTTTAGTGTGCAAAGATTTCAGGTGTAAAACTTATGAAGTAAAAGACCTTAGGACAGTTAAATGAGGTTTATGGGTTGAAAACATACCTCTTGGTCTTGCAGCTTGGTGTGCAAAAGTTTATGGTGTATAAGTTATGAAATAAATGACCTTTGGTCAATTGAATGATGTTTATGGTAAGAAAACAGCTTGTGGAAACATTTCAGGTGTTATTGCACTTTTCCAGCTCTTGCTCTGTGTGAAGGTATGTCATGAATGTGGATAGATGGTCAAGATTGCAAAAGCTTATGCTTAAACATAAGTGAAAAACATTCTAGTTTATAGTAATCATAAGTTTATATATCTTTCTCTGTGTCAAGTTATTTTATGGGCGTTTGTGGTTTGGAATCCATGGTCAAAATTTACAGCAGAATGGTCAACTTAAGTTTCCTGTTAGGGTAGTCCTTAATTGCTTTTTAATTAGCTGACCAATCCAGTTCTAATGGACAGATGAAAATAGAAAGAGTGACCATCTGGAAATGAAAGCAGGTCTAATGCTTCCCAGAAGTTTTATCATAACAGGTCATTGGCATGGATGTTTTGGGGTAGTTTTTTTAGGTTTCACCTGTTATTTGCGTGACCTGATCTATTTGGGTACTTCCTGCGTCAAAGACATCACACAAAAAATTATCCTCTTCTTAACAATAGGCACTGAATATACTTTAATTCTTTATCATATTTCTTCTAATTATTTAACTCATATATAACTATTATTATATAACTTCTTGCTTATCATTGATTTTGAAAAAGACGTAATAGTTAGATATTAAGATAAATGTATTTAAGATAAATGAATTCATGAAATTGACAATGAAACCATCAAATGATAATTTTGGGTTTTCTTTTGATAATGAAGAATCTAAAAAAAATTTATAAAAATTTTGATCATTTTTTATAACCACTGTCATTTAAATGCTAATTCATTTATTGGAAATATTTTTTCTTAAATCATGATTGAAGCAATAAATGAAGACTTTTGATACATGCTGTTTTGCAAGGGATTATTGATATTTTGAGCAGTGACATATTGTTCGACAAGTAATTTAACTTTTTATAGGCACAAACCCATTTGGTCCACAATATTTTGAAACCATTTCATGCTTTGATAGTCACCAGATTGAATTGAGCTTATTTTATGTGGCACATAAGACATAACTTCTGCAAGAAACTACAGATTTAACCAAGGACTC
Organism: Steromphala cineraria; assembly: GCA_916613615.1. Taxonomy (NCBI): domain Eukaryota; kingdom Metazoa; phylum Mollusca; class Gastropoda; order Trochida; family Trochidae; genus Steromphala; species Steromphala cineraria. The sequence continues at coordinate 55,231,879 of OU744732.1, read as the reverse complement.
TGTAGAGACAATTCCAAGCTTTAACAAGAGTACAAGAACGAAACCAACACTACCGTATATATATTAAAGATGCTGTATCATACTTGCAAGCTGTTCAGGATGAAACTTAGCTATTGAGAAATGAAATACATCACTTTGTAGAAAAATCTTTCGTAGAAATTTTGATATCATATTAAGATTGTTTAATCAACAATAACTTACTTATTTCGAAGCTTCAAGCACAGTACCCCTCCTAGAAAGGGCATGTCATTTTGCGAATCTGCTTTCGGTGACGTAATCATTATGCTTGTAGGATTTTGTCTCAACTACCGTTATTGCCTTTCGATGGGTATCAACTTTGACAGCAATGAATACCTAATTTGAAGAAAAATAAAATAAAATCTAGTTGAGCGCGACAAAGACGGTTTTCAAGCGTACATTTAGAAACCGGAAGTTGTGAAATGGCCACACTTGATTCACCCTTATGTCGACTGCCGTTTCGGTATTTTTTGGTAAATTATCTCCTATTTGATGAATTTTGGTCCGATTTTCTCAAGGTTGGTCGCTAAATTTTTCTCAAATTACTACGTATACATTAAAAATACTTTTTGAAATATTGCAAGTATGATATAGCATCTTTAAGACAAATATAATGTTAAATGGTAGCCAATGAAACTACCAAGTGGTGAATGTCCAGAACCTATAGTGTTATACATTTGGACAGCAAGAACAGCAATTATTATGGCACTTGTTCCAAAGGAACATTTGGCTACCATGTGACTGCTTGAGTGAATAAGAAATATAATGTTAAATGATAGCCAGTGACACTAACCAGTGGTGAATGTCCAGAACATATGGTGTTTTACATTAGAATAGCAAAAACAGCAAATGACTCTCGTAATGGTGCAATATTCGTAATACTTCCAAAAGAAACATTTGGCTATCACGTGACTGCTTGAGTGAACAAGAAATATAATGTTAAATGGTAGCCAGTGACACTACCAAGTGGTGAATGTCCAGAACCTATGGTGGTATACATTAGAACAGCAAGACCAGCAACGGCCTCTCATAATGGTGTTATTTTCCTTAGAACTTCAAAGAATCATAATGGCTATCATCTTATTGCTTGGGTGAATAAGAAAATGATATGTTAAATAGTAGCCAGTGACACTACTGAATGATGAATTTTTAAGCAACCATAGTGGTTTACATTAAAACAGCAAGGACAGTCTCATTCAATGGTTCTTTATAACAGTATATCAAAAAGAACATTTTGCTATCATGTGACTGCTTGAGTGAACAAGAAATATAATGCTAAATGGTAGCCAGTGACACTGCTGAGAAGCAAATGTCCAGTACCATAGAGCTGTCCTTCATTATATGTTTCTTGCTGAACCGCAGAACTGAAGAGTGTGCCCGAGGGAATTTAATTACTTGCTGTGTCACTCTGTCTTTACTGCTCGGTATCCTCAGTTATTTACCTGTCGTCAAGTGACAGTTAAAGGGGCACTCAGACAAGATGACTTTTAATGGAGAAGGTTCTTTATTTTTGTTTATAACTAACCTTTATTGCATGTTTTGTAGTCGTTTTTCGTAAGTGTATTTGGCAATGCAGTTATATAGCGAGCTGTTTTTTTAAAAGGGTTAGATATTTTATTCTTCTTGTCTGACTCGATTAGAAAAAATACATCTCAATAAGATTTTTTTCAGATTATTTAGTGAGGAATTTTAGTAGAAATATATTTTTTTTTCATGAAGGGTCTCTGACTTTCATCACATTTGACCATGGTCAAATGGTTTATTAAGTTTTATGTCTGGTGGATTATCATTTCGTAAATGATCCTGACACTAAAATGGCTATATGCATGTTTGCTATTTCAAATACAGATGATTGTGTTGAGAAATGAAATTTTTTTAGTTGATGAATGCAATATATTTTGCATAAACTCATATTCAATAAAAATATTTTTTCGGAGATGCTTGGTGCATTTGAGTCTCTATATTCTGAAAAGGTCTTGGCAAGATCAAATGATTGCTTAAATTCAGATATATTTTCTAAAGGGGATATTTTATATCATTTTACAGATTAATTAAATATTTGTTGTTTTAGTGGTTCTTTTATATTCAGTTGCTTCTTTATAGTTTAAGAAAATTAATGATGACATAAAACAGATATTTTAAACATTTTTGCTGTCACTCAACAATTTATCATCACACAATTATAAAAATACATCATTTTTATTAAAGGTCTTGATAATTTGAACACAAATCACAATTAACTAGCTTTTGAAATAACAAGTCAAAGAGGTTGTTATCATTTTCTTCTTATAATTTTATTTTGATATTCAATAGAATATTGATCAACAGACTCAAGGCATCTTTGAAACTTTTTTTTACGAGTTCATTATTTCGGTTCTCTTATTGAACTGTTCAGGCCTTTCACTATTAATGGAGTTTATTGAGCTTATTGGGGTTAATGAGCTTCTTCCGAAGATTTCTAAGATTTCCTTTTTATCTTACAGATGTCAATGAATGTTCCATTAACAATGGTGGATGCCAACACGATTGCCACAACTCGATTGGAACATTCTATTGCAAATGTCCCTCCGGATATGAACTCTCGTCGGATACGAAGAGATGTCAAGGTGAGAGGTCAATAAATATGCCTCGTATTATATAACTCTTTTAACCCTTTGATTGCTCACCTTTTTTCTAGAATTATATCAAAAAGATAAAAAATATTTATTGTATTTTATGCACTGGCAAAAACTATGTTAGGAGTCAGAACACTCTGTTATCTCTACAAAAAGAAATAATAATTGAAGGGATTCCATCTTATCTACTTATAATAAATCTGTTCATCAAGTAAATATCCTTTTGTCGCTTTGTTTTATTTATTAATGATTTAATTAAATTACTTGAAAAAGACGTGCAATATTTTCAAGTTATTAATTAAAAGGACAGTTGTTTTTGCAATCTTCACAGGCAAACCATGAAATTTTTGTTTATTTTTCAATGATATACTGAAAATGAAAAAAATATTTTTTATTCAGCAAAGGTTATTCATTAGTAATTCAATGCAATGAACATGATAATTTAAATGAAAATAAGATGAGCTGAATGCTGATTAAAATTGTTAGCATGAAAACAAACCAAAATATTAACATGGGGGTTGGTTTACATGTTCGTAACCCTATCTGTACTCAAGAAAATGTTTTACAAACCATCAACAAATGCAATATTCAAATATTATAGAATCATGGCACAGAATTTTGCATACTTTGATATTGAAAATTGAAATGACCCTTAAATTTTGTTGCTGAGTACCGTAGTCGACATAATAAGCACCCTGCTCCAATAAAAGCCCCCCAAAGCGTTTTGTAATTATAAATCTTATAACCGCCCATGTAACAGCGGTACTAAAATTATAAATTCAACGTATTCTCTTTGTTTCAAGAGAAATTAAAGGATACTATAGCGGCAATATATGTTACTTTCTACTCAATAATGTGTAAGTATGTTTTGAACGTCTGTATCAGTTATCAAAGACAATCTGAACAACAGTTCCACTTCAGTATTTTTTATTTTTCGGTCGTCATTCACATTACTTTGATAAGCGCCCACCCAAGTCAATTTTTTAAGCGCCCTAGGGGCTTATTACGTCGAAATACGGTATAATTATTTGTACATGGGTATGGTTATATCAAAATTTAAAGGGACAGTAGCGTAAAGTTAATTTTATAAAGATAAATTTGGGGAATCTATCTGTGGGATATATCTATGATGCTTTTTTGGACTGAATATACTAACTTGGTAAAGGGTATATTGGATAAAGAGTATATAAGTTTATATCATATATATACATATATATATCGGCACCTAATCCATTAATATTTCAGATATGGACGAATGTGCTAACCATAACGGTGGTTGCCAGCACAAATGTCTCAATACTAATGGCGGATTTAGCTGCGAATGTCCCAAAGGTCAAAGGTTACACACTGATGAACGCACATGCATTCGTAAGTCTTTTTGCATGGCATGCACTTCCCTTTAGTGTGATTTTAATCGAATATATATTTTTGTGATTTTGAGAGTATATTTGTATAAATATATATAACCGTGTGGTCTTTAGATTACTCATTATTTGTGTTTTAGTATGAGTAGTTATGACGTAGATAAAATAGATTTTATGATACGTTTTTTCGTTACCATTGATTCATATATTTTTCGAGGGAAGAAAAGGATGACAATCATTTTCTTAAGGTTCAATTTAACAATTATTTTTTTATTTAGAATTAAGTTTGTGTTAAGATTTAATTCATATCAGAATTTCATGTTTTGTTTTAATAACATAAGTGATCATGCACATATTGAAAGGCTCACATTTGTCACCATGGTAACCAGTTATGTTTTTGTGTTGATTGCGTGAAATTTAATGTTTAATGCATAGACTGGAATCTTGTAATCAAATTACGTAACAACTTTCTATACTGTGTGAATAAAATAAATCTTATTTCATAAAGGAAAAATGGTGTTCAAAACTTTATTACAAATTTTTTTTTTTCATGTTTTAATTAAATTAAAAGTTATTTAATTCAAAGTCCTGAATATTTATTCATTCTAAGATTGTTGAGTGTTAAAAGGTAAACTATTTCCTGTGTTTTATCATCGTGGAATGAGAACTATATTTTGATAACAAGGACTGCAGTGTCAATAAACACAAAAAAATGATAATTGAAATAAATAAAATATGATAATGTATAGTGTTAAATAAAATATTATGAAATAATAAATCAAATAAACATATGTCTAATTAATTTAAATATTGAGAAAAACACAGTATCTCATAAACATAAAAGTCCCTCTTTCATAGATTATGTTTTAACATGAAAGAAACTTATCGAAATTTGTTAATCATATGTCAGTTCTAAAACATATTTAACATTTAGGTCAAATAAAGCTCTTGTCTTATCAGATTTATTGCATTTTTATGAAATATAAAGTCTTCTTGACTTACAGAGAGGTATTAATCTTTCTAAATGAGATCAGTTTGAGATGAGAAAAGTTAAATCTTGTCAGGCCTGAGATTGGGTTTATCACAATGCTCTTCAAATAAGTGTGTGATATTAAACTCCAGCGTACGTGAGTCATGCTAGATGTGCCCTATTCTCCAGTTAAGTAGCAGATATCAACATAAGTCATGTAGATATCACTGATATCGTCCCGCCTTCTGCAACCTTACGATAACCAGTGATAACTCTTGGCTAATTACATGCACCTGCACTTAGGAAACTGCTGAAATAGTCAAAATTTATGGTTATCTAATTTATATGAAAAAAAGGATTATGTGAGAGAGTGATTAAGAATGTTGATAACATTTATTTCTTAATGAAAAATGAAATACAGGAATTTATAAGTGAAATAAACTGTCTATCATGTGACAATAATCACAATATAAATGTATATATAGCTGCAGGAAATTATTTATCTATATTTTTCAAATAGTAGTTACTTTTCTCTTTTGAAAGTTTTATACATATTTCATTTATAAATTGTATTTTACATATTTCTGTTTAAATAGGATACATAATGGTGTTTATATACATATGTTGCATATATTTCTGAAATAGTAATTTTATGGTAAAAATAATAACTTTTCTTAGAAAAGCTTATGAAAACTTGTTAAAAAAGACAACTTTATACATCTGCTGTTTTACTGCCATTTATGGTTATGTTTTATCCAGGTCTCTTGAAAATTTATTAAATATTTTTTGGTGAAGTGGTTACTTAGTGGCCAGAGGCTTGGATTGAAACTTGCTGGAACACCAAACATTTCTTACCTTGGTCTTATCCTGTGCTGGGCAAGGCACTTCATCCACATTGCACTTAGTTCACCCAGTTGTTAAAATGGATAAAGGATGTACAGACCAACATAGTCACAATTATGATCTGTAAGTTTAAATTTATTCTAATGATGTTAAATATGTATCTTGAACATCAACTCTAATATTCAAAAAAATAAATCATTTAACGAATATGAAATGCCATCATGCTTAGGTAAATTGCAATATCAAATTCTCAAATATTCTTTACTAAATATTTGCCATGCAAACGCAAAATTCCTTTCCTCTTATACTTCATTATCAAGCATAAAAAAATTATTATGCTAAAATATGCACCCTTATTCATTGAAATGTTATTCTATATTTTAAGATCAGATTACTTTAACCTTGATGATATTGTGATATAAACGAGCACACTTTTATACTTTTATACTACTTGATATTTCAAAAAGAATATAACATATGTTCAATTTGAAAATAATAATGAACTTGAAAAGGAAGTCTTAAAGTATAAAAGATGATTTTCATCACCCTTTAAAAGAGCTCATGTAGATATGGATATATATGTTAACATATACGGTACATATATAAACTGTTAAAATTCAAACTATAATTCTCTGTCAAAATTTTTATAACTAGAACTTTGGTTCAAAAGAAAGGAAATAGAATGGCTATATATATACCAAAACCACAAAAAAATGGTAATTTATAACATAACATTCTTCTGATAAGAACCATATGCATGTCCATAAATGTTTCCTAAAATATGGACTCTAAGTTAAAGGGACCATTCGAGCGGGGTATTTTTTGTGGAAACGAAATTCAGGAGAACTTTCCTGTTTACAATTAAATATGATTTTTACATGATAATTTCGCACTTAATTTCATATATGTTTGTGAGAGAAGCATTTTAGTTGTTAAAGGTTTGACAATTTGACAAAAAATAAAGTGTATCGCTCTAAAAATACAACATTGTGAAGCCAATCATCGAAGCTACGATCGTGGAATGCATTATTACGACAAAATGCTGTCGCAACTGATAACTTTTATTATGAATTATTTGTAAATATGCTCCTCTTCTATCAATCAAGTAGTTATTACTTAATTTTGTTAATGAATAAGCATATTACAGCACATTTGTTTTCTCGCAATGCTAAACTTTCAAAATGGCGGATGAAAGCCGCTCGAGTGGTGCCTTTATAATGGCATATATTAATATTTTCAAAAGTGATTTTCAAGATAATGATGATAAATTCTTATCTCATGTGATATAAACCTTGATCAAAAAGTTGATTTAGAAGTAACTATATTCAAATTATAAGTAAACAAAGATTGGATCCAAAACCTTAAAGGATAAGCTCGGGTCATCATAGGTTAATAATCTTGGCTGTGATCACAATTGAAGCTGTCAAGTTTAATTAATTCAAGTTTGCATTTTGAATTAAAATTCTTGACAACAATGTACCTACATTTTATATTGACATGTGATACTAGGTTGACAAGTAAAAAAGTCTATTTAGATGAGATGAGGTGTAGCCTTGCTTTTTTTGTGGAGATGTTTAAAAGAAGATCTTATTAAATATTCGTGGAATTGCGGACATGCTCTTGTGGTCATAGCAACCAAGTGGAACATTTGACAATTTTGTGTCAAAGACACTAGAAGAGGTTTCAAGTTAAATATATTTTCAGAAGAGCGATGCTCTTATGGTCAAAGCAACCAAGTTGATTGTTACTCCAAGATGTTTCGATGGAAATGGAACTTTTTTCCCCCCCCAAAGCATATATCTCTAAAATTATCAGACTTTATTAAATGAAACTTGGTATGTTAGTCAATCGGCATGTGTAGATGTACATTTTTGGATATTCAGTTTCTTTGGATTTGTATTTTTGGTAGTTTCCATGGAAACAGAAGTAAGAATTTTATTAGATGACCTTTTCCTCCTATTAATCTAATATAATTGTAAGACATTCTTATTTATTTGGGACCAGTAGTCTTCTAAAGATTGATTCTTTTTGGAAGTTCCATTTTGTGATAGTAAAAGGATGATCAGAAGAATTTAGATTTGTTCTATTACCTTCCAATATTACATATGTATAAGTAAAACAGTATCTAGTTTTATCATGAAGTGAAGACTTGATAAGGCTGTAGGATAGGAATGAATAAGAATTTATAGTGATTTAAGGATAAAGTTCACTTATTAAGAAGAAAGCTTAAGGAAAACCAAAAGAGAATTCAAATACAATGTAAATCTAGACTTACTTTGTAAAAACTTGGCAAATAAAAAAATTATTATGGCATTTAGTAATTTCAGGATGTATTTCACATATTAAGGAGACTTTAGAAAATGTTACAGAAATCTATTGAAGATCAAGCCTTGCTTTTGAGGAAATTCGCAAAGTTGTAAAGAATAATAATGTCATTTAGTAATTTCAGGATTTATTTCACATATTAAGTAGTCTCGAGAAAATAAAACAGAAATCTATTGAAGATCTAGCCTTGCTTAGAAGGAGATTACAAAGTTTCGTTTGAAATTCAATGGAGTGAATTGAGTGTAGTAATATCAGGATGTATTTCACATATTAAGGAGTCTTCAGAAAATGAAACAGAAATCTATTGAAGATCTAGCCTTGCTTAGGAGGAGATTACGAAGTTTTGTTTGAAATTCAATGGAGTGAAATGAAGGGGAAATAACGATCCAAGGACAGTGGAACAGACTACAATTATCCTCCAAGAGCCAAATTCGACAACTCTCTGAATCAATAGATTCCTGCACGGCGCCTATCATTATTTTGATATGATTAACTTCCATTTCCGCTCATTTGAAGCAGCAAAACAAGTGACTTATTGTTCTTTGCCATTATCAAGCGCCATGATTTACCGCCGCCGATTTTGATGGTGCCAAAATCTGTCCATTAGAGGCTCTATGATTTCTCTTTATCTCTTACTGATGACGAATAGTAGCTTGGCCTTTATAATGTTGCTGCACCTGAAAGTTAGACGTTTGTCTTCTTTCAAGTAACAATGCAAATTCCCCCAATTTAAGGTATCATAAAGAATATGCAATGGTGTCTGACCAATGAGATCGATCATGAAGCAATTTGATAGCTAAACTGTTTCTCTGAATCACTTTTCGATGATTATACCCTTTAGATGAAATTCCCTGACTGAATTTGATTATGTAACTCGGTTTATGAATGTTTTCTTGCGGCAATATTCGCAAAAATCAATTTCTTTTTTCAAATATTTAGTCTTTCAAATATGTCATGTTCTGAGAGTCTTGGAGATTATGCAAGATGGCTTAATTCGATTCTGAAATATATAAGAAATCCTCCTTTTTTTCTTAATTTCACTTCTATTTTTGCAGCTAAGCCTAACTGCTTAAGTCTGGAGCAAGGATATAATGAACGAGGTCAAATCATGAAATCTTTATGTGCGATCTGGGTAATTTAATTATTTTTAACAAATCCTGATCCATTTTCATTTTGAGGAGTAAATGTTGGTTCAAAGATCCAGGGGTTTATTAGCGTGTTACCAGAGATACGTAATGAGTCTTATAGCACCGAGGTAGTTGGCGATTTCTTTTCAATGTCTGATGAAGCAGATCTATGGTTGCCCCTAGCAACCGAAGATGCACTGGGGAAATAAGGGGTTCTCATTCTTCGGACCAGACCTTATTTCTGTCGTCTTCTTGAATTCCGTCTTTCAGCCTTAATCGACTGTGGGTCTCATTTTCTGTCAAAATTAATAAATTTGTCCCCCGGGATAGGTAATAAATTTCCAGGGCTCTTCAAAAGAACGAGAAATTAGGAGAATGGTCGTTAGAACACAAACAATTTGCATATGTTTTTCATGACATTTGTAAGTTTTGAAAAGGGATCGAGAACATGACAGATGTGTCAGATACGTCTTCAAACTAATTATTATTCATTGAAATGTACGAGAGCTCATCTTTTGGCAACTAGCTCATGAATATTCATGAAACCCCATCTTTTATACCAGAGGGTCTCAGTTTGATATATGTCTTCATGAAATTTAATGACCTTTAAATCCCAACCACAAACATAACTTTGATATACCAATTTAAACAAAACAACAAATATTTCATAAAATGAAAAAAATATTGTGACGTAATTCACCCATTCCAGAGTCCAACAGCTCTTACAAAACTTGAATTCACACAGTTTAGCAACCACACTGTACAGTTGTTGGACGATCAACCCTTAGGTAGTTATCCTGAAACGTGAGAGATTCCTAATATGGACTTTTCCCCGGAAGTTTAGCCAGACCACGCATATATTATCAAAAATCCCCGACTTGTGAGGAACGAGCATATTAATCGCAGAATTGACTCTGAAGTGTCTTGTCTTCGGTTATGTTGCCAAGCGTCAATGCTGGCGCCGTCGTCGTGTAGCGTCCCTCGCTAGAATCATTGAGCCAGTTCAATAGGATGGGACTGTTGTGGTCTCTCTTCGTTAGCCTGGATGTTTTCCTTGCTCTTGTGATTGGGGATAATGTTTACACCTGTGCTATGTCGTCGGCAGGTAGGACTTGGAGTACGTATCAAGGATATTTATTTACTTTTTTAAAAGAAATTTTGATGATTTAGGTTGTATTGAGGAAATTTACCTTTGTAGGATGGATAGATAGTTATTCATTATTGAAGTATATATATGTGTTTTAAGAGCATTATTTCAAGCCTTGAAATTATCAGGTAGATGTGGAGTACATTTCAAGGATATTTTTTACTTTTTTAAAGAAATTTGGATTATTTAAGTGGTATTGAGGAAATTTACCTTTGTAGGATGGATAGAAAGTGATTAATTATCTTAGTACATGTTTGTATTTTAAGAGCTTTATTTCAAGCCTTGAAATTATCAGGTAGATGTGGAGTACATTTCAAGGAAATTTTTTACTTTTTTAAAGAAATTTGGATTATTTAAGTGGTATTGAGGAAATTTACCTTTGTAGGATGAATAGAAAGTGATTAATTATCTTAGTACATGTATGTATTTTAAGAGCTTTATTTCAAGCCTTGAAATTATCAGGTAGATGTGGAGTACATTTCAAGGATATTTTTTACTTTTTTAAAGAAATTTTTGATTATTTAAGTGGTATGGTGAAAATTTACTCCTGTAGGAAGGATGGATAGTGAGTCATTATCTTAATACATGTATGTGTTTTAAGAGCTTTATTTCAAGCCTTGAATTTATCAGGTAGAGATAGCGTACATTTTTAATTTTTAAGAAATATTAATGTTCATTATGTTTATTGTATGTAGGAAACTAACTTTTGTAGAAAGGTTAAATAGTGATTTGTTATCTTAATATATGTATGTGTTTTGAGAGTATCTCAAAATATCAGATAGAGGTTTGAGTATGTATCATAGATGTTTTAAATTTAAAAAAAAAATCTATTCTCAATTTATTTAATGTATGGAAGAAATTTACTTACATATCAATGTATGTTTTTGTAATGTTTAAATAAATATTGATTACCTGTATTAATTTTGTTTAATGTATGGAGGAAATTTACTATAATAGAAAGGATAGATGTGGGATTATTTTCTCTGATATGTTTAAAAAACATTTATTTCAAGCCTTGAATTTATCAAGTGGAGAAAAAAGAGGTGATGTACTAATCAATGTATGTACTATTGTAGCGAGAGTATGCAGTAAATAATCAAGATGATGTGTAATGTATTATTATTAGCAAGAGGGATATGGAGTATTTATTAATGGTTTACTATTGGTGAAAATATTTTGTAAATTAATTTGGTTAAATGTTTTAAATGCCATTAACATTGTTGAGATACACGGGAGGGGTTCATTATATAGAGGATATTATATGAGTGTCCATGGCATACTATGTTTACGACAAGAGTGGCTATATATTAGTATTTCCCGAGCGAGAGCGAGGGATATACTGATATTTAGGCACGAGTGTCGTAAACATAGTATGTCATGGGCACGAATATAATATTCTGTTTATTACCGTAGTCCCAAAATTGAAGAAATGTTTAAAACCTACTTCTCAGCATAGGCAGCCTAGCGGGCGGCGGCCCGTATGGATTGTGACGTCATAGAGAACCGTGACGTCAAATCATTGTTTTTTACGTGACGTCACAATGCAAAAGTGATATTTTGCCCTAGGGCAACATATGAAAAATATGAACCTCGATATGACTGCCCTCGTAGGTAATAACTAAATATCTGTAGAGTACATTTATTTCAAGCCTTGAAATCAGCAGGTTTATTTGGAGTCCGTATCAGAAGTTAATGTTGAAATTTTTTAAAGAATTTCCAATTATTCAAATGTTTAAATTTGTTAATGCTCTATGTCTTTAAATGATGCTCTGTACCAATTGATGAAATAGGAATAAAAACTATGTCAAAGAAAGTGTAAAAGTGGAACTCAAATCATTCCAAATGTCAGGTAGTGTTGGAGTTTGTTCAAGTTTTTAAATAATTTAATAATTTTTTTCATGTTTTAAAGGAAATGTACATTTGTTGAGACAGGGTTCATTACCTAAAAATGTGCAAAGTGCATTAGAAGAAAAAATATCATTTCTTGACATTTTCAGAGTTAGAGTATTTATCAGTGGATAAATTTGAAGTATTTGGTTATTCAACTTCAAAGGAAATTTAGTATTTTAGAGAGTATCGATAGAGGATCATGATAGAAGATGTGTAAATTACATCAAGAGAATTTATTTGATTTAATTTCATTAGCAGTAACCAGTTGGGCATGTACAGAGTACTGTTTAAAAAAATCTTAATTTAGTGAATTTGTTTGTTTAATGTTTATAGGAATTAAATGTGCTATTGTTGTTAAGTAGAAATAACATAAATTAGGAAATATAGTCATGCCATCATTAGCGGATAGTGTTTGAATAAGTATCATATGTTTCCATTATCATATTTCTTTGTTCTTGTGAATTCATTTGATTAAATGTTTTGATAGAAATGAACTTTTGTGGAGAAAATAGGCAGGATTTCATTGTTCAAGGATATGCAATTTATTCATTATAAGAATTAATTTATGTCATGTTGGCAGGAAGACAAAAAGTCATAACATTTATTTCTAATTTGAACATTTTTGTTTGTATTCATTTGTTTGAATGTTTAGTACAATGTCTACTATTGGAGGGAGAAGTTTGGGTCGATGTTCAAGATTGTGTGAAATTGGAATCTATTTATAAATCGGTGGAATAAGGATAACCTTGTAGGGTTTGTGTGTGTATTCATTTGAGGTTTTTCTTACCATGTACTTGGATTTGTTCATGATATATATTTAGTTTTTTAAGAAAATGAACCATTTTAATCTTTTAAATAATTTTTTTGGTCAACAGATTTTGTTCTCATAATAATCTATCAATTGCCTCCCTAAATTCTTAGTCTCTACCGATTTTAACCAATTTATGAGTGCAAAGGGGTCAATGCAGTAACAATTCGATATCAAATATTTTGAATACAAATTCAATTCCCATGGAACTACAGGTCAAAACGATTAGCCATTCAAATTCATTTAAGCCACAAATCAGTGTTTCATTAGGCAGTTTGAAATAGAGTTCGTTACGAGGCTCAGACAAGACAAATACGCTTGGTCAACAATTCTCCAAGAGTATACACCATTGCTTCCAATTTTGGTACGGAATCTCCAAGAACACAATTGACATGAAATGACAATAACTTAATTAGTTGCAGAATATTATTGAAGATTGGTCACAAGTATATTAATATCATAAATCATAAGAGCTTTGAAGCAAGAAGCTCTAATAAATCACCTGTTATGGAACAATTCATCCTTAATTGCTAGCAAGAAGTTTGTGTTATTCATCCTTTCCAAAAAGATGTGAATTTTAGTAACATGTTAAAATAACTGTGTGCAAAAAGTCATTGAGGTACTGAACTTTCAAGGAATCAACTGAAAATAGAGTTATTTACTTGATACTATATGTATCATCCAAAACTGTGGATATAGGATATATTGCTTATGGAAAATCAAGCAATGGCTCTTTGGAGATATCATTTTGACAGGAGATTTTATCAACTCATGTTGAATTTTTTTATACCAGAGGACACTTTGGCGAGATTCTCTATATTTCTTCATCAAGTATAGAGTATTTTGCTACTGAATTGTAAAATTCTGTGTATAAATATAGATTTGCATAATTCTATGTTAAACTATTGAATGAATTATAAAAATACAATATGTCAAAATGAACTGCTATACTAGGAATATTAATCTCTAGTAAAGTCTCCTAGATAATACGTCATAAGATAGTCTCTCATTTTTCACAATAAATTCGGTGTGAGTATTCAGCTCCTTATTTATAAATTTTCTATTTAACTATTTATTGGATTATAAAGGTAAAACATGACAAACAAAGCTTTGTGATAGTCTCTGGTAAAGTCTCCTAGATCCCATGTCATATTGTAGTCTCTTCACTTTTCAGTCTCTTAGGTTGGATTATTTCGCTTCAGAATTGTATAATTCTGTGTTCATCTAATACTCTGTATGATTGATGATAGTCAGTTGAAAGAAGACATAGATGAATGGAGGGCTCACATTTGTAAAGGCTAGTTGAGATAATTACCTGGTAATTACCATAAAGTTGGATTTGATTACCCTGCTTGTCCCCTCAATTACCATTATAACCAGGACAATGGCCATCATATATGGGACAATATTCCACATTCAATCCAATTCATGATCACTTAGTAGTAGCTTGCTTTGACAATTGGTTTTTGACCAAGGTATCAGGTTCAAATATAAACCAAGGTTTCCATGTAGCTTGATTGGTAGAGTATTTGTTCTTCAACCGGAAGCTACCAATGTAGCTCAATTGGTAAAGTATCTGCTCTTCAACCGGAAGGCCAAGTTTTGATTCCTGGTTCAGGACTACCAAAAACACTCTTGAAATACGCATCAAAATGTGGAAAAGTCAACTTTAAGCTTGGAAATTGCAAATAGATATTTCCTCAATACTAAGAAAAATAAACATTAATATAGGGAAAACAAATTTATCAAATTTTATCAAACTGAGTGAAAGTACAACCCCTAAATCTATGTTGGTTCTGTCTATAAATATGTTAACATACAGTAGAACATGGATATAGCGAACTCAGATATAGTGAACAATCGGATATAGGGAACAAATTTTTAAGTTCCCTCAAAAGCCATGTATGACAGCTTAACGCGAGTAGCGAACACCGGATATAGCGAACTAAATGCATTGGTTCCTTGGAGTTCGTTATATCCATGCTCTACTGTAATGTTAAAATGATAAACACATTGTAATTCAAAATCAAGTAATTCGTTAAACTTTGTCAATGCCATAATGCAAATTAGATAAAATAAATTCTCTTTGAAAATAAATAACATTCTATTATCACTATTTCACTTCCTCAACAAAAGACATTTGGTTTCTTTCTAAGTTTTAACCTTGTCCTTTTGAACTAAATGATAAAACGGAAATAATTTCAAATTTGCATTTTATGTAGTGAGAAAATCAATTAACTTCAAAAGAGAGAATTTCATTACCAGTACTTGTAATAGTCAACAAAACATATTGAAATTTTGGACAATATTTTAAAATTAAATAAAACAAAATCTTATTCATTTTTAACTCATAGCTAGATCGCAAAACTTATATTACGCCAACTTTTTGCACTATGTGAAGTACCTAAATCTTGTAGCCATTTCCTTTATGTGGTTGTCATGATTGATTTGTCATAATCAGCTGTTGAGATTAAGTGTTACGTTAAATGTTGATTTATTATTTGTCAATATAACAAAATCTGTTAAAGCAAATAATAAAACGTAGGCCTTTTCTGAACAAACTTTGATAAAAAGCCCAAATGAAATCACTTAATCAATTTGATATTGAATCCCTATAAAAACATTAAAAGGAAATAATAAAAGGCATTATGTTATACACTTTGTGATGAAAAGCTTAACAGGGTATAATTAACTTGATCTCCAACGTATTTAATCAATTACATCTTTTAAGCGAATAATGTTATTCTAATACCAAAGATACATGTACAAAGAGACGGTAATATACTACAAAGTAAATCTTTTTAATTCCAAATAGATTAAAATAAAATTCCTCTTTAACGTATGTATATTAATTGCTTTAATACAATTTTTTTTTCAAAATGGCCGCTTGACTGTAACTTGTTTTTTTAAAATTTTATTTCTGAAAAAAGTGCAAATACTTTGTTTAATACAATAAAAAGTCAAAGATTTAATAAAATATTATCAGACTCTCCAAAGAAAGCAAAATTAACTGCAAATATATTTAGATTAGTTGTTAATGATGTCGATCATGAGATCTTGGAAGTCATCACGATTTCTTGCTCTTTGATTCACGGCAACATCGGACCAAAGGATCTCCAAGTCTTAAAGGATTGGCGCTGGAATATTTCGGACAGTTCCGATCGTGATCAATATGGTCCCCGCCATTTATTCAGTTTTAGTGAAGACATTACTGGCTCGGTTGCCGAGGATTATGACAAGTTATTTCCTCCGCAGCGCAGTAATCAGTGGTAATATGCCGTAATTGCTTGGCCGCTTGAACTACGCGGATAATGTTTAATGAGCTATTAGAGGCACACCGTTTCTTTCCCAC
This sequence comes from Steromphala cineraria, assembly GCA_916613615.1. Classification (NCBI taxonomy): domain Eukaryota; kingdom Metazoa; phylum Mollusca; class Gastropoda; order Trochida; family Trochidae; genus Steromphala; species Steromphala cineraria. The sequence goes on along the minus strand of OU744732.1, from coordinate 55,215,420 downwards.
GATGCTTTGCAATAATGGAGGAACAAACATATCTATTGTACCTGTAACGTTGAGTTTGTACAAGTCTTTATTCAAATAACCGCGAGTGGTTTTGACAATTTCTGGACTTGCCGAGGGTAGATGGCGTTTGATTGGTCATTATTCGATCATCTGATAATACGATCGTATTGAATTACCGTTGATCAATCAGCTAGTCGTGTAACAATGCCTCTATTTGCAGTGTGAGAGACAGAAACAGTTGCGCATTAGCTTTTTACGTATCAGCTTTTATTCGAGATTTATTAGTCGTCAGACGAACAAGTGTCATGAGAGTGTATCGGCGTATCGACGAGAGATTTGCTGATGTAATATATTCATAATCAATACTTAAGCAAAGAAGGTATTTATTTCAAGGTTTTTTTTGGTACAATTTACAAGAGGAATTAGACGGCTTATGGATACGTGTGATTGATTATAACGATCAGAAAGTTGTAATACCTGGGTACGATATTGATTGCAATCAACAACCAATCACCGGACATGAAATGTACGTCAATTAATATGGCTACTCGATCATGTCGGAAATTTACCAATCTTTTATTCTCTCTAAAAGCAAATAGTTGATGTTGATGTGAAATATGTTTGAAAGGTGTTTTCGAAATTGGCTAATTGATTTGAGCAAATAAGTGATATTGTAAAGGATAAATGATCATAGCTGTTATTAAATTAATTATTTTCAAAATCGTTTAATCCAGTTAACTAAATTAAATAGGTTTGTATTAAAAAAAAGGGTAAAATTCATTAGATGATATTGAAATAATCAACTAATAAGTTATTCATAAACCTAATAAGCTTATATCCCTGTATGTTACTGTACATTGCAGTTGAAAGTCACAAAAAAAGTGTAATTTTTAACTTTTTTCTGAAGATCAACCTGTGACCATATGATCAATTTCAAAATTGAACCATTTCACCCTCCCCACTAGCTTTTTATTTTGATAAATGAGGTTTGAAATGCATTATTTCACGTTCGGTTAATATCAAATATTTTTCAACGTCTAAAACTTATTAGCACATTTTCAATTTTCATTTTCATGATTGAAATATTACAATAACAATTAATTGTTCGTTTACTATTTCCTAAATATCTATATGTTTCACATCAAATTTTTGAAATATTTGCGTTTTTGTTTCCATGGTGACAAAAATTTAAAATCTTCTCTACTGAGCAATTAGACATTGATTATATCAAATCTGTTTTCACAAATATATTTGTAATCATTATTCATATATGTATTTAAAAAAAATGTAATTATCTTTTCAAGTTTATCATGTCAAATATTTTCAACATATCTATTAACCAATGTAAGGAAAGGAATACAATCTTGCATGACATAAATTTCCTGTCATACTTCCTTCAATTTCTCATTTCATGAATTTGCCGTCATTATTTCTTCCATTTCTCATTCCATGAATTTCCTATCATACTTTCTTCAATTTCTCATTCCATGAATTTCCTGTCATATTTTTCTTCCATTTGTCATTCCATTAATTTCCGGTCATACTTTCTTCAATTTCTCATTCCATTAAAAATTTTGGTTATATTTTCTTCCAATTGTCATTCCATGAATTTCCTGTCATATTTTTCTTCCATTTGTAATATCCTGATTTTTCTTTCATATTTTCTTCTAGTTGTCATTCCACAAATTCAATATGATACATTTTCCTTATTTTTCAAACCAGTTATTACATGTCATACTCTCCTCCATTTCCATATATCGCATACCATGTCATTTTTTCTTGAAAGTTTTTGAAGGGCATTTTGAAATTGCATACATAGGAAAAAATTATTTTCAGGATTACAATCCTTTTCTTTATATGATTAAACCTGTTAGATACTCCAAAATATAATGAATTTCATGAATGAAGTTGTTTACCAGAAAACCTTGTTTCTCATACTTTTCTCCATACTTGAAGTGACAGTCCTATTGGGGAAACTAAATTCAAAGGGACTTAACAGTTTATATATAAAATGTTATTAGTGCTGATCATGACACAATCCAATTGAAACAAGCCATTTTGGGTATATTTGGTGATTTATATTGGACAACATTATAATGTGGAATGACACTCAGTTAAAAAAAAGCTATTCAATAGGCGCTACGAGAGTGATAAGCCTTGCTATGGCAAAACAAGCATTTTTGTAAAGTCTTATCATAAATAATTTGTAAATGGATATTCTATCAATAAAAAGAGTTTATTTTCACAAAAAGGTATTTTGCTCAAAGAACATTGTTTTATTATGACATTTCCAAGATGGCCGACCAGAAGTCAATAGAACAGCCCCTTTAAGAAAAACCAATGAAGGATTTAGCAGATACTCTAGAATGTCAAAAAATTATTTTCCTTCATAAGACTTCTATAAAGTCTCCAAAAAAATATTTCTAAAAAACGATTTATTTATTAAGTCTAAAAGAGACTCAGACAATGGCTAGTTTACTGCAGATCTAGACTTGCTTTTGTTAGGTCAAAATAATATTAACTACAGTCTGAGTGTAAGACTATTGCTTCATGTATACCACTCAATATGCCCTTCAAAGACATCCTCTATTTATGTACCATGAATTTCATGTCTAACTCTTTCCATTTTTCAACAATTTCATATTTCACTTATTTCACTGCAGAAAACCATATGCCCTTCGTCTATGTATGTACCATGAATTTCATGTCTAACTCTCATTTTCAACAATTTCATATTTCACTCCAGAAAACGATATGTCCAAGATAAGAAATGGTGAGACACTGTTCCTGTTAGCGTTGAGTTATAATTAAGACCCTCTCAATTATTTAGTTCGCCCCTAGGAAACAATTCCAAGACATTAGGAGATCTGAATTTCTTAACACATTATCCAGTAGAGACAATGCACATTTTTATCATGCCCTCCATGTTTTCACCAACCTATAATTGAAATCTTAGTTTCCATGTTTTAAGGCCATTTTCCTGCTTCCAACTGTTTTCCTGAAAATCCAAAACCTGCCTTAGAATTTAGAATTAGATGTTTTAAAAATTTTGTGATCTCTTAAGGGTAATTTGGGTTAGTTTAAGTTTATTTGCAAAGAGCAATGGTAGTTAGAACTAATATTGTTATTAAAATATTTTTTTTATTTTTCCGATTATAAATTTTTAGATTAAAGGATACATGAATCAGGTCATGGCTGATAGACATCTTGCAATGAATAAAATGCAATTAATGATTATATGAAATGTTAATCTTTAATTTGTTTCTGATAATGAATTTTTAAATGATATATAAGAATTATATCATCACCAAAGAAACATTTTAATTAAAAAAAAAACCTTTTTCAAATGAAGATAAAAACGTTTATTTTGTTCAAATATTTAAATAGATTGTATACTTGATTTTCCTAATATTTGGCAATATCTTACATGGCTAATATTTAGTAACTATAATATCTCACATCGCATTCAGAAATAAGCAATTTTTTTTCTTCATTTGTAAGAAAAACCTTGTTATGTTAATTTGTTGAAAAATATATTGGATGCTTATTATTTAACAATACTGACATGGAACAAAACAGCTATAGTTGTTTAAGAAGATTGTAATTTGTTTGTAGTTTCAAATAAACTGTTTTGTTAAGATTATCATTACTGATCAAAGATAATATATACTTCCTCATTTTCATTTTCACAAACAACCCCTAGACCCTTAATTTAGTTTAATCTCTGCAAAAAAAATGTAAACTTGGTAGCAGAACCCCATGCCATAGATCCAGAAAAAGTAGAAATTCAATCCCTCTTTTATTTTCTAATGTAGTGAATATCTCATAAAAGCACAAGATACAAATCTTAGCTAACTCTTTCTTATATATCAATTTGCTCAAAATAACATTTCAGAATATGCATTTATATTACTTTTTTAAAGAATGATCAGAATTATTGTAATTGATACATTGAAGATTAAAGAAAGATTAATTTCTCTCCAAAGTATGTATGATTAAATTTTGATTAATATTTTGATTACTGATAATCATGTTTATCATGTCAATATTAAAACTAAAAATAATTTTTTGAAGAAAAGTAGTCTATTGTAATGTATTATGATTGAAACATTCAATTGTATAAAAATTATATTCAGATCACTTTAATGTTTTCCTTCTCTCAAAAAAAGATAATGTACAATTAATTTGACTAGATTTACATGCATTCTCTATTTGTTAATATTTAATTTTGAATGTGATATCACATTGTTCATGTCACCACTTGTAAGCACTTTTAATGGATTTCAAAATGGCCGCCATATTTCAGACCACGATGTTATATCTGATCGAGAAAACAATCGTCAGAATCCATTGTATGGTAGTTACTATGGTAACCAGCAACATAGACAACGCCAAGACCGTCTACGGAATCAGCGTCAACGTCCAGAAAGTCAGTACCCAAGCTTGACTGGGAAACCCGAGTCTAAAATCAAACCACTTTTCAGTAGCACTAGCCGCCATCGAGAGCAACACATGCCCTATAAAAACGTTGATTCTGAGAGACAACAATCAGCCAATAGAATTTCATCCGAGTCAACGGCAAATAAGGGTACAGATATAAATTTTTCATCGCTGACATTTGTAAGAAGTTTCCTTTGAAATACCGATAGATCTACAAAAAAATATTGAAAAAAGATCATTAATTTACTACTACAACTGGAGAGTAGTGTTAAGAATAATTGTTTTGAAAGAGTTGAGTTCAGCTTGTTCCATTGAATTTTAGAATTATCAAAATTTATATTTTTGTTGATAGTTTTCATATTTTGTTATAGTTTAACAATTGTTTGTGTTTACTTGTTTGTTTTAGTATAAAAATACATAGATGCAAATGTTCAAGCAAAATATTTGTTGTGACAAACTAATTCATATCATGATCATTGTTCTATCAAATAGTATAATTCACTCTTCTTTATTAAAAACTCTTTAGTTTCTCTTTTTTTAGTCATTTGTTGTCCATACTTCATTTTTAAGATTCTCTAAACTAATTCATAGTGTGATAAATATTGTTTTCATAGTTTTTGTTTTAAATATTGTTGAATTAATTAATAGTGTGAGCATGGTATTTTTTTTATTTCAGCTGTCTCAACCAAACCTGAAACTAATAGCAACTTAGCTATATTAGATATGAGAGTCACTGGTTCTGGTAAATAATATGTTAAATATGCATTTTCATCCTTGTCACCATGTCACATAATTATGTGTTTACATCAAAAGAAAAGGAGGTAAAAGATTTCCTTGTCTCAAAATGAAAAATATTTGGTCATATGCCAAAGTTTTGAATTTATTACATCTCTTGAAAATTTTCTTACATCAAAATTCATATCATTGTCTAACAGCTTTTCTTCATGGCTAATCTTGACTACTTGGACATATTTTTTTTAACACAATCCAAATGTGTGCATCAATATACGAACAAAATTACATCATATGATCAATATTGGTCTTTAGACTCTAAAATAACAATTCAATTCTTCAAAACTATTTTGTTAGTCTATCTGATTTAACTAAAAGTTGTTTGCAATGGCAGACCTCAGAATTTCTGAAATGGGGGATGGGGGTTATATCTTTTGAAAAAGAGAGGAAATATACTCAACAATATGCCTGTAAACCTATCTGGTCATAATTATTCAGGATTACCTGTCTTCATCTCTCCTTTTTCAAGATTTTTGTCAACTTATAATTTCAGAGCATGTCAAAAACTAAAAATTAAAGAGGGTGGGGGGGGGGGGGAGTATAGAAGTTTAAAAACTATTTGTAGTTGAGAAATTATGATTTTTCCATCTACAAGTATGTTAATTTTCTGAAGAAATCTTTCTATGTGGAATCTTTTACCCACCTTGATGTAAACACAAGACCAAACACTTAACACTTTTGACACCAATTCTGTTGCCAAAAACTTATCTTTAGATGTGTGACGACTTAACTTTCACTTCCTCGTAGAGTGGTAATAACCTGTGCACTGTCTTACCCTCACAAATGGTTCTGGAAACCCTGGTATTGTTACTGACAACTCCATAAACATTGGTTAGTTTGTTAAATCTACATATGAACATAATACCATACACATTAAAATATATAAATCATTTGCCATAGGAAAAAACTTGAATCAATAACATGCAATTAATATTTCTTGATGAACTGTTACCCCAAAATGGTCTGGAAACCCTGGTGTCGTTACTGACAATTCTTTTAAACATTGGTTGTTAAATCTACATATAAACATGATACTATACACATTACAACAGTATTCATTTATAAATAATTTTGCCATAGGAAAAAAATATAATTAATAACATGCAATTAAGAATTACAATTTCTTGATGAACTGTTACACCCAAATGGTCTGGAAACCTTGGTATTGTTACTGACAATTCCTTAAACCATTGGTTGTTAAATCTACATATGAACATAATACCATACACATTACAACAGTATCAATATATAAATCATATGCCATAGGAAGAAACTAGAATTAATAACATGCAATTAAGAATTACAATTTCTTGATGAACTGTTAAACCCAAATGGTCTGGAAACCTTGGTATTGTTACTGATAATTCTTTTAAACATTGGTTGTTAAATCTACATATGAAAACATAATACCATACACATTACCATAGTATTTATATGAAAATCATTTTGTCAAAAAACCAGAATTGAAACATGGAATTAAGAATTAAAAGTTCTTGATGAACTGTTACCCCCAAATGGTCTGGAAACCCTGGTATTGTTCCTGACAATTCCTTAAAACATTGGTTGGTTTGTTAAATCTACATATGAAAACATAAACCATACACATTACCATAGTATTTATATGAAAACCATTTTGCCAAAAAACTAGAATTAATAACATGAAAAAGTGAGAATTACAATTTCTTATAAACTGTTTCAATGAAACCTGACAAAAGATTTAATATCTTTGGTGACTGCACTAGTTTGGCACTGGCGAATTTTAACGTGGAACGTGAGAGTTTTATTTCTCATTACAAACAAGTGAAGGACAAGGAACTTAAACATTTCCAGACACATTTTGATCCATAAAAAAACATCAAGTTGTACATCAAATCAACTTTTACTATTTTAGCGTAAAGTGTTTTAATATGCATTACGCATTGCGCACTATGCTACACACACTACAAACACATCAAATGTCGACTTTAGTGTTGTTACCTGTTTTGGAGTATGGAAACAGACTATCTTAGTTACAAAATTATTAACTAATTTTAGAAATTGAAAAGATTAACCGAAAGAATTAAAATTATTGTGCACAAGATGTTCAAACTTCTATCATTGTCTGTAAATCACATTCTCTCTATTGATTCTTTGATTCTCACATCATCATGTTTTCTCAAATACCTTAACTTTTTACAATTTCACACTTTTGTTCAACAACCACATCACTCTAACAATCACTGTATCTCACTTGTCAGCTTTGAATAGTTTTTCACCTATATGTCACTTAACAAACAGTTCTCGTTTGAAATTTAAATTTAAATTAAATTTTTTTTGTTTTCACTAACCTAGTTACAGCATCAGATGACATGGGAAATGTTTAGTTTGATAGTATTGTTTATAGATGAATGTATGGCTCTGTCAAGAAATATTGTATTGTTAAAATAACTGTTGGCTTGTATGGCTATTTTATAATATATAACCTATGCAATATCCGTTTGATTTGAATAAGGTTTTAGTGTTATAAAGTTAATTAGTTGTTTTCTTTGATGGGCATTCTAGAAGTTGTGATGATGAAGAAGATAAAGGCAATATTATGGATATACAACTTCTTTATTCAAGTTTGTGACGTTTCCACATAGATAGTAATGTTGTTCTCAAACAAGCAATCCTCTTGAATAAAGAAGTTGTATATCCATAATATTGCCTTTATCTTCGTCTTAATTAGTTGTTGTCAATAACATGTGAAAATGTGATGTTGCATAACTATTTATGAAAATGTTTATGCTAGAAATGTTGTAATAATGAAGTCACATTCATTTTCAGCAAATGAACTAAAATGCATGCTTTGTATATTTTTGTAGTTAAAACTTTTTATGTTGCATTTGTAAGATTAATCTAGACTAAGAATAGAAAATTGATTTAGTTTGAATTTATCCTGGGTCCCTTGTTTCTGTCTTCTTGTCTGTTGAACTGTTTATCCTTCCATGCGAAGAACTACTTTGTTGTCGTTCCGTGTGTAATGTTTTAAGTAAACAACTGATTATACCAAACAACCAAATGATCATCATTTGTTCCAAAGTCTTTTTAAATATATAATTATAACATATACTGGTCAAAAAATATGTTGGATATATATAAATTTCAAAATTATTTTGAAATATATTTAGAATTCTTTATTGAACATCTGATGAAATATTTACTACAAACAAATTCAGAATTCAGAATTACAATATTGATGTTACCATATCTATTTAATTTAAAAAAAAAAAAAATATGCAGAGTTTGTTCAGTATATGTCATTAAAACAATGTGTTACAAAAAATTTTCCCCAGAGTTTTTTTGTTGCATTTAGCCCTGTTTGTTTCAAAGTCTGTGTTTTGTTATTTGTTTGTCTCTACCTGTCAAAATCTTTGCAAAAAAATCAAGTATCAATGTATAGATCTATGTTTGTCTATTGTATGTGTTCTAGACCAATTGTCGTTATATCTTCGATGATATCATGACCCAAACAGTTTCAAGAATGAATGATTTAAGTAGATCTATGTTTTGTATGTGTTTTAAACCAATTGTCATATTCCATCTTCAATGATATCAAAACCGAAACAGTTTCAGGAATAAATGATTTAAGTATAGATCTATGTTTTGTATGTGTATGAGACTTGTTGTAATGTGTACGTTTTATGTTCATTTTATGGTGTTTTGCACTGTTTTTGCTGCATTTTTCACTATAGTTGCACAGACACATTGTTCAGACCAATTCACATTCCGAAATCTAAGGATACTCAAAATCTGTGAAAACTGGTATTTCCTAAGTAGGTTTCTCTCCATTTTCCCAATTTTCTTATTTTCACCTGTCTACCTGATGATTAACGAGCCATGCTCACCGTGCTTCAAGTTGTTGTTACATACTGAAGGTAATGATCATAGATCTTTTAAGCATTCTCAATATTTTGGACAAAAGTTTTTCAAACAAAATTTGATTTTTCCTAGATCCAGAATTGAAGAATAGCATTTTTGAGATCATTTTAATATGTTGGATAATGATCGAATTGTATTATAAAAAAAGATTTTTCTTAAATGCAGATAATATTTTTCTTGAGATCATCACAATTTCTAGGACAATAATAGAATTTCTAAAATAAATTAATGTCAAGTAATTAAGATATTTTAAAATTGTCTGTTCAGTTTACGTTTGGAAACGTAAATGTCTACTTTTATGTTGGAATTGTTAAATCAGTTATTGATATTCAGGAATATAATATATTTAGAGAAATTTAAAATCACAATTCATATGAATTGAATTTCAAACTTGGTTCTATTAAATCTTAAGTTGATCTGATTCACTGCTTAAACTTAATTGAAAATTCTCAATACCTTCTCTTCAAAATTGTATTGCATTGATCGCCAATTTATGGCTCTTGAAATAAGAATTAACCTAAATAGTTTTTAGTTTTAAAGTTGAAGCTGCAATTAACTGATATAATAGGTTATGTTTTTATCAATGTCAAAAGTTTATTTTGCATCACAGCATGGATTAAATGTTATTCAAATCTTTTTATTTAAATCCTACACATGCAGTGCTCATTTTCACTCAATCACAACGAAAAATATTCACATTTTCCATCTTAAACATTTTTTCATGAATAATTTTTTTTCAGCAACACATTCATCTCAGTTCCATTTATTAATTTATTAGCAGTTTTTGTATGATGTTATTTCATCATTTCAACACATATAAAATCATTTGATTCAGATTTAGGTTCATAAACATCTGAAAAATATCATTAATATATCATATAAATTCGTTGGCATATTTTCATAACATTTCTTTAAAATCATGCATATTATACACACAAATTGTATTTACTATTTGTTTGGACCATTTATGATATATACATTTTCTTACATATAACAACGAAGGGGTAGAGCAGCTATGGTCTAGTCAAAAGTTTACATAAAATGACGAACTCAACATACGCATATATCAAGCAGTCTGACTGTGTTCCGGCGAGTGAAAGTTAAAAAATATTGACACTACCGGGAATCAAATCTGTTCCATCAGGGAGCTTAATTCCTCTCCACCTAAGCAGCCCTCATATTAGCATGTCACCAGTTAAACAATGACAAAACCCAGTCATTTGTAATCCAATCACATTGTTTAAATAGCATACGATAAGTGATGATTATGTATCATATTTGTAGTTTCCTAAGTCTCTATTTAATGTCATCCCAATAAATTCTTAGTCAGCATATTATATATTTTTCAGGTCCTATTAAGTTTAATTGTCTCGTGTTGTCCTCCTTTTCTTCCCTCTGGTCGCTTATATTCGTATAAACCAATGTTTATAATGTTTATATGTGCTCTCAAACCATTCATGTTTTCCTTGTATATTGATGCCCAGGATTAATCGCTTATTTTCAGTTTTTTAGTAATACAAATGAAGAATTTGTTAACAATCTGTTTTTGAAAAGCAAATCTATTTGTCAATTTAAGCTTATTTTGTTTGTAGATTTTAGATGCATTGAATTGTTGAGCTTTTCTTGCTTCTGTAAGCTTTTTGTCCATTTGTAAGTTTATTTGTGAATTTATTATTTATTTTCAGTTTTGATAGTCATTAATTTTTAAAAAAGGATTGCTGAAAATATAATATATGAAAATCTGAATATATGAATGATCTGATTATCAAATATTTTTGGATTTTTTTTCAAACGTCTTATTTTAGTATCATTACTTGTCTCAAATGATGTATGTTAATCATTCAGGAAAATGTTAATTTTACTTTTTTGTGTATTTAGCGGTCTCTGGTTGTGGACGAAACAATGGTGGATGCCAGCACATTTGTGTGGATGGATACAACGGACATTTCCACTGCAGATGTCGAGAGGGTTTCAGGTTGGGGCGTGATATGAGGTCTTGCCAGGGTAAGAAATACAATAGACACAGATGTAAAGAACTCCAAGGGACTATAAAGAATTTAGTTCACTATATCCAGTGTCCGCTTCTCACGTTTGGCCAACATGCATAGGGCTTTCGACAGCACTTTAAATGTTTTCACTATATCTGATTGTTCGCTATATTCGAGTTTGCTTTATCCGCTTTCTACTGTATCTCTGTTTTAAAACTGGAGTTTTTTATGGTGACAGTTAGTGTGTGTATTGACATGCCCTTTAGAAAAATGACTCTAAATCTATAATCTAATATGAAAATATTTGATGAAATGATCATGAATCTGTACTCTTTACCCAACGCTATATCGACATGACCATGACAGCTTAGGTAAATGAACAAGGTTTCTAAAGTCCTCTTATAAATTTTTATACTATATATTAGTATTTATGAAAATAAATGAATAAATGATATCCTGCTGTATACATGAGAGAAAATAACATTTCCTTCGGGCTCATCCCTTGGTCAGTGGGCTTTTTTCTACAGAAAGCCCTTGTGATCTGGTGTTATCCTTTACATTTATACAATGCATCAGAGATTAACTGTGCCTTTTTTATGTGTTTGTACAAAATACTTTGATTTAAAAGTTTATTAAATTTTAAACTTTTTACAGAGGAGGATCCTTGTAGAAGAAGAAATGGGGGCTGTGAGCACAAATGTGTCAACTCCAACGGTCGGGCTACCTGCCAGTGTTTCGCAGGATTCAGAACAGCATCAGACTCAAGATCCTGTATTGGTGAGTTAGAAGATGATTGGATTTAATTCAAGATAAGATTAGAGTCTAATGAAGGGGGTATAACCCCAACACATTTGACTACAAAACTCTGCTGCTCCTGCTCCTGCTCCTGCTCTTTGTTGCTGACAGATATAACCCTCTCTTAGAATTAGATCTATAAGATTGTTCTCCCTTTGAATACATGTTTGAGCAATGATACTGAAAGAGGGACGAACTTATATCTATGTTAATGATTATATATACCGGTATTTAAGAATCAATGAATTGTTGAGATATAAAATACCTGGAAATGTTAAAGTTATCATTTATTTTTGTGTTGAAATTGCATGTTTAACTCATCAGGCCTAGAAAGGCATGGAATGGCATCCATGCATCATCTTCCCATCCATCAAACACTCAGTCTATCTTTCTATCTGTAAACTTTTGATACTTTATACTTCTCAAGATCTATTAGCTAAATCTAAAAAACTCAAATCTTGTGTTCCAGTACCATAGTCCATCATGTCCTTTTATCTTTTTCTATCTTCTTCTCGAGAACCAAAAGCCTCGGAGATTGAAACCTTGTTGACAGACTCTTTAACTGATAGGTATTACAAAATATAGATTTGATGACCTGGTGACCCTCATTAGGTCGACAAGGACTAAGCTCTAAAAGCCTTCGGTAATCCTTTGGCTCCATATGTGGCTCTTGTGGTATGATTATTGATAATATAAGCGAGCTACAGAGCTAAAGGCTGTTTTCAAACTATTTAAGTTCATTATGAGATTATCTAACAGTGTTGTTTAAGAAGTCATTTGACATTTTTTTCCCTAAAATCACCAATGAAGAGCTTTTTAAAAATTGAGAAGGAAAATTGATTCAAGATTAATGTCTCTCTTCTTTTAACTTTGTCCATAGACATCAACGAATGTGACATCAGCAATGGCGGGTGCTCGCAGGCATGTATTAACACTAAAGGATCGTTCGCATGTACCTGTACACCAGGGTACCAGCTTGGTGTGGACGGCAGATCGTGCTACAGTGAGTACACAATAGCTTTATTTTCTGTAAATTGTGTAATAATAATCTTAGAACACTGGATCAGAAAATCTACCAAAATGGGATTTATTGGTTTTTTTTGGGCATTATGATTATTAGCAAGGGTTCTACAGATTGTTACAATGTTGTACAGATTGTTACAATGTTGTTCAGATCGTTACAATGTCTAACACTTTTGGCTAACAATAGTTGTGTACACAATGTGTAACAGTATGTTGTATGTTGTACATCTAACAAGATGTTCTACAGATTGTTACAATGTTGTACAATTTGCTACAATGTCTAACATGTCTGAATATATATTGGTAACATGTACTAAATTGCATTAACAATTGTAACAACATCTAACAATTTGTACATCACTTGGTTATTTGTCTAACAATTTAATTGTCACATTTACGATATATACTTTTATTGATTATGTGTAATAACATTCTTTATGTGTTATAATGTTGTTTGTGTATAATAATCATATGGTGACTATGATAATATTGTTTTATATACACTTGCTAACTTGTTTTGAATCTTATATATTGTAGTATCTGGAATACATTGTTTCACGAGTTGAAATGTTAATGTTGTTTTCTTCGTTAATATAATTGAGTAGTTTAGAGTCAATAATAAAATTAAAGACAAAAGTCACAGAGATTCGTGGACCCTATAAAAAAAATTTTCAAACTTTTGCACTCATATATCGTTTTCATATGTTGAGATAAACCTACATTTCGAATTTAAAGGAAATCGGTCAAGAAATAAACATTTTAGCGTTATCCCTATCTGTTATATAGAATAGAAAAGGGGAGACACTGAAACCTGATCAAAAACTGGACATCCGACTGTTAAACGTGCGGTGCAATTAAAACTAAATTTGATCTCAAGATTTTACGTTGGAATCGTAGATCATTCTCTTAGCTTGCTGAACATCTCGCCCAAACTATCAAACTTCTTCAAACTTTTGACCACTGACCCTCTCATTAACACCACCCCCTCTTTAAACAAATGCCTGGTCGAATGTGGGGAAATATCGGCAGTTTCCGTAAATCAAACACGCTGCCGTGAATGAATCAGAAATGAAAACGCCTCTCATTGGTCAATTTCCAAATAAATTGTGAGACAATGTATCCAGTTTACTAACAACTGCATGCAGCATGAGTATATCTGTAAACATAACTAACAGTGTTTGAAAATTAAAACTTTAACATCATAGGGAAATGTCTTGCATGATCTTTAATACATTCGCATGAAAGGTTGTTTTCTGTTTAAGATTAACAACAAACATGCATGACAATTTTGAATTTCAGTGGTGATATGAATGCATATATATATTTTACAGAGGTATTTCAGAAAAAAAGAAAACTTATAAGTATATATTAATTGAAATTGATTGATAAATCCTTATAATAATTGCGAAGTTATTCATCACTCTTAAAGTTTTTCACTTTGAAAAGGGAATTTTTGAAGATTGATGAAGCATTATATCTTAAAAATTGAAACACTCAAAATTGGAATTTATTTCTGCTATTTGAAATATAAGAAGTTTGGGATATAGTTATGTTACAGAGATATAGGTTATACTCAACTATAGAAAAACATCAAGATCAGTTTTCTTTTATATGAAATGCCTCTGAGTTATACCAATATATTATGAAATTTGGACACAACTTGCATATGTATTCATGTAATAGAATCATTACTAATGCATGAAACTATTTTTCTTTATTTTTTTTATTTGTAACACTTTAATCTGCATTTACATACATGTATATTAAAAGTAACGTTTAGTTTCAATGTTGTTTTCTATCTTTTACTTTACAAAGTCACTTTTTAAATTTTTTTTTAATGTTGTAAAATTCAATGTTGTATATACATATATATCATAGTCAAGGTGATAATATTTGATTAATTCTCCTTGGTTATTTTAATCAGTAACATTGTAGTATAAACCTTGTTCTAATTAGTTTATTTAAATAATTAACATTCTATTTTATCCTAAGCATGTGTACAACAAAATAAAACCAACTCAAAACATGGTAATATTTAAATTTCTATGTAAAGTGAAAAATCAGAAAACACTTTTGTTAAAATTTATTTACCTGTTTTGAATTGATTTTATTTACATTGGATAATTAGTCCATGTCAGAAGTGCAAACTAGTAGCCTAGCTATACCATCGCTTTGAGAATCATTCTGAAGCAAATTGAACAAGAAAAATGTGTATGTTTATTCAATAAATTTGATAAAAATAAGAATAATAATTTGAAACATAAATGATTTGTTTATTATCAAAACTGAAATTCTGTTGATAAGAACAATGAAAGTGCAATATGGATTTGACCTTTCTGGGTACATCTTTCAAGTAAACTAATTCTTGTAAGGAATATTGATTATACATAATTTACGTAATATACTTATTCACTATAAACATTTATTTGGAAATGATAGATCAAGAGAAATGAGATTGTGATAAATCACTGGTAATACCCTGAAATTCAAATATCAAATTTCATAACTATTACCTGTGATTATGATTTGAGAAAGAATGATGAAAACAGGTAACATTTTGCACCTTGACATGAGCTGATTTCCAACTAACCACTAAAAGCACCTGTTATGATTTTGTCATCCCCTATCTGTGGATAATCTATTTTATACAAACAGAAATCAAGCCAGTTAGTGGTTCTAAACCCAAACACAGGGGTCGAGGTATGCAGCCTTTGTCTATCCAACCGTCCGTCCGTCTATCTGTCTGTCTGTCAGTCCACCTGCCCAACTATCTGTCTGTCTGTTTGTCTGTGTGACTACATCCTGTTCATATGTCAAGTTCCTTGTCTTATTGTCTGAACATTTTTGATTGAACTTGCACAAAATGATATTACAGTATCCCTGAGTATATAATAATATATTGATTCTTTTATGTTACCAAGGTAGTTTATTAAAATAATGCTTTAAAAAATTTACCAAACATTAAATTGGGTAACCCTACCCTTGAACCTTTTATAGAAATTAACATTATTATTACATTTGTATGGTTGCATATGAATATGAGCATTTGAAATAGGAAATATATCTGTAATATGTATAGGGTACAATTTCTTACTTGGGTTATGTGAAATTTTTTTAATCAATTTGTTGAAAATAAACAATAATGACTGTTGAAGCATCCTTAAATAATCTGTTACATTTTTGAGAACATATTTTTAGTTTAATTTTAAGTAGATTGATTTTGTAGTGTTATATATATGGATATTTGTTGTAAATTGAATCTTTGTTGGTCAATAGCTTTATTTGGTATGTGTGCTTCTAGATTTTGTTGATGCAAAATGTTTGTATCATGAATACCACAATACAATAATGGTTAAATACTACGCATGCACATCTCTTCTAAAGAGTATGGCTAAAAGAAATCATAAATATATGTGGTTGACATTCAATCACATTTTTCTTATTGGTATGTGTATTGATTTAAATCCACTTTATCTCGATCCCTTTGGCAGCTGTAATAGCAATCTGGGAAATGTTTTATATATTTTTAAAGATTCAAAATTTATATCACAGCTTACCCTTTAGTTCATCAAATGATCACCAATACTTTCATAATAAATAACTCCATGTCAAAATTTCTTCAACTTATGTCTTATCACAATTTTAAAAAAAAATACTTACATGAAAAAATTGCCTTCTCCTTCTCTTCTTTTTGAAATTTTAGACAATGTTTTCCAAAAAGAAAGACTGTAAATAAGTCATTTTCTGCCCCTAAGAACCCAGGCCTCTTTTCTTCACAACCCTTTATATACACCAATTGATTACGGAACTTCATATTCTCATAACTATTTCATTTTGTGTTTGAATTAAGCTTTCCATTTAACATCAGATCCAACCTTATTTTATATCTTCAACTTCAGATCTTCTTCTTTACTGAGAATCATATTATCTCAATTTCTTTCAATAGAGGAAAGTTTTAAGATTATAAAACCATTCTGTAGTCCACTTTTTCTTTTCTTCTTACAACTTACAATATTCAAACATATATTACTGAACTTTCAAAACATCCATATTACATACAACTCCTTCAATAAAGAGTGAAATGACTGCAGTCAATGTGTAAAGGCATTTGATTGGTACATTTTCAGGAACATAAAACGCTTTGTACATTTTAAGATATATTTATTTGTAAATTTTCTGAAATAAAAGATAATCTGTTCTGACAATCATTTTAAACCTAATTAAAATATACAAGCAGTTTATATTTGTCTGAGTTAAATATGTCATACATTTTATTCCAAATTAAGTGACTTACACATTGACTGTGAAAAGATACCATGAATTCTGTAGTACCAGTTTTAGTGTATTAATAAAAAATATGTAGCTTAAAGGGGCAGTAGCACATATTTGAAATTTTATATGTTCAGTTTTTCTTATCACACAAACAAATCATCCATAGTCAGAAAACAAATTATGAAGATTCATGCACATACATGCAAGTCCATTGGCGGCCATTTTTGTGTGAACACCTTTAGTTCTTTTTGTGTAAGAAAAAGGAATCCCATGGCTGAACTTCACATAATATATTGATTTATTACTGCTTCATTTCGTTTAAAGACATGGTTTTTAACTGGAACAATTTTTTTCACCTTCCTGACATCACCTTGTATTCCCCCTAAAGCGTGCTACTGCCCCTTTAAGTGTCTGGTCTATTTACACACTGATCTAGCAAAGCCCAACTTACTGACTGTGATAGTGTAGTGTACTAATCAATTGTTATTTGTGCATTGTGTTACAGTTTTATAGGTGTTGTGTTCACAAATGTATATGAATTTGTTGCTTCTATTTAGTTCTAGATCTCTAGATTTATGTTTTTAATCTTAAATTCATAGAGAGATGAACCTAACTTCTAAAAAATGCTGTTGTGATTGGATTTCTTATTTATCTAACATTTGATTGATATGATGTTTGGAGATTTTAAATCAGTTTTGAGTAAGACATTATGATTTATACAGGTAAAAATGTAATGAAGATTTTAATATATTTAGCAGTAAGATAATGCTTTTTCAAGGTAACCAGATAATTATAAGTCTCTCATTACCTTATGATGAGGTATGTTGAACCATGGTAAGACATATCATTAAGCAAGACATGGTAATTGATATATTGACTAAAACTAACAAACCTATGGAAAACAGGATGTTTTGAGTTTTTTGCACTTTTACCTAACTCTTTTCCCGTACACACCTCAAAATACCTGTCCAAACATGTTGTAAATTTCACTGTATAGTGCTGATTATCCTTTAACGAGCAAACCTTCCAAAGATAATTAGAGAATAACTTCCCTGTGTGTAGAGCAAATATGAAATAGTAAAATGTTTATCCATAGTTTTGCAAGTAGAAGTGATCTTTTGTGCAATCTTTGGATCTGGACAACCAATCTTAAGATTTTACATAACCAAAACTCAATGGAAAATATGCCAAGATTGTGTAGGTGTTGTCTTAAGATGATGTTGATCCCAAGACTGTACAAAGAATTGAACCAATTGGTTGTGTCCAATTTTCAGAAATTGCATTCTCAATATTTATTTCTATTTATTTTAACTTTAGGATGGTAAGAACTAATATTATGAAATATCAAGTTTATGCAAGAGGTATTAGTGATGAGGTTTTGATTTTGTTTTGAACATCATTTTAATTCTTACTTCTTTAATTAATGCATTCTCATCAGGGAGAAAACAAAATCAAAGAAATAGACAAAAGGGAAAAGGTATTTTGTAAATCTGTATTGTGCAGATAGCCTAGTCTACATTTGATTTTTTTTTTTGAATTAATTTGTAGCTTTAAGTACATATGTTGTTCTTTCCAAACTGCTTGCAGTTCCAAAAAGCAATTTTAAATCTAAAATCAATAAAGCCTTTGCAAACAAAAAGTGGTAACATTTTTAGATCAAAATTTGCTTTGGAGGAACTGCGCCAATACATTTTTCGTTTCAAATTACTGTTGTTGCCATTGTGCCTTTGAATTACATTTTTGTAAAAACTTCATTTTTATCATTTTGTAAAATAAAAGGAAAAGATTTATGTTGTGACACTTTTTATGCTTTTTGGAGTTCTTTGTTTCAATTCGAATTACGATTTCTACTATTTAAAAAAAGCCATTCCTCGGACAAAATGAAATGACAATTTCTCCAAGTTTGATGAAATTTACAAATAGCTGTCAAACGCCTTATTTTTTTTTCCTGTCATCTTCATCTCTTGTGTTTAAACCTTTCTGTTTTTTGCCAGCAAGGATAATGAGCTAGGGACTAAATGACAGTTTTAAAACGTGAAAGACAGCCACTGTCATAGATAAATTCGTCAACATTTGTAATTGCCTGTCCTACACCAACTTTAAGTGACATTTCTTATCTTTTCAAGCTAAAATTCCTGGCAGCCATTTTATAGACACATCATAGCGTTTTCCTACAACTAATCACAGTGATTAAAGCTTGAGGCGAATTTCTGTTTCTTTTCTCCTGTCAGTTGATGAAATTTGCAATTAAACTCATCTGTCTCGAATCCGTGTTTACATAACAGGGCAGAAATACATGTTTAATTTTGTTTAATGGTCTTTTAATCTTAGACTGTGTCTGGAGTTAGGTTTATGTGCAGCCAAGGCTGATATGTCTTGATAAAGTATTTACCTAACCTCAATTTCAACCGTTAATTTACAGAGAGACAATTTGTCCTTACTACAGTGTGTTCATTCTGAGATCGGTTTTGAAACAAGTTGCAGGGGAATAGCATCAATAGTTAACAAGTTGTGAAGAAAGCACTATCAAACTTGTCATCACTATCATTGTTCTTACTTGTGGATAGAATTCTTCAAAGGAAAAGTTCTTCTTCAGATCTTCAGTTATTGATGTGCTTTCCCTTTGATCAATAACTGTTGGTGTTTTTAAATGATATATAGTGAAATTTAAAGGACATGTGGACTTTTACCTTTAGCCATTTTCATTGGATAAAATGTCTGATAGTTCCTCACTTGTGACATTCTCTAGACTCTGACAGATTCAGAAAACAGTGAACAATGGATTTGCATTTCATTATTAAAATCAGAAGTAAAGATTAATCATCACTGAATCTTCACATATTGGACAAAACAGGGAAGCTTTCCACTAAAAGAATTTCAAAGGAGGATAAACCAATTTTTGCTCAATTTTTACCAAACAATGCTAGAAATCGACGATTCTCAAATCGCAATTGCAAGGGAAGGACATAGTTAAACTAGAAAACAGTCAACATTGCATACATATATCAGAAAGTGGACTTTGAAATTGAATAAAATTAGAGAGACCTTTATCACTTTGAAATTAGTTTATCAATGAAAATGGAACTTCAAGTGATTGTTGTTTTGCTTCTGATTCTGTCAGGAATTGAGATGGAAGTCATTGACAACTGTGCAGTGAACAATGGTGGATGTGCCCACAAGTGTCGCCATGGCGCCGGTGGTGCCATCTGTTCCTGCAGGAAAGGATACACTTTACAGGCTGATGGGAAGTCTTGTGAAGGTAAGCCATTTTGATTTTGTTGACTTAGGTAATAGTATTCTACAAGGTCATGAAAGTACTGTAGATGCTGATGGGAAATCCTGTGAAGGTATGCCATCTTGATTTTGTTGACTTAATTAGGTCTTAGAATTGTACATGGTCATGAAATTGTCAAATTCAAGTACTGTAGGGGGCTGATTGGAAATCTTGTGAAGGTAAGCCATGTTGATTTTGTTGACCAAGGTCATAGAAACTACAAGGTCATGTAATTTTCAAATTACAAGTACTGTTCCGGCTGATGGGAAATCTTGTGAAGGTAAGCCATCGATTGAATTTTTGTACCAAGGTCATAGAAATCTACAAGGTCATGTAATTTTCAAATTACAAGTATGTACTAGGTGATGGGAAATCTTGTGAAGGCAAGCCATCTTGGTATTGTTGACTAAGGTCATAAAATTGTACAAGGTCATGAAATTGTCAAATACAAGTAGTTAACAGTCTGATGGGAAATTTTTCGAAGGTAAGCCATCTTGATTTTGTCAACCAAGGTAATAGAATTGTACAAGGTCATGAAATTGTCAAATAACAATTGTAACATGACTTCGGTACATACTCGTTTCTGATTGGTTGATTTGAAGAGTGTTAAATGGCAATGAACACCCGCAAATTGGCTGAGGCGAATCACCGCGAAAGGATACATTATTTGGTCCACCTCAACATTAAAATGTTCTGATTCTCCCAATATTCGCGACCGATTCACATTTTACTGTTGTTGCTGTCATTTTCTAACTTGCGCATTCCCGTAGATGCCAAAAATCCTTTTCTATTTGCTTTAGCTTTATGTAACCAAACTTTCTTAATTGGCTAAGTTTCTCCTAATTTGCCGCCTTGAGCCATGCGGCCGGTTTCTTTCGAATGCCGTTCCCATGGCACGGCGTCACAAAGGCCAACGGTTATGACGTCACAGTGATCGCGTCACCGTCACAATGGTCTAGGCGAGTTTAAGATATTTTATCAGACGGGTTTGTTCCTGTTGGTTCATGAATTATATAACTGTTTTCTCTATCGTAAATTTCACAGTGAAAACTATATGATCTCACCGTTATGAGTGCAACTGGTTTGCAATATTAGAACACTATTTTAATGTCTATAACACTGGGAATTCCTTCTTCTTTGTAGCTGCGAACACCTATAACAATAATGGATCAGTCGTTAGATCCTTTCAACTCAGAGTTCCCTACGCAAAAATAGAGTTCGCTCTTAAAATGCTTATAACTAACGGTCATGTTACAATATCGATAAATAGTTGCGTTTGTAAAATTTCCGGGATTCATTGTTATTCAACACCCGCAAATTTAAGCGTTTAAAACCTCCGGCTAACGCCGTCGGTTTTAAACTAAATTTGCGGGTGTTGAATAACAATGAATCCCGGAAATTTTACAAACGCAACTATTTATCTTCTAAGTACTGAAGAGGCTGATGGGAAATCATGCAGAGTAAGGTCATGAAATTGTTAAAGGTCATTAAATTAGTAAAATACATTTTAAGTAACATCAGTGCAAAGAGTTTCCAATTTTACAGGCACATATTGATGTTCTGCAAAGGTAGCTAGGACATATTGGTTGTTCAAGGTCATGAAATTGTCTAATTTATATATTTTCTAACTATACAAGTGCAAAAAATGAAATACCTTTAGGGCTGATGGGATTTCGTGCAAAGGTAAGACATCTTGATTATTCTCAGTTTGTCTTAGATTGATAAATCATTGATTGTTAATTGTGTCATTTTTTTCGTTGGCAGTTTGACGTTTGTCTAATTTTGACTTAAAGGGATGATTAAGTCAAGAGATCATCCAAGGACACCTTTTGTTAATTTTTTAAGGAGATTTGATATGATATTGCAGACATTGATGAATGTGTGAACGGAGACAACTGCTGTACCCAGGACTGCAACAACAGTCCAGGAGGGTACACATGTGTGTGTAGGAAGGGCTTCCTCCTCAACAGGGACGGCTGCACTTGTGATGGTGAGTCCCTCTTGTATTTCATGGGCTTTGTGTTGTCATGGTGCTCAAAATGGAAAGTTTGAACAACTCCCCAAAGTCCCTAACTACCCATATCCACCATTTGCTCCAAGTGGAAAGATTTGAACAACTCCAACCCCCTACCCCCCCTCTCTCATCATATCCTACCAGACAACAAAGAAACCACCCAACGGCTTTACTCTACTTTCTTACATAGTGTGGCAATGAAAACATAAAGTCCCTAACTACCCATATCCACCATTTGCTCCAAGGAGAAAGATTTAACAACTCCACATCCCACTTCTCTCTTATCATATACTACCAGAGCCCACAGAAACCACACAACGGCTTCACTCTACTTTCTTACTTGTGGCAATGAAAGAAGTCCCAAACTGCCAATATTCACCATTTGATGGTGAGTCTCTCTTGTATTTCATGGTCCTTGTGTTCTCATGGTGCTCCAAGTGGAAAGATTTGAACCACTCCACACCCCTGCTCTCTCATCACCTCCCACCAGAGCCCAAGGAACCACCCAATTAATGGCTTAACTCTACTTTCTTACATAGTGTGGCAGTGAAAAACCTAAGTCCCAAACTAGCCATATTCACCATGTGATTGTGATCGAGTCTCATGTATCATGACCCCCACATCTTCAAACTAAGACCACCCTACTCTATTCTATAGTCTTAATTGTCAGCGCAGACATCCACAATATTCACCCCCACCTATCCTTTTATCACCACATGCTGAACAACAGCTCTTAGATCCATGACAGACCCTGCTACTCCAATCCATGGTCTTGTCAGCATAGAAATCCAAAATAATCACCGCCCCACCTATCTTTATACTACCCCTTCAGCCACCATCCTCAAAAGTGCCCAACATCAATGATATACCCCCATATCCGAAAATTAAGACCACCCTACTAATCCATTCAAATAGTTTTGCCAGCAAAGAATTCCACAATATTCAATATATGTCATTTTACTACCCCATCAGTCACCACATCCTTAACAGTGGCCTCACATCTGCAAACTAAAACCACACTGCTACTTCATTCATATGCTCTTATCAGCACAGAAATCCACAATATCCACCTATCCTATTACTACCCCATCACCCACCACAAACTGAACAACAGCCCCACATCCATGACAGACCCCCAAATCCACCAACTAAGACCACCCTACTTATCCACCTATCCTATTACTACCCCATCACCCACCACAAACTGAACAGGGGCCCCACATCCATGACAGACCCCCAAATCCACCAACTAAGACCACCCTACTTATCCACCTATCCTATTACTACCCCATCACCCACCACAAACTGAACAGGGGCCCCACATCCATGACAGACCCCCACATCCACCAACTAAGACCACCCTACTTATCCACCTATCCTATTACTACCCCATCACCCACCACAAACTGAACAGGGGCCCCACATCCATGACAGACCCCCACTTCACAAACTAAGACCACCCTACTTATCCACCTATCCTAATACTACCCCATCACCCACCACAAACTGAACAGGGGCCCCACATCCATGACAGACCCCCACTTCACAAACTAAGACCACCCTACTTATCCACCTATCCTAATACTACCCCATCACCCACCACAAACTGAACAGCAGCCCCACATCCATGACAGACCCCCACATCCACCAACTAAGACCACCCTACTTATCCACCTATCCTAATACTACCCCATCACCCACCACAAACTGAACAGCAGCCCCACATCCATGACAGACCCCCACATCCACCAACTAAGACCACCCTACTTATCCACCTATCCTATTACTACCCCATCACCCACCACAAACTGAACAGGGGCCCCACATCCATGACAGACCCCCACTTCACAAACTAAGACCACCCTACTTATCCACCTATCCTAATACTACCCCATCACCCACCACAAACTGAACAGGGGCCCCACATCCATGACAGACCCCCACTTCACAAACTAAGACCACCCTACTTATCCACCTATCCTAATACTACCCCATCACCCACCACAAACTGAACAGCAGCCCCACATCCATGACAGACCCCCACATCCACCAACTAAGACCACCCTACTTATCCACCTATCCTATTACTACCCCACCACCCACCACAAACTAAACAGCAGCCCCACATCCATGACAGACCCCCACTTCACAAACTAAGACCACCCTACTTATCCACCTATCCTATTACGACCCCATCACCCACCACAAACTGAACAGCAGCCCCACATCCATGACAGACCCCCACTTCACAAACTAAGACCACCCTACTTATCCACCTATCCTATTACTACCCCATCACCCACCACAAACTAAACAGCAGCCCCACATCCATGACAGACCCCCACTTCACAAACTAAGACCACTCTACTTATCCACCTATCCTATTACTACCCCATCACCCACCACAAACTAAACAGCAGCCCCACATCCATGACAGACCCCCACTTCACAAACTAAGACCACCCTGCTGTTCCGTTCTAGGTCTTGTCAGCGCAGTGTGGCAGGGCAGGTTTATGGTGACGTTGAACAATAACATTGTGTTTCTTTTCTCGTTTGGAGATTACAGAGACAATAGATCAAGTATAAAACATCCTCCGTAAATGATTCCCCAGTTGAAATATTACCTCAATGTTGTGAGGAGTCTTTCTGGAATATTCAAACTGTTAACAGAATCAATTATGTTGCATAATTGTTTTCTTAAATTTTAGGAATTGTAAAAATTAACTGTATTTATTAGTGATGTCACAAAATTGCAATGAATATTTTCTATCTTAAATGTAATTTCAATTTTGTCAATCATTATTTTGATGAATCATTTCTCAATGAAATAAAAAGATTCAGTAATTTGTCTACAATATGCATCTAATAAGTGATGAAATAAGTAACTTGCAACTTAACCATAAAAATATTCTAATATGAAGTATCTCTTAACCTTTTTGCATGAAAATTTTCAGCCAAAGATTTTTCCTTTGTAAAATATTGTTATCACTTTACCGGTACATAAATTTCCATTCAAAAATTATATTGAGCTAATCAAGTTTATTTCCCCCCTAATTCAACCTTCTCTTTGAATGTTTCATATTTTGTTAATTCAAATGTATCAATCCTTTTTAAATGATATAATTTTTAGGAAGTTGATCTTGAATGAAAATAATATTTTCATGTAATACATTCCCTGTTAAGTGGGAAAGTGCCAAAACAAACCCCACAATACATCTTTTTAGCTAATTTTACATGAAAATGTCAGTACTATTTAATATCAACCTATAGCTCTTAAATGGTTTTTCAATTTTTTTAATTCAAATTTATCAATTAATTCTAAATGATGAAAATTTAAAGAAGTTAATCTTGAATCTTGAATGAAATTAACAGTACTTATGTTATACATTTCTTTTTAGGGAAAATGTTACCAAAACACGTACAATACATCTTTTAACTAAATTTACATGAAATATTCAGTACTTTTTAATAAATGATATTTCAATTTTGTGTATTTAAATTTATCAATTAATTCTAAATGATGCAAATGTAAAGAAGTTAATCTTGAATGAAAATAACAGTACTTGTGTTATATATTCATTTTTAAGGAAAGTGCCACAAAACATGATACATCTTTTCCAGCTAATTTAACATGAAATTGTCAGTATCATATTTCCATGAACTAATAACACTTGCCCTTGAAGAGCAAAGTTGCATAAACTTGCTGTCCAGATTGTCATGTGTCACAGTTTTTCAGTAAAATTTATTAACAAAGAGCTAAGCCCTTTTGATCTAGCTAACCAGTTTAATTGAAATATTTTGGAAAGTTCAAAATGTTTGCTGTTAAAGCATAACTTTTAGTCGTGGCAGTTGGTGTTGATAGGTGGTTCCAAGATGCCTACAATATAATTAGATTGTTTTATGTTAGGGGAATGAAAAATCAACAATCATTAATTGTTTTTGAGGATAAACCTGTACAAATTTAGCATTAAAAGGATTTTGAAATGCTTCATAGTTAATTTTGGTATATCTTACTAATTGGATATCCAAAGAATACCCATAAATGACTTTAAAATTTATTAATCCACAAACAAACCAACAAATTAATCCACCCCCAAATGTAAGTATAGTAAAAGAAAAATGTGTAATGTGAAACTGCATGTTGCCATTCAGTGTGATATCAAACCTTAAGCCATTATAGTTAAAAATAAGGATTTGAATAGTAAAATGGAACAAGTATGACTGTTTAAGAAATTTTTGTATTGATATCTTAAAGGGGCAGTAGCACGTTTTTAGAGGGAATATAAGGTGATGTCAGGAAAATGAAACTTATTGGTTCCAATTGATAGACAATGTATATAAACTAAATGTAGCAGTAATAATTCAAATATATAACGTAAAGTTTAGCCATGCGATTCCCTTTTCTTACAGAAAATGAATTAAAGGTGTTCACACAAAAATGGCTGCCAATGGATTTTATGTGCATCTTTATAATTTGTTCTCTGACTATGGAAGATTGGTTTGTGTAATGAGATTTTTGACACTATCAAAGTAATACATTTAGCATTAACGTACGATAATCAGTGAAAATTTCAAAATACAAAATTATCAAAAAACGTGCTACTGCCCCTTTAAAGGATTGCCTGTCAATAGCCTACATTTATTTCCCTATATGGGATCCAAATCATTTCCTACAAACACAAGCTTTATATTGTCTCTGTTACTGTCAGAGCTGATCATAGACAAATATTGTATATTTGGTCAATATTTCAAGAGAAACAAGTCCTTGAAAAGTATTTTCAGAAACTTGCCACAAAAGTCATCCAAAATGGCAATCATATGATAAATACTTGTTTTCATTGATCATCTTACAACTGTCTTATTTATTCTTGAAAGCATCTTGAGGAGAAAAATAGATATCAGTTTGTTCAATGCAAGTTTAAGCCAATGCTCCCAGGTTTCATCACAATACATAGCCACAAGAGTGTTGCAGTCTTTCTCCCTGCAATAGTACTAGCAGCTGTGATATAAGTGAAATACTCCTGAAAGCGGTATTAAACCCAGGGGTGAGATGATTGGGGTTTAATGCCGCTTTCAAGAATATGCAGATGCTTGAGATGAGGCCCATCAGTGGGTAACCGCTATGAGAAAAAATTGTTGGAGAAACTGACAAGAGGTGTTCAAAATCAAACATTGGCACAGTGAAAGGGAGGCAACTGTAGTTTGGTATTGCAATAGAAGCATTCGTAAAAGGTTCCTTACATGAGTAAGAAAAACCTCATTGTGATATATCTGAAGAGTTTAATTCCTGATTTTGAAACTAAAAGAAATTAGTCTCGAATTAATGGACAATAAATGAAGAAATCATTATTTTGAAATATCTTTTTTCAGATGTTAACGAGTGTTTTAACGACAATGGCGGATGTGAACAACTGTGCGTCAACTCCGAAGGGTCGTTCCAGTGTGCGTGTGCCCAGGGATTCATACTGGACAGAAACAACAAACAATGCATAGGTGAACCTCATTTAGTTTGTACTATCAGTGTTTGAAACATGCTTAGAGCCTACAAGCAAGCAGGGCTTGTTGTTTGACAAATCTACCTGATCTCCTATCTCCTTAATATTCAACAAGCCCTGCAATGTGAAGACAGTTGGTATCTCTAATATCACACAAGTCATCCAGGCTTGCTGATCTCTTCTCCAAATCTGACAGAAGTCGGCATCGGCAGACGGGCAGGCACTTTTTCGAAAACACTGTTCTATTAATAAGTAAAAATTTGTTCAATATTTCCTAATGTTTTAATAATTAGTACTATATTGATTTCACAAATGATCAGCATAGAGAAAACCTTAAACATTGAAACTTAATGTATTTTTTCTTAATGCCAGACATGAAACAGATATTGACTTTCTCTTTTAAAGGGGCAGTAGCACGTTTTTAGGGGGAATATAAGGTGATGTCAGGTAAATGAAAATTAATGGTTTCAATTGAAAGACAATGTATTCAAAAGAAATGGAGCAGTGATAAATCAAATATGTCATGTAAAATTTAGCCATGCGATTTCTTTTCCTTACACAAAATGAATTAAAGGTGTTCACATAAAATGGCCGCCAATGGATTTTATGTGAATCTTCATACTTTGTCCTCTGACTATGGTTGATTGGCTTGGGTAATGAGATTTTTGACAATATCAGAATAATACATTTTAATAGCATTAAAATTAACTTACAATTATCAGTGAAAAATTGAAAATATAAAATTGTCAAAAAACGTCCTACTGCACCTTTAACTGTTATGTCTGTTAATTGACTACCACCATCGATCAATGTTGGTTGGTGGTGTTGAAATATCAAATCCTTCTTTTTTCTCCAACAGCAAAAGACCCAGGTCCGACACGGGGTGATCTCCCTTTGATCAGGTTTGAAACCACTCCGCAACCAATCATTCCCGTCAACGACAGCAGCAACAACCAACTGTCCCAAGAACTGGCTGAAGGGTCCACGGCATACGGTGGGTTAATGTTCAGAAACAGTTGATATCATAGAGGATATATATATATATAGCCTGCAGAGTTCTAGATATGCTGTGTAACGTTACTGGCCTGATACAAGGGATTTGAAGGGGGAAATAATCAAGAAAAATAAGATCAATTCACTACCTAAAATTAATAAATATTTTAACCAGTTTGGATTTGCTACCAGAAGATTTAGACATTGTGATGTTAAACAACGGTGCCTGTTTAGAAACATATGTTTAAAAGCATTTTTCAATTAAATTATTTTGGTTGATAACCGTCACCAAAATTGTAAACATGGCTATAATTATGAAATTGATTTTTTAATTTAAAGGAAGGGGACACTCAATTACTTCAATTACAATTTGTATCTAAAAACCTGAAAACTGATTATTATACATAAGAGATATTTAGTGATTTATTTTATTTTAAATGTTTGAAATTTCATGTATATTTCACTACTTTTTCTCATTACTACTGATGAAGGTTGAAAATTGTAAGAAAAAGCGGAGCTTATCTGGAACTCTGTAGTTTTGTTGTCTTCGTAAGATACACTTTTACCAGTCAGAAGAATGTGTTCAAGAAACCCATACCTACCTTTTCTGAAATTATGTTTATCTCTGAGAATGAAACAAAACTAACTTTATGGATTTCAAAGTTATCAGAAAATACATGTGCTCTAATAGATATTCATGATTATGGATATTATATTAAAATGTGGATTTATAAAGCAATCAGATATACCTGAGCTTTAATAGAAATTAATGATTTAGATACAATCGGTTATTACTTGAGTAATTATTGAACACATTCTTCTATACAATTTATTATGCAATGCAAGGTTTTGAAGCCTGCCTTGATGAAGAGATAGTGTGCTGTGATAGATAGGAAATATCATATTTATGAACTCAACCCCTGCAAGTCATTACCTGCTCCAGTCTCCATCAATGATTGATTGAAGCCTTGCTACATTTTGTCACAATTTATAGATTGAGTGCAGTGCCCTCAACACTTTGAAAGTAATATACAGTTATGTCCACTGCAATCTGGTAAATTAAAGAAACATCCCCTGACCATGGCATTTTGCAACAGTGTTTTATTCCAAGAATAATAAAATTAACTATCCTTGCCTCAATAATACCCGTTTCACTCCGATATTGAGTCTAGCGAGATATAGTAGTATCTCACGTCAACTGATCTATCAAATTGACCAATCAGGGATTGTCTTACCAAGCAGCAATAGTCTGCAATCACACAGATAAAGTTGGAGGGTCATAGGTTTGCAAAAGGTCGGCTGACGTGACCCGCTACTAGATCTTGCTAGACTCAATATCGGAGTGAAACGGGTATTATTGAGGGTAGGTTTACTTAGATAAACTGATAAACTAAGAAAGAAATATTGCAATCAATGTTCTAAATGAGTGTGAAGGAAATATTCTAATTGGACTTCCCAAGTGCAGATGCAAGATTTCAAAGAGTTGGCACAGAAAATGTGATAAACTGCAGGGAGACTTCAATAAGCAACTGATTGAGACTGGTGCCTTGCAAGGAGAATTGGAACATGACCAATCTAAACAAATGTAGATCGAGAGTATGATATTTGTTTATACTGTGGATCTAACATTGGCCTGTATAAGAGGTTGTCCTGATGACCTTTTTATACATATAAGGAAATACAATAAGGAAATATCAATTGATCAATCAAGTTTCAAGTTAAACAGATCACATTCTAAGTGTTTATGAAAGCCTATTCCTATTGGAATCATTTAAAGAAAATTGGATTCTTTGAATACATCTCAACAATCAGTGATTCTAAATTTGGTTGCATGGAGTTTTCTGGATGAAGATAACTCCATGCAGCATCAAACAATGAAAATTTAGCTTTTCTGATTGGCCTAGTTGTGGCTTATTTAAAGTTCAACTGGATGACTAGTTAGATCAACAGTGTGACCTAATAACAAACCTGTCCATCTATATCTATTTAGATTGGAAAATGACAAGCTCATAATTGCTTTATGCTCAAGATCTTCTGCTGATATTGTATCAATGAACCATTGGCCAAGATCATACTGGCTTCATAGGACATAATTGGAAATAAATAATCTTGACAAAATATGAAAACTTTGTAGGAATTCTAGTCAAATTGAAATTCTGAAACAAAAGTGAACTTTTTATTTTTTTTAAATGAAAGGTAAAAAATGATCTTTTCAAAATATTTGATTCTGACAGATGTAAAGAATTCTCAAAAATGTACCATTACATATGATTTCTGGTTTTCTATATTTCCTCAGTATTATCAAAGTATTTTCTGAGTCAAAAGGTTTATTGGTGCTATAGCAGTGATAATTAAAGGGACAGTACAATCAAATTTTGTGGAAACAGAATTCTTTTAGATATTCCCATTCCTCCACCTACCTTGATGTGCTTTTTAATTAAGCTAATTGTCCAAACAGATTCCTGAGCATAAAATCATTAACAATTTCATGAATTCCAAATTTGAGAGATTTTATGTTTCCACAAAAATTGCAGGGTCTCCATTTAGATTACAATAAATCTTCACCGGTAGCCTGGGTGCAGTATTTGTACATTAAATTATCATTGCGTCTAGTTTGATTTTTCATCCAATCAGATGTCTAAGCTTTGAAGTGGAGTCAACAAATCCAAAAGCTCCTATTATCAATTCTTTGGCATTATGGCATCTGGCAACAGACATTATCTGTTATAAGGATTTCCTGGAAGCAACAATCAAAAAGCTTCTATTATATACAGACATTTATGTAACGGCTTTCCTGATTGGCTATTTTGAGAAGGCTGGCAATAAGCAAAGGGAGGTAACAATAATTTTTGGCCAAGTTCTGAATGCATCCATGGTTTGTGTGGAGATTTATTGAAGGTTGTTATTTCAGGGAGTTTTTGAGAGAATGTAAACATGCATCAGTTTGTGTCGTAAAACCATTTGCATCCTCTTATCATTAGTAGATTTATTAACACCAAAACATAAACACACTAAGTAACAAAAATTATGAAAATTAATACTTGAATTTTGAAATAAATTTTCATTCAAATATTAGAACCAAAAGACCTTCCATACAATGACATTGAACGAGGTAAGTAATCTCTATACATATCAATGTACACACACTTATAAATTCATGGTTGTAGATAAATATATATCTACATGATTGCAGGAATCACATCTTTCAAGCTGACTGTTTCATATTACATAACTGTTAAGTGTTCTAATGAATTTGCACTTAGTATTAGATTGAAAGATTAATGATTGATCTGAATTATAACAAAAGGTTTATTTTTGGTTAACATTTAAAAAACATTATCCTTAATTAAGTTTTTCAAGGATATCAGATTTGTTTAATTTAAATCTGACAAAATTAAAACATTTAATTTTTGGAAATCTTAAGAATGTTGGTTTGTATCCTTTTCAAAGTGCAAAGACAATAGTTGCATTTCTAATATTAACACATGTGCACAAATGCACATGATGTATAACATTATTGTTTGTTTATGGGTACAAATATGATATGAAACAGCCCAGCATTGAATGTTTATGATATAATATGCTTCACATAATTGATGTTGTTACAACAAAAAACGCACAGGACTTCATATTTTTCTAACCTATTTTCACAAATATATTATTTTTTTGTGTTTCAATTCATGTCAACCTGTAGATAGTATATTTAACCCGAATATTTGATGCTGTTTAAAACAAATTAAAATTAATTCATATAAATATCTTCATCAAACAGTAACTTCAACATTTTCACAAACCTTAAAGCCTAAGAATTATTAAAGCAATGAGTATTTGTTCATATGAATGTATCAATATGATAATAATAATAATAATAATCGTGGGTATTTGTATAGCGTTCATATCCACTCTGTCAAGTATGCTTATGCGATAAGTTATGGCGGAATAGAGACTAGGCAAAGTATTTTGTATAAAGATGAGATACCTTTGTATAGATATAAATTATTATAAAATATTTATATCATATAACATATGTAACCTGAACATAAATTACATATGCAAGACAGTATTTGGTTCTTTAAGTTAATTTGTGCATAATATATAAATAAACACATTTGAAATAATATTCGTTTTACAAAGGCGTTTTATGATTAAAGGTATAATTGGCTACAAAGTGTATTAAAAATCACAGTCTTTGCATTTGTATAAACATATTCATTTACATGATTTCATAATTATTTTTTCATTATCATGCAAGTCACACACAACTCAGTGAAGGAATTCATCTAATATATTAATTTGTGAATCATCAACTAACAAATGAAATAATAGTACTAATAGAAATAGACAGCACTGCGTGAAATATGATTTGCTCATCATTATAATATTCTCCTAGAATAGATGTTTGATGTTTGTTTTCCTATTGTTACTAGATCCTGACAGACGTAAGTATAGATAAGTAGTCATCAAAAGGTGCATGCTTGGGCTTTGTAGCATTATGCCTTGTTGTACATTCTGTGGAGGAAGTAAATGTTTTCAAAACTTTTTCTTGTCTTCATTGTAGAAATATTTCAATTTTAAGACATTTCTACTTTTTTAATGACAAGTTTTCTATGGTTCAGTATTTGTTTCTCGAAATGAATAATTTTGAAAAAGTATACATATGTTTTTTAATTTTGTCAAACAATGCATTTTCATGATCTTCATATAAATTTTGAAAGACAGATATAACAGAGGAAAAGCAAAATACAATCCACCTTACAAATGCTTTTAATATCATGAAGACAAGAATTGGTTTTATACATGCATGATGTTAAAAGGTACAAGTTCAATTTTGTATTTCGAATTTGTATCTGTTCTTTGTATCAGATAAGTATATAAGTCAAGCATGCCTATATATATGTTATTGTTTTGTTAAAATGAACTTTTTGTTTGTCATGGCTCATATTTCAGGAATTTATCATTGTTTTCAGAAGTAAATCATATTTATTTATTTGCAATATAGCAAATGTGATATATTGCAATTATAATGCTGTAATGCCTGTAATTATAGATATTTTTCTCATTGCCATTTTTTTAAAGATATTAAATAAAATTTATATGAAAGGATGTGGTTATGGTCATATATATATATATATATAATTGTTCATGAGGTACTTTTATCTTCAACCAAATGAACATTAATATTTCATATTAAAAAAATTACATTTTCTTCTATACAATATATTTTTCTGTCTTTTGATATTTTATTCAGCTCTTATCGCTCTTTCTGTTTGTCTGTCCATCCTTCTGTCTTTGCAGCTATCTGTTAAAGAGTTTATTTTGTCTATTTTCTGTCGAATCCCTGTTTCTCTGTCAAGCAGGGTTGTCTTTTACCTCCTCTGTTATTTGTTAACACATCTTTGTGACTGCACATGTTAAACGTGTATGTAGTTCTAAAATGTACATTATAATTTATATCAAATTCTTATATATTTATATATTTCTTCTTAATTTTCACAAATATCTATTAAAAAATGAAATAATCAACTGATATATTCAATTATTAATGAAGAAATCTTTTTTGGCATTGATATGGAATCATTTTCATTTGCAAAGTTACAAATTAAACTGTAATTGCTGCATAAATATATAAACTTGATTCATTTTAACTTTCTTTAACCTAATGATAAATTAATTATAAGTGAAAACATTTTTTCTGATTCAATTTAGTAATGGTAACATATTTCAACATTAACCTTTTACAGATTTTTTAAATAAAGAGGATTTAGAGTCAAATAAAATTTTAATTTGTCTGAATGGTATGTGGCCATTTCAAAAGCTTAGCTTGGAACACTGATACCCACATAGAAGATATTTGGGTCAAAACATGTAAATGATAATGTTTTTTGCATGCAGATCAAGGAAATTTTTTTGTTGTTGATACATTTAAATTCATTTTATCTCTAACGATGTTTTGTTGTTGTTGACAGCGTGTATCCCAGGAGCCTTTGGTGCGGACTGTACGCTCACCTGTACCAACTGTCTGAACGGAGCCAGGTGTAATGAGAAGCAGGATGGATGTGTCTGCACACCTGGATGGGTTGGTCTTACCTGTAACGACTCTTGTCCTCAGGTGAGTGTTGGTTCGCAATAATAAAGCATGATTTTCGGCAGGTGTTAACTCAGTGATACAACTTTAGGTTGTAGATACACTATGAGGTAAAAATCAAGTGTTTTTTTAATCTGGGCCAAAATAAGCAAAATTCTAAATTATGCTCAATTTTGTAATTATGGTTTATTAGCGTCCATTTTACTTTGTGCATTGTGATCTTAGGGTAAGAACTTAAGGTACACACATTCTTTGCGACTTAAGGACACTTGTGCCACCGAAATGACCAGAATATGGAGACATGACAGAGTCTATTTTCAGTAAGAATCTGGTAAACGTAGCATTCATCAGGACTTCAGCTCAATCTAAGAAAATCCTCATCCACTTTCAGGATATTAGATAGACACAAATGTAAATAAAACAAAGTTCGGATTTGATTTTATGATCTAAACAGAGATATAAAGAATTTAGAAATGTGAAACATTCACCAACTTCAGATTTTTTGACAAAGTCCTCATAAATTCACAGGGTCTAACAGACACAAATGTAAACATCTAAGGAAGATAATCTAGACATAAACATTTAAAGTTAGGAATTTGAGAATGTGAAAATTAAATTCATCAGCTCCTTCTCACAAAGTCTTCACCCAGATTTTTGCACTTCATGGACACCAATTTAACTGTGTAGCAGAGGTACTGTATGGAGAATACACGTGCTTGTGTTGATACAGGGACAGAAAATTTCAGTAAGAACCTTGTTGATATGACAATCAACAGGACTACAGCTAGTGGTTACAAATTGTTTCTCCTCTTCCAGGGCACGTATGGGCACCAGTGCAACCGTGTGTGTATCTGTGAGAACCAGGGCACGTGCGACCACGTGACCGGAAAGTGCATCTGTCCCCCTGGAGTCACGGGTGATCGTTGTGAGGAGGGATGTCCCCCTGGGTACTACGGCAAGAAGTGCAACCGTGTGTGTCCTCAACCATGTGCCAACGGATATTGCAACAGGATTTTTGGATACTGCGAGTGTGCGGCCGGGAAGTACGGTCCTGCATGCAACCAACCGTGTCCCTCCTTCACCTGGGGCCCCAACTGTGTCGAGCAGTGCAACTGCAATACGGAGAATACACGTGCTTGTGATCCTGAGGTGAGAAAAATAGTTGAAAATATGCCTTGTTGCACTTTTGGTTTTGGTTGTACTTGAGAAATCAAATATAAGAAATTGATGTCCATTGTTACCTTAAATTATCTGAAAGATTAGAAAATATTTTTGGTACAAATGTATCGTCGTTCAGTGAAAATTGTTGATGTTCCATTGGTTTTGATTGCATCGGTGGAAGTGATCTGGAGGCATCTTGAGGCATTCTGTTGGTCATTGTTATATTTTCCCTTAACTGGGCATAAATTAATGGTTTTCAGTACTACTTTCCTGCTTCTGGTTAAAGTTTTAAATGGTTGCAAACTTGAGGGTGGTTGCACTAGTGCAACTTTCTATTACTAAATACAAGATTGTGATGTTTCGGTGTAGACACCATAGTGGTTATCAACCAAATGATGTTGAAATGACATAATCTTTCAGAACGGTGACTGTTACTGTAAGCCTGGTTACCATGGCGACCGATGTGACTACCAATGTCCCCAAAACAAGTTCGGACAGGGATGCACCAAGGAATGTGATTGTCCGAAGGATACCAAATGTAACCACGTGACTGGCTACTGTCTCAGAGACTGTCCAGCCGGTTGGTCAGGTCAACGCTGTGATGAACGTAAGCCGTTTTGATTGTGAACATAACAATCAAGTTTGTCCCTATGTTTTAACAGTTGTCCCTGTCACCACAATATAGTTAAAGAGAGAGTTCTTTTGCTGTTGGTCAGCCATATCGGTTATTTCGTACTTGTTAGTATTTAAGCAATTTTACAACCATTTGAAGAGAAATTGTCGGGAATATACAAAATAATTTATTATCATTTTCATCAGCATTGCCTTGTTATTCAACAAATTCAAAAATATTTGTTTGACATTTATAATTCTGCAATGCCTATCATTTCGTATCAAGGCTTTGCAAATGTACTTATGATTGGATTAATTTGCTGATTTTTTTCATTTTGATTGAATATGCAATTATTTTGTCAAACTATCAAATCAAGGTATTTCCCTCAATAACATATTTTTGAAGATCCTGAAATATAATTACCCAATGAATGAAAAATGTATAAATGAGAAAAAACAAACAAATGCAACAAAAGAACCCTCTCTTGCAGCTAACATCTATTTTTTTATTCTTTCAAAAGTCATTCATCCCTTACATTTGATCCGTACTACCCTACAGTTTCCTTGAGAGAACCTATACACCTATCCCAAAATTGATTCATTTTCAAAAATAACATTTTCAACTATCCTTAATATGTTAATTAATTTAATATCTAAGTTAACAAAATATTTTGTTACATGTATGCTTAGATAGGTTTTTTGTTTTGTTTGGTACTGTTTTGTTATGAACTTCTCAAATTGCTGTCTCTTGCTTTGTTCACCCTTTCTTCACATGGTAGTATTGCATATGTTTGTGTTTCTCTCTATTACCTTGTTTATAATAGATTTGAAGTTTTACTTTCATAAATTTGATTTGTATCTTTTGTAGTAGTTATGTTTGAACTCTATGCAAGCACATTTAATATAATTTCTTAGCATGAGTTTAAATATCACATTCATTAAACTTACTGGTTTATTTTAACATCTTCCTTTTCTTGTTTCATTTGTTTAGTTTTCATTGAATAGATGTTTAGTTTTCATTACTTTTTCTTAAATGATTCATTCGAATATTTCTTACCCAATGATCTGCTGATAAGAAACTATTTTAATTAAATATAATTTGGAGAAGAATGGAATGTAAACTTCATGTTTTCCATCTTAATTTTTCATTTAATTTCACTGAACAATCTACTTGAATATATCAGACTTTATTTAAAAGCTATGTATTCATTGCTCAGTATTAGTTTTACTTGCATGAATAATGAACAGAAATAATGGAAAAGTGTCAATTTTGAATACATTACTGTCCAAATTACCCCCAAAGAACATTGACAGTTTCTTGCCAAGGGGAGATCACTCTTATCAGCAGATATATATCCCTTTAGAGTTACCTCCCTTTTCTCCTGCATGTCCCACAGCATGTGAAGAAGGTAAACACGGAGAGAACTGTTTGCTTGAGTGCGATTGCGGTGGAAGCCTTTGTGACCCGGAAACTGGGGTCTGCGTTTGCAACCCGGGTAAAATGGGCGAGAAATGTCAAGAAAGTGAGTCATTGCTACAAATCCCCATTGAACAAATGGTTTTTGAAAAGAGTTTATTTGAGCTATGTTTATTTTATTTGTCTCTATTAATTGACTAAAGATGTTTGTAATTTGTTCATGTAAGATATATTTGTGTTACTTAGTTTTAATGTGAAAGTAGATTTGGCATTTAATGAATAAATGCTTTGAAAGGATTTTTGTTTAAGTATGCTATTAATCATTTAGGCATATTGATATAGATGTTAGTTTATGTTGCTGGTAATGAATGCAATTTATGATTCCTAAATATTTAATATTAAAATGTTTATATTGATATGTTTACAATATTGCATGATAGAATCCTATCCTTTCCTCTGCACATCTCAATGTAGATTTCATCTTTTGTTTTGCTCCTTCAATTCTCATTGATATTCCTTTCACTTAGTTCATCCATGATAAAACCTAGAATTAAACTAATCTATGAAAGAATTTTTTTCCGAAATATGCCTATAACTTTCATGTTTGCTACAAAATGGCTGTCTTCGAAAGTTATAATATTTAACTCAATGTTAATTCTCTCTTTATGATTCTTT
Organism: Steromphala cineraria; assembly: GCA_916613615.1. NCBI lineage: Eukaryota > Metazoa > Mollusca > Gastropoda > Trochida > Trochidae > Steromphala > Steromphala cineraria. The sequence goes on along the minus strand of OU744732.1, from coordinate 55,176,484 downwards.
CTTTCCAGTGTTGAATACATTTGAATGTGAAAAGAATATAAGAAAGTTAACAGTCACTTGTGAAATAAGACTTAAAAAAAGGCTTATATAGTACTTACGTGACATCATCAAACAAATTTGTCAAAGGTATGATGATGAATTCATAATCAGATGATTTGAGTTTCTTGCCGAAAGCAATTATAGGTTATGAAAAGAGCTGAATCAAATTGAAGAAACTTACTTTTGACAAAAAAAAATACAGAAAAAGATTAGGATACAAAATACTTTTATTAAAATCATTCTAAATATGTCAAACTTTGGTTTATGTAAAGCATTGTTTCGTATAACAAAATAATTTATATAAATTTGTCTGTGAAAATTAATTTTGTCCTTCCGCTGAACAGCATGTCCAGAAGGAAGTTGGGGGATTAACTGTGACAAGAAGTGCAGCTGCGAGAACGGCGCCACATGTGACAAGGTGTCTGGGGAGTGTATCTGTAGAACTGGATGGTACGGACCCCACTGTAGAGAAGGTAGGTTGAATCAATCATAAAGTACAAGATTTTATATATATGTCGTAAGAAGCGCCAACCCTCATGACGAAGGAGTTACCATCCTGCAGGGTGGCACTAGTCTTGACTTTATCCCAGGGAATTAGCTTGATGCTATAGGATCCAACCTCGGAGTTCTGGGGAGAGCATCTGATAAGATGAGCAGGAGTGGACAGAGACACACACAAGATGATGACGTCAAACAGATCAAAATCATAACTTTCTTCAAGAAATATAGGATTTTTCAACTTCTTCATTTGCTTATTTTTCCAGCCTGTCCCCCTGGTAGATTTGGAGACCAGTGTATGAGTCGATGCATGTGCGAGAACAATGCAACATGTGACCCTGAAGATGGAAGCTGTACTTGCAAGGCAGGCTGGACTGGTCAAATCTGTGATAGAGGTCAGTGGTTATTGAAATTTTAGGAATCCAAAATAACAAAGCTATCTCATAATTTTAATGATGGATTCAATTTAATCCTGTCAGATGTTTGACAACTACTGGAGATAACCCTGTTCCATTAATAAAGATTTTTGGAAATTTATCCCCTTGAAAGTTCTCCTTAAGATGTGCTTGTGAGGCCTTGGCAGAGATTGACCTTGAACAACTTGATCTTTTGTTAGAATTGTGATAACTTTATCTTCAAATGTGAACCATACCCTTATTCATATATACAGTATAAACGCTAGGGATAATGTGTTTATATGAAGTACACCATCCATATCCTGCATGTAGAAAAGTTCTTAGTTGTTTGGTAAAGTGAGATAAAACCCTTTTTAATGGACAATCTAGAAGTTAAGGTGATGAGAAATGATACAGGAAATATTTTTGGACATACACCTCTTAATTAACTGATATATTTTCAAGAAAGTGTATGAAAAGTGGTGGATGCTGGGAAATTTAAAATATAGAAGTGAAAATTGCCTCTATTATCCAGGACCTCATGACTTGAAAAATCCGGTTTGAACACAGGCCGAGATGGATACTTTGAGTGTGAAATCCGCTTTTGTTTGATTTTCAGAAATAACTACAAAGTATTGTTAGGTTGTGATCAAAAGCTATAACATCTAGGTATATGTTTAACAAATTTTTTGGTCGATTACATGTCACATAAGCATTGAAGTTGACAAAAACAGCATGAGGTAGGTACAAACGTCCAGCCTTCTTTGTACTATCTAATTGAGGAAATTGAAATTAAGGGGTCATCTCAAAACCCTTTTGTTTGGCTGCGGGCATAATGAGGATCTTTTAATGATCCGAGGGCCTGTTGCTTTGAGTTACGCTGTACCATTTTCTTGTGTTCCAGCGTTGTTCATCAGGTTCCTGATAATATTTTCAAGAAAGTGGTGGATTTTTGGAATTTTGAATTGAACATTGCCTCTATCATCCAGGACCTCTTGATCTTGAAAATCCTGCTTTGAGCTACACAATACCATTTTCTTGTGTTCCAGCTTGCCCTCCAGGAACATTTGGTGAGGACTGTGTGTTGAAATGTTACTGCAAGAACAGCGCTGAGTGTGACCCGGTCAGTGGAGAATGTCTCTGTACTCCCGGCTGGAAGGGCGTAGGATGTAATGAAAGTAAGTTAGCAATATTTCTCCCTCAAGATATTAACTTCTCTCTCAAGTTATTTATACAATGTTCATCAGATAATTGAATAACTAATTATCTAAGGCTCTTGTCATTGGAATCAATATCTAAAGGAAATTGGTTTCGGAGAATGTATGAGTTTATTCACTTCTCAGATTTTGTTCCTTAAAATTGATTGGATTGAATTCTATTATCTCAAGCTCATAAGCCCATTGTTTAATGAACATTGATATAAAAATGATCTTCTGACCTTGTTGAAAGCATAATTGTCATCATTTCTGTATCTATGATAAGGACAATGGCGCCAATTGCATCAAGAACCAAAAACATATTTTATCTAATGACATAGATTAACATATAAAGATTTCAAAATTTTCATCCAACCATCCCCCAGTAGTAACACTCTACTCTACTTCCAGAATGTAAAAGCGGAACCTACGGCGCCGGCTGCCTCCAGAACTGCAAGTGCAAGAACGGCGCCGACTGCGACCATATTTCCGGCGCCTGCACCTGCTCCGAGGGTTGGAGGGGACGTCGCTGTGAGAAGGCATGTCCTGAAGGATTCTACGGACTTGAGTGTCAGAGCATCTGTAACTGCCCTCGCGGAACCCAATGTGATCATGTGACCGGTCAGTGCTCCTGCTCTGCAGGATTCGAAGGCGGTCAGTGTGACCAGCCATGTCCGATTGGAAAGTATGGCTCAGACTGCCAGATTGAGTGTACCTGTCAGAACAGTGCTTCCTGCGACCCTGTCACTGGCAAGTGTCTGTGTAAAGCTGGCTGGATGGGTGGCCAGTGTGAAGAAGGTAAGTATTCACTTCTGTAAGATCTTTTGCCGTCTGCATGGCCTCGGCTGTATTGTTTCTAGGATTTCACATGATCAAATACCAGAAAGGTGTCCTGGAAATTTATCTGTAGAAAACTGCATTGACATTATCCTCATTATTGTGAAATAATTGTTTTATTTGACCATTTGCTCAGGGAAAATCCTACAATCATCGCACCAACATGATTTTAGTTTTTAGTCTCACATGAATTTTTTATAAAGCATGAGATATGAATATAGGAATATAAATCAGGATATATATGTCAAAAAAGTTGTTACTCTTATAAATATTTGTGTAATCTTTGGCCTGTTAGCTTGGTTGTAAAAGTAGATTGAAGTTAATCACGTGTTTTCTGAACATGATTTCTGAAAAAAATTTCTGAACATGTTTGTGAAAGAGTTTATAGATTTCCATGCGTTTCATATCCAAATCCTATTCGCAAACACAACCTTGAATGCTTCAATCCATTGAATCGCAAAATCTTCAAACCTATGGAACTTCATTAACTGATTACCAATCATAGATGAATCCTTCTGATTCCTCAATATTTATTTATTCTGTTGAGTAACCTCTTTATTTCTCCCCAAAGCTTGTCCTGCGGGTAGATACGGAGACAACTGCATGTTGAGATGCTTCTGTCTGCACGGCGCCGAGTGTGACCATATCGACGGAACCTGCGAGTGTACGGCTGGTTGGACGGGAACCGCCTGCGAGAAAGGTAAAACAAGTCTTTTATTGTGATTCTATATTCTTAAAGATGCTTAAATGCTGGTTATGTAGTTGAAAAGTTATTTGCGCTACCAAAACAGCCTAAGAGTAAGGTCTGCCATGATTGATGCCAACAGCAAAACTTTGTACTTGCCTAGTTTTGGTTTTATCTTCTGTTGAGGCATCTGTTGATCTCCTTTAATTGGAATAGATTTTTTTCTAGTGGTATGCTCTCTCCAAATTCAGAGTTGTCTTCCTTGAATGAAGAAATGCTGCCATTTTGAATTTTGTAAAACACTAAACATCAGTGAAATAATATCCATTTGATCACGGTCATTTTGTACAGATAGGTACTCATTTTAGGTTCTTCAATATGTCCATTAAAATATTAGTATTGAAGTTTCAAACTGCAATTTTAATCATGTTTTATTTCTTCAGCATGTGAAGCTAATTTCCATGGCCCCGACTGTATGAATGAGTGTGACTGTGTCAACAGTAAAACATGTGACCGGATCACTGGGCGATGCAAGTGTGAGCCAGGATTTATTGGAATTAGATGCAATCAGAGTAAGTATAATACTTATCATCCCTGTCATAACCTATTTTCTTGCAGCACTTTTAGTTCTGTCAGCCCCTTATCAAGAAATCTGACGTCAACAAGTTGATGATAATTTTTCTAACGATAGCATTGAATTAGATGTGAAGTCAGCTTTTTAAGGCTGAATACAACAAGAACAATTTTGAATTCTGTAAATAGGCTATGCTATATTCCAAAAAGAAAAAAACAAATCTCTTCATCTGCAGAATTGAAATCATCAATTTCAAGGAATCACTAAGAAAATAATCCTTGATTGAATTTTGAATTTCATCTCTAAATTGACAAAGAAGTGTACTTTTGAAACCAAAATGAAGATGTCATCAACTCAAATAAGGACTTCCTTATATATTTTGAAAAACTTTCAGCCTGTCCAACTGGTTCCTATGGCGACAGCTGCTCAATGATCTGTGACTGTGAGAATGACGGCATCTGTGACAGTGTGACCGGAGAATGTCAGTGCCGCGATGGTTGGAGGGGAAGCAACTGTGGCAAGCGTAAGTATAATAATCATAATCAAACTCTTAAAGGGGCAGTAGCACGTTTTCAGGGGGAATATAAGGTGATGTCAGGAAAATGAAAATTAATGGTTCAATTGAAAGAGAATGTATTTAAACTAAATGGAGCAGTGATAATCAAAATATAAAATGTAAAGTTTAGCAATGCGATTTCTTTTTCTTACACAATATGAATTAAAGGTGTTCACACAAAATGGCCGCCAATTGATTTTATGTGAATCTTTATACTTTGTCCTCTGACTATGGATGATTGTGATGATGATTGTGCTTGTGTAATGAGAGTTTTGACACTGTCAAAATAATACATTTAGAATAAACTTACAATTATCAGTGAAAAATTTTAAATATAAAATTTGTCAAAAAACGTGCTACTGCCCCTTTAAGGGTGTGTTATTAGGCCACCCAAAATTGATCAGTTAATGCAGGGATCATGAACCTTAAAGATCAACCTTTTTGGAAAGATTTTTGAAAAGATGGTTTGATACCTTTAACTCCCCTTTTGACCGACTACTTGATTCTACCACGTACTTGTCTTAAAGTGACACAGAGTATCTTTCTTAAAATTTTATTTGGTTTTGATAAGCTACAAAATATCTAATATGCTGATTGAAGTCCATATCTCATCACTGGACTTGGAAATATATCCATGTATGCATAATATCTCTAAAATGCTTGATTTTATGGAAAAATCAAGAAAACATCTCAAATACGTTTAATATTCGAAATTATGCATCCAATTAATCTACCTATCAGTTACAACACTATCGAATCGAATATATCTTCCTGTCAGCTTATGACAAGGTTTCAAAATTACGTTTGGCGAATTTGCGCGCGCCACTCGTGCAACATTGTCTGGTTTTCGATCAAAATCCCGACTTTGAATGGCCGTATTTTCGCTCTAATGTACTGATTGACCTTTAACTTGTTATTTTCAGTAACAGTTAGTGGTTCCCGATGTAATAACATCAATTTCAAAATTTTGACATATGTGATCCTATCAACATACTCTGTGTCTCTTTAAGACAGGAGTCCGGAAAGATATTTTAGTAAGGTTACTTCATAGAATGTTACCAAAACGTAACTGTGGCAAGTAGGCAGGGGTCCAAAAAGATATTTTAGCCAAGCATAGGTTATTAAATAATAGTTTATCAAAAGTTATAAAGTGTGACAAATGACTAAGCTATCTAGTAAATGACATAAGTATCTTTGTCAAAATGATGCGATCTCTGTCTACTCTATAAGTCAACATATATCAACGTGTTAAAAAGCTTACAAATTGCCGACAGCTCATTAAACCCTACTCACTCATGTCTGCATTACAGCCTGTTTGCCTGGTTTCTATGGCAACCACTGCAAGGAGACTTGTGAGTGTTCGGAGGGCGAACCATGTCATCACGTGACTGGGGAATGCAAGTGTCCACCCGGGTACACTGGATCAGCCTGTGAGAAAAGTGAGTCTAAAGTTACTTTCAGTTTGTATTCATTTATTTGTCATTGATAGAAAACCATTTGATTTCCAAGGTTTCCAATGATAAGTTATGTATTTGTGCAAGTTTTGAAGCCCCATGACAAAGTGTCTCTGTTAACTTTTTTTCATCATACTCGATATTCCTAAAAGACGTTTTATGTTTTGTATCTGATTGGCTGATTACCTAAGAAAATGCTTAAGTTTTCGCGCTCATTTCATTTACTCCTAAGATGTATAAAAATGTTTGAGAAATGGAGATAAAATTAGTTCACATATTTGAAAATGGACTTAATTGTCCTTTAACATGATTGTAAGTATAACTAAAATCAATAAGGCATAATTACCCATATGGTTGGAAATAAGTGGTGACATATTTTCAATATGAGCACTAGTGCACATATCACTTTTGCCTAGCAACAATTGTTGTAGTGCGAGTTCCCGTATTTTTTTACCTGTGACGTCATAACACCATTGTTCATGACATCACTGTAGCCGACCGTCGCAAGGGAAGCGGCCCTTTTCGTGGATATTTCTAAGATGGTAAAATGGAAAAGAATCGGTAATAAAGAAATTTTTACCCGAGGAAGTGTGTCATATGACTTTTACGAAACTCGTGCAAATTTGTGAATAACCCTCGCTCTCACTCGGGTAATACAAACATTCGATTTGTTAAAGTCATGACACACTTCCTTGGGTAATAATCTCTAGATATGTTCATTTCATTCTACTATATCTCTCCAGAATGTCCAGAGGATCGGTTCGGCCCGGAATGCCGAGGCAAGTGTGAGTGCAGCACCCTCTATATGTGTCATCACGTGACCGGAGAGTGTGTATGCAAATCAGGTCCTGAAGGCAAACAGTGTCGCAGAGGTGGGTTCAGAAGAGTTTATTTTAGTAGAAAATAATCTTTGAAAATGATGGAACATTTGACCAAATTCCATGCATGTGAAGAGCTTGCCAACAGAAGTAAATTCACTAGAAGTCACTGATATGAATATTTAAAATTTTGAAAAATTGTCTTTTCATTGAATTGGAACCTTTATCAAATTCTATGCAAGAGCATACCAAGGGAGGTAATTCACCAGAATGCACTATACAAAAATATGTTTTTGAATTTTGAAAAAATTACCTTTTAATTTATTGAAAACTTGACCAATGCGATTCTAAACAGGAGCGTGCAGGGGAGATCTCGCCTATAAAACTATTGTCAGGTTTTATTAACATGAGTGTGTGTTTTTATGATATATTGGGCCATTTTGTAAACACCATATGACTTCCAATGGACTGACAATGCAAATTTTACCGTTGAAGTACATGAATTCAAATAATTTTACCAAACTGGAGGTGAAAAAAGTTACATCAGAATAATCTTTACTAAGAAACGGTTTAATCATATTATAATAATTATATTTTGGTTAAATAGTGGCGAGAATTTTCAAAATATGCTTAAACTTTTCTTGTTATGGGTAAGAAACAATACTCTTGCTTTGTGGAGTGGTGACTTTGACGCTTTCTTACCTAAAAACAACAGTAAGAAATACATTCCTTGCATGTAGGGGAGAATGGATTAGAGATGAGAATTTTGGGTATAGAAGAAAATAAAATCTGATCAATATTTCTATATATTAGTTTGTTGTTTTCTGGGGTGCATATGATATGGTGTCAGCATTTGATAATACATATAGCTGTTGTTACCTATAAACATTTACTATAATCTTAACAAGTTTACTATTTCATTATCTATTAACAGGAGTGACTAATGACACTAAAAAATGTAAAGAATACAAATGAAGTTCTTTACAAAAGTTTTTTACTACACTTTAGTAACAATGACAAAATTCCTACTAAAATTGTCCTTGATGTTCCTTGATAACCTTGATGTATCAGTTACATACTCATATTTAGCTAACATGATTTTGATTTCACTTTAACATTGATTCACAGAAAAAACGAGTAACGGTAAAATAGATAGCTATGAACAAATTATGATACTCTCCCAGGGCTGAACATATAACCTCCCTAGCCCCTACCCTGAATATATACCAAATTTTTAACTGCTTTTATTTAAAGACAGTCATGCTTTGCTTTTCAAAACAACTTCTTGTCATCTCAAAGAGGAAGTTGCATGTTTACTTGTATGATTACAATTTTGGGCCAAGTGAGTACTGTTACTGGCCCTGATTCTGTGTACTAGATATAGTTTATTCTTGCTGCTCACACAGCTCTATCTTTACCGTATCTTGAGCTCTTTTCTTTATAGTTGTTTTTCACAAATACTTTCCTGGCCCAGTGAATACATCTACTAGCCCTCAATCTGTATACATGCAAGATATTTCTCTTTTTACCGCTCAGACAACTATAGATCCTTATGTCTGTTCTTTATAGTTGATTTATATAGTTAAAAACACTTTCCTGGCCCAGTGAATACATCTACTAGCCCTGATACTGTGTATTATCACCATAGTTTTTCTTACAGCTTAGACAACTGTAATCGGTCCTTATAATATCTTACTCTGTTATTCAGATAGTTGATATTTCTCACTTTCTTGGCTCTGTGAATACTGCTACTGGCCCTTATTCTGTATACTTCCAAAATATTTTTGTTTCAAACACCTTTGTAGCCAGTGAAAACTGCTATTAGCCCTGACTGTATACTACCAAGATATTTCTTTTCTTACTTTCTACTAATTGCTTGAGAATTCGCTTTGCATGCAGCACGGAAAATTGGCAGAAAACTGTTTAAAGGTAAAAAGGGTAGAAAAGGAAAGGGTCGTGGATGGAACAGAAAAACTAAAGACAAAGTTGGATACACTAAGCTAGAAGCAGGTAACTATGGAAAAACGTGGCGTCCATATTGTTTTCAAAAGTTGTGTTTTTTTCATTCTAAAGTAGAAATTCCTTCAATGCCAAAATAAATATATTATTTTAATTTTTCAAATGAAAATATATGATTAATTTGAAGCAATAATTTTTTTGGAAATATTAAACTTTATGAAATGTTTATGTGTACAGTAAATTAAAATCTCAATAAAATCTGTTTCGAATTTTCAAAAAATCTGTAAGTAAGGTTTCAAATCATGAGCTTATCAGTGTTTTGATATATCTTTGTGTTCATTTGCCCAAATTGTTACTCCGTCTTAGCGATTCTTTTAAATATTTACTAGAAAGTTTCCTATCAAATCTTAAGATACAAGTTAATATAAGTTAATGATTCCCAAGAACATTATAACTCTATATTTTGTTTTTAGTAAGCATATTGCGATTTTAAGAACATGATACACATATTTCTTTTTACATATGTCCTTTTCTAGATTTTAGCTAGTTTTCAAAGTCTTAAGTAAAGATCAAAGATAATTTCTCTTGGATTATTCCTTAAACTGATTTATTTTTCTAATAATTTTCACGCTCACGTTGCCTCAACTCCTTAGTAAATCTTTAATATTTTCAGCCATTATCTTTCAAAGGGACAATTTGATCTTTAAACTCTTTTTGTGTTAAAAATCAAGTAGATTTTCCTTTAAATAAACTTTTTACCTTCATGAAATGCTAAACTGAAAGCTCGTTCAATGTAATATATTGGCTGTAATCCTGTAATTAACAAGCAACTGGCTGTGGGTATATTTTACGAATGCTTCAAACAATAATATGTTACATTGACTGTATACAAATGTATGCTTTTTTAAATGAATCAGTACTGTTTCTGAAAAGTATTTAATTGTGAACAAAAAGAAGAAATATTTTAATTATTATTCCATCAAAACTTTCTTGATCAAATTGTTCCCTCTAAAAACAATTGCATAAATTTGTATCTCCCAAATCATGATTAACCCTTGATGTATTTATAACATTTTTCATGACTAATTCTGTGACCATATCATATATCAAGCTTGTGTGATTTGCTCCTAAAGCATCATGGTCAGTCGGTATGTACAAGATCGTGATTGGCTGTATTTACATGTCTTGTGAGAATTATCGTCAATTGTCCTGTTGAAGTGTATATGTACTAACGTTATGTTGTGACTTGTGACGTGTGATTTGTGCCATTAACCATTAAAACTAATATGTCTGTTCAGACTTGAATGTTACAAATATCGGCATGAAAATTGACAACGCAAAATAGATTGAAATGTTTGACAATTTATTTTGATTGCTTGAGACAATTTTTTGCATGAAAATTAAAGAAACTTTTCGAAAAAGGAAAACAAAATTGAAATATGAATTATGTTTATATTTTCAATATAGCATGTGTAGACTAAATCGGCTTAAAGATATTTTTTTTAAAAGAATTTATTATTTTGTAAATTGCCATGCATGAAAACATTCATGTGCATGAATATGTAAATATATTAATATATAATGAAATAGTTGCATGAATCAGGTTTTATGTCAAATTATGAATTATTTAATATTAAGATAAAATTTTGTTTGATATAAGTTATTTCAGGATAACCAAAATTGAAAATATTATATATGGTTTAAGTACATGGTTAAATTAAGAGATCAAAAATTGTTTTAAACCATTTAAAAGAAAATATAAGTTCATTTTGAGAGTTTTTGCAATATTCAAAGAAATAAATAGTTATAACATCATTTTCTCTACTCCTACTGTCTGACATTTGGAATTTTTACAAAGTTAATCAATGCAAATTAGTATCATTCAATAAGAACTTCAAATTGATAATAATTTAGTATTTGGTCGTCTTAAAAGACAAAACAAAGAGTAATTTCAAAATACACACAATCAAATAACAAACAATATATCTGTATCACAGAATGTTAAGGTCAAATTGGCAACAATCGTTTGCTATTTTGAGAGTCATTTTTGATGTTTGAGTGACGATAATGAAGAGAAATAATCTTTATCAATTGAATGTGATATTTTTTAGACAGCTTTGACAGGGAATAATGCGCTTGAGATCGAAAATAGAACTTGTGTCGAAACATTGCCTATCTTGAATAAAAAAGTTGTCATCAATATTTTAAAATCTTTATTCTACCATAAGCAAACTAGTGTAAAATCTGAGGGGTCAAATTATGGGGTTGAGGGTGTGTCAACCCTCCCACTTTGATTTGCCACTGAGATTACACATATAATCAACCAAAACAGGACCATCAAAATTTTTAATCAATGTATCTTCAAACAACTTTAAGGAAATAATTCATATGATGCCAAAAAAATAAATTTGGATGAATCTTAATTTTTTTAGATAAGTATATATTCAAAACATCATGTATGAACAAAATTTATAAAAAATAAATATCAGATGCATATTCAGAATAAACTATGATATAATTTGATATAAAATATTTTTCAGAATGTGACGACCCCAACAACTGCAAACACATCTGTAAGTGCAAGAGAGGTACTTGTGATGGATTTACCGGAAGCTGCGCGTGTCCTGACGGATATATCGGACCTACCTGTAGCCAGAAGTGCCCTGCGAACCGCTTCGGGGAAAGTTGCTCCGGAATCTGCGACTGTCAGAACGGAGCAGAGTGTGACGGAAAGACTGGCGACTGTATCTGTGCAGATGGGTACATGGGCACCAAGTGTGATATCAGTGAGTTCCATGATTATTGTTATTTCTTGAAGAGTTAGATATACCTGGTTACATATTTCCCATATGTGCACATGGGTAACTTTAACTTTTGGCTAAGGAGGAAGTTTTCAGCAATGACATCATGATTCATATATCTGGGACTCTCTCACATATGTTAAATAATAATAAATCTACCCTAGGAAGTTTCATTGAACAAAATATTCTATTAAAATATTTTTATTTCAATATAATGTTTTTGTTCTTACAGCTAGTATGCTATGAGTAGAACATTTTCTTGGCCATACCATATTTATGTTGATAAATTTCTGCGAGAGATGGAATAAAATTTGCCAGATGATTCGCATCATCTGAAAGAAGACACCATCCATATATCTTCTTTTCCTTTCCAGCATGCCCTGAGAACACCTTCGGATCCAACTGCACCAAAGTTTGCGACTGTATCCAAGGTCGCTGTGACCCAGCTACCGGCCACTGTAACTGCGACCTTGGGTTCTTTGGCCCCATCTGTAACGATGAATGCCCGTCCGGAAGGTTTGGCCCCAACTGCAACCACACCTGTACTTGCCAGAACGATGCTGTCTGCGATTCTGTTACTGGATGCTGCAGATGTGCTGATGGTTACTATGGACAGAATTGTGATTTGGGTAAGGAACATTCTGAGGACCCCACTGTTTATTAAAAATATTTCACATTATTTGATCCTTGAATTTGTTATGAAAATTTAAACCCAAGCTACATGTATCTGCTAATTGGAAATCTGTATCATAAGTAAGTGGAGCCGTATGTCCCAGGACCAGTCCTGAATCCTCGCTAAAAACACCGGGGCAGGATAGCGCAGTACTTCATATTGAGAGGTCTGTGGTTCAAATCCCGCCAGGGGCTCGGCAACTTTGTCTGCAGAACTGTTCTACATGCAGTAAGGTTTGGGTGCAATGCTAGCGCAGTTCCACCCATGGTTCGCTAGTTTCAAACAATATTTGCAGGTTTCACTGCAATGCATAACCACAATAGTGTTGCGGGCTTTCTCCCTGCAATGATAATAGCAGCTGTGATATAAGTGAAATACTCTAGAAAGCAGCGTTAAACTCCAAATCACCTCACCTCACCTCACCTAAGAACAACCCCCTATCTTCAACCACCCTCAACTTCTGGGTGTTAAGAAATACTCCATCCTGCTACATCAGCGTATATGTCTCATACAACCTATCCCCTGATATCCTCCTTTTGTCTTCTGTCGTATTGCTATATATAGCAAGCCAATCAAATGATGCCCTTTCAGCGATAGCGGCAAACTGGTTTCTTGGCTTCTTTCACGTGCTCACCTCGTGATTCAAATTAACCAATAGGAGTGCTATTAGATAATAAATCTGATTCTCATTGCAGTCTCCCGCTAAGCTCCAAACCACACACTCTTAGATTTCCACGTGCGACATCACTAGACAACAGTGTATGGAGTTCAAAATAGTTTGACTGAAAACAGACAGGCTATAAATAGCGCTGATCAACCACCCGTCAGCGATACGACAGAAGACTATAGATATCAGGGGATAGGTTGTAGCATTAGCGGAGACATATACCCTGATGTAGCAGGATGGAAATACTCATGATCCGGGAAAGTTCATTCACAACTAGGATTATCAAATGAACAGTTCATGCTGAAAACATTGTTAATGTTTCTAGATGTGTTTACGTCCCAAATTCATTCTATTGTAAAATGACTTGTCCAACTGATTATTACCATTTCTTCCTCAGAGTGCCCCCACTCTCTCAGAATAACCATGGATTTTACATTCAACTGGTTATTACCATTTATTTTATGCTAAGCGGTGAGAGACTGACTTTCTCAGTTCTAGAAACGTGTTCTCGCCACTGAGTGTTATATCCCTTTTTCAAGTCTGTGAAAATATCACAGAGGGGATGACGTCATGTGTACAATGGTTTGACGTCACTTCTACAATCAAGGTGACGTCATCGCCGTCGCTAAGTTACGATCAACAATGGTATGACGTCGCCAGAAACTCTCATGTCAAGGCATTTTGGACTAAAATTACCACATTTTCTACCACAGAGGCATAAAATAAACAGAATATCTTTTGTTTTGAATGTGATATCACTTATCTCTCTTCTCGTGACGGGGTAAAGCCTATATTTTCACGAGTGGCATACTGGCTCGAACCTGTCACTCGATGAAAGATAAGTGATATCACACTCAAAACAAAAGATATCCTCTATTTCTTCCTCAGAGTGTCCCCAGGGGACCCATGGCCCGTACTGCAGTGACAAGTGTGACTGTGTCAACGGCGCCAAGTGTTCTCCGACTGTCGGACAGTGCAAGTGTAAACCAGGCTTTACAGGAGACAGATGTGAACTCAGTGAGTATTTGTTAACCCTTTCACCCCTAAAATTCAGAAATCAGGCTATAATGTATCCTTTGCATGAATCTAAAAGGTGAAAAGGTCATTATTAATAAAACAATAACCTTGATGCGTGTGCAGATTCTTGGTATAGGCTATGCACTAGGCAGTCAAAGTACAACAATAATTTTAGTGTTGTTCTGTTATAATAAGGGGCTTATACAGCATTTTTGTATTGTGTCATAGTACGACTTTGAAATACTACTAATTATTTGTATACGCCAATATCAGGCTCAGAGAACGCTGCTAAAAGGCGCTTTGGTTTTTCCTCGATCATTGGATATCAGTTTTCATGACACATATTTTTACCATCTCAACTCCCAGGGGAGCATACAACATGTGCAGTCAGGTGACACATTGAGTTGATGTCACTCTCAGTCTTACTTTATATCAAAGTTTGTGGACACATGAAAGTTTCTTGTTTAAAAAATTGAAGTTCGCTGCCCTACCAATATCTATATAATTTTATCATGTATAAGAAACAAGGCTGAAATCATTTATTATATTTGGAACTCATAGGTAAGTTGCACACTTAACCAATTCCAAAAATTTGACATAAACAAGTAGGCATGCAAAAAAATGACAGGACTTTTAAGTATAGCATGCTGCAGGCAGCACCAACCAATGTGAATGATCTTCCCTCAGCATATGCAGGCAGCTGTAGTTGCCGAATCACTCGAGCACCATGATCTCAAATCTAAAACAATACAGCAGGCTAAAGGTTAAGAAAAATGTCATGACAGCCATGCCGTGCTAAAGATTCTAAGGGGGGACACTAGACTAAGATAACCCCCATATATATTTGCAGCATGTCCCCATGGCTACTCTGGTATCAACTGTCAGAAGAAGTGCGAGTGTGGCTCCGCGGAGTGTGACAATGTCAAAGGCAATTGTCTGTGTCCGCCGAGCATGACTGGAGACAAGTGTCAACAAGGTACGTAACTATGCTTTAGAATAAAGGAATGTAAGGGGCAGTAGCACGTTTTTTGATAATTTTATATTCTAAAATTTTCACTGATAATAGTAAGTTAATGCTAAATGTATTATTTTGGTAGTGTAATAAATCTCAGTACATAAGGCAATCGGCCATAATCAGGGGACAAAGTGTGAAGATTCACATGAAATCCATTGGCGGCCTTTTTATGTGAACACCTTTAATTCACTTTCTGTAAGAAAAAGGAATCGCATGGTTAAACTTTACATTATATTTTTGAATTATTACTGCTCCATTTAGTTTAATTACATTGTCTTTCAATTGGAACCATTAATTTTAATTTTCCTGACATCAACTTATATTCCCCATAAAAAACGTGCTACTGGCCCTTTAAAGTAGTGGGAATTTATTGTTTGTATCGGAAAGGTATGTAGCTACATTTACAAGTGATATGATTTAAAATAGTAGGAAGTCCTTGTTGGTAACAGAATGAATCACCACCTGAGGAGAGGATACTTTATCCGCATTGCACTTAGTCCAACAAGCTGTTTAAGTGGGGACCTAGTAGCTGCTATCAATTCCTTCAGGGTAACAATAAAGATAGAATGTACAAGTACCAATAAAAAGTGACATAGAGATCTGCACATAATTTGTAAGACATTATTATTATCAAGAATGAAATAGTGATAGTGAGAACCCAAATACAGCAGTTAATTGTACAATATCCATTTTCATTTCATTTCATCTCCCAAGCAAGCAATAATCTCTGCCAGTGTAAATATTTATTTGAATTTTGTTTTAATTTCAGTTTGTCCACTTACGAAATATGGGCCTAACTGTGAATATTTGTGTGAGTGCAAGAACCAAGGAATCTGCGACCCGCAGACGGGATCATGCGACTGTCAGGACGGTTGGGTCGGTGCCATATGTGACATAGCAGAAAGTGAGCGTAATAAAATTCGACCCGTGGCTCGGGGGTCAAACAGAGCAGCCATTTACGGCAATAACCTCTATCTAGTTTTGCTTCTTTTACTACCAAAGTTTCTTTCTTGAGATTGTGCGAGTGACATTTTCCACTGTGCATCATGCTAACATTGATAAATCTTTACACAGCATCTTGAAGTCAAGGATTCTTCAGGATGTATTTTGAACGTCAAAAGAATCTTTTTTATGCCCCCGAATCGGAGATTCCGGGGGTATATTGTTTTTTCACCTGTCCGTCTGTCCGTCCGTCTGTCCGTTTGTCCACAAAAACTTTAACCTTGGTCATAACTTTTGATTGGTCAGAGCTAGGTCTTTGATACTTGACATATGGATCCCTTGTGATGAGACCTTTCAGATGACACCATGACATTTGACCTTGTGACCTTGACCTTGACACAGCAAGCAGGATGCATCCGGGGGCATTCGTGTTTCACAAACACATCTTGTTTTTATGTAAAATATTCTACGTGATGCATTTTGAAAGTTTTATAAGATGCATTTGAATAAATAAATTTCAAGTACTTTGAGCCAAATATTAATGTGGCATGTTCATGTTGCATTAAGAAACAAATTTATGATATCAAAAAATTGTATATGTGATGCTTAGTAAAAATTTCTTACAAAGCATCTTGTGAAGTCTATAAATATTTACAATTTATTAGTGGATGTTAAACATTACTCAAAATGCACTGTCAATAATTCCTCAAAGTGCATCATGTTAAGTCAAGAACTCTTCACAATGCATTTTGTGAAATTAAGAATTATTTGCAAGAAATCCTCACACAAGTAATCTTATTGTAAAGTCAAGAATTCTTTACATAATGATGCATCATGCAAAGTCAAGAAATTCTAAAGATGCATGATATGAAGTCGGGTATTCTTTACAATGCATCATGTGAAGAAAGATTTCTTGCAATGCATCATGTCAGTACAGAGTTAAACTACCAAGTCCACGAAATGCATCTTGCGAAGTGAAGTCTTTTTCACAATGCATCTTGTGAAGTGAAGACTTTTCACAATGCATCTTGTGAAGTGAAGACTTTTCCACAATGCATCTTGTGAAGTAAAGTCTTTTCCACAATGCATCTTGTGAAGTGAAGTCTTTTTCACAATGCATCTTGTGAAGTGAAGACCTTTTCACAGTGCATATGCACCTTTCATTCATACATTGTATTGATCATCTTGCACATTATTCCAGTAGAAAATAATTTGCTTTTCTTTACAGGCTACAAATAATTGCTCTTCAATAATCTGACCTGTGTCAAAATATACAGTTTGAAAGTTTTCGAAGAAAAGAATGAAGTTCAATATCAAAATATTCATTTATTATAATATTTCCATATTCCAAGCAGAATTAAATTATCTAAAAGTAGATATATACTGTCAGGGAAGACAAAATTATCTCAATAGAAACTTCTATGCAAAGCCTAGTGTTTGTTTTCTTCAATACTCAGTGTATTCTATGCATATTAATTTATTCAAATATCTAGTTTCTTGGGACCTGGTTCAATTCTTAATTCATCAATAAAATGTATTCCAAAAATTACTTTTTTTCCAACTTATTTATCATCCAAAACATTCCTGATTTTGAAAGATTATTTTTTATATGTTCTGTAATTGTATATTGCCTTGTGGTGTATCTGTTCAAGAGACAGAAAACTGCTGTCCATAATTAGCCTCAGCTGTTTTTCAATAAATTCATTTTCTAAATTTATATTTGATATTGTATTTGTGAGATTAAGTTTCTACCGTAACTTTAATTTAAATTGTGACTTGCCGGTACTCAAAGCTCTTTATATATGTGTGATAAATGTGTAAAGTATTTATCTAGCAAATTTGTTTATGTCTCTCATGTTGAATTTAGAATCTGATATGAAAACAGTCATGGTTGGATATAAATGCTTACATGACTGACAGAATAATGTTGATCATAATTCCCTTTGTCAATTGTTATGTATATACATGTATATATAATCTTTTTATCAAAAATTTTCAAAAGGGCTTTGGCTAGCAAACTCGATCACTGCTGCCGCTAATCTTCATATAGTACCCATTCACATATAGAACAATTCTTTCCAGTAAATCGACCATACAGAATTCAACTAAGAATTGCAATAATAACGTATCCCACTTTTCAGCCCCCCTCCCCATGTTAAATCTGAACAAAGACGAACTTTCCAGTCCCCTTCAAACTTGACAGTAACTGTAAATTTTAAACCATGAACTTTTTTGTCTATCCTTATATAATATTTAATAAGGAAAATGTCTGCCCTAAAATAACAATTAATAAAGAAATGTTGTACATAGCAGTAAACATAATGATATCGACTTGCTCCTTAGTGACACTTAAAAAGATAACTAATACGGAATTTGGCATCCGATGAAGATGGATTACCTTTGAAAATGTCTAAGCCCTGTCTCATAATGGGTTAATTATGGTAATTCAAAAGGCTAAAGGTTATCCTTAACAGCTTATCTTGCCTCTGATTGGTCAGTATTAGGAGGGTTAAGTTTCCCCAAGAAATTGTTGTTATTTCACCTGTTAAAGATTTATATCTGTAGATAAAAGTTGAACATTTGTAGATATATATACATATTCCTGTTTAAACATAAAATTTAAATATTACAATATCCTTAATAAATTCAGAGACCATATATTGAATATATTCAATATATGGTCTCTGATAAATTTTTTCTGTGGTTTTCCCCTGTGATAATCTGTTTTTGCCCCTTCTGAATATATTGCAGTATCACAATCTTTATTTTTTGAGACATATGCATTGTGAGATGCTTTCAAATCAAATTAAAATTTCGACTCTACTTAAGTCTATCTTTCTTTGACATTAGGTCAGTTTAAACCAAAGTTTTATATACCCTGGCTATGAAATGTCATATTTTGGACTGTCTTTATGGTCAAAAGTATTGACTCCATTTGATATTAACCCTGCTGTACAACATTTGCATAACTCCATATTCACAGGTTATTTTCCCTATTGTTCCCTTGGATGGTTTAACAGCAATTGTTATAGGTTCTGTAGCATATTTTTCTTAGGGAAAAGAGAGGATTACAATTTCAAGAAATTTTCTGTTCATCAATTGCTCATGTATCGATGCTTAAAGAATCCATTTCCTTTACTCAAGTGATCAAATGGCGTTCACACCAAAATGGCTGAATGCCATTTTTGCTTCATACCTTACTCCTTTTGACATTGGAACCAGGTTGTCTTTGAAGAAAATATAACATAAATGAAATAGCAATTAACATAAATGCTTAGAATTTTTAAAAAATAAGATTTGCTTCAGTACACTTATGGCTCCACTTTTACACATTAAGCAAATTCTCTTAACTCTCATAATGCCATGTTGACACTTACGTCACATCCACTGCAATGATATTGATTGATATTTGCCACCTACCAGTAGAATGATTTAACAGCATCTTGCTTGCTTTTCCCTGCCTGGAATCTTAATCAAGGGGATTTATCAGATCTGAACTGATACACAGTAGGTTCAACCATGGTTCAATCTGTGACCAGTCGTGCATGAATGGACAGTCAAACACCAATGGAATAAACTGTTTGAGGGGCATTGAAAGTTTTAGGGTAAAATTATGATTAATAGATATCCAACTTCTTCGTTCACAGAATAACCAAGTGTTATCTTTACAGTTTCATAAAGACGTAAAAAACATTTATGTATATATTTCTTTTTAATTTGCACCCAATTTTGAACTGATGTGATCTGTCAGATAAGTTTCCCTTAAATAAATCTAAAATTTAAAGTTTTTGAAAAAATGTCAACTTGTATACTTTATATACCCGGGTACTTTTAATAGAAAGTTTTCAGTACAAAAGTTTTGACCTTTGGCAGTACAATTTTTTAACAAACATAGGGCATATTTTAAAACAAAATCTTATTTTGCTTAACAGTTTTCAAACATGTAATCGTTGGTATTAAATTGGATAACCAATGCTCTTATTTCTTATGAACATAATTTTTGTTTTTATAAGAAAATAGGAAGGAAAAGATATTGATTCAAACATGAAATTTTTCTATATTTCCATTGGTGTTTGATGTTAAATTTTATCAAGTATATAATCATAATAAGAACATTGTCAAAGTTTTTCTCGCACTTTTAACCCCATTTTGCAAAACAATATCATTTTCAGCGTTATGTCACTGTTTGATGCATAAGCAGTGGACAAAACATATTTGAAACAGAAATTGCACTTTTGCAAATTATTCTTGAATGGAAATAATTATTGTTGTCAAATGATGTCATATCATTTTTAGATATGTGCTATTTTGTCTATTTTGTTTCTGATTTTTAGTAAAAGAAGCTAGATAATTTCATCCTTTGTTCTTTGAGTTTATTAAAAATCATATGTAGATAATTGTAAATAAAATATTCTCACAAAAATATATCATAAGAGATAAGGAAATCAAAAGTACAGCAGAAAGTACCTCAAAAGCTTTGACAATGTTTTAAGTTTCTTTATTCATTATTTTTATTTATTTTCAATGTTTTTTTATAATGCTAGGCCATTTGTGCTCATTTTTATTTCAGAAAATGGACTTGCATGATATATAATATGCATAGTTGGGGAGTTAATTTGCTCAAAACATTTATGATGAAAATGTTTTTATGATAACTTTACATTTCAAAATTAACAAATCATTCTAACCTTATGAGAAAATATTGTTCTTCCCTTTATAGTATTTATGTGACATTTGCATGAAAGCTATAGCAATGTGCAAGTTGGTCTTTGTGTCTGTGGTAGTAAATTATAAGACAGGAAATTAAAATAAAAAATGAAATGATATCAAAAAATGTAAATGATATCAAACATACATATATAACTTACGTTGATTTAATATAATGGGACAGATTGGAAAACAATTGATGTAATATTCAGATATGTGTTTTGAACGACCCATTAAACATATCAAAACATTGCAATTTAATTGTATCGTCATTAAGCCATATCATACCAATTTCTAGATATAGATATTCTGGTAATTACATGAGTACTAGATTTTCAATACATGAGTTCGTTAGTTGATATAATTAATTGATATTGCAAGATTGATCCTAATCTTTTGTTTGGATATAGGATCCCTGAATATACTTGAATCTATAGAAATTAGTACAAATTGAAAATATTCAATTGAAATTCATTGACAGTTTTGAGATAATATTTTAGAATTATAACTCATATTTATTTTTTCAAATTCTTATTTTACAATGATTTTCTTTCTAATGAAACACATTAATTAACTTTCTACATTACTTTTGAGTTTTAAAAAAAAGAAAATATAGAAAAAAAAACCTTTCTACTTTATACAAAAAATATGATAATTAGTTTCAAAATAATTATATCAAGTCAAGTTTCACTTGGAAATTATAGGGCTTGTTAGAATTAAATCAAAACATCCTGAAAACATTTATATTTTCGACGGCCACCAAAATGGTCTATTTATTTTCAGAATCGATAAACAGATAGATTAAGAATGTTCCACTTATTGCACAAATTTAAGAATGTTTTGTTAGAATTGAAAATAAATAAAGATTTTACTCATCATTATCTAAGATTTTTTTTATGTATAACTAAATGAAACAAAAATTTTGTCAAAAGAATGATAATCTTTTAAATGGAAAATACAAAAAACATTATTAGAACTTATCTATCTTCTATATATCTACAATTTGCTCTTGCATTATTAAGGCTCAAATATACTAAAAATATAGTAAAATTATTTAAAAAAAATATATATTTTTAATAGTCTTATAGTCAATATGTATAAATAAACAATCAAAGGCTGTTACAGTAAAACTTAAACCCATCTAAAAGCGTTTTCTAAAATGTTTATGAATTATTTAGTATTTGTGATGTTGCATGATAAAATCTAGTCCAGTTTGTTTCAAAGCATGCAGACATTGTTTGTCCCGTTTGTGAAATTTCCATCAAGAATAAGATGCAATGCATTGCATGTGAAGTTTACAGAGTATAAATTTTTCTTCAAAATTTTGGAATTTTTTGTTGTTAAAGTTAAGCAATGATATTTTCAAGATTTCACACTTTATCTGAAAATCATGATAAAAGATCTTAATTTTATTTAATTTTACTCTTATCAAATGAAGTAAATTCAACAAATGAAAATATGACTGAAAATTGTAAACATTTTGTGGTATACATTTACAATTGTAAATATTATTTAACACAAATCTTTAGAATTTCAATGAATAGATTAAATCTTAATTATTTTGTTGTCATAAAATTATCATTCTTTATTGTTTTTCTTCCTCGAAATAGCGAGAAAAGCTCCAAATGAAACGTTATCTGTAAGTACGACCACAGAAAAAAGCATGCTGCCTAATTGAAACCACTCGTAAAACTATTTCAAGAGCCTGCTTAAAAAATCCATATTCTATGCTAGAATAAGGACAATTTTAAAAACTTTAAAATGATAATATGCATGTTGCAGGTTCCTTTACAGTATTTCTTCATGTGAGTGAAAAAGATACCAACAAAAGTTAAAATAAAAATGCCTTATGGAGAAAGGTAGAATTGACTATCCAAGAATAGGCAGAAAATCTATTCAACAAAAGGCAGAAAATCTATTCAACAAAAGGCAGAAAATCTATTCAACAAAAGACATTCACACAGCAAACAACAAGTCGGGTTCTGAGCACAATATTCAAATTTTGAATATGACTATTTGACAATGAAACAGCTCTTATGATTAATGTTGATTTTCAGAGTTGTCAAATTGTAATCCAGAAACAAAGGATATATTTGAGAATAGTAAATGGTCTTCTATGAAATGCCCTTTTAATGAAGCAATAACACTTGATAAAACAAAAAACGTTTTTTTAAATAGAATAATTCTGAATTGTATGAAAAACGGTATGATCCTGGAATCAGTTTAGTATTCTGTTTATTTCCTACAACAACATCAAGGTGAAGTGACTGACAGTGTGATGTCACAAAGTCGACCTGGATTAACAACCATGCATTAGAATTATGACATAATTGTCATTTGTGTAACCTTATCCCTTGCAAGAAAAACTTCTACCAATATTGAAGAAAAAGGTTCCAAAACACAAATTTTATCCAAACATATCAGAAATATCTTCCCACTTTCCAAAACACAAATTTTATCCTAAACATATCAGATATATCTCCCACTTTCAAGCATGAAATAAATCATTATTTGAAAAAATAACTTATTTCTTATGTAATTGTCATTTAAAAAATTCTTTTTTGCACATGTAAATCTTTTTATAAGCACCCAGCTTATAGAGAAATAGCTTGTCTAGACGTGTTTTGTTTTCCTCCACATTTGTGATTGTGACATTTTTTTGTTTGTTCCATTTTCAGTCCCAACCGGTCCACGAAGAGGAGATATCCCTTGGGCTGTAAATTACAGTCGAAAATAATGTGCAGATGCCACAAAATAATTGAAAAATGGAGCTTTTGACTCAAGATTTGTTACGATTCCTCAGTCTTGTGATATGTGTCAGAGCATTCGGAAGAAAACTTTCAAAACATTTTATCACGAAAGTCTGGAATTGTTTTGATGCCAATGATCGGTTGCTATGGCAACTGTAGACAAGAGAGAGTTGATGTGATTGGTCAAGATGTCTTGGTGCTGAACTGATCTCTCGCCAATCTGGTGTTGTTACATGCCAGTCACTGATTGGATGATGGGGTATTGTTGTTGTCCAATGAGACTGGCCGTCAGTGAGAATAGAAAAAGAAATTGTCGATGTTTAGAGTCATTGTTTAAAGTCTTTCATTGTCACTCATTTTTAATTTTCATCAACTGCCACCAGAATTATTTCAGGCTTTTGCTATTTTAAAATATAAAATTTTCAAATTGATTGATTTTAAAGATAACTGAGCTTTTTTCATTTTCAAAATGAAGTTTTGAGGTTTTTATTTTATTCTGATACTTTATTTTGAGGCAAAACAGTGATTTTTTAAATATTTCTGATAATTCATTTTGAGAAAAATTATTATCACAAGATATTGATATTATTTTTGCAAACATTGACATTCTCTGTTTCCCCAGAATTTCAACTTCTGTTGTTTTCTTCATGTGTTGCATTTCAATTTTGTACCACTTTCATTGTTTTATCCTTACCATGTGTTCTTGTTCACATTCGTTGTTTTGTTATTTGTTTTCTTTAGAAGCATAGTGTTCCATGTTTTCATTTCAAGTAAATTTAATTTTCCTAAATCTAAGCAATAAAACGAGCAATAAGATATGCCTGAAAATATTTTTACGAAAGATCACTAAGAAAACGTTATTGGCTATTAAATAAAATATATACTTTTAACCCTCTTTTCACATAAGGACAAGAAAAAGTAAGGTCTGGGAAGTTTTCATCTATCATTTTTAAGTTTATACACATTGCATTTAATGCATTTACATAATAAAATTAATACATACAAATGTCAAAAATAATATCCTGCCATTCATTTTTTTACATTTTTTTATTTTCCAAACTTATTTCTTTTATTTATTTCTTGCCAGGATTTCTACACCTACCTCAATGATTAGGATGTGTCAAAAATTAATTATACGGAATATTAAATGGTTCCCTTTACATGAAAGAATTACAGTTGTGGACAAAATAAAGAACATCTATCTCAAAATTGTTTTCCAAAATTTTGCATTTATCAAAAGTCTAGTATAATAAGTTTTAAAATAATTTCGGGAAAGCAATTAAAGGTTCATGTATAACTAATAATGTAATTTTGTTTTTAAACATCAAATTCTCAAACTAAATGGGAAAAGGTTAACAGTGATTAGGAAAATGAATTTTAGTGCTATAGATTAATTACTGCAAATAAGAATTAGGTCATTTGACACATCCTAACAGTAAAAAATGATTTGTTGATGAGAATTGAGTTGAATTTTAGTTTGAAAAAAATTGATGTTGAAAATATTAATGTTATTTCAGGGTTGTTTCAATATTACCAGATTTTAATGGAACTTTTCCCTCCCGTATTAAACTCAAACTTGTTAACAAATGAAATAAAATTTAAAATTGAACTTATGAAGTTGTAACTCAAGATGTAGAATTAATGAAAAATACATTTGAGTCATTTACAGCTATTTAAAGGCTTTCATAAATCTTATTTAAAAAGTAACTCTTATTGTAAAACAAATGTTTCAGGTGGATTTCTTCTATGATTTGATTTTGGCAATCATTTGACATATTTCCCTTTTTATCAAGAGCATAATAGAGTGATCAGCAATTTCTATGAAAAGATGCTGGTGAGTTGTTTTTGCAATGAAAACTTGTAAGAGTTTTTTCAAAATGTCAGTCATATCAAGAAAGAGTCGTTTGCCACAGAGAAATGCTTGAAGATTGATGATGGTGCACTTGTTTGGATCAACTGTATATATGTAGCTAACAGGTATACAAACTTTTGTGTCTGACTGTATCTCTATGCGAATGTCCATGTCAAAACCCACAATTAGTAAAACTTGTCAAGGTGTGACTATGCTTTGTTTCTTAAGTCAAAAGTAATGATTATCTTTGGCATTGTGCACCATGATAGTATTATATGATTTTGAATGAAATAATGAGATAAAAGGTTTCAATTAAGTTGGGCAGACAAAATACTCTCTCCTGGAGGAAAGATTACCACAAATGCTTGTGAAATCTTGTGTAATCTCAGGTAAAATTATTAGTGAACTTTGTTGGCAATTAAAATATGTATCCAGAAATTTCAGGATTTTGGGGGGGGGGGGGGGTATTATTGAAAAGGAAGAGGATTGTCATCCTAGAAGTCCATCCTATTTAGTAGCGTTTTTACAAAAAAAATCTAAAAGGGGAGTTGGAACCTCTCTGGGTCTTCTGGAATTATCCATAGATTATTGTTACCAAGGGGCATAGTTGGCTCCAAACCTCTCATTAGTATTGAAAATGGTTTTGAAATGGGCTGATTCCACCCCTACAAATTTAGACATGAGATGTCAAATGTTTACTAATTGTGAGGTTTTCAGGATGTTTTCTCAATTGTTTACATTTTCTAAGTGATCACAGTTACTTTCTTCATATACAAAGTTGCAGTTGTTTCATGTCCGTCATAGTTGTTGTCATGGAAACGATTTTCAATTTGTGTCTATATATGAAGAAGGCTGGTTGAATTGAAAATTAAGCCCTTTGGTGTTGTTATCGTATGTATTGTAACCTTATCTTTGATTGTATCTTTATATTAGACTTGAATATGACTGTATTGCATTTCAACTGTTTAAACAATATTCATGTCGGTGCCATATGTCATTTATAATTACTCATTAATTAAGCTCATTGTCATTAGTAGTTCTGTGCAATACAATAAAACAGGCTTTTTCATTTCATTTATAACAGAGAACCTGGTTTTTAGAGAGCAGGTTTTGCATGAGAACTGATATGAATTATTAATAATTATGTGGATTATGAATAATGATATGAAGAATGAATAATAGTATTAAGAGTGCTAAAATGGAAATGTTAAGAATTCTGCATGAATTTTCTGTGACTTTATTATGTACAGATTTTTTTTAAATTGTACATTTATAATTATTTATGCATTGATATATTCTGACATAATTTATGACATTAACAAATCTTAACTAAAATGTTACAGCAAAATTTTAACAAAAAATTATGTTCATGTTTGCAATGCTCATGTACATCAATTTAATTGATATATCATCCTTACTTTGTTTAATGTATCTAACATCTGTTTAATTAAATATTGTTCAATTTTACTGCTTATCGAAGTCATGTTGTCAGTTAAAGATCTATTTATTTGACAGTTCCTGACCTGATTAACACTTCAACTGCTTGACCTTTAGACCCACCCCTTGTACTTAACTAGTCCCTCAATCTTGTAGGAGGGGGGTGCCACGCCCTCATTTGAGGGATTTGCCACAGCTCTTTTACGAAATAAGTGAGTCGACTGCTCATTAGAAAGGGATATGCCACCTTTATGTAAGGAAAGGATCATGCCAATCTGGAAGGAATATGCCATGATTTTATCCAAGGATGCCAACATTTTGTGAGAGATGGTATGGAAAAGATACCAGCCATTTCATAAAGAGAGGTGACGCACTCTTTTCTGTCAGAGATAGGACACACCCCATATTTGAGGTGCCATGCCCCTTTCTGTGAGAGGTGACACACCTTTTATGTGAGATGGTATACCCATTTCTGTAAGAGAGAGGACACACCCCTTTCTGTGAGAGGTGCATCAACCCATATCTAAGGTGCCACACCCATTTCTGAAAGAGAGAGGACACGTCCCTTATTTGAGGTTCCATGCCTCTTTCTGTGAGAGGTGCAACAACACATATCTAAGGTACCATACCCATTTCTGTAAGAGAGAGGAAACTCCCTTATGTGAGGTGCCATGCCCCTTTCTGTGAGAGGTGACCTACCCCTCTCATTGCCATCAATCAACCCGCCTGTCGACTAGAGCAGTGTGAATAAAACATGTTATATGTTAAAACTGCCTATGTTTTCTGTTTTTAAAGTTCACATTGTTGCAAAAAGCTGTGATTTTGTAGCATTTTATCCTTGTCTGTATATTTAGCTTAAATAAAGAATTGGATATCAGAAGACTAAGGACTGGAAATATATGCAAAGTGTCAACCAGTAAGAGAGATTATAGTGTAAGCATAATATTCTGGCAATCCGATTGGTCGAAAACCAGCCACAAGAAAGTGGACAGAAAGTGATATTGACTTGACCCCAGTGACCCTAAGTCCAACCAAAAGTGATAACTCAAAATATGATGTCAATCCGTTGTTTCATGACATCATAGATCTGTCCTTGCCAACCATTGAGCGACCCTTTTCCTCGGTCAATATTCTTTTCCTCGGTTCTATGAAAACATGTATTGACCTCATCACCATTCTATTATTGTATAGTTCCATGTTGTTATGTTATCTCCGCTTTGAAGTCACAAGAAATCTTTTTTTCATTCACAGCTTTGAATTCCCCTTGTGTAACTTGGGTCAAATGTTTTGATGCAATCTAGACTAAACAGTGTATAAACTTGTTTTGAAATGTTAATTGCCAGTCCAAGTATTTGCTGTCCTGAATGTTACCAGTCGGTCCCACTTATAAAAAACAACAATTATATTCAAAACAATTATTCCCTCCCCCCCTCCAAATAAATAAATCCGATATATAATATACTTATGATATTATCAACTTTAGTCTGTTCTATTGAATTTTGAATTAATTAACTGGAAGAAGAACGCATCAATCCCAAAACGGTTTCAATTGAGGGCCACAGGGGCCATGCCCTTCAAACCTATTTTCATCTTCTTCTCCAAAACCATAAGACCTAGAAAGCTGAAACTTACGGGCTCCTTGGCTAGTGAGGATTATGAATTGTAGCTTTGGTGGCCTTATTAGGGGCCACAGGGGCCACGCCCTTAAAATATATTTTCATCTTCTTCTCCAGAAGCAAAAGGCCAAGAAAGCTGAAACTTTGTATACCGACTTCTTAGAGGAGGATTCTAAATTGTACAATAGGTGACCCCATAGCCCCTACTGAGGGTGGAACCACATTTGTCAAACACTAAACCAAAATTGATATGAAGCCTGATGAGCTTCAGAGCCAATGGCTCTATTTTAACCAAGTTTTTTCCAAATTTAAAATTCCTTTAACGAAGTAAGTCCTAGGTAACGAGGTAACATTCTGTTCAGGTCATGAAAATGTCAGTCAAACCTAATTATATTAAGCCAATCAGATTTACTTCCGTCTAAAGTGAAAGAAGCCGTAAGTGTATAGATTTGTCGTTTCCCCCCTAAAACATGTTTGCGTCACTCTCGGCGCTTTGTGATTGATCACTGTAAGTGCATCCGGTTAGATGTTTATATATTATGATATATTCGCTTAAAATAAATGAATTGTATGTATTTATAGAATACACATGAATTATCAAATAAGTAGTGAAAAGAAAGTGAGAACTGTACTGTTGTACACTGAATGTTAAAGGGACAGTTCTATCGGGGTATTCTTGTGATAATGAAAGATAACATCCAGAATAACTAAAATGTTACCCTCCCTAACATATTTGTGAATAAGTTTAAAATAATCGTGTGATCATCACATATAAATATGAATAGGAAAGTACTCTTGAATTTTGTTCGCATTTTGATTTCATTAGCATGTAAGACGGAAGCACTGGTTCAAAGTCTTAGGATATCGTCAAGCGCTGAACTGAATCAGGCGTGAGCTAGTTGAATTTTTACATAAGCATTTCACTTCAAAAGGTTTTAAAATCTCCTATGAATAGGAAAACAGTCACATTCTAGGACCACTATATAGAGAAATGAAATTGAATGAACACAAAAGATACCCTCTTGTACCTCGGTTGATGACAATGACATGCCACTTTTTTGCTAAGACAAAACAGCTAAATTATGTTGTTATTTTGATGTTTCAAAACAAACCAGAAGTTGGAAGATCTGTAATCAATAAATCTTCACCTCGAACAGATAACATTTCGACAGTGTAATTAAGATCCTGTACAGAAAAAGTTTAAAAAAATTAAAATAACTAAAAAATAATGTTAAAAAATAAGTCAACATTAATTGCATTTGCAGGTCCGCAGCAAGCAGCCGTCACTGATTTCATGACAAAAATTATAGATATCAAACTTTGTAATACATGAAGCTTAATGAAGGGGGGCGATTTTATGTGATGAAGGCTAAAACAACCGTAAAAGCACTTCCGTTTCACAGCCCCCGCCCCACTCCCGGAATTGGCGCTCCAACTAACAATATTAACACGGGATATGAAAAAACATTTATAATAACACTGTTTTGTGCAAACAAAATTTAAATAATTGTAAATTCGTACATCCCCTTTCCAATAATACTGGGTCTGTTAGACTGATATGAATTCATACAAACAAAACGTCTAAATGACTTGTATATGTGCAGTAACGGACAATTCTCCCTTAATTCAGAGAAGACAAACTATATGCAAATTCATAACCTTGACATTAAAAACATTTCTTCTTATGATGAATAAACTATTTAAAACCGACATGGTCATGCATTGCCGAGAGCAAAATATATACATTACCAACAAACTATAACTGGTGAAACGATATAGTGCCATTGGCAAGAATTTGTGACACTATTTAAAGTCTGTGAAGTTCATTGACGTAAGAAAGTTGTAAGGAAGTATATACGAAGAGAAAGATGAAGAAAACATCATTGACTTCCCCTACTACAATGCCACTTGTCTTGATGTTATTCATTGGACATTGCCTTGTCGGTAAGTATACTTACACATGTAAACTGACAGGCAAAAGAAAGTACACACTTCAGTTGAATTGATCATATGTAAGATTTTCAATAACACACATTTCGATTTTTTTATGTTGTATTTAAAAGCTTATCAGAACAAGAGTTTAATCATCGTTTAAAGAATACGTTTATATGTTTTAATTTTTTTGCCAAAATTAAAATGTTATGGTTATCCATTGTTCCCAATTAATTTTGATATAACAAAACATTTCATCAACAATGAATACATATTCTACTGATGAAATCAATAAACGTGCCCATATTTACACACATAACAAATTTGGACATTTTAAACATGGTAGGAACTCATTAGAGTGTAATTTATATTTCTTTTCCCTGCTTCCAATAAACAAAGATATTTTAACAAAACATTTACCAGACACCAATTTTTCAATTCAGACAACTGCAAATATGTCTTCCCATCACATGTCTGTTAGATATTCAGTAAATGGCAAAGAAACTGTGGTGTGTACTTTCTTTTACCTGGCGGTTAAGGTACTGTAGCATGTTCTTAAGGGGAAAGGGAAAAGCAGAATAGACAAACAAATAAACAATGAACCAGTCCTTAAATGGAGATCTGGGCAACATTTGGTTAAGCAGCACGAATCCATAACCTAGCGTAAAATATCAAAAGGTGTTCACACTAAAACGGTCACTAGTAGTTTTGCTTGATTTCTTTATTTCTGCTACGAATTTAAGGTTGATTGAAGAGATTTCTGACAATAAAGCTATCATCATTTGTCATAAACTAATATTATTCAATTATAATATTTGAAGAAATGCAATTTCCTCAAAAAGCATGTGTGAGTATCTTAAACATAAACCAATAACCATATTCCTGCTCAATGACTATATAAGATATAAGAGCCTTCAATACAGTCTAGGTCCTCAATCTAGACTAGAAAAAAATAGGATTCTATAAGATGAAGAAACGAATATAAAGACGTTATGCTTTTTAAGATAATATGAAATCGGCTAACTAGTGTATGACTAACAGTAATAGCTTTAACAACAACAAGAAATACAGTAAATTAATGTAATTAAGCCTAAGGCATTTATAAAGATTGAAATAAAGTTTATTTCCAGACATATTAGGTGTTAGCTATATGGTAGACAGTGTAGACTATTTTAAGAGTGTTCAGCTATGAGGAAGTCAAATCGGTCTAGTTTCTTACTACCTGATTTTAAAGTCAAACAGCAGTCTGATTAAAATCGACTGTGATTCGAGGAAAAAAGTGTAAAAATATTGTCTCTAGTGGGGTTTGAACTTCAACCAGCCCGGCTTTCCTCTCATTCACAGTCTGAAGGCACCCCTATTGCCCGCATGTTCTGACGCAAGCTCATCTAGCCAATCGCAAGGGGCGCAGTAAAAGCTTCGGTATCATGCAGGGGCAGGTAACTCCAGTGTACCATTCGTTATACATAATCGCCGCTAAACGCTATTTAAAAAAGAGGATGTGATTGGATAGCTTATGACTGAGTTTGTCTGCGCTAAACTGGTCATAGGAACATGCGATAGGGGTGGGTGCATTCAGACCGAGACGGAGAGGATGTTCTTGCTGGTTCGAGCCCCGATAGAGACAATATTTTTGATATTTTATTCCTCGGAGTACGGTCGATTTTTATCAGACTGAGTCAAACAGTAGAAAAATATTGAATTTTATTTTTATTAACCTTTGACTTTTCTATGACACCTATAAACAAGTTGTCTTTTTCATAATCTGTTTTGATTTTAAAAATCTATTATATCCATAAGGTGCTTTTCATTAATAAGTATTGCAAAGATAATGAATATATCTTCATAGTTCCAAGTCTCCATACACGTAAAATTTACAAAGTAAGTCATATAAAATTTAATAAGTTATGAAGTTTATTCTCAACGAAAGGTAGTATTGAATGCTCCGAATGCACTACAATATCCACAAATCATGATGAATGCATTGATTTGCCTTAAAGCTACATCTTTACCAATAATCTCTTCCAGTAAGTGGCAATGACTTCAGCAAACATTGCAAGGCTGGAATGAGCGGAATGTGCGGAATGTGCGGAATGGGCGGAATGGGCGGATTGGCCGGAATGGGCGCAATGGGCTTAATGCCAATCATGCTTGCTGACAGCTACTGCGCAGAAATGAAGACTCGGAACTATTTAATATACCGGAAGAACTGTTTTACTGACGCCGATGAGGCAACACCGCGTTATATCTTGACACCCAACATATATGGATGCTGGCCAACGGCTGTCGTTGCACCGGTTTGTCAATACTCGTACACATTTGGGTTCCAACACATAAGCTGCCATCGTGATCATTCATTGTATGAGTTAGTTAAACTTACATACTATTTTACTATTTGAGCAAATGATGAAATAACTATTGCAAATAAACCAATAATATATGATCACTACCTGCAATACAATATTAAATTCATTAATGACTTTATGAAAGACGATAATATATTTCTATCGTACAATGAATTTGTACAACTCTATGATGTTAATACAAACTTTCTTGAATATTCAGGATTAATATCCTCAATGAGATCATACTCCAAACGTTATTTTAACACAATTAAAAAACAGAAACATCTACCCTTTATCCCTCCAAATTTGGAAATATTATACAGGGCTGGGACAGGTTGTAGCATGTTTTATACTATACTTACTAATAATGAGGCAATCCAAAAACTTGTATATCAGAACAAATGGGAAAAAGAATTAGAAATAAACAACACGCCAGCTATGTGGAAAATATACAACTCCATACCTTTCCAAGCCTTGTATAGCATCAAACACAGATGGTTCCAATACCGTATTCTACATAGAATCCTTACGACAAATAAAGACTTGTATAGATATAAACTGATTGAATCTCCTTTATGTACATTCTGTAATGTTGAAATAGAATCACTTCTTCATTTACTATATGAATGTAAATATGTCAAAAGATTGTGGCAAGACTTACTTGAATGGATTGAAAACGAAACAGACACATGTCTCACCTTAACTGCAAAAACCATAATTCTTGGATTCAAAGAAAGAAGAAATTATGTTCTGAATTTTATAATTACATTAACTAAAGAGTACATATACTCTAGAAAATTGGCAAATACTTTACCTAACCTCCATGGACTCAAATTAAAATTGAAACATAACTACCATCTCCATAAAGCCAATGCCTACTCCCAGTGCAAATATGAATCATTTATCACATTTTGGTCAACTTGCCACAATCTATTTTTGTAAATTGAACAATGAAATACTGTCCCTATTGCATCTACTGTATCTAACATTGTGTTGTTCAATGATTTTATTAATGCTGTACCCACAGAAAAAGAAATAAAGTGATAAAAAAAAAAAAAAAACTTACATACTATTATAATTTTTTATTGATATGGTGAAGAATTAAGAAGATAATTCAAGATCAATCATATCCTATAGGCTTACTCGAGTATTTTCGTGGTCGACTTTTTTACAATTCGGAAACTTTCTGGTTTATTATCAAATTCAAGGCTGGTTGCAATCGTTGCAAGCTGTGCAATTGGTGACGTCTTTGTAATGTTTTAATATTTGAAATGTTTACATAATTGATGAGCTAAATCGAAGAGAAGTGCGCTTTGAAAAGCTAATCAAGGATACTACAAGGATCAACTTGATACCATGTATTGACGGTGTCAATGTTCCAAGTTGAGAACTATGGACCGCATGCCACAGAGATTAGGATGACCCAAATGAAGAGAGAATGTTCTGGAATAAACAAAGAGCCATTGGCTCTGTATCTCATCTGGCTTCTTATTTAATTTTGCTTGGGGTTCCCCACTTTGCAGGGGCTACATAATCTTCAATTCTAAAATAGAGTATGTAGGCCATGTGATTTCACATATTAATTATCACTTCTGAAATTGAAATTGCTCAAACATTTAAAAAAATATGTACAAAGTTGGAACGGACCAAGAAGTCTGTACACAAGGTTTTAGTTTTCTAGGCCTTAATTGGTTTTCGATGTGTGGCCTTAAAGCTATAAATTAGTCACCTCACTAGTCAAGGAGTCTTTATACATATATTCAGCTTTCTAGGCCTTATGGTTCCGAATCTAGTTAAAACTAGCTGTAATGTATACGTCCCCTAAGTCCTCACGTTACATCTAGCTACTAACCCACCTGGACGTGTCACGCATTCAAAGAGATCAGCCAGATCTTTTTTCATTGGCTGATTTCCGCGTGACACGGACTAGGTGGGTTAGTAGCTAGATGCAACGTGAGGACTTAGGGGTCGTATACATCACAGCAAGGTTTAACTAGATTGTATGGTTCCGGAGTGGAAAACGCACATGGCTTCTGGCTGGGTACTCACCATAACACGAAGATACTTGTCAATACGTTCATCAATGCCTGCAATTTCATGCTCAGAAGTTATGTTTGCTTGTTATTCATATTTGAAATCATTGAAGGCCAT
The DNA here is from genome assembly GCA_916613615.1 of Steromphala cineraria. Taxonomy (NCBI): domain Eukaryota; kingdom Metazoa; phylum Mollusca; class Gastropoda; order Trochida; family Trochidae; genus Steromphala; species Steromphala cineraria. Next base: position 55,141,568 of record OU744732.1, on the reverse strand, counting down.
TAGAGGCTCCTGCTAGAGCATGATTTAATCCTAGTTCGTTTAATTCTCATAAGTCCCATTATCTATTTTGGAAGGTTTGATGATCAATTGTTGTAGGTAAAAGAAACCTTTGATATTTGCTGGCAATAAATGAAAACATTGCAATTGGTTTCAATAGATTGTGCAAAAAGCGATAGAAGATATATTTAAGAGGACAACATGTTCAATGTAAGTAATAAATAAACTATTTGCTTCATTCATAAAGCAATAATATAACATGTAATTTGTTTATTATAGCGGCCTAGACTGTTTATGACATAACATTCAAATCCAAAGGTCAAGGTCATAAGTGAAAAAAATGTGTAAAAAAAAGAAGCAAACATTATATATTGAAATGTTCCTGAGCTACCATTCTCTTATGTGGTATATATTAGCTTTGGATATGTTAACTGCTCTCCCTGTAGCCTTTGAAACATTCTCAGGCTATGACTCTGAACTTGTACCCGTTTCACAAGGTGTTAGTCAAGGCCGTGTATTGTCAGCATGGCTCTTTACTGTTTATATCAATAATTTAATTTGTTACCATGGGGACACAGTCTAAGTAAACCTAGCCTCAATAATACTCGCTATACTCCCATACTGAGTCTAGCGAGATTCAGACACGGAACTTAAACCTGTTTCACAAGGTGTTGGTCAAGGCCGTGTACTGTCAGCATTACTGTTTATATCAATGATTTAATTTGCCATCTTGATTGTTCTGTATATGGTTTCTGGTTACCATGGGGACAATACCCTGGTCAGTTATTAGCAGACGACACTACACTTGTTAGTTCTCCTAAATCTTTACAGTGTTTGCTTGACGTATCTAATGACTATGCATATAAATGTAATAATAAAGTTGTTTATAGTGTAGACGTTCTTCCATCAACAACCTTTGGACCAGTCATTACCACATGTAAAGTTTATTTTACTTTGTAATGAAAATCAACCACATGTAGATCCTCACAAAAAAAAACCGAACTTTATTGTCATGAAATTGATATAACAATAAACCAACGTTGGGACCCCTCAGTATCACATGTACACTTTCTTTTCCTTGTCACTGTAGTAAAAGGGTTAAACATACAAGCGCACAAAAAAGTTTGTTTTCAATTAGCACCAGCCGTTAAATTGGTGAACTTTCTTCTACTCGTAAGTATTGTGAAAAATTACGATGACCAGCCATTACAGGCACCACTCGAGCGGCTTTCATCCGCCATTTTGAAAGGTTAGCATTGCGAGAAAACAAATGTGCTGTATTATGCTTATTCATTAACAAAATTAAGTAATAACTACGTGATTGATAGAAGAGGAGCATATTTACAAATTATTCATAATAAAAGTTATCAGTTGCAGCATCGTTTTGTCGTAGTAATGCATTCCACGATCGTAGCTTCGATGATTGGCTGCATTTCACGATGTTTCTATTTTTGAGCGATATACTTTATTTTTGGTGAAATTGTCAAATCTTTAACAACTAAAATGGTTATCTCACAAACCTTTATTAAATCAAGTGTGAAATTATCACTTAAAAGTCATATATAATTGTAAACAGGAAATTCCTCCTGAATTTTGTTTTTAAAAAAAAATACCCCCCTCGAATGGTCCCTTTAAATATGTGCTTACGAAATGTAAAAATAATATTTTCATCAGATTGACATTTTTCCTAACACCATCCTGGGGACCAAACATTGCCATAATTCCTCGGATCTGACGCAGGGTCGGGATTAGGGAAATTGGCGGGAACCATCTGCTTCCGGTATTCATTCATCCGGGCTTTTAGTTTCGCAACCATTTCCGGCATCTTCGCAGATAAGTCGTTATGTTCTGTCGGGTCATCTTAAATCAATAGAGAATTCAATTTGAATTTTACTTAACAAATATAACAACGTGGGTTGTCTTTAAGCGCTACTTTTGTATTATTTCAACTACCCAATTCTGTTATAGAAACCAATTTTACCGAGTAATTAAATCTATCTTTAAAGATGTCCTGTTCGTACTTTTGACTTGTTGTTGACATCAGGACAAGAACCTTTCGTCAAGTTTTGATCACAGAGGAAAAAGTTGGACAATGTGAATATAAAAAAGATGCTTAACATAATTTTGTAAAACTGTTGATAAATTCATTCTATGTAACTCTTCATTTTTACATTCTAAAAACTCACAATTCTTTAAACAAACCACTTACCCGGATAACAGATAATATTTTTGAATTGACATGTAACAATAAATATCAACACCAGATACAAACTGTACATATATGTGATGCTCAAGACATCAGGTCATAAATCTATGCCAAAAGTATGATGGCAGAGAGGGGCATTATTAATCGTATTTGATAAGAAGTTTCATATTTTAGTATGTGGAATGACGTTTATTGTCTTTGTCTCCTCAAAATGACAATTGACAGAAAGATGATTGAATAAGTCAAAGTTGAGTGAACACATAATAACATGATGATATTTGCACTAATTTTGCAAATTTAACAAGCTGTAATTTAACAGCCTTATAAATCCGTCTATCGATTGACGAGGGACGATGAACGATTCAATAATTTCTGGCTTCAATAAGGGAATTAAATGAGAAGTCAGTTCACAAGAAACTTACCAGAGTACATAAGATTTAAAATACGAGAAATAGATAGGTTGAGATGAGTTGATAGCTAACCTCTGATGTTGAAGAGTTGAACTGGTGTGTCTCCTTTGGTATATAGGAACTGTACATTTACATCGTCCTGAGTGTTGTTCATTGGTTTGGGCCAGCCGTCTGGACCCCCTGGATAGCCCAGGATAAGCTTGAAGTCGCCTACCCTGAACAATAGATAACACCGTTTGATTGTTTTAAAGGAGCAGTAGCACGTTTTTTGATAATTTTATATTTCAAAATTTTCATTGCTATTTGTATGTTATTGCTAAATATATTATTTTGATTGTGTAATAAATCTCATTACACAAGCCAATCAGCCATAGTCAGAGGACAAAGTATGGAGATTCACATAAAATCCATTGGCGGTCATTTTTTGTGAACACCTTTAATTCATTTTCTGTAAGAAAAAGGAATCCCGTGGCTAAACTTTACATTATATATTTGAATTATAACTGCTCCATATAATTTAAATATCCCGTCTTTCAATTGGAACCATTAATTTTCATTTTCTGACATCGCCTTATATCCCCCCTTTAAAGACAGTGTTGTGGTATCTAAATACTTTAGTTCTTGTACCTCATGATATCCAAATTTATTTGGAGGTCACAAGTCATGCACGCCTGAAAAACAGGCAATGACAATACCTCCAATTGTTTTGATACTATATCTTGAACAATGACTTAATATGTATTGTCAAAGTCTTCAATGGTCATTGAGTCATTTTTGGAAGGCACATAATTATATAGACACGCCATGCAAATAATCCATCACCAAAATAGTATTTCCGAAGCTTCGAGTTGGAATTTAAACAGATGAACAGTTATCCACAGTTAAATGGGATTCCTCCCGACGCAGTCAAAGATATTACTTGCAGAGATATCAGTCTAGGTAAACCTAGCCTAAATATTATCCATTTCACTCCCATACTGAGTCTAGAAAGGCCTAGTAGAGGGTCGCGTCAGCCCACGTATCGAATTGACCAATCAGAACTCAGTTTACCAAGCCACAATAGTCTGCCTTCGCACGTATAACGTTGGAGGGTCTTAGGTCGCAGAAAGGTCGGCTGACGCGACCCTCTACTAGGCCTTCCTAGACTCAGTATAGGAGTGAATCGGATAAGATATGTGATTAGCAATTCAGTTAATTGGACAAAAGGTATCCTTGTACTGTCTCAGTGTCCTAACCCTGAACATTTAGCTCTAAAAGCCATGTGGGTTAATAAATGAGTGGTTGTTGTCAAGTTGTTTTTCTGGAAGCTTTTTGAAGGTTAATTTTGATCAACCTCAAATATTCAAAACATTTATATGTTGAATTACCTTATCCCTGCATGACCTTCCACTGGAATTTCCATGTCATCGAGGTTATAGACAAATTCTGTTCTTGCAGACGGCAGTCCACTCCTGATGGACTCCCAGTGGCTTATCCCGTCTAGGGTCGTCTCTAACGATAAATGGAACATTTTAGCATTTAACTAGACTAAGTATTTACTGCTTTACACACAAGTTACTCATGTAGGTTACGTAGAGAGACATCGACATATTGCTTTATCGTAAAGGCATAAAACATTATACATAAAATTATACATTACACATTTTAATTTTATTTTTTTTCTAAATTATGATGAAAAACCCTTCATGTAAGATTACGTTTCATAACATGTTAATCGCTATTGTTTTTTATAAAGAAGAAGTTGCAATTGTCGACAACGTACATGTATATTTTTATTTGTCTAGGATGACAGAGAGTAAATCCGGAAACAATTAGTACGTTTCAGCCACATCAAACAATTTATTGATAGATCAGATGTCCAGTCTTTAGTCCAGACTCTTGCATTTTTTCTGACATTGACATTTAACCGTTTCATGGAAAACAGATGCAAACTATGTTTACTCATAGGTAATAAAATGTAGGATGTTATTAATAGAGAACCCACTGTATAAACAAACTCCGATGAATCTTGGCAATTTAAAAGTTAATTTTCGAAGCAAATATAACCAAATCAAATTTACCTTGGTTTGGAGAGTTTTGGTCATGGTTATAAAATATTGTTATAGGAATTTGTATGATATAACAAATGAACAACAAATGCTATGGAAACATGAAGAAACATTAGGCCAAGATAAATATGAAAAAAAATACTTTGAAAACATTTAGGTAATTTTGTTAAATCGTGAACACCTGAAATGGTAACCTTACTACTACTACTACTACTACTACTACTACTACGTACTACTACTACTAGTAGTAGTAGTAGTACGTAGTAGTAGTAGTAGTAGTAGTAGTAGTAGTAGTAGTAGTAGTAGTAGTAGTTAACAGGAGAGTTCTTCTGAATTTCGTTTCCACAAAAAATCCCCGATAGGAATGTCCCTTTAAGTTCAAGAAGCTGCTTATAAGTCAAGAAGGCACACAGAGAGACATAAACAGTCAGACAGACTGGCAGACAGATAGCGACATACAGAGAAAACAAGAGGACATTTGGAAGTAATGGATTAACTGTTAAAAACATCCACTGACCTGGGACTCCACCTGCTGCGGATACAAGGGTAGGCTTCCAATCAACAGCATGGATCAGACTACAAACATAAGAATTCAAGATAATAAAAGTCTAAATCCGTAATAATTTTTAATATCTTACAATATTTGCTGTATACTAAGCACCAACTGACTCAACGGTAGGATGAAGATGTGTCATTTGTTAAGAAAATGTAGGGGTGCCATACGTAGTCAGTCATACAACGCAAATACCATGATGTGTATCAGGTGCAACTAAGTAAATATCATATTAAATACGAAATGAAGGTAGTTATCATTAACAAGATCCTCTTATGAGGTTTAACTTCTGAGAGTAACCCCGTATGAAGTTTTACTTTTGATAGCAGGTTCACATTGAAAGTAAAAAGTATTTCAACATTTGACGGTTTATAAATTGGAGGAAACATTATTCTTCGGTATTCTGCTCTCAGAATAAACTCAAGGTCGGGATAATCCCTCCCTTCAGGTTTTTCTGTGAGCATACAACTTTAGAGCCATGTTTTCTCCCACTTCTGGGGCTACACTCTGAGAAGCCTGATGAGATGCAATCAAAGTTAATTCAATCAGCAAGAACGTTTCAGAAGTAATGTTTTTGATAGCCTTAGTCATTTCAATTTTCTTTAGAAAATCTTGGGCCACCTCTAAGGAAAGACAATATAACACCACCCGAAATAGTTATTCGATATGCTATTACTTTAATCAAATCAAATCAGTTTATTCATTATTTTGGCCATGTGGCCAGAGTACAATTGAATGTGACCACATAGATAAGTCAGAAAAGTCACGTGACAGAATTTTTACAATCATTTTTTAAGTGCAAATACATGTTTCATATAGATTTTAACAGTTCGACATTTGATGAAGTAAAAAGGGCATACATATTTTATGGTTTACATTAGACAAATACTTATTTCTGAGGTTTGCGTATCGTTCACATACTAACAACACATGATGTTCATCTTCGGTTGCTCCCAGGTTGCAATTTCTACAAATAGCAAGATTTTCAACAACACATTTTTTTTGTCTAACTAGGTTTACTTTAATAAATGTTACGAGATTCGTAATTCACAAAAAGAACGTATTAAGGTTTTATCACCAAGTACTGTAAGATATAATTCAGGCTGCAATAGAGATTTAAATGATGAATAGTTTTCCAGAAAAGTGGATGTACATAGCGAGTCATGCCAAACCTGCAAATAAATATCTTTAACTCTTTGTGTAAATTCCATTATAAACAGTTGCAAGTTTCCAACATCTTGTGCCATCAAGACAAATGAAAAGAATAGTAAGCGACGGACATCAGACACCTTATTACTATATATTACTTTAGACTCCTTGCATGAACACATGACATGCTTTATAAGGCCATGAATAACTATGCGTCACTCATACGACACAATTGTCATGAATGGTACCTTATCACTCGCCCATGTGAGATACCACAGTGTAATATCAATATTCAACTATTGTAATATCACAAATAATGTAATGTCACAGAAGTGTCTTGTTGTGACGTCACACTTTTGCTTGATTTTTAGGGCAAGTAATAAACAGCATACGAACATCTCTTCCATTTAATACTATTTTATTAAACTCGTGAATGATTTAGTATCAACCTCGCTTTTGCTTGTTTTACAGAAAACAATTAACTCGTTTAATAAAAATAGTATTAAATGGAAGGTTCTTTTGTAGATATTAAATATTCATTCACCCTGATAGACTAATCCTAAATAAATAAAATATATAAATAATTCTCAAAAACAATTACTGAGAAAAGAAAAGGAAGGAGCCTCAGGATAAGCTCATCCATTACAGGGAGCAGTAGCACGTTTTTTGATAAGTTTATTTTCTAAATTGGTTTCTGATTATTGTAAGTGAATGCTAAATGTCTTATATTGACAGTGTCAAAAATCTCATTACACAAGCCAATCATCCAGTCAGAGGACAAAGTATGAAGATTCACATAAAATCCATTGGCGGCCATTTTGTGTGAACACCTTAAAATTATCTTGTGTAAGGAAAAGAAATAGCATGGCTAAACTTTACGTTATATATTTGATTTGTTACTGCTTTACTTAGTTTAAATACATTGTCTTTCAATTGGCACCATTAATTTTCATTTTCCTGACATCACCTTTTATTCCCCCTAAAAATGTGCAACTGCCCCTTTAAAAGATCATTTCTTTGTCAAAATACAAAATACAAAATTTACTACAGGCTGAGGGTTCAACTAATATCCTGATGATAACTGCACGTATTGCAGGTCGAGCTTGACGTCTGACCTACATCTGAAATTGTCATTTTCTCTGATGCAATATCATTCATAGATGTATGTACACATTTATAAATGGCGAGACATATCATATGACACCAAAATGATAAGATAAGTTATCGGTATGTCGACAACCTCAATGAAGGTCAATATATAGGACACACAGACAATTGTGACCCACAGATTATGCTACGAAATCAATTCTCTGTGTGTCTGATCAAAATGATGATGCGTCCTATATATTGACCTTCATTGAGGTTGTCGACATACAGATCTTATCATTTTGGTGTCATATGATATGTCTAACCTTTTAGAAATGTGTATATGTATACAAAATGCAGAAAATCCTTTTGCTGATTACTTCACAAGAAGTTCAGTAATTATGAAATAAATAAAGGATTGTAATTACTCAGTAAGATAAGAAATCTCTGAGCCAGGGTGCATGTTCTTCACCTAAACACATTTATCGCTGTGACACCACTTAAACTTTTTATCAATTACATTGAAAAGTTAAGGCATTATATCAGATATAAAGTGTCAGAAGTAGAACTGATCCATTTTACTGTCGAGTACTTACAGCTTGACAAGACCCATAATGGTCGAGAATTCATCATATTAAAGAACATTGATCCAGTCTGAACCATCCGATGTTTACTATTCTTATATACAACCTTTCTTCACGTGAGAAACCAACTCTCCTTTTTAATATATAAAAACTCGAAGTTATTAATAGGAGTTTACATATGCATGGTGAAGTCAAGGCATTATGATTCAAATTTGACATTTACCTTAACCTTAAAGTTAATAGTCACATGTCCATACCACAGGTTACCCGTATATGAAACAGTATCCTTACCCATCATACGTGGTCCGTGTCTTCTGCAGCCCCTTGCCGTACATGAAGGAAGTACCCCGGGTACCCCCCTCCCAGATGGTATGTTTACCTCCTCTCAGGGGCCAGTTGTTGGCGTACACATCGATGGGACCCCCGTTCTGTGTACGCAAGATCTTTCATGATTTTGAGTCAAAGAGGAGTGAACATCCCAGCTAACAAATCTACGTTGTAATAACGTTGTGATAGCGTCCACTTTTCGTTCTCATAACGTAGTTTCTTACGTTGTGATAACGTAATTCTATAGGCTCAAAAACAAAAGGTTGGTACAACGTTTTATATCTAAATACGAAGTTGTAGGGACGTTGCAACAATGGAACCCAAGAATTTGGTCTAGTGAGAACAGAGGCTCGATGAAGATGATCTGCCTCTGTGGAGAGAATGATATACCACATTTTTCAATTTTTTTCTCAGTCGATAAAAAGAACGAGGGTAATGTCAAATGTCCCTTCTCTTTCAACGCTTTTGTTAATGTTTAGGTAATGAGAAACATTGACGCAACCTTCCCTTGAGAGGTTGTCAAATATAGGCAGAAATCATTCTCATTCATGATAAAGGCACTCACATCAGCGGTAAATAGAATGAGAGTGTTGTCAAAGATTCCCTTCTCCTTCAAAGCTCTCGTCACATTTCCAACAGCATCATCCAGTGCAGACACCATTCCTAAAACACACATACCATGACTATCTTGACTTGACTTGACTTATCTTGTAACATTTGTCATCTTGTCATTTTCAACCTATGGTAAATTCCCCAATAAATGACATTTCTGATAATAACTCGAGAAAGTGTGTAGAATGACTTTTACGAAATGAGAGTGAATTTTTGATCATCCGAGCAAGAGTGAGGCTTTCACAAAAATACGTATGTCACATTAATACGTAAGTCACAAAAAATACGTACGTCACATTAATACGTAAGTCACAAAAATACGTAAGTCACATTAATACGTAAGTCACAAAAAATACGTAATTCACATTACACACTCTTGAGTGAAAGTTTCTTCAGTAACGATTTCTTTTAATACAATCACATGAAAATACCCAGAATGCATGGCTGTGCTTCCAATGAGACAACCGGTTACAGGATTTATGATGTCAGAGACGATGAAATGCGGACAAGTGCGTTTCTAGGCAAAGTGGTATGTGCACATGTGCACATATGAATTTGTTTATGTCTTAGTTGTCTCTGTCGTTTGTGAATTTAGTTGGAAGATTACATCTATTCTTTCTTGTGTATATACACTAGCAATGAAATTGGTGTTACCTTTGTGATAATACAACGATCATCAAAGTATTCATTGAAAACAATAGAACATAATTGTATCCTTCTCTTACAAACCAGATGTAAAAATAGTTTTTGAACAAAATTTATGTAGTTTTATTCAGCCATTATAGAAAGGAAACAGGATGAGTTACTGGTATTTTTGTTATTGTAATGCATGGAATTGTATGCACAACAAAATTAGTTAAGGAGCAACGTTAACCCGATTTCAATATTTTGGTAATGTAAAGATATCAATTGTTGAGGCGGTCATTAACGTTTTTGTCAAGTTCCATTTGTCAAAGTTACAAATTATAATCCTCACTTGTTAAGGAGTCTGTACACAAGATTTCAGCTTTCTACCCCTTTTTGTTCTGGAGAAAACGGCAATAATGCACAAAGAATACGGACGGATGGACGGACGAACGCCGGGCACCATGCCATGCCATAAGCTCAACGGACCTTTCAGATCAATAGGAAAGAACTTTGTTCAATTAAAAGATAACTGTTTTTCAATAACCATATTCACCACAATATTTTCTCCGATTAATGTTCATCACGTGTGGATACATATCTTCGTACTGTTGTGGTACCTGTATACAAAAAATAAATAATGATATTGAAAACAAATAAATGTATGATAAATAAAGATAAATGATATGTCATTGTTAAAGAAAGTTCAATAATAATTTTTGTAAAAAAGGGAAATACGGGGAAAAATGACTTGTTATAAAAACGGATCTTTTTTTTAATTTCTTATGAATGATTATGCCCGATTGAATTATTGGATAATTAAAAATACCCGGTAAGTGATTTAAATGTAACAAAATATGAAAAAGAGGATGCTTTTTCCTTTACATGTACATATGTTTCAAATAGAGTGTACCTGAATGGGTTTATGCACATTCTGGTATGGTAAGTACATAAACAACGGTTTGGATGCATCGTGTTGATGGATGATATCAACAGCCCTCTGAGCGAATGTGTACTGAAATCAGAGATAATTTCATTCATGACAAGGGGTAAAGTTTGAAGTTAATCAAGGAAGCGATCACCTTCAACAGATGTTTATAGGTAAGAATTGACATAAGTAACCTTCGTTGGGAGAAAATCTAAGCTTGGAATTAAGAAATTGATATATAGAATACTAAGCGACGTCCCGTTTAAAATGACATTTTTATGAAACGAGTGAATGGTTTGATATTTAACGAGCGAAAGCGAACTAAATGCCGATACCACTTACGAGTTTCATAAAAATGTTATTAAACAGGACCGAGTTTAGTATTTTATTTACTTCTGGCCCAATTGCATCGTTGAAAAAAAGACATTCTCTGATATGATCGTCGCGGCCGGCCCGTTCACATTGTGACGTCATACTTAACGATTATGACATCATTAATACGTCACATCATGTGTAATAACATGTACGATTTATCAAACAGCGATATCGTCAACGGAAGAGTAATAAAAAGAGGGTTTAAAAAAGTAATGGTTTTATACAAAATGTAAAGGTATGTACAAGGTTCTTTCTAAAGTAAAATATTCACATCTAAAAATATAATGGAACTCATCTCCAACATCATTCATACAATACTGATCTTACAATCACCACCAAACCAAGCTTTGTGTTGTTGCCGTTTATGGTTATACAATGACATGGTTTGTTGTTTTAAACCAAAAGCATTCTTTGCACTTTTAAGAAAAACATTATTAATATCACCAACAAGATTTGTTACTGTCACTTGGTCTCCTTTAGCACAATTGTCAATGCCCTTAACAATGTCATCGATTTCACTTTGGCGAGAGTCAATTGCATTTTGAAATTGAGAATTAAAATCCCCAAAACAATATATAACTTCAGTGTCCTAGATTTTGACCCTATTCTATCGTGAAGTTCGTGCAGTTGTCAGTTGCCTCCTCTGATTGACAGTTCGGCTTGATGTCGCACATGTTGACATTCAGTTTCAACGCACTGTGAGCATCCGATAGAATAGGGTCAAAATCTAGGACACTGAAGATATCTAATGAACAGATCCTATAGTCAATTAAGCTGCAACCGTTACACGTTGTTTTACCTATATGTTTGTCCTCACCAAATCGACCATTAATAATAAAAAGATTATTATTTCTACAAATATCAAGCAGTCTTTTGCCATGGTTATTTGATCTCCCAATATCTGATGAGTGTCTATTCATGTCCAAGTAAAGTAAAGAGAGATAATACACTTGTTTCATCTAAAACATCTTCTGGTATTCCAATGTAATCACATATTGAGTCAGATATTTGAACAAAATCAGGTAAAGTTCTTGTTCTTGCATTAAAGTCCCCTAGTAATACAATTTCACATTCATTGGCAAATGTATTTATATCATTGTCAATGTCAACAAATTGGGATATATTAAAATATGGTTAACTTTCAGGGGGGATGTATACAACACCAATAAATAAATCTTTGTCTATGTTAAGAATATCTCTTGAAGTTTTAATCCAGAGGACACAGTCTGTGCTAGTTTCTATACATTTGGTGTATTTTTTCAATGATTTCTTAACTAAAATAGCAATACCTCCTGATCTGAGTCTAGAGTCTATGTTTTTTGTATACACATCATAATCAGGTATATCTATTGTGTCAACATCATCCAGTTTAGTTTCTGCAAGTAGAATGAAATCAATATTGCTTATATAGGTTTGGAAATCAGGGTTTATGAATTTACTTAAAAGAATGTGCAATTAAGTGAATATCTCACTTCATTGAGTGAACGCATGATCATGACTGATCAAAACTAATGAGTGAATGGTTCCTATGTGAACTCACTGCTTATTTCTTATTCGTTTCCTGGGTGAAAACATTTCACCCATTCCAAACTTTGTGGTAAACCAGAAACTTAATCCCTTGAAACAACAACGTTGTAACAACATTGAACTTCAAAGGATTTCTACCTCGACCCAACGGTCGAACTCACGTTACTACCCCTATAACACAGTGATTTAATACGAAGACTACATGCACACTAGTATCATAGGATGAAATTGATCAAAATATGAGTAATAAATGTAAAGTGTATTCATAATGGTTATGGGACTGGTGGAGGAAATGGCGATCTAGATTAGGTTAATAGTGAGAACTTGGGGTCGCCTATCAGTGGGTTATTTGACGAGATTACCAGCAGAACTTAGATAATTGGGATCTTTAGCTAAAACAGACTCTGGGCCCCGGGAAGAACTTGATCAGGAGGGTAAGACAGGTAGTTTACGTGACCTTGAAGGTTATATTGACCGGTGATTGGTCGGCATGACATGACGGCGTTACTTCTAAGAATAGGAGACCAATTCTTGGAAAAAAAGTTCTTTTGGATGTCGATACTTAGTCAGCGGGTATGTGATTGGTATGAACATTACGTATGTACAGGGATAAGGAAAGAGGTTTGTTAATAAACGGAGAGTTGGGCATTTGGCTTAGGCTTGGCCGGGTCCTTCGCCGTTGTGCCTGAACCATCATCCGGACTCGTGTTTTTCATTCGTGTTGTGCACATGTGCATGCGTAAAGTTGGACAGATCCTAATTCCCCTGTTAAATACCGTACCTCTTCGTTGAAAGGCAAAGCGAGTAGCGAGATCACAACAGAACAATATCCATGCCCCTATTTCCCTCTGATACTAGGTATGATAACACAAACCTTGAACCTGCTTAGTTATCATTGAGAGCAGTTATGGTCTCGAGCTGAGTGTTCTATATGTTATCTGATATGCGATACAAGTTTAGCATGTTGATTATTATTTACTGTTTATTCGCTAAAGATGTGAGAAGACGTTTGAGCTAAATAGTTATGTGTACATGTAATCAATTGCTTTTATCTACGTTTCTTGACGTAAATAGACACTCATCAGATATGGGGAGATCAAATAACCATGGCAAAAGACTTCTTGATATTTGTAGAAATAATAATCTTTTTATTATTAATGGTCGATTTGGTGAGGACAAACATATAGGTAAAACAACGTGTAAAGGTTGCAGCTTAATTGACTATAGGATCTGTTCATGAGATATCCTAAAAACAATACATGTATGTAACTTCAGTGTCCTAGATTTTGACCCTATTCTATCGGATGCTCACAGTGGGTTGCACGCACCGTCGCTGGGATAAACGACAAGTTTCTCAATTTCAAAATGCAATTGACTCTCGCCAAAGTGAAATCGATGACATTGTTAAGGGCATTGACAATTGTGCTAAAGGAGACCAAGTGACAGTAACAAATCTTGTGGATGATATTTATAATGTTTTTATTAAAAGTGCAAAGAATGCTTTTGGTTTAAAACAACAAACCATGTCATTGTATAACCATAAACGGCAACAACACAAACCTTGGTTTGGCCGTGATTGTAAGATCAGTAGAGTAAAATATCACCAGGCTAAATGCTTATTTCAAAAACATAAAACTTGTGATTATAAATTAAGACTTGTTAATGCAAGTAAGGTTTACAAAAACTCTAAAGAAATTTCATAATCTTCATAGAGATAACTTGCAGGGCAAATTATTAAAATTACGAAAGGAAGATTCCAAAACGTTTTGGAAAATGTTGCGAAACGATAGTAAGAATTTGGATCTTCTACCACTTGAGGAACTTTATAAATACTTTAAGAAGGTAAATAAGGATGTGCCCGATGAAGAACCTGGTGATATATCTCAACATTTAGATATAAACACTGAAGATTGTAACAGCGTTTTATATAGTTCTATTATACACCGAAAGAAATCTTAGATGCTATTTCTTATTTGAAAAATAGCAAGGCATGTGGTCCTGATGAAGTCATCAATGATTATATCAAAAGGGAGAAGGGTGATGGTCACAATGGAGTGAGCGAGTGTTTTTTTCTGCTCCGGGAAATATGCTGTAATCCTGTTCCTTATGAAGCAATCTGGGCTACAAAAGTGATTTATTGACTTACATTGTCTTCATGTGATTAAGTGTAAGTAATTTCTACCATTTCCACTGAACAATATCACTACATTGACACACACTTGAATAGTGACTTGTGTGACTTCACTCATCAACAAAACAATATGGCGACACGATCAGGCAATCGTACTTCGGGTAATACACGCTCCTCAGATACAACTTCTGACGAATCAGTTAGTTTTAATGAACTTAAAGAATTGATACTGGCATCCGAAAGGAATTTAGCAAAGAAAATTGACACCATAAACTCTAACTTACAAGAGGCTATATCGAATATAGAAGCTGATGTGGCTTCATCAAAATCACGTGTTGACCAGGTAGAGAAATCCCTTGAAAATCATGCAGACGACATAAACTCGATAAAAGATTCGATAAATGTGTTAAGAGCAGACATTACCCTCAAATGTACACAGGAACTACATGACAGGAGACCCAACCTTTTATTTAATGGTATAAAGGAGGAAAGAAACGAAGATCCTGAATCGGTAATCATGAATATCCTTTCACAGAATTTAAAACTTCCTGCAGATAAAGTAGACCAAATCTACTTCAAGTCTGTACACCGCCTACCACAACCAAGATACAATGTCCAATACAACGGTCCCCCAAGACCCCCTACCATAATAGCCTCCTTACTGTCAATGGCTGACCGTGAGGAAGTATTCAGGGCAAAATCAGCACTATACGGAACAGGGATGAACATTCAAACCCGACCTTCCAAACCCCATGAAAAGAATACGGTCACATTTAAACAAGAAAGCATATGAACTGAGAACCAATAACAATATGTACATAAGGATCAGGGTAAAAGGTATCGACCTTGTCTTGGAACAAAAACTGCCAAGTGATCCACAAACTGCATGGAGGCCAGTTCATGTGAGCATACCTGATCACCTGCTGCATTATTGAATAAGTGAACTGTCAGATCTAATAACATCATTACCTAAAGGTAATCATCTCATTTAAAGTAAATGGAAACTATTCTTATTATCAATAGAGATGACTTGAACAATTGATGTTGCATTATGACACTTGCACTTAGATCACATTTGTATGCTGAATCTATATGTAAGTCTCAAGTATGCTTTGATAAAGCAGTATTTCAGCTATATATTATACCAATTTGTATAAGACAGTGTTTACACTTATAAGTCTATGATAACACAAAACAGATGAAATGATAATATTTCATGATATAAGATAAATGCTCATATAACATTTACTTCTCTTTTGGATAACAAGAGAAGATGGTATTTTATGTTACAGAATTGTACAGTAATTTATGCTATTTCTCTTTTTTTTAATAAGAGAAAATGGTATATCACCTAACATAAATGTGATTCAATCTATATTAAATCATTATGCATTAAATCTTATCTTCAAATAATAAATGAAAGCAATAATTCAAATAAGATACATTTATGATAATGGAATATGTTAAAAAAACCACCATATATATATTTTAATTTATATTTCATAGTTCTTTTTAAGTATTGACCATACATAAGAATTGGAATATGCTACATTTTAACCCATATACATATCAAATATATAGATATATGCTTGATTGTACTGCTTAGGAAAGGGATATATTACATTTCAATACCATGCTTTATACAATTTGGAATTTTTCAGATTGTCTGATTGAATTCTCTTGTTTAATATGAAGGAGAAATCTTATCCATAGAATCAATGATGGGAATGACATTTGACATATATAGCCAATGCTTCTTTCTTGTACCTACAAGTGTAATTTTCTCACCCATCAAAGATTTGATAACAAGCTTATACATTATAAAACAATTGAAAGTATCAAATTACTGTTTAATAACATTTACATTATATGTGTACATAATGTGAACATAATTATGTAGGTTTGTACATATGTATATATGCATCTGACTATTTATATGATATATATATATGATTGTGTTTAAAACAATAACTTCTTATTTATAGAAATATATAAAAAAAGGTATTTAATGTAAATACTTTTATTTTTGAATCTTACTTACTGGTATTTATAGTAAATACAAACCTGTGTTTATGAAAACAGTCATTTTCAATAATATAGAAAAGCCTAATGCATGTAAAAAAAACAAATGTTTATGGTCATAAATTAAACATTGTCTAATACCAAATGAATTTATTATGATCATTAGCAGTTTGAATAATAAATGATAAAGTAAATAGGAATTTAGAAGTCTTTATAATAGATAAATCTAATTATACTTAAGTATTAAGGAACATAAAAAAATACCATAACAAAAAGAATTATATTTACACAAAATTAACTAACTATATGCCATCCAACAATAACCATTTAGGCAAGGAAATGGAATCATAAAAACGTTATTACATTACCAATCGCTATGAATATCCAACACGTTATATGTACACAATCGCATGTGTTAAGAAAAGGTTAGGCCGTGAAATTGACACGTAAAAATGCAATGCCCGTGCGGCGAATGCACTGCACGATTTCAGCAGAAAATGACATTTCCCACAACTCGTATCGATTCTGATTTCTTCAAACACATAATGTAGAGTCTTTATCTGCCCACAACCACATCCAAACCCTACAGGATTACACATAGCCGGAGAACATAGTGAACAAATGAAGGTTATTACCAATAGCTTCCTTTTTTATTTTTATTCTTTACACTCTTTCCATCATCTTTCACTGCTTAATTGTAAAACTTTTCTCCATACACAAATTTACACACAAAACAGCTCATTCATAACAACTTCAACGCAATATCCACCGTAATGCATGACACATTGAAAATGATATCTTCAAATTGTCAAGGCCTGAACAACAAACGAAAACGAATCGATGTTTTCAATCATCTGAAAAATAAAAAGGCACATATATATTGTATTCAAGATACACATTTTACGAAAGAATTAGAGAACAAAATTAAAGAGGAATGGGGATCAAAATATTGCTTTTTTAGCTCTTATAAAAGCAATGCTAGAGGGACAGCCATACTTTTTAATGACAACTTTGATTTTACAATTGAAGACAAACGATACGATGTTAACGGAAATTATGTAGCAATAAAAATGAAAATGTGTGATAAGACATTAACTTTAGTTACCATATACGGACCAAACACTGACACACCAGAGTTTTACGAAAATGTCATATCAGTTATAGATGAATTAGAATCAGATAGTTTTTATATATGCGGCGATTGGAATTTTGTACAAGACCCTAACATAGACTACTTCAACTATAAACATGTCAATAATATCAAAGCAAGAGAAACTTGGCTAGAGATAATGGAAGAAAACGATCTGGTAGATCATGGAGGGAACAAAATCTTGATATCAAGCGATACACGTGGCGACAGAAAAATCCTTTTAAACAAGCAAGACTAGATTATTTCATCATATCAAAAAGTTTAGAAAGCTCAGTCCAGGAAACTGGAATTGATGCAGCCTATAGATCAGATCACTCTGTGACTTGGATAACATTGAAGATAAGTGATATTGAACGAGGTAAAAGTTATTGGAAGTTTAACAATTCGTTACTCCATGATAAAATATATGTTGACAAAGTCAAACTTTTAATTAAAGAAACAAAAGAACTATATAAATCATACATAGACGAAACTGGTAAATATGTATTTAAAATCAATGACCAACTATTTTTTGAAACGTTGCTCTTAATGATAAGAGGACATACAATAAAATATTCATCTTATAAAAAAAAGGAAAGCTTAAAACTCAGACAAAACCTTGAAAAAACAATTCATGAGCTTGAAAATGAGATTGATAAATTAGATGATATTGATTCTAAGCAGATATAACAAAACAAATTGACAGATGCAAACGAAAAATTACAGAGTATTAATAGAAATGAAATCGAAGGAATTCTCTTGAGATCTAAAGCTAAATGGAAAGAAGAGGGAGAAAAACCAACAATGTATTGTTTATCGTTAGAGAATAGAAATTTCTTAAACAAAGCAATATTCAAACTTGAAAATGAACAGAAAGAAATACTTACAAAAAAAGGATGACCTAATAAAGGAGACTAAATCGTTTTACTACAACCTGTACAATAAGAAATCATGTAAGAAAGTAAATCTCAAAGAATTACTTAAAGGTATTGATGTTCCAACATTATCTGAAGCACAAAAAATTAAATTAGAAGGGAAGCTTGAGTATGAAGAAGTTTTAAAAAGTCTGAAAAATATGAAAAATGAAAAAAGTCCTGGCTCATCTGGATTGACAGTTGAATTCTTTAAATTTTTCTGGTCAGATATAAACGAATACCTTATCAGGTCTTTAAACTTAGCTTATGAAAAAGGGGAATTATCACTGACTCAAAAGCAAGGCGTCATAACCTGTTTTCCTAAAAAAGGGACAATCTAAACATTTGTTACAAAATTGGCGACCAATCTCTTAACTGAATGTATCATATAAAATTGGCTCTTCTACTATAGCGAATAGAATAAAAAATGTCCTACCCATTATAATAAATGAAGATCAAAAAGGTTTCATGTCGAAAAGATATATTGGTGAATGTACTCGGTTGATTTATGACATAATTGACTACACCGAATATATGAATATACCAGGAATTCTTCTTCTTATCGATTTTGAAAAGGCTTTCGATTCTGTTGATTGGAATTTCATTCAAGAGGTCCTTACATATTTTAACTTTGGAAAATCTATCACGAGATG
This sequence comes from Steromphala cineraria, assembly GCA_916613615.1. Classification (NCBI taxonomy): domain Eukaryota; kingdom Metazoa; phylum Mollusca; class Gastropoda; order Trochida; family Trochidae; genus Steromphala; species Steromphala cineraria. Next base: position 55,122,293 of record OU744732.1, on the reverse strand, counting down.
GATAAATACTTTTTTTAATAACATCCAATCATGTGTCGTTGTAAATGGTATTCTTTCAAATTATTTTGATATTTCAAGAGGGTGTAGACAGGGCGATCCTATATCCCCGTATATTTTCCTTATTTGCGCAGAAATATTGGCCATAATGATACGAAACAACGATAAGATAAAAGGGATACAGATAGGAGATACAGAATATCTTATATCACAGTATGCTGATGACACTTCACTTGTTTTAGATGGCACTGAAAAATGCTTACAGGCCACGTTAGAAACACTAAGCATATATGCCTCTTTCTCAGGATTAAAAATAAATATCAACAAAACACAAGTAATATTGAAAGGTTCTGAAAAAAATTCGAAAAGAAAATTTTGCAGAAGTTGGAATTAAGATTGGTGTAATGATTCATTTACATTGTTAGGTATTGTATTCACTCATAATCTTGCGGAAATGGTTGAACGCAACTACAAAGACAAACTTAAGCTTTTGAAATTATCGATGAATCAATGGTTAGCTAGAGATCTAACTCCCCAAGGAAGAAATGTAATATTGAAAAGTCTATTACTTCCTAGATTTAATCACGTCTTTGCCTCCCTACCCAATCCAAATAATCAAATGATTAAAGAAATTGAGCAATTATGCTTTAAATTCATATGGAAGAACAAACCAGATAAAGTTAACCGAAACACTATAATAAAGCCGTATGAAAACGGTGGAAAACGAGCCCCAGATATAGTAAGTCTTATTCAATCGCAAAAAAATTCATGGATAAAAAAATAACAAACTCCGAATCAAAAATTAAGCAATTGTTACATATTAATACACAACGGGACATAATTATATATATAAACAGCTTCATACAAACATGCGAAACACATATACTCGAATCTGTTATCACACCAAACACTAATCCATTCTGGAAAGACACACTTGAATCTTGGGGTAAATTTATAACAGCAAAAACTAGGAATGTACAAAACGCAAATGATATCCTTTCCCAGAATTTATGGCTAAATGAGAACATAAAAATCGGAGGAAAAATAATACACTATGAACATTACTCAAAAAGGGGAAAAACATATATAAACGACTTGTTCAACAATAATGGCAATTTCTTAAATATGGAACAATTAAACGAAAATTACCAGTGCAAAACGAATTTTATAGAACTTCAAGGCTTAATAGAATCAATTAAAAATTACTGTAAAAGAGCAAATGTTCATATTGAAAAGAAAATTGAAACACCAATTCTTTCATATTTATTACAAAATATAGTGGGAGATCAAAAAGGATGCAGGGATGTATATGACATTCTCATATTGCAAAAAAATATAAAGCCTTTATCATACCGAGAAAAATGGCAAACTGAACTAAATGAAAACATTGACGCAGAAACCTGGAAAAAAATCGAGAAAAATACGTTTAAATCATATTATAGTGTAAAACAATCTTGGTTCCAATACAGTATAATTCATAGAATTCTGCCAACAAATGATTTACTAACAAAGATGAAATACATAGATTCAAACAAATGTTCCTTTTGCAAATCCAATGTTGAGTCAATTTCGCACTTACTGTTTAAATGTAAATTTGTCAGAAATATATGGAGTGAAATAGAAGGATGGATAAAAGAAAAAACTGGTACAAAAATAACTTTCACTGGGAGAAATATTATCCTAGGATACTGCGAAAAGAGAAACTCTGTTTTAAATATGATTATGTCAATTGTTAAGTATAATATATACAAAATGAAACAAATTGATAGATTACCAAACTTAAAATATATAAAAGAAGACATCAAGACAAGTTATCTGATAGACCGCAATAATTTATATTCACAATGCAAGTATGATGACTTGATAAAATTCTGGTCTATATGTCATAATCTATTTTAATACTTTTTGTAACCTTTTCTTGATGTACCTATCCAATTACAATCTGCAAACCTGTATTTTCAAACTGTGTTTATGTTACTATTGTTATGCAAATCATGTGTGTAGTAATGTTGTGAAATGAACTGATTGAAAGTATTGTATGATGGAGATTTCAAAAATCAAAAAAGTTAAATACAATTTGTTTAATGCAAAACAACAAAATGAGTTAAAAACGAAATCCACAATACATAAATGCTCTGCTTGTAATATTGCATGTAATCATTCAAAATTAATAAAATTCTGGTCAACATGTCACAATTTGTTCTAAGAAATCTATACCAAACGAGAAATTTTGTTATTGTTTAATGTATATTATATTATCTTCCATGTTTAAATTTGTATTTACATGAACACTTATGAATAAAGTTATAAAAGTTATAACATATATTCGGATGCGTGATGCATAAATGAAAAATAAAATTTAAGAGTGTCAACATATTTATAGCAAACATACATAGCACATACGAACACAAAAACAACGAACATACATAAACGTTAAATATATATAGAAAAATATAAATCACATAAGGTTAAAATGCTGTTAATGTTATGTTGTCTTCTTACATCCATACAAAAGATTCCATAGATACACCAAATATATTTCTCCATCAAATTACACTAAATGTTGATAAAATTGACTTACACATATAGTTATTTCCTCATCTGGTTTATTGAAAGATTTAAACATGATGTTATTTAACAAAACAAATAATTCAAACTTTAAAAAAATGTTGGTCCTATTTCAGACAAAAATCGAAATTAAAGATCATCATGTTAGGAAAACTGTTTATCGTTACTATAATCTATATCACTTGAAACAGGAAGTTGATAAGCTATATATAGAGATTATTAACCGAGTGTGTTTCCGTATCATTAATATCATATAATAGGAATAAAATTTGTATTATGCGAGCCTTTGGCGAGCATAATACATATATTTTTATTCCTATTATATGATATTAATGATACGGAAACACATGAGGTTAATAATTTATTTATCATATAATGTCATTTTGAAATAAATTAAAGGATCTAAACGAAAATATGATACCTTCTAAAAATATGTTTGACCTAGATTTCGCGGAGTAATTGCTTTCACAATAAATCAAGGTGAAGGTCATATTGTCGGCGATGTACAGTTGTGAACAGTGTAGAAATATTCCTTCATGAAATGATTTTTTTCACAGTGATAGAAACGTCTCCTTCAATCTATGAACATTTTCAGTCTGATTTCCAATGCACGAGTAAACATTGTATTTTTTAATAACACAAAATGTGTAAGAAGAAGTTGTCAACGTCGCTACAACAGGGGAAGTAACTCTAACTGCATTGTGAAAAGCTGCATTGTCATTGATGTTACGCCAGTTCAGTTACGGTATCCTTAGACTAAACGTCGACTATTTGCGAAGGTGAGGTTGTTGCGTTTGTAACTACGCTACTAGATAATCTGTACTATCACTAGAATATGATTTGTTTATGCTGATAAGTTGGTAACCGACACGACCAAAGCGATCTAGGCCTATGTTATGCACGAAAATTGAAGCACCTATTTTTTCGATAGCCGATATTGTTAGCTGCATATCGTTTTATTTTTAAACGCACAATGAAAACAACTTGAAATGCTTCGATAACCAAGCTTTTTCTAAAATACGAATGCGTGATAAGTTTTGACAGATTTTGTTAACGATATTTTATTCGATATAAAACCCACAAAACCTGAAAACTCCCGACGACGTTATCAATGTTTAGAGACCGGTTTAGGACTCGCATGACATGCATGGAGTTTTGAGAAAATAGTTCGGGTTTTGACCTCATTTGCATTGTTATCAGGGATCTGATAACATGATTACAAGATGGGTTTATTGCACAGATAACACTGCCTATTATATGATAAATAGCTATAATGGGCTTTCTATTAATATGAATGATTAGCGGACCTCTATAGTACAAATATGTTTACTTGTAGTTTAGTAGGTATATATATTTTTATTTGTTTTGAAGTTTATTGTTCATGTGAAATACTTTACATTTTTTAACGTTTTCATATTCAAATATATTCATATCTTGAGATTATATTTTTTTAAACTTTAGTTTAACGTATTCGCAAATAGAGTTGTCCGCTCTTGGAAAAACGTCATGATCTAAACATAGATGTATTTTAGCAACATGATTTTTGAAACCGGGAACGTTTCAAATTAATGCTATTTAACAACAGTTTGATATAAATACATCGATGTACACTTTAATATAAGGGCTTTTCCGACAAGTATAGTTTAAAACGTATTATTGATTACATTAGCCTATTCAAACTGGTTAACGAGCTGTACAGATCGCTAAAACTCGACCATTACGATACGGTCTATAAATAGCATGTAATCATTGCACCACTAGTTGACAATCTCAGCGGAGTTCTATATAAGCGATTTGACATTAACAGTCGTCACTCAAACAAGTTCTCAGGTTGGACCAGTGTTTCACAGACGAAGATGGTGCTGAAACGTGCCAAGAAGGGGGTTTACTCCGGTAACACCCTGAGAGCGTCCGACTCCCGCTATAACACGCTATACCGGTCCAGTAGCAGTATAGTGAGGAGGTTTGTGAACAACACCGAGCAGACGACACCTCGAGTCAAGCCGCTCGTCGATAACTACGACATATCAGCGTTTGATGTTGAGTTTTCTCTGAACAAGAAAGCAAGGTGGGATTTACCTGATGAAATTAGAAATCATATCCAAGACATGGACGTTGATGACGAGACATTGAAGACCGATATGCTTGTGCGACACAAGCTGAAGCGTCAAGCCAACTGTGTGGCGTATTACGCTAACAAAGGGCTCCTCAAAAGACTTGTTCCGAAAACCGGACGATACTTCGACGGGAAAACTGCGACAGAATTCAAGAGGAGACCAAGTAGGAAGGAAAGGAGGGCAATGAGGGGCGCGGAGGAGGAGGAGGGGGACGTTACTCCAAAAGAGAACACGATACGGTACGAGATCACCATCCCCTGCTCCCCCTACAGCTCAATCGTCCACAACCAAAAGTACATCAAACCGGAGCTAGACCCCGAAGCGGAGAGCGCCACGTTCGGCTCGGGCAGGAAGAAGAAGAAGCGGACGAGACTGACGTCACGTGACATAGACGAGATACTCGAGTACAGCGACCCCAGAGACGACTTTTTAAACTACGGGGAATGCAATATTGAAGAGTCTGAGACAGGTGACGTCAAGCCATCTACCAGCTTCACTCTTAGAGATTTTATCAAACCAGATCGGAAACCCAAAAACAAATCTCATCGCCACCAATGCCGCGTGTCCGATGAAAATGAAAGCAAGAAATCTCGACAACTCGTTTACATTGAAATAAATCCCAATGATCCAGAACATACTTTTTACACAAAGAAGTCAGAAAGCGTAGAGATGACCCCGAATGAACCTACACGTGTTCATGCTGTAGCCGTCAAATTAAGGAATGAAAATGTGGCGTTTGACACTCTTCAAAAAACCTACGGGACAAAATATATCGAAGCAAAATGTGAGCCTCGTCGATTTTGCATTGACATAACTGAGAAGTTGTGTGAGCACGTCAGAAGATCGCAGTACTTCAGAGACGTTGTGCCTTCCAGTCTTGACCTGACATGCTTCCTGAGCTTCACAGAGCTACGGACGTGTCCATTCGACCCGAGTCTGTGTGTGTTCAACGTGGCACTGAACCTGGCCACGAACATGGAGAGCGTCAAACTGGAAAATGTCCTCGTGCTGCAAGAGTATTCCATCAGTCACATAGAGGAACGAGCCTTTGCCTACGTAGACATGCTGCCTAGAGACGCCTTCCTGAAGCGGAACATCACCAACATGTACTGCAAACCTATCATGGACTTTGAACTTGTTACAAAAGCGAAGAAATGGAATGTCAACTGTTTCCATCCGGAGGAGAAATCGATAGACAATCTGCGAAAAGAAAATGCTGATTCAGACTTGATAAACTGTGAATACCCGGCAGACCACTGCAGCATTTGTTTTGACGAGATCTCGACAGATCCCTTGACAGGGTCAATCCTTGCTGCGGCCACCTGTCTGAGCGCTTGTGGACACTGGTTCTGTAACCGCTGCTGGAGGGACCACCTCGTCTCACAGCTCCGCCGTGGAGCCCAGCACTTCGCCTGTCCTGAGTACGAGTGTACAGCTACCGTCGACCTGGCTACTCTCTTGTCCTTCCTGCACGTCAGCGACCTCCAGAAGCACGCGGTCCGACAGCAGGGCGAGAAGATCAACTGCTCACCCCAGGCCGTATGGTGTCCCCTGCCCAAATGTGGACGTGCAATACTCGCTGAAGGAAGCAAGAACATGCCCCCTAGGAGTGCCGTATGTAACTGCGGTGTGGATCTCTGCTTCTCATGCATAAAGAATGCACATTGGCCTGCAACGTGTGAGCAGGCCAAACGCTTCCGAGACAAAGTAATTGCGTTCAATGATTTCACAAAATTTCCAAAAGATTCTTTCATCGACCCCTTGCCCCTTTCAATTCTTGTCAACGGCAAAAGCTGCCCTAAGTGTAAACGCTTTATTGAAAAGATATCCGGTTGCCAAAATATGACCTGCCCATGTGGGACAAACTTCTGTTGGACATGTTTGAAAGAAATCGCAGTGTTCAGTCAGCACGACTGCAACAAGGTTCGACACCGGGAGATGGTAGTGTCAGACGAGCGAGGTATCGACCGCACGGGGCTGAGGAAGACCGAGTTCTACGCCACAGCGCTGGAGCACAGACAGATGAGGATGTACGCAAGGTTCTGCAAGTTCCGGTCCCGGGCAGTCAGTATGTCTCGCAGTCTCGCCGCCATAGCTAATGACTCGACAGTCCAAAAGCAGATCTCCCGTCTCGAGGCTGACAACCGCTCAGTGAGGAGCAGACTCTGCAAGTTCCTGGTACACGTGGTGGGCATCAAGCTCGAGCTCCATCACGTGACCGAGCACGTGGCAATCGCCATGGACAATATGTCTGCCAGCGGGTTGAGACAGAAGCTGCAGGGGTGTGTGACAAATATGGAGTCGTACATCTCGGGAATAGAGTCGTTTTTGGAGTGCACCTCCCCTCAGGACTTGCGCTATGTCATAATGAGGCTGCAGGACATTGAGCACAACGCCCAGAAAACTGTTCTCCACATAAGCAGACTACTGTAGACTTGATTAGCTAGTGGACTAGTGACCTGTGTGAAAGGGTCTTTGATTTTGGTAGAAGGATGATTCCAAATGTTCTACTTGACCATTTAAGTTGAAAAGTGTGAACTTGTTATATGAATCAACAAACAATGTGTCAAAAAAAAAAAAAAAAAAAAAAATATATCAAAACCACTCAAGACGTTATGTTACCGGTTTATGTTAGTTTATTCAATAAAATTTTAGATGATGGTATTTATCCTGAACAGTGGCTCAGTGGAATAATTCGCCCTATTTATAAGGGTAAAGGTGACAAAAACAATCCAGAGAATTATAGACCTATTAGCCTTTTTCGAAAGCTGTTTACAAGTATTCTCAGTAATAGAATTCAGAATTGCATCGAAAATCAAAATATTTTATCTGAAGCGCAAGCTGGATTCCGTAAAAAGTATTCCAAATTAGATCATATATTCACCATTCAATGCCTTGTTGAATTGTTTAAGTCAAGAAAGAAGATCTATGTATAGTGGTATAAAATCATGTTTAAGTATTTTAAACAGCGAATCTGCTTTTTTCCCCTGTCTGGTTGGAGTGAAACAAGGAGAAAATTTGTCTCCGGTATTATTTACCTTGTTTTCAAATGATTTAGAAACATTCCTAATGTCAAAAGATTGTCCAAGTTTGTTAGTTAACTCTGAAACAATAGATTCCATGTTAGAATTGTCTCTCAAACTGTTTGTTCTTTTATACGCCGATGACACTGTCCTTTTAGCTTCTTCAAAAGCAAATCTACAAAAAGCCATTTATCATTTTGAATCATATTGCAATATTTGGAAACTGACTATAAATGTGGATAAAACAAAAGTTCTTTTTTTTGGGGGTAACAAAAATGATGTGGCTAAAGATATCTTTCTCAATGGTATTCCCCTAGAATACGTTAACGAGTATAAGTACCTTGGTGTTATTTTTGAAAGGAAATGCAGTTTTAAAGTATCCATTACAAATCTTTGTCAACAGGCTACTGAAGCAATGTATTTTGTATTACGTAATACGTAAAAGCCAAATCTATATCTATATTTTATCAATCCAGTGTCGGCTGTATTTCTTTGATACAATGGTAAAACCTATCTTACTGTATGGTTGTGAAATATGGGGTTTTGTTGGTCTTTATCAAATTGAAAACGTACATATTTGTTTTATGAGAAAACTGTTACCCGTTAAAAAAACTACCCCATTGTATATGCTTTATGGAGAACTTGGTAGAGTTCCTCTCTCTGTTGATGTAAAAACCCACATGTTGACCTTCTGGTCAAAATTTATTAATGACAAAGCCAGCAAAATATCTTATATTACATATTCAATTGTATATAACCTCTATAAAAATGAAACTTACACTCATCGTTGGTTGTCATGTATCCATAATATCTTTAACAGTATGGAACTAAGCTATATATGGTTATCACAGTCTCCTGTTTCATTTTCCTGGCTCAAACAATCTGCCCTCTCTATTTTAACCGATAATGCTAGACTAACGTGGAGGTCTCAGGTGGAAAACTCGAAAAAAGGTATATATTCTGTTCTGAAACCTCAACTTGAACTTGAAACATACCTAATGTCCCTTCCCCAAAATAAAGCTATCCCATTACTACTGTTTCGAACCTCTTGCCACCATTTACCGATTGAAAAAGGAAGATCGAATAAGATACCTAAGTCTGAAAGAAAATGTACATTGTGTTGTATGAATGATGTTGGAGATGAGTTCCATTATATTTTTAGATGTGAATATTTTACTTTAGAAAGAACCATGTACATACCTTTACATTTCTCAAAGAGACCAAATATGCTTAAACTTCAAAATCTTTTCATGTGTAAAAAGGTATCTATATTAAAAAAACTTAGCAAATTTTGTAAAATCATAATGCAAACGGTAAAATCTTCCGGCTAATCACTTATCCGCTTGCATGATGCATTTACTGTCATGTTGTACCTCATATGCCGAGGATATCGGCCTGAGCGTAATAAAGTTCTGTTCTGTTCTGTAGTTTGTTTCGCATTGCTTTGACCGACATATACCTGTTAAGACCTGCTTTACCTATCTGAATGCAGCTATAAGGCTAACATTTCATTTACAAAGGCAATTAGAGAGCCGTATAATCCAAGATATGGTATGGTTACTAGGTATACGAATTCATATGAATTGTTCACACAACAGAAACATTAAGAGTATCCTTATGATTTAGTCCGATGTAGGTATGGTAATAATTCTGCACGTTATATGCCTACAAATCAAAACTAATATCTATCAACAATATTGTATCAGATTACACTCTGTTTTGATTAAAAATTTCTAAAGAAATTATATATTCCAATAAAAATGAATTGTGCATCAAAGTCTTTTCCATACATTCTTATTCTGCAATCCCCTTGCAGATTAAAGATTCATCATTATCATTTTTTTTAAAAGAACTCTATTGCGCGCATTGATATTCAAAAATGATCAGTGAGATCGGATTCAACATAAGCTCGCTCAAACAAAATCACTTTTTACATGACCTAAGGTTTTCATTTTTTATATTAACAAAAATGGAATTTTTGTTTTGAAGGTATGAAGAATACCATATTTCCTCTAATGGTGGGTTAGTAGCTAGATGTAACGTGAGGACTTAAGGGCGTATTCATTACAGCTTGTTTTAACTAGATTGACTGGTATCATGTGTTGAATGAGCATATTGTACAAAAGACAAATGTATATTTAGATTTTCAAGGTAGTACGTTCTCAACTATTATGATAACTATTAATATTTGTCATTATTTTGTAATGTAAACACAAAGAAATCGCTTCAGTGTGACGGACATTTTAAAATGCTTCAGAGTTGAATCAAAATCGCCGTTTTCTCATTTCTATTGGTCTTTCGTGTTCAAACCTAATTTGAAAACCAATACCCTGGTTAATGTCGTCATTTTCACATTACACTATCTTATGTTCACCTGTGAAATAAAGATAACGAGGAGTTGTATATATGTGCTCAAGGTAAGGAAAACATTATCTCCATCAACAATAACGATAACCAGTTGGACCTTGGAACCAATCATTATCACAAGTAAAGTTTCTTTTGCTCACAATTGTGGTGAAAAAACAACGACATGTAATATATCATAAAGTTCTCAAGAAAAAGAAAAAAACTTTATTTTCATCAAGTTGATATAGCACCAACTTTGGGAACATATAATCATATACAGTAGAACTCGGATATAACGAACTCCAAGGGACTACATAATTTAGTTCGCTATATCCGGTGTTCGCTATACGCATATAATTTTAATGATATTAAATAGGGACGGGACTTGAAATTGTTTTCGCTATATCCGTGTTCGCTATATCCGTGTTCTACTGTATATATAGTAAGATTAAGAAAATACAAGTCAAGTCAAGTCAAAAGAGTTTATTTGATTAAAAACCAATACAATTAAAACTCAATATTTTTGCACATGGTTGGGTACATATCTTTACAATAATAACAATACTTGAAGTAGTACATAGAGTAAAGGAAATACAAGTGCTCAAGAAAAGGAAGCGTTGTTGTTTTCATTAGCACCGACCGTAACATTGGTGAATCTTCTTCAGCTCGTTAGTGTAGTGAAAATTAAGATAACAAGCCATGAGTTCAGAAAAATAGATATAACATTTTCATTTCGTTGACATTTCCTAGCACCAGGAAACTTTATTTTCCTCGCCATTGATCTTATAACGGATGATATTTAAAATACAGGTGCTCAAAAAAAAGAAACATTGTTTCATTAGGTGAAAATTGGTACTTGCTTCAGGTCGTCAGTGTAATGAGAAATTTCGATAACCAACAATTATATAGGCAAGAAAAAGTAAATTGATATTTTCATCAGGTTGACATTTCCTAGCACCATCCTGGGGACCAAACGTTGCCATAATTGCTCGGATCTGACGCAGGGTCGGGTCTAGGGAAATTGGCGGGAACCATCTGCTTCCGGTATTCATTCATCCGGGCTTTTAGTTTCTCAACCATTTCCGGCATCTTCTTAGATAAGTCGTAATGTTCTGTCGGGTCCTCTGAAAATAATGAAAATTTTAATTTAAATTTAACGTAACATTTTATTAGAGAGTTGGTTGTACTTAAGCGCTGCTTGGGAATTATTTCAGTCATCAGCAACCTGTCTATAATAAAGAGGGCGAATTAAAAGAGATGAAAGCTATCTTTAGAGACGTCCTGTGATTTTTGCTTTGACTTGAAGACAGGTTTTGCTGACATTGAGGACATTACTGTAAGTACTCATCACAGGGAGAAACACTTGAACAAAGTCAATATAAAGAAATATATAAAGCCCTGGCAGATCTAGAGGCGTGGCAATTACGTGCATATTTAGAATCAGAAGGTTGAGGGGTTCGAATCGACAAACCCTTTTGAATATTTTTTAAGCTGCTTGACAAGTGTCTGTCACACTGTTCTTCAACTTCGTCCTTTGTTAAAACATCATTTTTGAAACTTTGAATCGAAACAATTTTCTTAACAAAAACGTGACAAAATATTTTGCAATCAATATGTTAACAGTTCACATATTAACCAGGCACGTAAGGTTCGCATGTATCTGGTGCCGTAAAAAATGTCAAATTGATCTATTTGTTAATGTTTTTCATATGTGAAAGGAATCTCATTTGTCTTCATCCCCTCCAAATATCAAAAGTTTTGGTAGAAAGATGATTGGTTAAGTCGAAATTCAGTGAATCTCTTATAGCATAATGATATTTTCCCTCATTTTCCAAGTAGTGTACAAGCTTTGATTAAACCGCTGATTGAATCGCTGTATGAATTAAATAACGCTGTATGAATGGAATAACGGGAGAAGATGAATGATATACTCAGTTGTGGGTCCAATAAGGGAAATAAATAGGAACTATAGTTCACAAAAAGTTCACACAACAAAAACAAGAAGTACATAGGATTTATAAATTTGAGATTAAAATTGTTGATTAGTTGAGTTGTATACAACCTCTGATGTTGAAGAGTTGAACCGGTGTGTCTCCAGTGGTATATAGGAACTGTTCGTATATATCATCCTGAGTGTTGTTCATTGGTTTGTGCCAGCCATCTGGACCCCCTGGATAGCCAAGGATAAGCTTGTAGTCGCCTACCCTGCAGAATAGATAATACCCTTAAGTTGTTATTGAACAGATATTTTTATCATCTTTTCCCCAAATGTCAAACAATATAGTTCTTAAATTATGCGCTATTCATATCGTGACATGAGTTTTTAAGACAACGTTATGGATAACAGCTTCTTTATTGATTTCTCACGCTTTTTCATTTCAGGCGAAATAAATAAAGAAGTTGTTATCCATAGCATTTTTCTTGTATTATCACACCAACTTCTAAATGCATTTGAAGAATTTCAGCTTCAATGATGTCATATTTATTGTTTCGTAAAGCATTTATGAGTATGAAATCAAACCAAAGTAAAAGACACTGAGTCAGATTTACAAATCACATATATGGGCATGCCTGCCAATAATCAACCAGCTAAATCTTAATTTCTCTCAAGTTGGAAGTATTCCTATCAACTTTTCGCCAATAGGATTCGATCCCACGAGATCCAAAGGCAGCATTTGCATTTTCAATTGACGAATCAATGCACTGGACATAAGGTAGTCGTCTGTTGTTGAAAAACAAATATTTATCCTTACCCTAAACATTTACCCCAAAACGTATGTACATGTATGTTAAAAATTTAGAGGTTTGTTGGCAAGTTGTCGACTTCTGAAAGCTATTCTATTTAAAGATAATTGTTGATCAACTTTTAAAAATCAAAACATTTATATGTTGAATTACCTTATCCCTGCATGACCTTCCACTGGAATTTCAAAGTCATCGAGGTTATAGACAAATTCTGTTCTTGCAGACGGCAGTCCACTCCTGATGGACTCCCAGTGGCTTATCCCGTCTATTGTCGTCTCTAACGATAAATGGAACATATTTTGCATGATTTGATTTAAACATATTTTATTCACGATGAAAGGATTGGGTACAAGTTATCCAACTTAGTGAAACCCTCTCCTATGAAACCCTCTGCATTATACTAGACAAAGTATTTCACGCCTACCGACATACTGTTTTACTTTAAAGTTACACACATTAGGTTACGTAGAGAGATACTGCACTGACTGTCTTACTGTATAGTCCGAAAGATGACACATCAAATTGCGAATTAGAAAATATTCTTTTTGGTATTTTCTGAATTATCATAAAAACCCTTTTTGGTGGATGGTCCTTCATTTCATATTAATGATTATGGGATTTTAAAGCCAACGATGAAATTGTCGACAACATACATGTATATGTCTAGTACGTGTTACAGGAGTGAATTCCGAAACAATTAGTACGTTTCAGCCATATCACCCTTTTTATTGATAGATCAGCTGTGCAGTCAAAGCGCTGGTATGCGCGCCCAACAGCAAACTCTCAATAAACCTGTTTCCTATTCGCCTCCCGTCCGAACCCATTCTCTCCCCACAGAGGCAGATCAAGTCAGGAAATGTTGATAAAGCCTCTCTTCTATTTTTTCGACTTTGTGGGATAGAATGGGAGATGCATGATTGGAGGCAATCAAAGTAAGTTGTGCAATCAGCGACACTGTTTTATAATCATCGTTTTGGATACTGAATCAAGGCCAAAGCATTGTGATATGAACCACCCTACCCATGCGAGAAGCTTTGTCATTTGATGAAGAAATTCCAATGGATTGTGGTGTTATCCTACGGATTTCAGCGTAATATAACAGATGCTGTATCAACATTTCATGACTTGATCTGCCTCTGTGGGGAGAGAATGGTCAGAACTCCAAACCTCTGTTTTTGTTTAAACAAGTTCGAAACAAACGCAGAGGTTCGGGGCTCAAAGTCGTTTTTTGAGTTCCCAGTATATCGTTTCCCATGAGACACTATCATGTCTAAAGTGATCTCACTAAGCGTCTTTCTCAGTTTGTTGATTTCTTTAATCAACTGGGAAGACGCTTGTCTAGTGTGATAGGGTGGTTAGTTTAAGAAGCCTTTAAAGGGGCAGTAGCACGTTTTTTAATAATTTTCTAAATGTATTATATTGACAGTGTCAAAAATCTCATAACACAAACCAACCATCCATAGTCCGACGACAAAGTATGGAGATTAACCTAAAATCCATTGACGGCCATTTGGTGTGGACACCTTTAATTCATGTTGTGTAAGAAAAAGGAATCGCATGGCTAAATATAATATACACTATATATATGAATCATTACTGCTCCATTTAGTTTAAAGGCATTGTCTTTCAATTGGAACCATTACTTTTCATTTTCCTGACATCACCTTATATTCTCCAGAAAAACTTGCTACTGCCCCTTAAAAGTGCAAAATTGTTTAAAACAAGAATTCACCTGGGACTCCACCTGCGGCCGACACGAGGGTTGGCTTCCAATCAACAGCATGGATCATACTACAAACAATAAAAATAGAGCCATTGGCTCTGTAGCTCATCAGGCTTCATCATCAACTATGATATAGAGTGTGACCAATGTGATTCCCCCTTTGTAGAGGCCACAGGGTCACCAATCATAAAATTAAGTATATAGCAGTTTATAAAATAGATTGGAAATCTAGCCTGCCCTGAAAATTCATTGGTCAATTCCTTTGGGAAATTTAAGAAAAAAATTAAAAAGTTACCAGTCCTGACCAAAAAGTTACCAGTCCTGACCAAAAAGTTACCAGTCCTGGCAAAAAGTAGCCAGTTCAAGGACTGGCTGACTTGCAATATTTTAAAAAGTGTATATAGGCGACAAGTTTCAGTTTTCTAGGCCTTATACTTCAGGAGAAGATGAAAATAGATTTGAAGGACGTTCCTGTTGCCTTTATTATTATTATGAAGCTATAATTCATCATCCTCACTAGTCAAGGAGTCTGTACACAAAGTTTCAGCTTTCTAGGCCTTATGCTTCTGGAGAAGAAGATGAAAATAGGTTTTTAGGGTGGGGCCCCTGTGGCCTTCATTAGTGGTCACAGGGCCACCAAAGCTACAATTTATAATCTTCACTAGTCAAGGAGTCTGTACACAAAGTTTCAGCTTTCTAGACCTCATGGTTCTGGAGAAGAAGATGAAAATGGGTTTTTAGGGCGTGGCATATGTGGCACTTATTAGGGGTCACAGGGCCACCAAAGCTACAATTTATGATCTTCACTAGTCAAGGAATCTGTACACAAAGTTTCAGCTTTCTAGGCCTCATGGTTCTGGAGAAGAAGATGAAAAAAGGTTTTTAGGGCGTGGCATATGTGGCCCTTATTAGGGGTCACAGGGCCACCAAAGCTACAATTTATAATCCTCAATAGCCAAGGAGTCTGTACACAGACTTTTAGCTTTCAAGGCCTCATGGTTCTGGAGAAGAAGATGAAATATGTTTTTAGGGTGTGGCCCCTGTGGCCCTTATTAGGGGTCACAGGGCCACCAAAGCTACAATTTATAATCCTCAATAGCCAAGGAGTCTGTACACAAACTTTTAGCTTTCAAGGCCTCATGGTTCTGGAGAAGATGAAAATAGGTTTTTAGGGTGTGGCCCTTGTGGCCCTTATTAGGGGACACAGGGCGCCCAAAGCTACAATTTATAATCTTCACTAGTCAAGGAGTCTGTACACAAAGTTTCAGCTTTCTAGACCTCATGGTTCTGGAGAAGAAGATGAAAATGGGTTTTTAGGGCGTGGCATATGTGGCTCTTATTAGGGGTCACAGGGCCACCAAAGCTACAATTTATGATCTTCACTAGTCAAGGAATCTGTACACAAAGTTTCAGCTTTCTAGGCCTCATGGTTCTGGAGAAGAAGATGAAAAAAGGTTTTTAGGGCGTGGCATATGTGGCCCTTATTAGGGGTCACAGGGCCACCAAAGCTACAATTTATAATCCTCAATAGCCAAGGAGTCTGTACACAGACTTTTAGCTTTCAAGGCCTCATGGTTCTGGAGAAGAAGATGAAATATGTTTTTAGGGCGTGGCCCCTGTGGCCCTTATTAGGGGTCACAGGGCCACCAAAGCTACAATTTATAATCCTCAATAGCCAAGGAGTCTGTACACAGACTTTTAGCTTTCAAGGCCTCATGGTTCTGGAGAAGAAGATGAAATATGTTTTTAGGGTGTGGCCCCTGTGGCCCTTATTAGGGGTCACAGGGCCACCAAAGCTACAATTTATAATCCTCAATAGCCAAGGAGTCTGTACACAAACTTTTAGCTTTCAAGGCCTCATGGTTCTGGAGAAGATGAAAATAGGTTTTTAGGGTGTGGCCCTTGTGGCCCTTATTAGGGGACACAGGGCGCCCAAAGCTACAATTTATAATCCTCACTAGCCAAGGAGTATGTACACAAAGTTTCAGCTTTTTAGGCCTTATGGTTCTGGAGAAGAAGTCGAAATTCCACAAAGTTTACGGACGGACGGACGGACGGCGGACACCATGCCATGCCATGCCATGCCATAAGCCCATCGGGCCTTACAGGCCAGATGAGCTAAAAATGCAAGGTGAATACAAGATTCAGATAGTAATGCATGAAAATGTACATTTATCTAACTATTAAAATATTGGCAGTTCCTGGATGAGAGGATGGTTCAGTTAGAGATGTTTTTCCTTGTGACTCCGTGCATGAAGAAATGACATGCTATATACGGCCATGGATAACTAAGCATCATCCATACAAGGTTGTTCAGAAATTATGAAATAAATAAGGGATTGTAATTTCTCAGCCTGAGTCAGGCGCATGTTCTTCGCCTAAACACATTTATCTTCGTGACGCCACTTCGACTTTACCAATTACATTAATAAGTCAAGGCAATAAAAGAAATTCTACCATGAATGTGATGTATACTAGATTCTGATTGGTTCTCCTGGAAAATCAAGCGTGATCAATTTTGGATTGAACGTCCTCTGATTTTGAGGCCGCTTCACTGCGCATTGATACAGCCGACTGGCAATTTCAAAACTGGTATTCTGCTGTTTACTGAGATTAAAACTTTCAAAAAGTTATTTAACATGTTTTATTTACGTGTGTTTACGAGGGATGACCTAATAATTTGAAGTAGATAGAGTATTTTATTCAAAAGAAAAAGTTTCAGTGGTCAATCACGCCACACGCAGCGGGCTTCCTACGATTACAGCAACAATACAGTGACGTCATTTACGTCACAGTGGTTTTCTGTTAGAATCATCTATTTGATTGATAGGGATATCTCAGTCTATTCTGGCATCAAGTAATGGAAGCACATGTTTAAAACGGTACGATATTAATAGCTACGTTGAACAAAGTCAGAAATCTATTTGATGGACACCCAATGATAGATTTACCTTTGCATTCGGCTTAATTTTATTTTAAATACCAAATAGCAAAACCCCCGGCACAGACGAGTTTATTTTTGTTGCCGGAAGTGAGGACATTTTACAAAGTGCAATTCGCTTATACAAAGAGTTCACGATTAAAATCGTCATGGTAGAATGGAGATAAACCTAGTGTGTTTTAAAATCAGAGACATGTTATACTGGATTGATAGCGAGTAAATTTTAAATTGAAACCTCACGCTGCGCGTTCGGTTTCAATTTAAAATTTACTCGCTATCAATCCAGTATAACATGTCTCTGATTTTAAAACACACTAGGTTTATCTCCTAAACATAATATGAGTTTTTATATGAATGGGGATGTCATTATGATTCAAATTTGACATGTTATACCTCAATGTTGAAAGTTACATCTCCATACCACAGATTTTCCAGCGATTCCATATGCAGGTACCCGTTTATCAAACTGTATCCTTACCCGTCATACGTGGTCTGTGTCTTCTGCAGCGCCTTGCCGTACATGAAGGAAGTACCCCGGGTACCCCCCTCCCAGATGGTATGTTTACCTCCTCTCAGTGGCCAGTTGTTGGCGTACACTTCGATAGGACCCCCGTTCTGTGTACAAAAGGACACAGTGTAATCTTAATTCATGATTTTTCAGGGTAACAGAATCGGGATTGAGATCTAACGGGACTCGAACCTTGAACGAGTGAGGCACTATCAATTCAGCTATTCATTATGATATTATGATCAATTGTAAGAATGGAAATGTTTTCCAGCGGGATTGGAACCCTGGGCGCGAAGTACAATTTATCAAAGAAACTATATGCATATCCTACTAGCCAAATACAAATGGACCACGTTGTCATATATGTTAAATGTTCTTATACTTTTGACAGCAATGTGCTTATCTTCCCTCAGTTTCGAACCGCTTACAGTTCGATATATAGCACTAAAAGGTTTATGTTAAAAGCATTTCATCTCTCAGTTTCGAACCGCTTACACTTCGTTTAAGAGCAGTTAAAAGATTAATGTCATAAGCATAGCATCCCTCAGTTTAGAATCTCTTACACTTCGATATATAGGAGTTAAAGAGGTTGACTTTAAAAGCATTTCATTCCTCAGTTTCAACCCGCTTACACTTCGATATATAGCAGTTACAAGGTTAATGTATCACCCCTTATATAAAAACCGCTTACGAGTTCAGAGTGAAGGCCAATACCACAATAGGCTTGCAATCGCATTGGAAAATGTTTAACAATCATCGATGGTTCAACTTTTAACTAAACCTGAGATTCAAGGAAATGGCATTCCTAATATTATCTTTTCTAAAAAGTGCCCGTGTTCAATGACTTTGGAATGAACTTAATGTGTTAATCAAGATAAGAAACATTGATAAAGCCTTCTCTTCAAATGTTATCAAAAATACCAGATATTTCAATGTCATTTTGGAACAAAATATGAAGAAAAAGCGGTAAATAGGATGGGGATTCTGTCAACGTCCCTTCTTTTAAAACCTTTGTTACATTCCCAACAGCAGCATCAAGTAAACAAAACATTTACGTAACAATTCCTTAAGGCACTGCCAACATAGGAATAATCTCAATATCATTCTCTTTCATGATAAAGAAACTCACATCAATGAGGGTATAGTCACAAAGTCCCCTCTTCCGCAACGCCTCTGTTACATTACAAGAAAGAGCATCATGGTAACAAGAAACATATACATAACCTCATTAAATATTCACCAAATTTAATAGTAATATCATTCCTAATCGTGATATAAGGATACTCACATCAGCAGTAAAGAGAATGAGGGTATTGTCAAATAGTCCCTTCTCCGTCAAAGCTCTCGTCACATTTCCAACTGCCTCATCAAGTGCAGACACCATTCCTGGAACAAAGTATATCTGTGACTTCCTTGGCATGAGATGTTAATTCCTTATTTTACTGACATTAAAGTTAATGTCGATATAGGGTAAATTTTCCCATAAATTGCATTTCTTATAAAAAGATCAAAAGCCGAGGAAGCGTGTCATCTTACTTTTACCAAACGGGTGTGAATTTTCTATCATCCGAGCAAGAGCGAGGGTTATGTACAAATTACGGAAAAGCCACATGACACTCTCCTGAGAGTAATGAATTGTTTTGTAGCGGTTTTATTTGATTTTATCCGCATAAAACATCCAGAAAAGAGCGTGCTTGCAGTGCCGCATGAACATAATATTTATGACGTCATAGACGACGAAATGCAGACGTTAGCGTTTCTAGGCAAAGTCATATGTACTGATATGCACATATGAAATATTAAAACGTCTTTGTTGTCTTTGTCGTTTGTGAATTTATTGTGAAGATTAAATCTTTTTTTCTTAATTTGACTTGGCCTGGTGCCGGTAAAATGTCTCATGTGACCTTGAAATGAAGGTCAAAGCCATGAACCTCTATAGAGACCTTACTCTAATGGTTGGGAGTAATTTGCTAAAAATAATAAAATCCAGACAAAAGGTTTTGAGTTATTCGATTTTAAACTAACTTATATTCAAAATAATTACACACAATTGAACAGACCCTTTGTGAAATAAGGAAATTTAGAATTCTTTACTGTAATCGAAAATTTTAAGAGATATCAACTGCCGTAATCATGAAAAGAAAAGATTGACTCATTATTACTTTACTATTATAGTATTCAGTTACCAGGACACCTTTGCTCGACAAAAGTCGTTAATGAACACACCAATTGAGGTCATATATAGAGATTATTTACGAACGAGTGTGAATTTTTGCATTACTCGAGGGAGAGCGAGGGTTATACACAAATTTGCACGAGTTCAGTTTACATATCAAAATCATATGACACGCTTACGAGGGTAATAATTTCTAATTTTCGGCTAAAGTGACGTCATTAACATTGACGTGTTATGACGTCACAGGCAAGAAAATATGGGGACTCGCGCTACAACAATCGTTGCTAGGCAAAAGTGATAAGTGCACATGTGCTCATATTGAAAATATGTCACTACTTATTATCAACCCTATTGGTAATAAAATGATATTTTGATGCCTACTTATTTGATGCTGCGGTTATCATTAACGTTTTTGTCGAGTACTTTCTACCTTAATGGGCAATCAGAAACGAAAAATATTCATTTACACAGTAACACACGAAATTAACAGTTTTTAATAACCATATTCACCTGAATATTTTCTTCGATTAATGTTCATCACGTGTGGATACATATTTTCGTATTTCTCTGGTACCTGTACACAAAATATAAATAATGATACTAAAACATGAATAATACATGATAAATAAAAAGTTTCGTCAGTTTCTACATTTCCAGAAAAGGTTGTAAAACGGGGAGTAAGGAAAAATGTGACTTGTTTTAAGATTTATCATATTCTCTATTTCTAAAGAATGACATTTTCTTCCCACAGAGGCAGATCTAGTCATGAAAGATTGATACAGCCTCTGTTCTAACTCGCCGAAATCCGAGGGTTCCGGCAGTTTCCCCTCATTCCATTTGATTTCTTTATCAAATGACAACGCTTCTCGCATGGAAAGGGTGGTTCATATCGCAATGCTTTTACCATGATTCAGTAGACCAAATGATCTCCCATTTTATCCCACAAAGTCGGCGTAATAGAACAGAGGCTTTTCATGACTTGACTTGATCAGCCTCTGTGGGGAGAGGATGGATGAATGAACATATCTGTAACTACCTTCACTATTGAATAATTAAAACGTTATAAAATGTAACAAAAAACCAGCAGTAAATAAAAGCAAACGTTAATGCTATGTAATTAAGAAATGTTACATCTGTTTAGATTCAAATATCCTTAAAAGTTAAATGCATAGAGGAATATGGTTTGTTGTCTTTTAACATCCCATAACTTATGTCTTTTGTGCTACAATTTCAAACTTATCAATTTACTGATAACAATGTTAATGTTATGTTTTCAGTTATCCTATTTTCGATCACAGCAAATGGATCGGAAAAATAATAAAAACTGGTGTAAAAGTTACTCAAAATGTTATTGTCTACTGAAATAATGCCTTCAACAGAGTTGCTTTGTCCAGACATGTTAGACGTTGGAAGAACCAAAACTGACAGAAGGTCTTATTCTTGATCAAAAACCTGTTTCAGTTGCACAGAGCGGACGGGGGAAGGAGGGTATATTGTTGTTTGGGTGAGAAGGAAGCACGTTTCTGCTTGAAAGAGGTTATTCCCGTCGGTGAAGGCAGAGTCATTGTCTGTTGTTTGCCTTTGCCTTGCAGATCGCCAGATATGAATCCCATAGAGCACAACTTGGACCACATTGATCTAAGGATCCGGTTTTGACAGCATCAACCTCTTCCACGTCAACAACTCATCGCTGCGTATATAGACGAATGGAAACAGAGAGCACCTGCTTCATCAGACGACTGGCGTTTTCTGTGAGTTCAAGCATGCTTGCATGGTTGCCAGATACTGATAGTAATTAAAGTCATCATTATAAAATGTATTTGTTGTTTTTGTGAATGATTAAATATAGGTCATTTGACCCCACTCTTGAGTCTGCTATTTTAGAACTTAATGCCTAACACATTGGAGTTTGAATCGCAACAAACCGAATTCCCCTGAGCTCATAACTTATTAAATTAGGTGTAACGTTTCTTGTGGCGTTCAGTTTACATATGAAACATTGATATATATTGAAACGACTGAAGATTTCGCAAATTTCGTGAGATACATAATCATTATATCATTTTACCTCAATAGGTGCATGCACATTCTGATATGGTAAGTACATAAACAACGGTTTTGATGCATCGTGTTCGTGGATGATATCAACAGCCCTCTGAGCGAATGTGTACTGAAATAAGGGAAAATAGCATCTATATATGATATCTCATTTCGTTTTAAATTCGTTGATAACAAAAAAGGCATTCCATTTGTAACACATATTTGTTGGGGGAATTACTTATGTATCTAATGTGGAAAGAGAAGCTGTGCTTCATGCTTGTAAGAAAATAAACACGAAATAGAGAAATGGAAAGCTCACTGCGGAATATTCTCCAGAGTAGTTTCTTGCAGGCAGCTTGTTGTCCCTGTAGTCGAGGTACCTTCCTAAAAGAGAAAACGATAGGGTAGGATTGAATGATGAAATCTTTTTCCTTACATGTTAAATAACGTGATTGAATAAACTACGATGATGTATGATAAACCTAAGCTGGCGGCAATTTTATTGGGTGGTTGAGAGAATCATGTGACATATGAATGAAGGACTTTTCTCCGTGGTACCGGGAATCATAGAAAAAGCGTACAACACGTGCAGAGTCGTGTTCGTTGACACATTGGCTATGTTTGATGTTTAAGAGGCGTATACGCCGGTCTCGTGTTCGACGTACGCGGGTCTGCAACAAGCTGAAGTTGAATGCAGTGTAATAGGTATTACACAGAGCGTAGTTAGAGTTCCTCAAACAAGATTCAATGAACATCTTATTTGTGTCAGAGGAATCTGTTTTTATAGGCCGGGTTTGCCTGCTTTTTCAAAACGGCGTGTTCGGCAAACTTCTTACAATTGCGAATAAATGGCTTGACGGCTCTCTCACTTCCTGCGGTGTACGCTTGATAGTACGAAGGTTACCAATCAAGCAGACCCAGTGAACGGGTGAGTCGGTGCGAAAGTGTCCGATATTATTTTGAATTTTTCGCCAAAACATGATATTTATATGGTAGAAAGCCGATTCTGTTACAAGTAACAGTCACAACAAAGTAGTGTCCATTATGTTTGAATAGTTTTGCTTTTTAATGGCACTATATTGTTTGCGGGGTAGTTTTTACAGTAACTGACTTGGAAATTGTTATGTGTGGTACATGATTACATGCATTCATATGAAATTACACATACAATATACAAGCAACATCAGGATACAATATATAAACATTTGATTGATAACAAAGGAGTGAGTGAGTGAGGTGGTGTTAACGTGTTATGAACAATATTTCAGTTATTAAACACGTGGATGTTGCCATCCAAAAGAGAGTAGATAGATAAGGGAGAAAGGGATCGAAAGGATGAGGGAAAAGACGGAAAGAAAGGCATAGTAAGAGATAGAAAGCAGGTTTTAGAAGGACTCAAATTTGGTCTGGCTTCTAACCGTCGACCTGTCTGGCATAGCTCTCGGGGTCGTCGAAGCACACAAACCACCATATCAAAGGAAAATATCAAGTATTCTTTTAAAGAACCTTACCCCCAGCTTTGTTAACAACCGAGAACTTTTCAATTATATTGAAAACAAAGGCAGCAAAATCTCATAAAATTTTAATAAAATGCATTTATTTGTACGTACCAACACTGTGTTGAAAGTAATCCTCGGCAGCGTTATAGTAACCAAAGAAGGAATCGAACCCACGGTAAGTCGGTGTGCATTCCCATTTGCAGAAGCCGAGGTGCCATCTAAGCAAAGGCAGATTTTGAATTTAACCTCATTTTCTTGTTGATTTGCTAAACTGATAGTCTTATGCACAGACCCTTGAGCATATAATTCACCCCATGGAAGCAAGTCTAGATCTGGACTGCTCTAGGAATGTCCATTTGTCTGAGGCTACTTTTGAAAATTTAATAAAATAAGATTTTTACTAAAAAAAATTCAGAGACTAAATATAAGTCTACTAAACTGACTACGAAGTGATAACAGATGTTGTATCAAGTCTCTTGAGCATTTAGACATTTTGAACCTTACAATAACTAGCCAACTAACTTTGGTATTATTATCATATTGTATTGTATTTATTTGTAAGAGTTTACATAGGTTTCAAGCCGAGAGTTTTTAAACGACCTCGATAGTTCATTCAACCAGATGTCTCCCTTGTAAGCCCGAACCGCTTTGGCCCCAACTCACTCATTCATTGTAAGCTTGAGAAGTGTTGTATTCAAATTGGAGCAAATTTGTTATGTGAGTTAGCTCTTTGGGTACAGAAGGCA
The DNA here is from genome assembly GCA_916613615.1 of Steromphala cineraria. NCBI lineage: Eukaryota > Metazoa > Mollusca > Gastropoda > Trochida > Trochidae > Steromphala > Steromphala cineraria. Next base: position 55,097,864 of record OU744732.1, on the reverse strand, counting down.
AAACCAGATACTCTATATAATTGTATTACTCTTAGGCATAAATACTCACTTGCCAACCATATGTGTGGCATAGCCAAGTTTCTTCATCTCCTGTGGAAGGAATGTGTGGTTCAACGGAACACAAACTGCTTGACTTGCACCCAACACGAGATGCTGAGCGGATAGAATATAAAAGATGAAACAATTATTGAAACCATAAAATAATAAACTATGAAAAAAAAAACATTTAAAAAACCCTTAATATTTCCGATATCATAATCAGTTAATACACAATGTGTGCTACCTTCAGAAGGTCAAATATCTGATTTTTGATCTCTCGACTCCGATTATCTGTAGTCATAGAAGAAATCATCAAATATCAAGCGGAAACTCCTGGTAGCCATTTTAGTATGAACACCACTTGTAGGCAGGGAAATTAAACCACAGCTTAATCGAAGTCAGCTTGGGTATATATACTTGCCCTGGGTCCACTTTGAGATGCTTACATGTCATAATGAAAACGAAAGACGTGAAAATAAGACTATTCTTCTTAAAAGATTAAGTTTAAGTTATATGGTGTACAATGGGAACAGAGTTTCTAAGAAATTTTAACACCAAGACAAGTAAAATGTTGGATATGGGAACACCTGATGATACTCTTAAACCATTTCGAAAGCCATTTATTAATATAATTTAGGCGGATTTATGGTTCTGGAGTTTGCACTCGAAATAATTCCAGCTACATGGAGGTGAATAACATTTTAGTTACAGAAATTATCTTTGGTATTAACTTATGTCCTTTGGCAAATAGCAGATTGTTGGGGTATGGCCACTCTTTTTCTTGCCGTGAATGTTAACTATTATATAAATATATTGCTATTCAAGTCACAAAATGGTTTCTGAAAGACATTCGTGGTCACTTAACTAGCAGGAGGCGCCTTCTGATGCCTTTAACTAGTGTACTGAATTTTAACATTATACACAGTAAAGAACATTTGTAAATAAAAAATCTTATTATTTGTCGTTAAAAATAACGACCCCTTACAAAGTTCATTTCAGTTTAAGGACCTTAATTACCCTGACACAGAGGTAGATCAAGTAATAAAATCGAACCTCTGTTCGATTTAGACCAAAATCCGTGGTTTCCGGCAGTTTTTTCTGTCGGAAAAAATCACACCAACAATTTGATTTTTTTTAGCAAATGACAACAATTCTCGCATGGAAAGGGTAGTTAATATCACAATGCCTTTGCCATGATTCGGTAGCCAAAATGATGATCTTAAGAGAGCGTCGCTGACTGCATTACTAATATCTAATCAGGCATCCCTCTTTCTAGTTCGAAAATTCGGCAATTGGAACAGAGGCTGTATCAACATTGCCTGACTTGATCTGCCTCTGTTGGGAGAGAATGTATATTTATAACTTACCTGCATTCCAACTTTAAAAGGAAACATTCCACTCATGAAGGCGGTTCGGGAGCTGAAATTGCCAAAAACAAAATTAACTTACATATATTCTTATTTTAGATTGTTTGACTGTTTGGGTTACATTCTAGAAGTTCGAGAAGTAAAATAATAAAGTATAATATTCTATGGATACCCAATGTCTTTCTTCAGAAAGTAAAAAATAGCGATGTTTCAATAAGACCCATTACCGTTTTTTGGAGGGATGAATAGTTATATAATTATTTAATACTATCAGTTTTGATACTGCATTGTGAAATTTTAAATTATTATCAGTTCACCAACACCCTCCCCCCTCCCCCATTTTCTGTATCACTTTATTCAAAATGTATTTTCTTATGAGGGTGTAAAAATTTTAATGAAAACGTTTATCTATAGTAGTAGAAAAGTGAGCTGCTTATGAGGCAAAAATCATATGGTGCCAATTAAGTATGGACACCTTTAACTAACTAGATTAGCGTTTGCGGGACACCGCAAAAGCAGAGCAGTCCCGAAACTTGGGGTTTCGCCTTACCCTGTTCCGCCTTCTACAAACCTCAGCATATTGGGCATTTTCTTGTGACCTTGACTTTTGACACTCAAGGTCACGCAATCAATGAATACATTTCATTGAATATAACATTAATGTAACGAATTAAAGTGTTAAAATAATCCATTTTCTCAATATATGTTGACCTTGCTGTGACCTTGACATTTGACCTTGAAAGTGAACATGTCATTGTAATTCCCCAGTGGTGTAAACACTTATACATGTTCATGAGTTCTGAAAAGCTTAATGGGATTAAGTTATATCCAAATTAGTTGCACATTGCAATAACACAAATCTCATGACCTTGACCTTTGACTTTCAAGGTTACACAATCAATGAACACTTTTCATTGAGTATAACAATCATCTAATGATTAAAAGTGTTCATTGTTAAAATGAAGCATTTTCGCAAAACCATGCTAAAGTAGTGACCTTGCTGTGACCTTGACCTTGGACAGATTGTAGCGAAAACCTTTTCAAACTTTTTTACTCTTCCAAGGATGATACATACCAAGTTAGAGCTTCATAGCACAAAAACTGTTCAAGTTATCGCGTTTACAAGGCATTTTTTAGTGATATTATAGCTCGTGACCTTGACCTTTGACCTTGAAAGTGAACATGTCAAAATCGTTCCCCCGAGGTATTAGCAGTGAGTTATGAATACAAGTTCTGGAAAGCTTAGTAGAAAAAAGTTATAGCCATTAATATGAGCGCGGACACGGCGGCGGCGGCGGCGGCGGAAACTGCACAAAAACTGAAAGCAGGGGTGCTAATTAAATCATGATTCGCTTTATCGAGACCCCGTTCTTTCCCAAAATGCCTTTCAAAGTAGCACCTTGCTTTTGAAAAATTGTTCACAATGAATAAACACTTTTTGATGATGGGCTCTCGTAGTAGTCTTCATCACTCCTGATTCAAGCGTAGGACTACTTTCATAAATCAACCTCAACTCCAATATTTCAATATTGCACTATCGTTACCTTAAGGACATACAATATCCTCAGTTCTCTGAGAAAGTAGGCCCGGTTGCGTCAGTTGAGGAAATTGGTTTGAGAAATGATGAACTATTTTGGGGTGTACTCACGGGCTGCACAGAGGTTGTACGTAAGCACTCTCAAAGATAACTCCCTCAGTAGCCAGTTTGTCGATATTGGGTGTGATCATGTCAGGGTTCCGGAATCCAACATCATTCCATCCTATAACACAACCAAACATAATGTATAAAATATGAAATATATGAATATGTGAACGCAATAAACGTTTAGAATGTAAATTTCTTTCAGGGAAAACTATGTCGACAAGTATTGTTCATTAGAGATGGACGTTTCGTTAATTTTTATTAGCGTGTACCTTATTGTTTGTATGTTCTAAGCAAAGAACTACATAAAAATGTAAAATAGATATACAGATTTGGTCAGATTTCGTAATATTATTTTAATATAATCTTGCATTAGTAATGTAATCTCTTTTATTAAGAGGTATGAACTTGTTATGGTGTTATGAATATTGTATTGTTACATTTTTACTTAATTTAATCACTGTTTTGCAAGTAGTGTTATCTTTTGAGAAATAAACCCAATATCTCACGAACAACCTGCAGTTTGTCTTCCATTGACAAATACCCCTGCAAAACTTTCCTAAAAATATGTTGCTTACCTAGGTCATCGGCGACGATAAAGACGATGTTTGGTTTTTGAGTCCATACTATTTGAAAGCAGAGTAGGAATACAGCAAGGGTGTGTGCTACCTCCATGTCTTTTGCTTGTCTCCAACTAAATGTTCAGTGATACAATACGAAAAATGCAGTCACACTTATCTCTGATAACACAGTTTGTCCTTGAACCTGCCCAGTATCATTGTCATGTTCTTGAACTTATACTGTTACATACATGTATGTCATCTGATATGCGGGAAGAGAGTTTAGCGTGTCAAATATAATCTTCATGTTTATCATCATATCATGTTTTTTCGTTTTAGAAGTGAAACTCGTCGAGAGAAAACTTTTGACCGTTATAATTGTATTTAATGAATTGTTGTTTTTTACGTTATGAAGATTGTATGGCTTTGCTTGTTTTACCCGATAAGACAATTTAATGTCGTGATAATGATCAATTGTGACCTAACTGTGACCTAACTTTCATTTACGAAGGCAATTCAAAAGCTGTAAAATCGAGATATAAAATATGATAGGATAATTACAAATTTAGATGAATTGTTCTCACAACGTAACAGACCCTCTTGATTATGTCTATTGTAGGAATAGAAATAATGGTAAAAGCAAGTTTTATGCTTACAAAACTAATCTCAACAATATTTGATCATAACACAACCTGTTAAAGTTGAAAAGAAAAAAATTATGATATCTTATGTCCTGTAACAGTGTTTCGACTGAATCAATTCTTATAAATGTCTTGTTTTAGTTGCAAATTAAGAAATAAGTATTAATATGATAATGTTTTGCTTGTATAACCTGGTTTTGGTTTAATGAAAAAAATATATTTTCTCTATGTTTTAATTCATTCAGTAAAAATGTTAGAACTTAGTACAATGATTTTTATTAGAAACTGTTATTACCTCTTGAATGTAACATTTCATAAGAATTAACTTTAGGACAATAGGTTCTAACTTTGTGATTACTATCCCAAAAAATGTTTCTGTAAGATGTTCAGTCAGTATTTGTCATTGACATGTAGAAACTACATCAACCACTTGTCAATAAAAATCATAATCTATAAATACATCTTAATAATAGATTATTCATGGAGTCTCTTGGCGTTTTCCGAATGATGATGATCTCAACATGAACACGCGGAAACAGTGCTTTGAGGTACCCAAGCGAGGTTGGGCTTCATTGGGGTGAAAATATAACGTTTACTGACATTTTGGGGAAGAAATTTGCGTCTAAGTTCATTTAATGCTGGTCAGTATAATATAAAGTGAAGTTTGTCGCAGACACATGATGTACAAACTTGGCAGGTTCTATTACATGTACATCTTTCAATGTCGGACAAACGCCCTGTTTTAATGTGATTTGATTTAGTTAACCAGCGTATATAATAAATGAGGTAATTGTAACATATAAGGTTCTAGAGTGAGGGATTGTTAATAGATAACGTTGTAGTATCATTCAGAAAATTCAACGGCAGAACACTACCATGTCTGGTTAAATGAGAATAGATTGCACATTATTGTCAAGCCAAGCAATGCCCATTCTCTCTCTCCACAGAGGCAGATCAAGTCATGTTGATTTAGCCTCTGTTATATACGCCGAAATCACTGGGTTCCGGAAGTGTCCCCTAGCCGAAAAAAATGTCATCACAATACATTTGAAGTTCTTTATCAAATGACAAGACTTCTCGAATGGAAAGGGTGGTTCATATCACAATGCCTTTGCCATGATTCAGTAACCAAAATGATGATTTAAGAACACCGTCGCTGATTTGCCTCCAATCAGGCATCTCCAATTCTATCGCACAAACTCAGCGTAATGTAATAGAGGCTAAATCTGTGGGGAGAGAATGAGCAATGCCCGGTACAGACTGGATTAGACAAATGTAAAAAAAGTCCATTATCCTGAAAGATATGGTTTATACTTGACAACATTGAAACGTTACAGTCGTTCTTTGAAAAATAAAACTGTACATGACATTATAAGAGGGGAACAACAATAATGAACTACAATCCAAGTATTCATATTAAGTCCATTGGCGGCCATTTTTGTGTGAACACCTTTAATTCATTTCGTGTAAGAAAATGGAATCGCATGACTGAAGTTTAATTTAACATTTAAACAGCTAGATTGACTGAGTGCAATGTGGGTGAAGTGTTTCCAAAGGGACACACCAAGTTTTTGTGTCTTAACAGGGATTCGAACCCGGGTCGCTGGTTTAAAGAAGCACACTGAAGTACTCACGGAAATAGAGAAATAAAATGTTTTTTGGCTTTTATGTTTTCATTACTCGACTAATGTAAGTAATTCTTACAAATTGACGACGTTTTCCCAACTAGGCCTTATAGAATTATTGCAAAAAATATACTTTAAATTGCCTTTTTCAGGTAAAACTGCCCAAAATTGCAGCTCTTTTCACTTGAATGTGCAGATGCACGTGCGTTGCAACAGCAACTCTGCAATTGACAACAGAAGTTATGAATAAACTCGTAAGAATAATAGATTGTAACACGCGGTTAGGTCTGAAGGCTTTAAGGAAACCACGTTTTTAAATCATATAAGATATGAATAGTAGATGAAATAAGACATTACAAGTTTGTACATTAAACAATGTATTTTAACGGACGGTACTGAGATTACAGATCATTTACACACTATAGCTTGCATCAGAATCATACATTTCCATCATTATGTCGAGGCTTGAAAATGACACGTTTGTCTCTTCTGTTAATTCATATGTTAAACAAAAACAGTCTGAAACAAACGTCGGGAATAACCGTTGTGAACGAATATTCAGAATACAAATATCCACGTAGTTCCAAATAAAGAAATAATCGACAAAAAGCATTTTAATTATGTGTATATATACATGTATAATTATATTAATTATATAATTGATATAATTATATAGCTAACCGTTACACCATTGTGCCCAACGTTACACCATTGTGTCCAACGTTACACCATTGTGCCCAACGTTACACCATTGTGTCCAACGTTACACCATTGTGTCCAACGTTACACCATTGTGCCCAACGTAACACCATTGTGCCCAACGTCAACATACTCCACACGGTGTGTTGTCAGCTACAATAGTGGTTGTTAAAGGGGCAGTAGCACGTTTTTTGATAATTTTATATTTTAAATATTTCACTGATAATTGTAAGTTAATGCTTATTGATTAATTTGACAGTGTCAAAATTCACATTACACAAACCAATATTCAATAGTCAGAGGACAAAGTATGGAGATTCACATAAAATCCATTGGCGGCCATTTTATATATAAATTAGTACTGCTTCATTTAGTTTAAATACATTTTCTTTCAATTGGAACCATAAATTTTCATTTTCCTGACATCACCTTATATTCCTCATAAAAACGTGCTACTGCCCCTTTAAGGTCAAACATTTGCAAAATAACTAGCAGGGAAATAATCACCACGAAAGCATAACGAAATGCTTCACTACGTGTTTTATCTGACAGTGTATATATCATCTACGTGCTAATTGTATCGATAAATCGATGGAATCAAAGACCAAAATTCAACTAATTTGATTATCGTCAACATTGTAAACTTGAAGACCCCTTGATATCTTGTATGCTGTTTACAAATAATTAATAGGTTAAGAGATTTATTGGATTCTTGTTGTCAAGACTCCAGTCTTAAGCGCTGGTAGACATTCTTTGACGACGTTGTCTGGAATGGCGTCCTGAAACCTGAAAGGGACTCTTGTATAGTTTGATATACCAGGTCCGGTGATTTTGTGACTTTATGAGGTGTAATTCTTGACTCCTGAAGGAAAAAGATGAATCATTCTTTCCAATCTGGATTGGCTTAATTGTACTAGTGTTGAGGTTGGTTCTTGATTTAGGGACTTTTATTAAGCCTTCGTACTTAAAGGTTAACCTGACTCAAAAACAAGCATGGGTAAACAAGAAGTGATTTGATATTTCTATTTCATGGTGGTGTTGGTTTTACCTCAGAGATACATCAACATAACTCAAGAGCGCGACTTTACAAAGGTATATCAAGAGGCAAGGTATTTAGCAACACACTGTGTATACGAACATTCAATTCTGTTATTCACAAGAGACGAATTCCTGTTTAAAAAGGATTGTGGCTGACTTTTGGTCAACACAACTCAAAATAACTACTTTTCATAGGTAAATCAAGCTGCAATCATCTTTTGTAGACATCCATTCCAGTGCGTTACTTCACAAGAGACGAATTCCTGGATTTTGGTTGCCTGGACATCCCTTTATAACTACAACACTAAGGAATTCATGATTTACTGGTTGTGTTTTCGCATTCATTGTCTATATCACCGGTGTTCGCCTTAATACGCCTTAATACGTTTGATCACCATTCATGTAGACAATGTTATTTGTACTTTTATCCCAAATCCTTAATTTTGTTGTTATTGATGCTGTCAACATGTGTACCAACATTGATGCAGTTCATCAACTGCATCAAAATTCAAGTCTTTCCGGGGCGTCATTTTACACCATCAACAATGTAGGTGTATTTGGGTGTGCAAAGGAGTGTATTTTACGGAGTCAGTGCAAGTCCTTCAACTATGATGTTGGGAGTTCGGAATGTGTGTTGAATAACATGACTGGAGGTTTAGATACAGGAGTGGACAGTGTTTACAGTGACATCAGCACGTGGCCCAAAAGAGTTGCTGGACTCTGTGCTGACCACAGCTGCCCAGAGAGTTCCGTTTGTCTTGAGAATCCGGGTACAACTTTCTGTAAGGTTGAGTGTGATGATCCACCAGCATTGTCTAATGGAAGTTTTGTGACACAGCCAGTTCCTCATGACGTTGGTTCAGCACTTGACTTCACTTGTGATGGTTCCTTCACTAAAACAGGTGAGGCTGTTTGTCAACCAAACGGGACCTGGTCACCTTTTGGATGTGAAACTGTGACGTGTTCTACTGATGATGTCACAAATGTTAACATAACAGTTTCAACCACTACTCTGGTTCACGTAGGAACAGTTCTGAACTACACATGCGCAGATGGTTACTTGCCCTCAGGTGACCTCGAATGTAAAATTGATGGATCTTGGACCAGTGTGACCTGTGAACAAAGATGTACGAATCCTCCAAATATAAAAAATGCTGTTCAGACTAACATAACTGGAACCTTTGCTGTTGGGACTGATCTAAACAATAACTGCTCTGTAGGATATGTTCCTGTTGGCCTGATGGTCTGTCAGAACAACTTTACATGGTCCCATATGGTGTGTGAACGGGTCTGTACAGAAACCCCTGTTGTCCTAAATGGAAGTGTTCTGTTCCCTGGTATGGGTCCATGGTCCAACGGAACAGTTGTTGAATACGAATGCGATCCTGTGTTCAGAAAACCTATCACGCTCCTTATGTGTATGGAGGATGGTGACTGGTCAGTGGTTAAATGTCCGCCTGTTCGCAGCTGTGCCCATATTAAGGCTTGTAACTCTTCATACGGCGATGGTGAATACTGGACCTATCCAGGCTCATTCAACCAAGGTGACATGGTGAAGCTCTACTGTCACAACATGGCGGGCACCCCTGAACATTTCATCACTCTCCCTGGCGAGAACTACGTTGATTATTCAGACACGCAATGCGAAGCAGAGAATGGTCAAACGTCAGTGGTTTCTTGTGAATCAACACAATTTCTAAAAGTACAGGTTCATCAGTGGACGATGGTATCTTATGGCAGATTTTTGGAGGATATGCCTTTTGTGAATTCCTCCTCTTGTGCAAACATCAGAATGGGATCTGTGTTCGATTGCATGGCAGGTTGCAGTGTAGACTTGTCACGAACCTTCCGAATCGACACTACTCAAACTGGACTCATAGTGGAACCAACTCACCCATGGTTTGCTCCGAGCGGAACTGTCAGTATCACAAGGTCAGCTGATAACAGGGTTATCACCGGCACGTGTAAGAGTGCATGTGATTGGTGTTCTCCACAAGAAGGTGATCTTGTCTACCGTATCGACCCAGGATACCAACCCACACTAGAATCTGCCACTCAGGCGCTCTGTGGCCGATAACACTATTGACATTTGTTTCTTATTAAGCTTATGCTTTGCAAGGCCGCATTCACTTTAACGGGCAACTAGTACACGTAAGAGTGCATGTGATTGATATTATTCAGAAGGATCTTATCTACCGTATTGACCCAGGATACCGACCCTCCCCATCTTCTGCCACCCAAGCGCTCTGTCGCCGATAAGTTTATTGAAAATGGGTTCTCAATGGGTTCTAGCACTGCGAGGCCATAATACATTCAACTACAACTGTATAGCCACAAGAAGAAAACAAGCCAGCTGGATGGTTCAGCATGATTTAAATACCAGTCTCTTAAAGTTACCCTTTCGGTACACAGGTGAACTATAGACCTCATTAGTTGTAATATATATTTAAGCCTTTCGGTACACAGGTGAACTGTAGACCTCATTACCGTAGTTGTAATATATATTTAAGCATTTCTGTACATAGGTGAATTGTAGACCTCATTAGGTGTAATATATATTTAAGCCTTTCGGTACACAGGTGAACTGTAGACCTCATTAGTTGTTTTATATATTCAACCCTTCCTCTCCGCGCAAACTGAGTAAGGGTTGTTTGAGATGCATGTATTGAAATATTCGTATCAACTGTGTTATTGGACTCAAGTGAGCAAATCATTATCAGTTCAAGTATCACTGCAACCATGTAAGCTAATGTTCTTTTAAAAAAAGTGAAGCGAGAGTTTTTGCTCATTTTTTCGTCATCAAACTTGACTTTCCAAAGTACAGCGTCATGTAAAAGTGTATATCCTTAAAAGCTTTTAAATGATCCTCAAAAGATGACAATCCAAGGTGTGTTTTTAACAAATTCTTTGTCCGATCTCAACCCTATTGAGCATGTTTTGGATGATGTGGAGACATGATTGAGAAGACATCAACGTCCCTTAACGCCCTTTTTCAAACTTGGTTGAAATTTGTAATCAAATCTCCGAATCAGGCACTCATTGTCGCCCAAGTTGATACCCATCGGACGCAATTGCGGTAACTGAGACGTGGTGTAGATCCTGCACACATAATTATGATGTCACCGTTAAATACTATTGCACTTTTGCAGAGGGTACTAAACTTTTAGTCGTCGAATTAAGTATATTTTATTGTTGATTAAAACATTTAAATATGATATGAAACTTTCGACGAAAGGTGTTTCTACCAAGTGATATATATATATATATATATTGATATATCACGAACTGCATGCAAATATGACGATTTGGCTTTGAAGGAAATACAAATATATTGATGATTTATTATATGATATGATGCCACAGTTGATTATCTATTGTGATTTCTTGCTTATTCCCTTTTTTCATTGTACATATTATGTAGAAATTCTCATTTGATATGATTTGTATTTCACCATTCATATTGATGCTAACATGTACCTTGTTATGAGATATAACATAACGGAGAAATAGCTACCCTCTCCGTGACACGTACTGTGTGGGCCCGGCCGGTCTCGTTCTGGACAATGTATTTTAAAAGTTGGTCTGTGAATTTTGGCGGTATTCTAAATAAGTAAAATAAAAGCCTATGAACATGTATATTGTACGTTTATACGCTCATTTTATTCCGATAGATTATGTTGATAGTTATTATAATCTGTCAAAATTAAACATAATGCATAGCATCACCTTATTTGATTTTGTTACCTAGTATTTATTTTGACGACACTACATTTATGTGAAATAAAGTGTATAAAATTAAATGTATCTCTGTTGACAAAACGAATAGTGTGATTTATTCATCCAAACTTCATGCCACACTATATGACATATACTTAGACTATTATTTACATAACATTATACTTAAAGGGAATCAACAATCTAGCTTGTGAAACCTAATTGACCCCATCGTTAATGAGAGCATCCAGACGGGTATGGGGGGGGGGGGGGGGGGGTCACATGACGCAAACTTGGTACTGGCTATTAGCTGTAAACAGTTCGCAACCAAACGATTTCATCCCTACCAAGCATTTACGTTTCTTTTTGGGCCCTGCTAATAAAACTCCATTCTCTCCCCACAGAGGCAACTCAGTCATACCTGAATTAGCCTCTGTTCTATTACGGCTACTTCACGGGATAGAAAGGTAGAAATCTGATTGGAGGCAATCGAAGTTAGTTGTGCAATCAGCGACGCCGTTTCAAAAGGGGTCATTCGCAAAAGCTCGGCTACTCCCGGCTATTCCCGGTGATTCGGCATTCAGGGGAGATAACTCTTCCTTCTACAAAACATCGCTTTTTTTACCTTCTCATTAGTTTTTATTTGGTAGATTATTAAAATAAAATTTATCATAAAATAAAGAACAATTTACACAATTATAAAACAGTATGTTTTTAATGAAAAACCCTATCCATATCTGATTTTCAAATATTTCTCTCTCACACTGTTAATAAACCTGAAGGCATGATACTTTCGAAAGTCACTGTACGACCGTTGAGAATTCCCAAAGTCGTTGATATCCAAAAGGTGTTTTCATTGGCTGCAGATAAGGGAGATATCTCAAGTTACAACTTTTTGCCGCTAGGGCAATCTGCCGGAACCCCAGGATCTCGGCGTAATAGAACAGAGGCTAATTCAGGTATGACTGAGTTGCCTCTGTGGGGAGAGAATGATAAAACTCTGGAAGCTAAAAATTCGGGTTGTAGACACCTTTAAATGGTAGTGTGGTTCATTGACTGCCCTACACTCTTTATCAACAGAAACACATACACAGCTGTGGACCTTAAAGGGGAAGTAACACGTTTTTAAAAAAAAATTATTATTCCTTTTATCACTGATAATTGTATGATATTATTTTGACTGTGTCAAAATAATATTACAGAAAACAATCATCCATAGTCAGAGAACAAAATATGAAGATTCACAAAAAGTCCATTGGCGGCCATTTTTGTGTGAACACCTTTAATTCATTTTTTGTAGAAAACAAATCGAATGGCTGAACTTAAGATTATATATTTAATATTCTACTGCTTCGTTTAGTTTACATACATTGTCTTTCAATGGGAACCGTCTTTTTCTTATTTTCCTGAAACGTGCTACTGGCCCTTTAGTTCGTTAATTTGCGTGTGTATCAAAGTGCAAATATCAAGTCATTTGGATTAAGTTTGTAAACGTCAATAACATAATTTCACCCAAACTGACGAATGATGAAAACATTGTCCATGGGTAAATCAATAAATATTAAGCTTTATCTTTGGATTGTCTTGTCTCCCCGTGCAATATTTCAATTTGCGCATGGTGAAAAGGAAGAAGGAAGAAATTCAGCCTTTCATAGACTTCGCTCAAAGTATTCCATATTTAAAAAAAACTCAGTACAGTTACCATTTTCTGACCACAGAGGCAGAACTAGTCATGAAATGTTGATACAGCCTCTATTCTATTACGCCGAATTTGTGGGATAGAATGGGAAGATGCCTTTTTTGAGCAATCAAAGTTAATTGTGCAATCAGCGACGGTGTTCTTAAATCAAAATTTTGGTCACGGGATCATGACAATAACATTGTAATATGAACCACCCTTTCCATGCGAGAAGCGTTGTCATTTGATAAAGAAATTCAAATGAATAGTGGTGCAATTTTTACCTTTTGCCTTGATTCAGTAGCCAAATGATGATTTTAGAACAGTGCCGCTGATTGCATAAGTAACTTTAATTGCCTCCAACCAGGCATCTCCCATTCTATCCCACAAACTCGGCGTAATATAACAGAGGCTGCATGAACATTTCATGTCTGATCTGCCTCTGTGGGGAGAGAATATATAGTTACATACACTGAGTGTAAGGGAACACCTCCCCTGTAGAGTTCTCTCACTAATAAAGGTTTTGTCGAGTTTCACTATAACGGTTGTAAAGCCATTATTTACCAGGATCACGTTAACATATATAGTTATATTGTCAAGACTGACAAAGACTTTATTGGAGGTTAATGTACACCCGCGAGCTATGATCTGAAACAAAAATAGTAATATTGTATTCATTAAACAACATTGCTGGAGTACAACTTTATTCACAAACCAACAGGATGTAGTAATATTGTAGTCATAAAACAACATTGCTGGAATACAACTGTATTCATAAACCAACCGGCTGTAGTAATATTGTACTCATGAAATAACACTATTGGAGTACAACTGCATTCATAAACCAACCCGCTGTTGTACTACAGTACTCATTAAACAACCCACTGTAGTACTACAGTACTCATAAAACAACCCGCTGTAGTACTACAGTACTCATAAAACAACCAACTATAGTACTACAGTACTCATAAAACAAACCACTGGAGTACTACAGTACTCATAAAACAACCCGCTGTAGTACTACAGTACTCATAAAACAACCCGCTGTAGTACTACAGTACTCATAAAACAACCCGCTCTAGTACTACAGTACTCATAAAACAACCCGCTGTAGTACTACAGTACTCATAAAACAAACCACTGGAGTACTACAGTACTCCTAAAACAACCCGCTGTAGTACTTCAGTACTCATAAAACAAACCACTGTAGTACTACAGTACTCATAAAACAAATCACTGTAGTACTACAGTACTCATAAAACAAACCACTGCAGTACTAAAGTACTCATAAAACAACCCGCTCTAGTACTACAGTACTCATAAAACAACCCGCTGTAGTACTACAGTACTCATAAAACAACCCACTGTAGTACTACAGTACTCATAAAACAACCCGCTGTAGTACTACAGTACTCATAAAACAACCAACTATAGTACTACAGTACTCATAAAACAAACCACTGGAGTACTACAGTACTCATAAAACAACCCGCTGTAGTACTACAGTACTCATAAAACAACCCGCTCTAGTACCACAGCATTTTATAAAACAACCCGCTGTAGTACTACAGTACTCATAAAACAAACCACTGTAGTACTAAAGTACTCATAAAACAAACCACTGTAGTACTACAGTACTCATAAAACAAACCACTGTAGTACTACAGTACTCATAAAACAAACCACTGTAGTACTACAGTACTCATTATTAACAACTCCATTCCAAACAACGTCACAGACATTACAACCATATTCAAATCGCACTATTATACCAAAAGCGGTTCTCATTGTTTTACCAATATACATATTTCAAATCTCCTCAAACATATAGTAATCAAAGGATCTATGTTTTCAGAGACGCATTTAAATCCTTTGTCTAGATAAGTAAAACATACCAATCTCACATAACAACAGGCAGCAACAATAACAAATAAGGCTAATTAACTTGTTCAAGAAGTATATGATGCGTAAAGCCAAAAGAGAATAATTTAAAAGCAGTATTTGTTCGATTGACTAAATACGTTGCATTATCCATGACCAAGAGGGTGAAAGCAGGTTGGTGGGTGCATTAGGTGCTTAATGGATTGTAACGTCTCCTGAGACTCAATTATTTTTGTCCTCATTTTCATAAATATGGTGAATCGTAATAATAATGATTATGATATTAATAATGGATAGCTTTATATAGCGCTAAATCTCCGCATTGCAGACTCAGAGCGCTCCATGTTCCATTACCCTGGTCTAACCCAAGCTGACATATATGTCGCTAGAAGGTCACCACCAACACAACTCTTTACCAGGTACCCATTTCCTGCTGGGTGAACAGAGGCACATTTTGAATAAAGTCTCTTCCCAGGGTGACACCACAAGTATCTCAACTTGTGTCTCAGTGTGGGACAGGGAATCAACCCTTCAAACTTTCAGTTTATTCCGCAGTGAGCGTGTAACCCACTCTTACAGCCAGCCGCGCCCGTTGTTGCTGAACTAGACTGATAGCGGTAGACTGAGCATTGCACAGGACCAAGAAGCCGCCACATAACCTCCTTAGTGCTTCATAAAAATAACTTAAACTTAACCGATCTTGCACTTAAAGGTGCTATTGTATCAAACTATTTTTTGCAGCGGGAACGATTGAAAACCTAAACTTAACCGATCTTGCACTTAAAGGTGCTATTGTATCAAACTATTTTTTGCAGCGGGAACGATTGAAAACCTAAACTTAACCGATCTTGCACTTAAAGGTGCTATTGTATCAAACTATTTTTTGCAGCGGGAACGATTGAAAACCTAAACTTACCCGATCTTGCACTTAAAGGTGCGTTTGTATCAAACTTTTTTTGCAACGGAGAGATTGAAAACCTAAACTTAACCGATCTTGCACTTAAAGGTGCGTTTGTATCAAACTATTTTTTTGCAGCGGGAACGATTGAAAACCTAAACTTAACCGATCTTGCACTTAAAGGTGCTATTGTATCAAACTATTTTTTGCAGCGGGAACGATTGAAAACCTAAACTTAACCGATCTTGCACTTAAAGGTGCTATTGTATCAAACTATTTTTTGCAGCGGGAACGATTGAAAACCTAAACTTAACCGATCTTGCACTTAAAGGTGCTATTGTTTCAGGAAAAAGTTCGAGAGAGAATTACTGATTCCTGACTTGGTTTTATATATATGATGATAGCACAATCAAATAAAAAAACCTTACTGAGGATATCAAAAGGGCTTTTGATTTGGCACTTTGGCAAATACACACATTCAAGTTTGGAAAGTTTTGCTACAAGGCAAGGCAATAACTCACAGTCTGAACCAAAAGGTATCTCAAGAAAAAAGATAGCTATAACTGTCGCCTTGAGTTATATCCTCGTACTTAATGACTGTCTATTCCACACTTAACTAATATGTTAGGTAAGTTATCTGCCACCCTCTGAAATTCCACACACCATGCATAACTCCAGAGATATTGGATAGTAAATCGAGAAGTGATAACAAAAATATTTCATCCTATAAGATCAAGGTTCACAAATTTATAATCACGAATGATATCATTATCTCATGATCATCATTCTCTCCCCACAGAGGCAGCTCAGTCATACCTCTGTTCTATTACGGCTAATACATGGGATAGAAACGTAGAAATCTGATTGGAGGCAATCAAAGTTACGTGTGCAATCAGCGACGCGGTTTCATAAGTGGTCATTCGGAAAAGATCGGCTATTCCCGTGTTGTTCGGCAAAGCTGTCGTTGAAATTTAACACCCAGGGGAGATAACTCTTCCTTCTACTACACATCGCTTTTTGCCTTCTCATAAGTTTTTATTTGGTAAATTATAAAAATAAAATTTATTATAAAACAAGTAACAATTTACACAATTATAAAACAGCATGTTTCTTATAAAAAACCTAACCATATCTGATTTTAAAACATTTTCCTTCTCACACCGTTAATGAAAAATAAACCTAAAGGCATGATACTTTTGCAAGTCACTATATGAACGTTGAGATTCCCCAAGTCATGGATATCCAAAGGGTGTTTTCAGTGGCTGCAAATAAGGAGGATACACCAAGTTACAACTTTTTGCCGATAGGGCAATCTGCCGGAACCCCAGGATCTTGGCGTAATAGAACAGAGGTTAACTCGGGTATGACTGAGCTGCCTCAGTTGGGAGAGAATGCATGGTCATATGCCTGAATAAAATATTTTAGTGAATATACAGTATACATCAGTCTAGAATGATTACACTACAAAACCATCAATTGATCATTAAACCTAAAGGAATGATCTTCGGTTGCATTATGTACACAAATTGTTTAAACTTAAACACTAAATAACATATTTAGTTACGGAAGTAAGTATACTAAGACTGAATAGATAAAATGAACGGCCCTTAAAAACTTAAAACTACATATTTTGCTGTACCCATCATCAAATTAAAAAAATCTCATATTTTTATGTCAATAATGACATATACATACTCAGTTATCAATTCTGAACCTATTATACAGTGTTATTTTGTCCATTTCTTATACTGTGTCATTTAGGTTTATACATTTTATTAAAAAGTCACATGACATTAAGCACGACATTGTATTTCAGATTAGATGACACAATAACATTATTTATTACACACATGTGAGAGAGAACACTTCGAGATATTTTTGGTATCTAACATATGTCAGATACTGCGAGCGCCGCCTCTGATTGGTCAATCCATGGTGATGACCCGAGGTCACGATGACCGAACTACTTTTGTCATTCATAAGTTACAACTAAACTTCATTCATTACTTTCACGAGCAGGTAGAATGTAGCCATTAAAATAGACAAACATACGACCTTTTTTACTACAGACACCACTGAACGTCATTTAAACAAATAATATAAACATTTGTGGTGGTAATTCAATTTTATTTTCGCTTAAAAAACGCAACTTAGGGACCGGTCATTTATTATAGGGGGGGGTGGGCCGGTGAAATTTCCCCACAGTATGTCCCAAAAAAAGTGACCCACCCCTTAAAGCTGTCATGATTTTTTATGACCCCCCACTGATGCCTGTCATATTTTTTTATGACCCACCCAAATTTGTTGTCATGTTTGAAAACAGCACTAAAATACTGTCTTATTTTTTTATGACCCACCCCTAAAGGCTGTCTTTTTTTTGTGTGACCCACCCCTAAAGGCTGTCTTATTTTTTTGTGACCCACCCCCTAAAAACACCGGCCCACCCCCCCCCCCTATAATAAATGACCGGTCCCTTATTTCGTCTGCTCGTCGAAACGAATGGTCAAACGATTCACGAACCATTCAGCACGCAGCTCACTGGCCAAAAAATTCTTCCAACTGAAATCATGCAGATATCACGACATCGTAACGTGCAAAGCATCAACAGTTACAGCAAGATTTCCATGGATCGTCAGCAGCAACAACGACCAGCCTGGTACGCTTGTACTTCCGTCACACACAGCAACAGCGAGTGCGAGTGACCTCCCTTCCACCGTCAACGTTACCTGTCGAGTCAATCTCAGACCGCCGTCACTCGCTTCGGTTCCATTTTCTCGACTCCAATATACGGGGGAATCATTAATGTGAACTTAATGCAAAGCGACCTCGTCTTACGGATTATGATGACTGTTAAGTATAAGCTGGACTGAATTTTACTGCAAGCGTGCACGTAGGTCGAGAGGCTCTACCTGCAACCCCACTGGATAGTTTGCGGCTCGACATGCGAGGATACAGCATTCGGCGACAGAAGTTTCGGTCTAGCGTGCACGCTGTTGTGCTCTACTCTGACGGACATTGTTACTCATAAAATTTCAGGTTTGAGTAATATTAAAGTTGTTAAATTTCAATCTGTGTTATGCATTTCTTGAACGTGAACTTGAATGTTAACAAAATGTTAATCAGTTATCAGCCACTTCAACTAAAATCTAAGGGCTAAAGTCACAGACTATTTTCCTGCGGTATTACATCGTTTACAGTTACACATTGTGACGTCACTGACGCAAAATCAAGTTGTATTCATACGCGCCTCAACACAATGTGGAGAATATTTCGTTGTTATGTCAATAAATTACGGTCGTTAATTCGTGTGTAATAAATAAAATACCAAACTCATTCTCTATGGATACCGTATTTATTACAACTCGTGGCTTGGAAACGTATCTAACTCGCTTTCGCTCGTTAGATACGTTTACAAGCCACTCGTTGTAATAAATACGGTATCCATAGGGAACTCGTTTGGTATTCTCTATATATGACATGTTGTAAATGTAAAAATGTATAAATATCCTTGTACTTAGGAAACTTGTATTTTGTTGCATTCAAAGTCGTGTTTATCTCACAACAAAATACCCATGACATTGCATCTTTTGCAAAACACCTAGAATTGTTGTATTATATACAATAATCATTCCTACAGTTTGCTTTTCGTGTCTACACAACCTTACATAATGGATCGGTATCGATTTCAACTAGCATGTTTGATAGGAATGATATCCATACTATGCCCAACATCAATCTATCATTATTTTGAAGAGTAGATGTTATAATCAATAAAATATAATGTCTCTTGTTCATTTCATTTTCATTTGAAGAGGAATGAATTTTAAAATTGGCACTGAAGCACATATTTTAGAAAAAATGGCAACCGATGAAAAGTTTAAATGTTTAAATGATGTGTATATTGACATTGAACTTTCGCAAATATATAGTTAGTCATTTTAATTATAAAAGATATGAACTCATAAACTATGTTGATAATAAGTTGTTTTATATTGTGTTTCCGTGCATATGCGTTAAAATGAAACAGTGTAGAACCGAAAAACAACCCTTTCTACACCTTCTTATGGAGTCTACAAGAGAAGTCTTTACAACCAAGCTTGCCAGTTTTAGCTGTACTGAAGAACGAATTAAAAGACCAAAAAGAAAGAGAAATTGGTAAGAGAATGTGCAACCCAAAACAGCATTTAAAATATACCAAATGAGAGTAGTTATAATTTTTATCATTCATGATTGGAATATTCTGTTAGTTAAAATTGTATATACATACAAAGTATCAAAAGCTAAGGAAAATCACTTTTCACAATTTACAAAATATTCTGACCGGTCTATTCAAAATAGAACAACGAGAAGCTTAATCTATATGGAAATCGCGCTTTGATGACATAAAAAGATAACAATAACTTGAGTGATTGTATAAATAACTCTCCTATACTGCCTTAAAAAACCAATAGAATCAATAGGAATAACATTTTGCAACTCACTCAAATTTCTAAAAAGAATCAGCGTCCCTAAGTAAATGTCGTAAGCTTAACTTTATCAAAGAGTACACGCATGTTGTTACCATCATGTACACACACAGACCCTTGCTATATAAAACTGTCATGTTGTAACCAGTTGTTACTTATATTGAATGAAAAAATGAAGATATTTATTTTGCATCATCATACATCTATCACGTGGATAGATTTTCTGTTTCAAGAGCTTTTACCTTGAAGCGTCATATCTTTAGAGAATGTGAATGAAGTCTGGTTAACTAAATCACAAACAGAAAAAAATCGCTATCTTGAAGTATCTCAGAGATATTTATCTGAGTTCTTTGTCCCGAGTTCCTCTTTTGAAGATGCATTGATCGAACAATGTTATTGGAAGACCGAAATTTAATTATTTGTTTACCCGACAGTGTACTGCATAACTTATCAATATTTCATGATTTAACTCAAAACACTTAACGTCATGTTGTTAGAGCTTATGAATTATACGTGAATGCTGACTGAAGCCTACGAAATATAAACAGCAAATTTGCCGTCTTGAAGTATATCACAGATTCTTAACTTGGTTCTTTGTTCAGAGTATGCTTATTATGCTTATATTACTGTTGATATTTTCAAAGGGAAGCCGCGCCAATCACATGTGCTGTATCCAAATCAAATGACCAATGAACAGAGTTGTAGCCAAAAATGCATTACGTCACCATGTGGGTAATACAAAATATTTGGCACATTTAACTGTGGAATATAATTTCACTTTAAATGTTACATTAAAAGAGTAATAATAATTCATATTCAAGACGCTGATAAATGTTAACAGAGTCACTCAAAAACAACTTCATATGAAGAAGAGTCTACATTTCTTCTAGATAAGAGCATTATTTTGCATTCAATAATCTCAAAATCCACTTTTGTTTTAGAACCCACGCGATTTAATTTCGCTAATTTTGCTCGCCTGGCGAATTAAAAGGAATGATTCTGTAAGTACGCTGGTGACATTGAAAGAAGACTAATGTTTACTAATAGGTGGAGCATTTATTACCACGTTACAAGTTATAATTATGGTGTCACTAAATGGTAATGTCGAAAACATGTATTTATTACCAGAGCTACTGAAAATGACGAGAGCTATATGAATATGACATATATCGTTGGTTCCAAACTTTCTGTGGCATCAACCATGCCTTTTTTAAAGGCTTTTCTTGTTGTAGATGCATTGATTGAAAAATGTTATTGAAAGACTCAACATTTTAAAACATATGTTTACTTGATAGTGTACTGCGCAACTTATCAATATTTCATGATTTTCCTCACTTCGGGGCCTTAAGTTCCGCTTTTGCGGCTACACAGAAGCTTGAATTTGAAAATGACAAAAGAGTACAGATGCTTAAGGGAATATTTAAAGAAGAAATGAACCGGAGAAAGAAACATATGTTTATCTGATAGTGTACTGCGCAAGTTATCAATATTTCAATTATCACAGCACTGTCGGACCTCAGGTTCTGCTCTTGTGTTTATACAGAAGCTTGAATATTAACATGACAAAAGAGAACAGATGCTTAAGGGAACATTTAAAGAAGGGAGCAATGAACCGGAGGAATAAACGAATAAGCTTGAATTTGAAAATGACAAAAGAGTACAGATGCTTAAGGGAATATTTAAAGAAGAAATGAACCGGAGAAAGAAACCAAGAGATTTGACTGTCAAGTAAAGTTATACAAATCAGCGCTCCATTTGAGCGAGAACTGTGTAACTAAATTACTTAATAGGATCCATTGTTTGAGGAGAATTAAATTTTACTTTCACGACTGCTCATACCTATTCATGGTGTGATGGTTTTTATGTCATAGTAACGGAAGTAAATTAATGCTCAGGGACAGGAATTTTTACTCGTTTCAAAATCAAGTATACAGCACGATTGTAATGTTGATGAAATAAGTTTGGTAAAGAAATATTTATGAAAATGTATCTTGTGTGAGTGTTGGCAGGCAAGTTATGAATGATATGCCGTCTGGATCCAATTTGGTTAATTTACAATTTTGTGAAAGTCTTCACAAACAGAACACCCATGAAGCCAGATTCCTATGTTATAATCGCTTTTATCCGAATGAGCGTAGGTTACTCTGGTTCTAGTAAATCAATTGTCGTTATGTGTTGCAAAGGTTCATTAAACACTTCCATGTCATTGTACTAATCTAAATTCAATATGGAGAGCAGTAGGACTATACAGATTATCTAAGGATTATATCTGAATGTGAAAGAATTAGTTCCTTATATCAAGTGTAGGTGATTGAAATTGGTTTTTGATATGATAGATTTGATATGGATTCAGGTTGTAAATAATTGCACGAATATATGGGATTGGGTAATCATATGGGTACAATTGTACTGCAACTGGTTGCTATATGAGTGCAGGTGTACTGAAAATGGTTTTTATATTTGTGTGGTTGTTCAGAATTTGGGTGTTAGATTTGTGAAAGTTTACTGAAACAGGATGTTATATATGTTTGTGGATAGTTTTATGAATTCCTTTGTACTGGAACAAGTTTTTTGTATATTTGCAGTAATAATTAGAAGATAAATAGTTGCGTTTGTAAAATTTCCGGGATTCATTGTTATTCAACACCCGCAAATTTAGTTTAAAACCGACGGCGTTAGCCGGAGGTTTTAACCCTTATAGTGCCCCAGGACCATATATGTGCCCCTCCCCCCAAACTCCCCATAATGCCGCAGGACCATATATGGTCCCTAGCCATAACCCAATATACAGCCTGGGCTGTTGAAAAAATCCTGCACCGATTCAAGTTGACAGTCATTTTTTTAGAATCTATATAAACATAGCTTCAATTTGGTACCACGTTTGCAATATAGAACACAATATTAACAGAGATATCATGCTTTCCACTAAATAATTCTATCGAGACACATATGGTCCCTGGGCATGGCCATTGGGGGTAGTTTTCTACAATGCAAATGAAAAATTATATCAATCAATTGAAGTTCACACCTATTTTTAAATAATCTCCATAACAAAGTCATCAATGTGATACCATTTTTACACTATTTGGCCAGATATTGACAGAGATATTAAGTTTTTAATAAAATACAATGATAAGGACACATATGGTCCATGACCATGGCCGATAGGGGTTAATCCGCTTCAATGCATGGATAAAAATATCTCAACCAATTCTAACTGAAACCCACATTTTCAGAATCACTGTCAAATTAGATTTAATTTGATACCACTTTTGTACTACAAAACCTGATATTAACAGAGAAATTTGGTTTTATAAAAATACCTATTTGGGACACATATGGTCCTCGGGCATGGCCGATGGGGTTAATTTTCTCAAATCAAGTGTAAATAATTCACCAGCATAACAGACAAAATTTAATGAAACAGGAAAAATCACAAGTATTACCAAAATCTACAGTATCTCTAGTTTTGAAATCACATATTGACAATGGAAAATGCATTCTAATAATTAATGAACCGACTTAATTAATTATTACTTTTGATTTGGTAAAAATGGCCATCATTCCTTGACTAAGGAAAATTACTATGATCCATTACTTGCTCCTAGATTTCTTTTTACATATGTAAATTCTTGACAAAACATACTGTATGGGTACTGAAATCGATATCATACACGAATATGGTAATCAATTAGCAATTATATGCAGCAGACCTTTTCAGAAGTATTTGGCAAACCAGCATACGTCACTGCCAGCTCTTGAATGGAAATAAACAAAATGGCCAGTCAAACTGGCAGCGAACAGAGTACATCTGATTCTAATTTGGATATTTTGTTACACCCACGATGTTTCGAGAAATGTAATGACTGATACATTTTCTACAGTTGATAAACGATGTACAGGTCATGCGTATCATTTGAATTATCGTAAATCCAAAAATTGCGGGGCCGCATAGTAAAACAGTCCAACACTTCGGGTCACAGACAAATCTGATCGGTACAAAAAAGTTTCAAAACGATTCGCGACCTGACAGCCCATTTACATCGAACAAATAAGTAACGTTACCTGAAAATACCATCGAAAGATAGCATTTTAATTTTTGTTTATGTATGAGTCCATGTTTTCATGATTTGATGAGTGCAAGATTGCAAAACGTATAATTTTAAAATGTAGTACACGCTGCATTGCGCGGCTGTTTTGTTGACAGAATGGCGGTGACATTGTAGATACCACTTTCGTGAGATCTTATTTCTATGAGCTAATGTGGTACGGACGTCTGTTGGTTTTAGTGAAACGAAAGAGTAAATCACATACCATTTTTATATTGTGTATGCCTCGAAATGTGCTAAATATAGAATAAAATTTAACGGATTGCAAAAGTCATTTCCATAGCGTTAATTACTCTGGATAAATATATTTTAACCATGATTTCTTTCCTATGAAAATAACAATCATTATGTCAAAATAGTGTCATTCATATGTCATTGTCATATATTTTTTATTTCAAACTTTGAGGATGATTTTAATTGATTTATTTGAAGAATAAACAAGCCAAGGACTTCGAGAGTTTGTTTCAACTTCAAATCGAACCTTCATTCTGGCGCGGAACAATCACCTGTCGTCTGGTGAACAGCACGAGACACGCGAGTCGTGACGTCTTCGCATGTTCTGCCGTCATATCCGGTCTACTTTGCTCGTGACCATTAGCGCTATTTATAGTACGGGAAATCCCTTGTTGCCGAAATAAAAAAAATATTTTTAAAATCCTTTTGATTACAATGACAGTGACCTTGGCAATAAAAATCTAGATAATGACGGCTGACTCTTGTCATGTCGAGCTTTGGTTTTGCTGTCTTTCTCATTGAATTTGACATTTTCTTATATTTATCAAAGCCATATATATATCTTAATTAGTATGATACGCTTACAAAAATACTGAACAGAAATAAAAGGAAGTGGCATTCTGGAAATTATGTCTGAAATTTATCAGATGGAAAGTGATTATACAGTATTCCTTAAATCTTTCAAATGAAAACAAAAAACCAGTGGTCAGGGCGCATGTTTTCAATTTATAAGGGCCATCGCACATTTCCTATATGTAGGCCTATAATTAATATCAACATGCATGTTTATCGAAAAAAAATACATTAATATAAAAAAAATTATGTATACATACTCGATTTTTATTATATTTTATTCTATTTTCTCTATTAATTCAATCCCATTTTAACAATCTATTTTGTTCATTTGAATTATTTCGTCCAACTGATAAAGAGTTTTTACGATATTTTAATTAAAAAATTATGCAATATTAAGGGGTATCTAGTCTCAATATGATTTTTAAATTGATTAATTTCTTGAAATATATTAAGAACATAGTTTTTTTTATTTGTCATTGATTGTGAATTTATGAATGAATCCCTGGATGCAATACAACATCTGATATAATAGAGAATGTGAAACAAATTGTGTGCTTATAAAAGTTTGATCAAAAAACAAAAAGTTACTGGTCTATTCACCAATATGATCTCAAAATTGAAACCCATTGTTCGCTGAGCTAGGGGCGTGGCCAGTAACAGACGACGCTGAAGAGTGTCAATGTTGGCTTTCGAAAACCTTGATAGAGATGAAGAACATTATTGATAAAAGTGTTGCTTGATAAATTTTAGGCACCCGAGAAATTTAAAGAGTAAACACTTAAGTACGACAACCTTCCCACCATATTTAATGCGCGAATTGCATCGTGCATAAAGCCGCGAGTGGACGACCCGTCAATCAAGTCGGCCGTTTTCGGGAAGCAGGCCTGTTTTATCTTTAAATATTTTAGTCATTTAATTTCTTCCATGTCAAGTAAAGACATTATATCCAGTTGATCGTATATATAGTTTGCAACCTTCCTTTGTGTTATTCAGGGTAAATTAAAGTTAGATTTGTTATTAAATCTAATTTTGATTTTGATAATTTTTTAACCAAACTGGTGTTTTCCCTTTTGGGTTTTAACTCGAGAGTATAGTTTGATATACGTCTGGCAGTGACCAAATTTGCTTGATATATTATGGATTTATTGAAGGTTATATTATATATATGTTTACCACAATTTAAACTGTGATTGAGATTGAAAATACATGCTAATGTTAAATCTATGTGGAAAAGGAATTCTGCCAATTACGCAATACCAAAACTGCCGTGATGTGTTCTCGCTATTTTTTCGCGCTTTTGTCTGATCGATCGTTTTGAATTTTCTGTTAGAACATACATGGAAAACTGTTCCAATAGTTTGCTTATGAATTCTAATTTGATAATCTGTACTTTTTCATCGTTTTAGTTTATTGTACAACAATATATATTGAGTTGTTTATGCGCTTGCAAAAATGCGACTCAAATCATGATTCTGTCTGCTTGAAACTGCTTTTGTTTTCGACCTTGTGATAGCAACATAATTTCAGCTCTAATGTTTCCGAAAGTTATATCATTTTCAAGATCGAATCCATAACTTTCTGTGGATGGAAATTCAGTCATGTGCACCGGCTGTGGAAAAAATGAAAGGACTTTGCGTGCACCGTACATTTACTGCACTTAGTTTGTCTATGACGTCACGGCGAACAATGTTCAACAAATGAAAACAAAAAG
Source organism: Steromphala cineraria (assembly GCA_916613615.1). NCBI lineage: Eukaryota > Metazoa > Mollusca > Gastropoda > Trochida > Trochidae > Steromphala > Steromphala cineraria. The sequence continues at coordinate 55,070,986 of OU744732.1, read as the reverse complement.
ATAACTTGTATTATTTCGTGAACAATCGGTCGCATGTAGGAAGTAAACACATCAACGTGATCACTGAAATCCGCTTTCTTGATAAATGACAATTTAATTACTTTGTAGATAACGGCAATTTAATTACAATCGATGAAACTGTTAACCGTGTCGCATACTCGCCACACTGCCAGTGTAACTGTCGTAGTGTGGAGCCGGGTGTAGCTAGGGAATGCTGGGTGTATTAAATGGCGCATGATCCAAACATGCCGTGTTGTGTTATCGTGTGATGTATATTGAAGTATCTGACTCCGGTAGGGGTTAACATGGTGTCAGAAGTGGGATCTTTCGTCCACTGTGATCGAAAAAGATAAGTGACGGTCTGTGTGTATAAGTTTCAGTCAGAAAATCGTCAGGAATATAACATTCACGTATCACGATGGCGACCTTCATGACAAGTTTTCCTGTCCCGTCTATGATGGAGGGGGTGGATGAGAGAGAAGCTCTCAATACTTTTGTGACTGATTATTTAGATTACTGCACAGTACAGAAGTGGTACAAACCAAAAGAAAACTGTACTTTTGACGGTGATTCTAGTGATGCGGTAGGACAATGGGCAAATATTCCTATGTGTATGGCTACACTTCGTGCCACTCTTCCACCCAGAATGAAGAAACTGATGAAGAACATGCTAAACTTGAGTGCGGAGGATCAGGAAAAACCAGTGCCTGTCATTAAAGCCCTGCAGAAGTATTTTTGTGGGAGTGTCAGCGTTCAAGCAGAAAGAACAAAACTTGGGAGGATGTATCAAAATGAGGGGGAAACCATAAGTTCATGGGAATCCAGAGTGAGAGAAAGAGCAGCCTATGGAGAATATGGGGAGTTTGAAGACCAGGCAGTGAGAGACAGGTTCATTGCAGGATTGAATGATGAAGCATTGCAAGCTAAGCTGAATAACAATGGGCATAGAGATAGAGATGGTCACATTGTATTGATGAGGAACGTGTCGGGGATTGCAAAGAATTACGAATCATCAATGGACACCAAGAAATTAATGAGGCTGGCGCGGAGCGACCAAGAACATGTCAATTGGACACACTCGAAACCCGCGAAAGTAAATGGCCGTTATTCAGGATATGTGAACAGGGGAGGTGCTCATCCTCAACAGAATCAGGGTCAGAGAGGGAATCAAGCAGAGTGCATTTATTGCGGAGGTGCTCCTCATCCAAGAGATAAATGCAGAGCTCAGGTACGTCGTTACAAATGTGACAAATGTGGGAAAGAAGGTCATGTTGCAAGAAAATGTCTGTCACGCTCAAAGGGGGTGCATGCGATAGAGGAAGATAATCTCAGTGAACCGGAAGTATGTCACCGTCTATTCGCAGTTGACAATGTAGTGAAACACACCATTAGCACTGTTACTAGTCAGAAAGGAGAAAAGTTCTTCGCAGAAATCAAACTGTCAGCATTGGGGGGATGCTATAAATGGACCAAAGTACAACTTGACTCAGCGTCTACAGCCAATACTTTGAATGTCGAGAGCCTACAGGACATGTGTCCTCCTGGAAGCAGAGTCGAGCGCCTTATAACCAAATCCAATGCAATACTGAACACCTATGACAGTGGCGTCATCAGACCTGTTGGCAAGATCACGCTCTTGTGTGAAACGAAAGGAAAGTTCCACGAACTTGAATTTCAACTATTGCGAGGACGAGACATGAAAGGAAAACCGCCCCTGCTATGCGGTACAGACTGTATCCAGTTGGGACTGATGAATATCACAGGCTATTCACCAATAAATCAGGATGAAGGGAGTAATCATCAAATGTCGCTTCATGTAGTATCAAGCCAAGAGAGTGGTGGAGGTGATGAAGCAGGGCAAGAGGTGGAATCAGACCAAGTCGACAAAAAACTCGCTGTCGCAGCTGGTAAACTCACAAGGGATGTAGTCATGGACACTTTCAAGGATGTTCACCAAGGGCTAGGAAATCTGGGGGAACCTTTAACGATCAAGATGAACCCTAATGTGCGACCGGTACAGGCACATCAAAACAGATGCCCAGTGTCTAAGGAACAAGGAGCCATTGAAGCAATCAGAGATCTTGAAAAGCAGGGTATACTGCAGAAGGTGACAGAGCCAACTGATTGGGTGTCAAACAGTCTGTTCCGAGAGAAACCGGATGGGTCCATAAGAGTGTGCATCGATCCAAGCCAAACAATCAACAAAGCTATCGAAATCCCCAAATACCCCATACCAACAGTAGAACAGTTGCTTCCAAAGCTCAACAAAGCCAGAATATTCTCAACAGTTGATGTGTACAAGGGTTTCACAAACATTGTGCTTGATGAACAGTCATCTTTTCTAACAACCATGCACACTCCAATCGGTCGTTACCGATGGTTGAGAATGTCTTTTGGAATCTCTAATGGTCCAGAGGAGTACCAAAGGAGACAGCATGAAGCACTAGAGGGGTTGGAAGGAGTGATCAACAAGGCAGACGACATCCTTGTGTATGGATCAGGTGATAGTGACGAAGAAGCACTAAAAAATCATGATGTCAATTTGTGGAAACTCATGTGCAGATGCAGGGAAGTCAACCTAAAGCTCAATCCAAAGAAATTCCAGTTCAAGGTCAAAACAGTCACATGGATGGGACATCTTATCAGTCCCGAAGGTATCACTCCGCATCCTAACAGAGTGAAAGCGATTGTTGAGATGCCATCACCGTCAGATGTTAAAGGAGTCCAGCGTTTCCTAGGCATGTGCAATTACCTGTCAAGATTCACACCCAATCTCGCTGAAACAGTTAAACCACTGACAGAGTTAACACACAAAGCTGCTGCATGGATCTGGTCCGATGTTCATGAAACTGCATTCAAGACAGCAAAAAGCATGATCGCAGGTGCGACAACTCTGAAGTTTTTCGACGTGAACAAACCATGTGTTGTACAAGTTGATGCAAGTGATGTAGGAATAGGAGGAGCCTTACTCCAGGACGAATGCCCTGTAGCCTTCACAAGTACAACTCTCTCATCAGCAGAGCAAAACTACGCCCCGATAGAGAAAGAATGTTTGGCTATCAGAGTGGTGTGTGACAAGTTTTACCAGTACCTGTGTGGGAAACATGATGTCACAGTGCACAGTGATCACCAGCCGTTGGAAACCATATTCAAGAAGCCTTTGAACAAGGCTCCACGTCGTCTTCAGCGCATTCTCCTGCAGCTACAGCCGTACAGGTTCAACGTTGTCTACAAGAAAGGTAAACTGATGTATCTTGCAGATACCTTATCAAGAGCAGCCATGAAAACAGAAACTATGGAAACACAGGTTGAACAGGTGTTTGGAGTGGAAAAGATGGAATACAGAAAGGAACTGGAAGAAATGAACTTGGATTCTCCAAACATGCTACCCCAAACCATCCAGAGAATCCAAACAGAAACCAGGGAGGACTCCACCTTGTCCGCGCTATGTGAACTTGTGGGGACGGGATGGCCTACGTCGAAGTCGCAAGTACCTGCTCCTTTACACCATTACTATGGGATACAGGATGAACTCTCATTGTATAACGGGCTTGTATACAAGGGAGAGAAGGTGATCATCCCTTCAAGTCTACAGCCAGAGATGCTGAAAAAGATACATGGTGGACATCAAGGGCCAGAAAGTAGTGTTCGTCGCGCAAGAGAGGTCATGTACTGGCCAGGAATGCAGGCAGCAATAAGGGACATGTGTGATCAATGTTCAACTTGTGCAAGCTATGGGGCGTCCCTCACAAAGGAACCGATGATGTCTCACGAAATACCTGAAGGTCCGTGGCAGTTCATTTCCCAGGACCTGTTTAAACACGAGGGCCAATGGTATGCGGTGACTGTGGATCACTACAGTGACTGGTTCGAGGTGGATCTACTCGGACAAGACACAACGTCAGCAAATGTGGTATCCATAACAAAAGCACATTTTGCGCGGTACGGAATACCTCTAAAGATGCTCACCGACAACGGACCTCAATACACATCAGCGGAGTTCAAGAAATTTGCCCGGGAATGTGATTTCCACTTCATCACTCGCTCCCCTTACCATGCACAAGCGACGGGAAAAGCAGAGTCATGTGTGAAGCAAGCAAAACGATACCTGAAGAAGTCAAACCTGTTCGAGGGCCTCATCGAACACAGAAACACACCAGCCCAAGGTCAAACATATTCTCCAGCCCAAAAGTTTTTGTGCAAAAGGACACGGTCTTTATTACCAATATCAAAGTCGCTGATGACGCAAAGTGTGCCTACAGTGAAGCGTGAAATGTCAGACCGTCGGCTGAAAGCCAAACTACAGTATGACAAGGATGTGACCTGTGAACATCCAATTCTCAAACTTGGAGAACATGTGTATACAAAGCCAAATGACCACCATCGAGGTGAAATCTGGAAGTATGGACAGGTGGTCGCCCAACCAACCCCGCGTTCGTACACAATTGAATCTCGAGGCACTCACATCCGAAGGAACCGGAGACACATCCGGAGAGCAGCACCTCCCCGCATCAATGACGACACAATCCACTCACCTGACAGCAACGCTGACTTAGAAGTGTCGGTAAGCTCTGGCTGGGATCAACTGGAGCCCACTCCTGGGCAGAACATGGTCAGGGAGTGGGAACCATCAGACAATCCAGCAGATGTAGCGGACAAACTGACTCCAGAGCGGTCAATGTTAACCACAAGGTCAGGCCGTGTTGTCAGAAAACCTACCAAGTTGGACCTGTAACTTGGGTGAAAATGAACAGTTCAATGTGTTAAATGTTAAAGCGGACATGCTTATTTTTCTTTCAGAAGTTCAAAAGACTTTAAAGTTAAAATCCTCATGGTCACTGTTGTGTTGAAAAGACGTTAAATTTAAAGACTGTTTGAGGTTCTTTATTGTTTGAAAAAAAAAAAAAAAGGAGCATGTTAACCGTGTCGCATACTCGCCACACTGCCAGTGTAACTGTCGTAGTGTGGAGCCGGGTGTAGCTAGGGAATGCTGGGTGTATTAAATGGCGCATGATCCAAACATGCCGTGTTGTGTTATCGTGTGATGTATATTGAAGTATCTGACTCCGGTAGGGGTTAACAAAACAAGGGTATGCTAACGTTCCTCGGCTGAACATTTGCATGAAAAACGTCTCTGAAGTTTATAATTAGATTAAATTCATTTTTATTGTTGTCACTTATGATTTAAAATTACATTGATTGAATGGTAAACAACTCAGCTTTCTTCACTTAAAATTTCATGAATTTCCGAACATAGATAACGCCTCAGGGACATTTTTTGTCAACGTTGACCAAAATCTCGAGTTTACTCCAAAAGTTAGCGGCACTGCGTGAGCGCATAGCGTCAAAGGCCGGGCACTATAAGGGTTAAACGCTTAAATTTGCGGGCGTTCAAATTTTCAATGTGACATTTATGAGAGAGAAAACGGTTATACCATTCATAAAAAAACAGGAACAAACCCGACTGAACAAATATCTTAAACTCGCCCAGACCATTGTGACGGTGACGCGATCATTTTGACGTCATAACCGTTGGTCTTTGTGACGTCGTGCCATGGGAACGGCATTCGAAAGAAACCGGCCGCATGGCACAAGGCGGCAAATTAGGAGAAACTCAGCCAATTAAGAAAGTTTAGTTACATAAAACTAAAGAAAATAGAAAAATATTTTTTACATCTACGGGAATGCGCAAGTTAGAAAATGACAACAGTAAAATGTGAATCAGGCATGAATATTGGGAGAATCAGAACATTTTAATGTTGAGGCGGGCCAAATAATGAATCCTTTCGCGGTGATTCGCCTCAGCCAATTTGCAGGTGTTCATTGTCATTTAACACTGGGAAATCCTTCAAATCAACCAATCAGAAACGAGTATTTACCGAAGTCATGTTACAATGGTCATTAATAGTGTTAGTAGTTGTGGTATTGGTAGGTTAATTCAGTTGTAGTGGTGGTGGTGGTTGTAGTCTGTTTGTTGCTGCAGTTGAATAGAAGTAACAGAAGAAGCAGTAGCAGTAGGAGTAACCGCAGTATTAGTAATCGCAGTATTAGTAGTAGTACTAGTACTGTAGTAGTAGTAGTAGTAGAAGTAGTAGTAGTAGTAGTAGTAGTAGAAGTAGTAGTACTGTAGTAGTAGCAGTGTAAGTAGTAGGAGGCGCAATGGTAGTAGCAGTAGTAGTAGAAGTAGTAGTAACCGTATTAGTATTAGTAGTAGTAGTAGTAGCAGTAGTAGTAGTAGTAGTAGTAGTAGTAGTAGTATAATTTACATATAGGACAAAAACCATTTTATGATACGTCCTACGTAAAGCCATCCCTTAACCAAATGAGAAAATATCCTTTTGATTCGTGAAGAGACATTGTTTGCAAGAATAATTTATGGAGGCATTATTTGAGACATTTGTGTGTAACAGTACGCTTAACATATACTATTGCATTTACATTAACATTTACATTTTGTAGTACAAGAATATTTAATGTTTAAATTTGAATTTTCCTTAACTTCAACTTCTTTCAGATTTGACAGTTATTATGAGCTTTTCTTTTCATAAGGATCGTGTTTATTCACTTTAAAACTGTATAGTTAATTCCTTATGGTGATAAAGAAACTGTTTCCTCATATGAATTATTCTATGTTTATCTCTCAGTCCAGGCAGGTAATTCTCCTATAGAACAAATTAATACCACCATGCTTTTTTTCACATTCATATTTTTTTTAATTTTCAAAACTGAAGCAATGCAGATGTTGCCGTGTTAATGTATATTTTGATTGTATTTACTTCAATAATGATGAATGTCTGGAAAATAATAATCGCTCAAAATCAATTCCTCTCGAATTATGTTGCTCTTAGCAATAACCTTACACCTAAGAAAGTTAAAGTAGAAATAGAAAAAAAATTCAAAAGAGACAATGTGAATCGAATTCAAGTGGAAAGTGGTTTTGTACTTACTGTTCTTTTACACTCTCTCATAGATATTCTTTTAAGTGTTTCATATCTAACGAGCCTAGTGTTTTTAGAACTAATCATTTTAAACTCTAATTGTTATTTGTTTTAGAAAGTTTTAAATAGTTTTGTAGAAACTACTTTTAAAGTAGGCCATTGTAATTTAATGAGAGATGCAGGTTACAGTGCTGAATTTATTTGATTTCTTATTGTGAGCATGGCAGTTAATGAGTGTAATGCGTAGGTAGTAAAACGAAGCTAAACATAGTATATAGAGAGAGAAAGAGAGAGAGAGAGAGAGAGAGGGGGTGGGAGAGAAAGTGAGAGAGAAGTTAAATTACTGAATATGTTCCTTATTTTGAATTTTCACGCAAGAGTTATTTACGTAGGTACTTTAAGTATTGAGAATGATATATTAGGTGCTTATGTACTCTTCCTCAAATCAATCAATACCTTCCCCCCACTAAATCAATATCGTACACTGACTACAACTGATCAACTGGAACAATTGTGAATAACCAGTCAAGTGACTTTAAAGCAAGAGAGTACCTACTGAATGACAGAAATATTTAACGTTTAGGGACAAATAGCATCTTTAGGCATTGATTTTTTTTCCATCCGTGTCAATGGTCAATGTTATAAGCGTAAAGTATCAAATGTCTTCAGAACTATAATTGTCAAGTATATAAAGTACTTTGCGCATTGAGTTTAAAGGTATAATGAAAATAATTAAATTAATATTTTTTTACAATTTGCAAGATCACATTAGCAAGGAATTAACATACCTCCCATCTTCTATTAATAACGTTTACCCTCATCTGCCGTCTACTTGAGTAATAACTATCTAATATTTATGTGTATATACACAATCTCCCATCTTCTATTAATAACGTTTACCCTCATATGCCATCTACTTAAAGACTTTTTCTTCAGTAACAACTATCTAATATTTATGTACTAGTATATATATATATATCCATACCTCCCATCTTCTATTGATAACATTTCCCCTCATCTGCCGTCTACTCATAGATTTTTACTTGAGTCATAACTATCTAATATTTATGTATATATAAAAAAAGATTAACTCCACATGAAACTATTAAAAACCACAATCAAGACAAGAAAGCATAACTGTTAAATATATTTCATTTCACATTCTCTTCTTCTAAAAAATCAGAATCAAAATATGCCATCATATGCTTATTTTAATTACTGCTGAAGAGTATGCTAACAGTAGTAAAAGAAGGTTGTAAACTTGATCTTATAGTGGTCAGGCATTGCACAATTTTACTCTTGCCAATATCCAGTGTATTGCACGACATGATGAAATCAATTGGCGAAGAATTAATAGTTTTGTTGGCAAGTATAATTATGAATGATAATCTATTCTGTCTTTGTTCACTCTTTGGTTAATTTAAAATTTCGATAAAATCCTCTGATACGTTACACTAACAAAGCCAGACAACTATGCTATATTCGATTTTATCCTAATGAGTTTAGGTTTACTCTGGTTCTGGTTAATCAATCGATATTACCTGTCGCGAAAGCAAAGGCTAATTAAGCACTTCCAATATCCCCTCACTAATCATACATTGAAGCATGTCGATACGGTGAAATGTACGACCTATAATGCCTTTGGTGGATATATTACTCATACCTCATTGTTATGTTCGATTTGACGAATCCAACCTTGCCTTCACTAATAACATATAACGTTGGTCAAATACTGACCGGCTTGACCACTCCAATGCGCCAATCAGCCTCTTCCCTCATTTGGGGACAAATATAATGCATATAACTTTGTTCTAACCCTGAATGGCTTGACCGCCCCAATGGACTACTCAGCCTCCTTTCATCAATGAGGGCATAAGGAATGCATATAATTTTGGTTTAAAGGAGTCTGTGCACTCGTCCATCGTCTCAATAAGGCCCTTTGTCATGATAAATAGTTCTGGTCAAATTATAGATTACTCTTTCAAATCGTTCTCTATTGACTTTGGACACAATACACTTATATATATTTAATAGAAAGTCCAGCTATTCCGCCTGTTTGGAACGAATAATGGTATTGACAGGTGATGCTAATTTACTATTCTGGTACAATGAAATGACTTGCTTGTTAGCGAGTACGATGGCAAGATCTGGTAACCCTCTTAATCGAAATTCATTTGTAGGACAATGTGCATAGTTTATCAAGGGTGCGATTGTATAGTGTGTAACTATATGAGTACAGGTATATTGATATATAAGCGCTATTACACGGTCTAGGTTTTATGTTGATAGATGTAGGTTCTTAGCTCAAATGGGACTTTCATGAATTTGTTGTTTTATAAATTCATATCACAACAAACTGACAAACAATACAAACGCTGAAAACAGTATAAGCATGTCTAAAAAATTTCAAGATGTCGAACTGATATCTAAATAATACTAACAGTTCAAAGTTTTCTTGATTCCTATAATGTCTCAGAGCCTAGCGTGTATCCAATAATTATTTAAAAAATCATGACAAACAAAGGGTAGGGTTATAAAACAGGGTTTTCGGCTTTCTTCACAGGGTTATCTAATTGTCTTCAATCGGTATTTTTTGGGTATTTCTATTGGGTCCATAATTCAAATCAATACTTGTTCCGGATCATTGATTGCAATAAATGTCTTTTTCTCTCATGCAACCGTTAGCAACGAAGCTACACATGCATACATACTTCCCAATAGATATGGCTCTGCAAACCTTAAAGGGGCAGTATCACGATTTAGATGGAATATAAGGTGATGTCCGGAAAATTAAAATAAATTGTGCCAATTGAAAGACAATATGTAATGTCGTTACAAAGTATATGTTATATTGTAAGCTATCGTGTTCACACAGCTGTTAGTGTTTTAATGTGTTCTATACCTTTATTATATTTACTGGTCAATGCATACATAGAGACGATTACCTGAGGAAGTGTGAATGTGAGTGTGAGGTATTATAAGGTAATGTTGATATAACGTTTTACTAAAAGTCATTTAGAAGTACCACGAATAAAGACAACCATCTTCAAGGGTTGGTCGTAATGACAACAGAGATGCATAATCTTATATACAGTTTATATGACGAAAATAAAGCAAATATTTACAATCAGCTACATCAAACTTGATTAAAACAATTTATTGATTAACATTGTTTCATTTGAGTTTTGTCAAAGAGCTTGACGTGAAATTCACTTGCTTGTCACTCACTTCACAAAGAGGAATTGTTTAATTTATATCCATTGCGCCACTCATTTGGTCTACATTTAACCTCTCAGAGAACAAAAGATGTCCCTCGAAAATGTAGCTTATAGAGACAATTTGAGAACCCTACCAGTTTCTGTATCTTCTGCTAGTGGCAGTAAAGTTATAATGACTCTTATTTCAGCCTTGCAAAGATTAAACTTACTAGGAACCAATTTTCAATAGTGTTATCGGCCGCAGAGCGCCTGAGTGGCAGATTCTAATGGGGGTTGGTATCCTGGGTCGATACGGTAGACAAGATCACCGTCTTGTGGAGAACACCAATCACATGAACTTTTACACGTGCCAGTGATAACCCTGTTATCAGCTGACCTTGTGATACTGACCGTTCCACTCGGAGCAAGCCATGGGTAAGTTGGTTCCACTATGAGTCCAGTTTGACTAGTGTCGATTCGGAAGGTTCGTGACAAGTCTACACTGCAACCTGCCATGCAATCGAACGCAGATCCCATTCTGATGTTTGCACAGGAGGAGGAATTCACAAAAGGCATATCCTTCAAAAGGTTGTCATAAGATACCATCATCCAATGATGAACTTGTACTTTAAGAAACTGTGTTGATTCACAAGAAACCACTGACGTTTGACCATTCTCTGCTTCACATTGAGTGTCTGAATAATCAACATAGTTCTCGCCAGGGAGAGTGATGAAATGTTCAGGGGTGCCCGCCATGTTGAGACAGTAGAGCTTCACCATATCACCTTGGTTGAATGTGCCTGGATAGATCCAGTATTCACCATCGGCGTATGAAGAGTTACAAGCCTTGATATGGGCACAGCTGCGAACAGGCGGACATGCAACCACCGACCAGTTACCATCCTCCATACACATAAGGAGCGTGATAGGTTTTCTGAACACAGGATCGCATTCGTATTCAACCACTGTTCCGTTGGACCATGGACCCATACCAGGGAACAGAACACTTCCATTTAGGACAACAGGGGTTTCTGTACAGACCCGTTCACACACCATATGGGACCATGTAAAGTTGTTCTGACAGACCATCAGGCCAACAGGAACATATCCTACAGAGCAGTTATTGTTAAGATCAGTCCCGACAGCAAAGGTTCCAGTTATGTTAGCTTGAACAGCATTTTCTATATTTGGAGGATTCGAACATCCTTGTTGACAGGTAACACTGGTCCAAGATCCATCAGTTTTACATTCGAGGTCACCTGAGGGCAAGTAACCTTCTGCGCATGTGTAGTTCAGAACTGTTCCTACGTGAACAAGGGTACCTGTTGAAACTATAACATCTGTGACATCATCAGTAGAACACGTCACACTTTCACATCCAAAAGGTGACCAGGTCCCGTTTGGTTGACAAACAGCCTCACCTGTTTTAGTGAAGGAACCATCACAAGTGAAGTCAAGTGCTGAACCAACTTCATGAGGAACTGGCTGTGTCACAAAACTTCCATTAGACAAGGCTGGTGGATCATCACACTCAACCTTACAGAAAGTTGTGCCTGGATTCTCTTGACAAACGGAACTCTCTGGGCAGCTGTGGTCCGCACAGAGTCCAGCAACTCTTTTGGGCCACGTGCTGATGTCACTGTAAACACTGTCCACTCCTGTATCTAAACCTCCAGTCATGTTATTCAACACACATTCCGAACTCCCAACATCATAGTTGAAGGACTTGCACTGACTCCGTAAAATACACTCCTTTGCACACCCAAATACACCTACATTGTTGATGGTGTAAAATGACGCCCCGGAAAGACTTGAATTTTGATGCAGTTGATGAACTGCATCAATGTTGGTACACATGTTGACAGCATCAATAACCGCAAAATCAAAGACTGATGATAAAATTACAAAGAGCATTGTGTACTTGAACGATTCATAAATGAATACTTGTAGAAAAGCTTCTGAACGCTTTTGTCGTTTTTTGTGAATATCTTTGAAGTTGAACATTTTTCTGTAATCCAAATCAATCACAAATCGAAGAACATTTCACAACCAATGATAAAAGGTCAATTTGCCACTCATGAACATGGAAAAAATGTTCTTTGCTACTAAATACTTAGGAATTAATTTATTCTGGTGAGTTAGTGCGATACACCACTGAACTGTAACCAAGGTGCAACGTGTTAATTTCCCCCTATACAGCAGTAACGATAGCAGTCGATAGCAGGATCTGTAAACATGATAAACAACTGAATTTTATAATTTGTTCTCTGACTGTGGATGACTTGTTTGTGTATTGTGATTTTTGACACAATCAAAATAAGACATGTAGCATAAACGTACAATTAAAAAGTAAAAAATGAACATAAAAGACTACAACTGCCCCTTAGAAGTACTTGCAGTTACATATTCCCTTGATAGTTTTATTCCATTTGAAATGCAGCAAAACGGTAAAGAGTTTGTTATAATCTGTAATCTTTAAGACAAATAAACACATTTCCAGACAGAAACGTATTTCAAAGTACATATAAAATCCCTCAAAGTATCACACCAATATTGGAACTTTTTGCCTTCAAGAACGGTCGAATCAACTCAACTTCAGATAATTGAGAAAACGTCAAACCTCAGGTACTGGCATCTTGTTGCTTGAGCAAGGGCATTGGTCGTGTAATCCTCAAGAGTGTTCAATTAAAAATCAATGCATAACGGAAGTATTGTGCATCAAATCTCCGTTTCGCTTCTCCTGTGTTAAGTAAAGCAATTTGATAAATTGTTTTTGACTTCTCAAATGAACAACACTGCACGAAGTAAAGGACTAAATCAAGTCCTGTGTATTTTCTCCTTTTGTCCTTAAGATCAGACACAAGAATATCAGAAAGGCACTTCAACAACTCCTGAGTATTGTGTTATCTTGCCCTTGGGCTAATAGACATCACTGCAGAAAGTAAAGCACAATTTCAACCCTCCTGCGCTGTCAAGCTTCTCTCTCAGACTGAAGTTTCGCAGAAGTTTTCTGTTACCCTACATCGACATAACCAACAATAGAACCGGCTTAATTAGAATGATCCAATAAATAGCGTGCTATCTGCGCTCTGTTTACTTGTATCCTTGACAGTAACACCTTTGGTCTGAAATCAATTCTTTCTCTGCTTCATCGATCACAGTATGTAGTATTCCCTAATGCATCTGTTGTCATATTTATAAATTCTGAGGTCTATGTATAGACACAAGGGTGAATATTATGCTCTTAGATGGTCATGAAGAAATCATAATAAAATATTGATTACCCTTGCTACACATTATCAGGTAAAGAACAGATAAAATGTTTGGTCTTTCGATCGATGTTTCTGCAATCAAGTATACTCGGAACAAACAAAAATTAATTGTCTCTGTTACTATACTTCAAGATAGTGATTCTGCTCTTCATGGTTTTGTAAAGTAGCATTAACTTATCGTTCACTTTAGCTTGACATGGCGTTTCTAGGTGATGGAGCAACGTTGAAACAACATTTTGTCTATAGATGGGAAACTTCGATGGATGTTCAAATGAAGTCTACCAATGGACATTGAAGATTTTTTTTGTTCTTCCTTTGACGACACCCTTCATCATTAAAGATTAAGAAGAGCTGCGAACCAAAAGTTTGTTTAAGTTTGTTTGTTATCATAACTATGTTATAGAGTCAAATTTGGTCAAATTTATGATATAACGTTTTTTGAGAACAATTTCGAAATAAAAATTATGATATAACCCAAAACGTTATTTTTTGCCTTTTGGACCTCCGAAACACAAGTGTAAAGGCAATATACAAATGAACTGAACATTTTTTAGTTTTTTCTCTAAAAATACCTAGATCTTTCATGAATGAGCTGAGCGTTTTATCATTTCTCCCATAATGAGTCATAGTACAAAGTGTTCCCTTATACATCTCCATTTTAAATGACGGTATCTTAAACCACAAGAATTGACATTTTGGCTTCCATTGCGACGTGACGAACGTTATAATACATTGATCCGGACTCCAGGCCATTATACCTACCATGTAAACATCGTTAAAATGTTTGCACTTCGATAACATATATTGATCAATTCCTACACACTCTGAATAAGAAGTAAGGTAAGTATCTGAGATACTACAAGATAGTGGTTCTTTTGTCCATGATTTTGGTAAGTGGGCTTGACTTACAAACTGCAATCTTAAGGGAAATGTGATCGCTCATCTTTGACAAATTGCTTCTCCTGCATGTGGATGTCTATGGATCAATGTCCAATAATAATTATTCAAGTTCAGTTTACAAAATAAGTGTAAAACGAGTCAGTGTTTTAGTCTGAATTGTTACAATGCTTTTGGAAGATTTGAATGTTCCAATTTACAGATTAAGTTCATCAAAAGTGTTTTATTAGATACGATTTCCTTTGGCTGAAACGCCTGGTTAACTCATCGCTGCTTAAAGGGTCAGTTTCACGTTTCTTGAAAATTTTATATTTTCAATTTTCACTGAATTTTTTCTTATGAATAAATATTTATATAGCGCGCATATCCATCCACTCGTGATTGCTAAAGGCGCTTTATACGCTAATGTTAAATATATTATTTGGATAGTGTCAAAAATCTAATTACACAAACAAATCATCCATAGTCAGAGAACAAATAATAAAAATTCACATCAAGTCAATTGGCAGCCATTTTTGTGAGAACACCTTTAATTCATTTTTTTTGTAAGAAAAAGGAATCGGATGGTTGAACTTTACGCTATATATTAATTTTATTACTATAAGTTTAAATACAATGTAATTGGAACAATTTATTTTTATTTCCCTGACACCACCTTATATTCCCCCTAAAAACGTTTTGCTGCCCCTGAAGATGAACAGTTACTCTGTAACGTGAACATTCCTGTTTTCTATTTGCACTGAAACAATCCTATGATACATTCCTTACCACCTTGTTGCACTGTCCTTATGATATTATGATAATGGAACAAAGGGCAACAAAACGGGTTCATTTATAGAATTATTCTGATTATTTTAAATATTAATAGTCCAAGGTTCAATGATTTCTCCACTCATTAGTTCATGCATTATGGTTTGAAACCTTATTCAGTTCACATTTGCTCAGGAAACAATTTATCGATTATGTTTCCATATGTTCTCGTGATCACTGTGACAGAGTCGATAGTGAATGTAAAACCTTTCTTGCACTAGTACTTATAATTGGCAGCTTCTATGTTTGATGAAGATTACGATTATATAATGGTACTGTTGCATTTTTATGGAACTAAAGGGATCCCAGGAAGAAGGATAATCATTTTTACTAATTGCAAGACTTTTTATTGTTTACAAGATTCGAGAAAGGAAAACATTTTAACCAAATGCAAGACTATTTAATCTTTACAAAAAGGAAAACATTTTAAAGAATTGCAAGAATATTTAATCTATATATGTCACAAAGAAGGAAAAACATCTGAACTAATTCCAAGACTATTTAATCTTTACAAATCACGAAACAGGAAAAACATTGTAACCAATTGCAAGAATATTCAATGTTTACACGACATCTTTACAAGACACGAAAAGAAAACACCTTAACCAATTGCAAGACTAATTAATTTTCGTATAGGACACGAAAAGGAAAAAGTCTTAACCAATTGCAAAACTTGTTAATATATACATGGACGTTCAGCAAACCATTTTAACTTTCCCTCACATTTTAATTTATGAGAAATATATTGTTTATCCGTTGTTGTAGAGTAAGGTTTAATAAATCCATTAATTTATTCAGATATGTTGTGATTTGTCTTATTTTGTGTGGATATTTAAAAATACTTTTTTAAATAAAAAATATAGTAAGTGCAACCATCTTAAGCAAGTCATTCTGTCTGTTTAACATAAATCTTAAATCTTGCTATGACTTTTGTCGCTTATATACACACTAAAAAAGTTAAGCAGCAGCTTTCCTATATGCTGTTGATTGCCGAGCCCTCGTATGGAGGACCAGGAATACACGTCTCGCCCCAAGGAACATTTTGCCAAGGGTACCATATGGAGGGGGATCCGTGATGGTTTGGGGAGGCTTCTCTTACGACTGTAGACTCGATTTGGTGACTATACAGGGTTCACTCACAGGCGTTCGCTACATTCAGGCGGTTCTGGATCCTGTAATTATTGATCATTTCGATGACCACAGATTTGCCAGAAAACCCTTGTTCATAGACGCAATGCCAGACCCTATCGTTCACTTGCTGTAAACCAACATCTGAAAAATAATCGTGTAACACGAATTCCATGGCCAGCAATGTCACCTGATTTGAACCCAATCGAGCATGTTTGGGACATTTTGGGTCGTCGGATACAAAGACGGGATCCTCCTGTACAAAACCTGAAAGAACTCGAAGCCGCTCTTCATGATGAGCGGCAACGGACACCTATGGAACAATTAAAGAACCTGGTTAGGGGTATAGAAGAATGGCTGCAGTTCCCGCACGTGGTGGCACCACACGTAACTGATGATTTGTGATTTTTGAAACACTGATTCAATTTATTTAAACTGCTTTGAGCAGGTGGCACACACCAAGAGCTTGTAGTAACAATACTCAATGTGTTTTGGATGAAATTCCAAGTCCAATTCCCTATTTATTTTCATGCACTTTTAGTGCCCACAAACTTCTCTTGCAAATGACAAACTGATTGTTTTCTCAATAAAAATTGGTTTTGCTTATCTTCTTTTTCTCAGTCTCATGGCATACTTCAACGAAGTACACTTTTCTGTTAAAAATCAGGGGGTACTTAACTTTGTTTTGTGTGTATATTAAGATATACCGTTTTCACCAACAAAGCCCTTCTTCAATCTTTTTATCTATACTGAATGAATAAGGAAATAGTTAACCTTCGCACATGTGATATATATGATATTTTCTGGGTTGGTTTCATTAGTTTGTCTTTTATTGACCTCTTTGCAATCAATTTCATTTAATATCATTTCAATGCAATATGCTTTTGAATTTCATGACGATCAGAGGATAATACTATCTTTGTGTTGTAGATGGAACAACTCAAGCGTTTCTAATCTTTTATTATGATCAATGACGATATCAACGATATCAAACAATCTCTCCCAACAGAAGCAGCCCAGTGCGAGGAAGTTCCTGTTCTAATTAGGTTTCTTAGACGCTTTGTGCTCTGGAGAAAACACAGGATATCCATGTGTAGAATGCTTGTAAGACAATATCGAATAGGTGCGAATAGTTCGAATTCGTGCATAGAGGTTATAATTACAGTCTCAAGTAAAGAAATTATTAATGGTTTGTTAAACATAGAATTTATGAGTGGTAATGATTCACATTTAAATAGTTTCTGTGTATTCTTACAATCATGACGATGTAAATAATTGGTCATTTTTATTCATATGAAATATTGA
Source organism: Steromphala cineraria (assembly GCA_916613615.1). Lineage (NCBI taxonomy): Eukaryota > Metazoa > Mollusca > Gastropoda > Trochida > Trochidae > Steromphala > Steromphala cineraria. Next base: position 55,053,439 of record OU744732.1, on the reverse strand, counting down.
TTGACATTCTGTATAAAAATCAATTTTGGGTGATATGTAATTTTTATTCCCTTTCAAATTTATTCAACAATGTAAAGGCATATATTTATTACTCGCCTACTGAAGATACGTTTAGACGCTTTGTGTAGACATCTATGTGTAGATTGTGTTAATTAGTGTTAATTGCTTTACCTGCACTTGTAAGACAGTATCTAACAGGTGCGAATAGTTCGAATTCGTACATAGAGGCTATAATTACAGTCTCAAGTAAAGAAACTATTAATGTTTTCAACCCTATTGTTTGGTAAACATGGAATTTATGAGTGGTAAAGATACACATTTATATAGTTTCTTACAATCATGAAGATGTAAATAATTTATCCGTCTTATTCATATGAAATATTGATTGACATTCTGTATAAAAATCAGTTTTGGGTGATATGTAATTTTTATTTGCTTTCAAATTTATTCAACAATGTAAAGGCATATATTTATTACTCGCCCACTGAAGATATTGCTGTTTAATAAATCTACAAAGTTATTGCATATCAAGTAATAACATCCCACGCTGACCGAATGACATCATAATCGTTAAGTATGACGTCTTAATGTCGGCGGGCCTGGCGCAATGGTCATGTCGGCGAATATCTTTATATTATTAAACCAGTATAAACACTAAACTCGGTCTTGTTTAATACTATTTTTATGAAATTCGTTAATGGCATAGGTATTTTACTTGCTTTCGCTCGTTTAAATACCAACCCATTCACTTGTTTCATAAAAGTGATATTAAACGAGGTGTCATGTACTATTCACTTTATTTGAACTCACTGCCGTCATGAGATACACAGCAACGGTTACATAATATACTTGTGTCAATAACACATCCGTGATAACCCGTATAAAGTCAACTTTCAAGTTACCTTCGAAGGAGATAAGAGGACCAATGGACATACATGTAGGCAATTATGCATCCCATTATGGGGGGAAATAATGAAAATATTAATTCAAAGTGCTTCTGTCAACAAAAAATATATCCAATAATTGTTAATATTATTTATCGTTCACTTGTCAACAAAGGATGTCAATAAATATATTTATCTTACCTTACAGTAAAATACTCGTTTTTGATTGGCTGATCATCGAATAATTTTATCTTATGTACCCCTCGAGTCTCACTTCTCACGGTGTACAAATTCAATGTACCCCGCTGCCATAGCAACAGCTCCTCTCCGAGAAGAGGTGTCGCATAACGTTAAGATGACGTTACCAAATGACGCACGCAATGTGCAGAGTTCACATAAATTCGATTTGCTGTTTTCGTGATTATTAACTATACATTAGTTTTCTCATCATTCTATGTTTTTTTCGAAACAAATTCCGCATTACAGTACTTACACATGCTATAGAACGAAAAGCAAAAGGTTTTTAAGCATGTTTAGCCGAGTAGTTTTTACGTAACACGATTCATAACATTTCAGTCGGGTTGGCTGACGCCATTTTGTTTACATTAAGGGTCAAGGCCGTCAATACGGTGATGGCTCATCCGTTAACGGCAGTCAAACTAAAATTGATGTATTTTTTCTGTCATGACGGTAAGATAAATACGTTGTATGCTTCTCCCTCGGGTAATACGGTCTGATGTACCATCTTTGCAGAAATGTCAGCCCTCGCCTTGCGGCTTGGGCAACATTTCTACAAAGATGGTACATCATACCGTATTACCCTCGTGAGAAGCAAACAACTTATAATATTTCTATTCGCTAATTATTATAGAGTTAGTCTTATGTGGCTTAGCCCTGTAGTTAAAGAAGTTTTCACTTGTATTCTCTGCAAGAAATGTAAGTGATATACTTCATCATTTATCATACTTATATACATCCCCCCCCCCCCCCCCCACACACACACACACATAAGAAATAAGAGAGAGAATAACTCATATGGTTCTACTTCAGACTTGATTTAACCATGAACTCCGACCCTCAAACAAAACACATCTCGTTCACATTGAAGTTGATGCTATTCTTATTACAGAAACTCAAAAATATATACAATTACGAGCCTGATCAATGCACAATAGCTTGCCATACTCAGCGACATTAAAAACAGACTGCATCCAAATCTTTAAAAAAAACCAGTCCAATTACATGTAGGTACAAAAACGTTTACACCCCAGTTGCCTTTAAACTAATTATCATTTTCTTAAACAAGTATTCAAGTTTTAATGTCGTATTCTATAATTGACGTTCATTATGGGATTAATTATCAGTCAAAGAATATTTCTAAGTGGTTAATGATGTACTTTAAATACATTTTTTTTTAAAAAGGTATTTTGATAAAAAAAATAGAATTTATAGACATAAAAGATATATCATGTTTAAAATCAACGAACGAGCCTTATTCTTCACACGTTTATTACATCTTAACCATGGCTGGGATCATGTTTGATTTTAACCTCTACCTACATTAAACAAAGTTATGTTGATAAAACATAAAACAGACACCAATTCTTTCAACTACTACTACTAATAATAATGACACTAATTTTAACGTCTAGTATCCAGTCGAGGACTGCTCAAAGGCGATACACGTGGCGATACAATGTATATTATTACCCTGAAGGAATTGTACTTTCGAGACAAGCTACATATTGGTCCGTACTGCAACACAGTGTTAAGCCCAGGTTACAAATTGTTGGTGTTGGAAACAATTGTGAGGTAAAGTTTCTTTTTTGCCTCAGTGTAAAATGTTGCAATATAAGATCGATCTGTTTCGAATGCACAAATGAAAACAATATGAAGCTTAAAAAGAAAATCAATATTGGATGTTAATGAGGTTATTTATATCGCGCTATATCCAGCCATTAGCACCTTCTCAAAGTGCAACATGTACATTATTATGTAAGCTTACATGATGACGAATAAAAGTAAGAAAACCTATTATCCTGTTTTGAAAAATCAAATGTTTTATGACTTTTGAATTTATTAACCTATGCCTGAAAGAGATATATTAAATCTACTTACGAAAATTATCAACATGTTATACGATAACCCAAAAATCTAATTTAATAATGTGATATTGGTCATAAAAAGCACATATATACTTTATATATCTGTATATTGTACAGTCTATGTATAATGAATTTTATCAAACTTGCATGATCAAAATGGTCGATATTGAAGTATCGTTGAACCTTACTTGAACACGAAAAACAAACTGGATTATTTTCAACTATTAGTAAGCAAACAGATGAAATATAGATTTTCGCATTTTTGTAAAACGCAAACACCATTCTCCAAATAGAACTTTTATCAAAGCGTTTCAGGTGCCATTGTAAAGAGTTAGCTTTCTTCAGATCAATTGATCCTTTCTGAAACAAACAGAGTTGTAAGGGTCACCGCAGTAATAAAGTGATATAAAGTTGGATCTGTTTTAGTTTACTCTTTCTATTTATGTTAGAACTTTAAAGGGGCAGTAGCACGTTTTTTGACAATTTCATATTTCCCTGATAATTGTAAGTTAATGCTAAATGTATTAATATGACAATGTCAAAAATCTCATTACACAAGCCAATCATCCATAGTCAGAGGACAAAATATGAAGATTCACTTAAAATCCATTGGCGGCCATTTTGTGTGAACACCTTTAATTCATTGTGTGTAAGAAAAAGGAATTGCATGGCTAAACTTTACTTTATATATTTGAATTTTTACTGCTCCATTTAGTTTAAATACATTGTCTTTCAATTAGAACCATTAATTTTCATTTCCTGACCTCACCTTATATTCCCCCTAAAAACGTGCTACTGCCCCTTTAAAACGCTAAGGAATATTGTTATAAAAATAACCAACGCGATCGCTACACTTTTGTCTGTTTGTAAAGACCAGTATTTCTATTAGCATTGACTGTTGCTAGGTGCATTATAGTAGTGAAATTATCTATTGCAACCATCAGTATGCAACAAGTCACAGCAACAATGTAGTTTCGTAAAATGAAACCATCATGTCAACACACAAAACAGAACTTTTTTCCAAATAAGTCCTTGTCATTTCGGAGTACATTTGAAATAGCTGTTGCTGGAAATGATTGTTTTTGGATTACTCGGTTTGGTATACATTCTCTCCCAAAAGAGGCAGCTCAATCATAGCCGAACGAGCCTCTGTTCTAATAAGCGAAATACATGGGATAGAAAGGTAGAAATCTGATTGGACGCAATCTAAGTTGCCTGTGCAATCAGCGACGCCATTTCAAAAGTGGTCATTCGCAAAGCTTCGGTCATTTACGTATGCTTTGATAAAGCTATCGCTAAAATTTAACATCCAAGGGGAGATAACTATTCTTTTTACAAAACATCGATTTCTCATAATTTTCTAAAAAGGAGATATCTTGTGTTGCAACTTTTTGTCACTACGGCAATATACCTGGAACCCCGGAATGTTGGCTTATTAGAACAGAGGCTTCCTCGCACTTGGCTGCCTCTGTTGGGAGAGACTGTTTGGTATAGTGATCAAATAAAAATATAAACTCATGATGTTTATTGAAAACGGATACACTACTGCCACGCAACGTTGACCAGTCGATTCTATAGCATTATTACTTATCACACAACACTAACCAACGACGAAGACGTTGCGTTGATTGTTGAAGTGAATCGATAATGATGAGAATAATTGAACGCTTTGATGGTAATTATTGAGGTTGTATTTGACTTCTTGGCTGAGCATATTCGTCACTGTAAGTGTTACCTAGTCTTACTCCCAAGAATATTGTTGACAAAACTGATAAGAGTCTTCTAGACTCTATCCTATCACATATAACATGCCCATTAACCCTTTGTTTTGAAAACGAAATTCTTATTTAGCCTGAAGGTCATCCATTTACCTTGCGATGTGTCGGATTTTTATCAAATGGTGTCCGAATTAATAGAGATGGCTAAGAGTGCAAACATTAATATCGCTCAGGGAAACAGAAAGGAAATATACAGTGGTACTTTTCTGACGTTGGCATATATGTTGTTAACAGCTATCTTCCAAGTTGGTTAGTGGATTTAGCAACATGCTTTTGCTGCTGATTTTAATGATAATACACTCAGTGTTTTCGGTGAGTTTATTTTATTACCTAACAGAGAGAGCTTTATGAAATATTGTGATTTGCTGTGAAGATAATTAGACCACAAAGCCTTACTTAGTTTTGCTATATCTGTTTCTTCTTGTTAATGAACTGATCAATACATGTTTATGTCTGAACCAAACGGGTGATTCAATATTGAAGTTCGTTCATTAGACCCAAGAAAAACAAGTTCAACACAACATCTATTCACTCTTTTACCTAATCTCATATCCTTTAATAAGATATTTAAGGGAGAGTGTGCATGGGATATAATACTGCAAGTACTTTATAGACACTTTTTGTGTTCGTAGGGTTCATTTATGTAACAACTCTTCTATATCATTTGTTTATTTCCTTAACATAAAAGGGATAAGGGGTAAATAGGAAGTGAAATTAAAATCCATTTGTAGTTAGATTGATGGAAATGGGAAGGTGTTTTGTGCATTCTATATTTTATACTTTTTCAGAAATATTCTATAAGGAGTTTTTATTTAAAGGCCTAACTATTTTGAATGTCAGCATTCTTAGAACTGATTCTCAAAAGTTTGAATTTGTTTTGTACAATCTGCTTTGAAAGTAAACCATGTTCATTTGATGACGGGGAAAGTACTGATAGTAAAATTCTCGCTGTGAGCATGGAAGTTCAGTGAAGAGTATAAAGCGTAGGCAGTAGGATGACAATAAACATAATGAGCTTTGTGTTAGTACAAGTCAATAAGCAACCATTACTTCAATCAATCGATCGAGAGAGAGAGAGAGAGAGAGAGAGAGAGAGAGAGGGGGGGGGGGGGGAGAGTCTTCATTGAATAAAAATATGTTTTAACCATCCCGTATGAATATTTCCTTTCCATAACTGTTTATCTATTGTTTATGAGTTATATCTAAGTATAGGATGATTCAACTTCACATAAACATGTGGGTACAACGATCAAAACAAAATCAAGTCACTTTTGAGTTCTTTCTTTACTGATAAAAAGTATGTAAACACAAAAAAGTAATAGTACCGGTAATAAAATAAAAAAAATTGCTCAGGGAATGCAAAGTGTACTCTTTTCAAAATAAAGTATATTGCATGATTCTAATTTTGTTATAATAAGTTTGCCATGAAATACTTATCTACTGTATGAGTGTTGACAAAGTAAGTTTTGAATGATATTCCATGTGGATCCCCTTTGGTTTATTTTGTTAAAATCTTCACAAACGTAAACGAAACCAGACACCTATGCTATGTTCGATTTAGCGTAATGAGTTTAGGTTACTCTGGTTCTAGTAAATCAATTGTGATTATATGTTGCAAAGGTTCATTTAGCACTTCCAATATCCCCTCACTAATCATACATGAAATCATATCAATACAGTAAGGTGCGTGATTTATTGTGGCTTTGAATGGTATTTCACTCATAACATAGTGTTTGTTATAATTACATGATGGAATCTTGTGACCCCATTATGACTGCTATGGGAACCTGTAAATCGTTTAGTAATCAATGTTTTGCAATCATAATGGTGTGCAAAGTTTCACCAACCCCATCATCTTTACATTCAGCTTAAACCCTTGAAACATCTAAATATGTAAATTCATATCAAGAAATCATTTAAATGCTACTTTCATCCCACTAATGATGTTGATATTAAAATGGGGGAATTTCAAACATACATAACTTGAGCTAGTATGTTTGAAAAAGATAATAATGTCTTTTCATGCAAATGCGTTAAAGGAGCCTTCCTGCTTACTTATAATATGAAACAAACTCTTTAAACTCCTCACATACATTAACCAAATGCTAAGAACTTTGGTCAAATCCTAATCACCCTTTTCCCAATAACGTTATTTATTTATCATGCAAACCTTTTGGGTCAAAATATAAATTTCTCTTTTAATTTCTTCTCTGTTGATGTTTTTGAAGTTTAACGTCGGCTATCATATCTTGACGATGTCACCGACGTTTGGCACATGACTAAAATGCTAAAGAATAAGGACACAAAATGTAGGACAGGTCATGGACACCATCACAAAAATTCTAAAAAAATTCTAAAAGTTCTGAATTGGTAAAATTTATTCTCTATTAAAATGGACGTTTATAAAGTAAGTTAAGCTATTAAGTTTGTTTTTACTGTTTGGATGATTAACGGTAATGAGATGTGAGTTGAATGTGAATATTTTCGTTAGAATATTTGATTTGCTAGTCTGAAAACTGCGATCAGTTAGAACACTCATTTAGACTTGATTTGAATTAAGGTAGACGATTTTGTCATATTATTATTATTATTATTATTATATGGATATTTATATAGCGCGCATATCCAACCACTCGTGGTTGCTCAAGGCGCACTGTAGGCTTCGTTTAGGCTGTAGTGATCTAAATTTTAATAAATTTGAAAGGCATATTTCAGACGATCCTACCTGTTCATGCGGCGCTAATCGAGAAGACACAACCCATGATTTACTGGTTTGCCCAAACTATTCTCACTTAAGAAATGATGCATTATACTACCAAAAAGGGTACAGCTTAAAAACAATTTTATATGGAAACCATGATATATCTGATCTTGGCAACTTAGCTATTTCAAAATATGTTTACCTCTTCATCACCATTTCTAATAGATTCGAAAAAAGAGTTTAAGATGTTTACTTCTAAGGCATTGATATGAAATTACTTTCTTTATTGTTGATTGTTTTTCTTGATTTTGAATCATCACTTTTGTATCAGAACGGCATTAATATAAGCCTCTGGCTTGTTTGCTTGTTTTCATAAATAAAATATGTTTAAACCATATGACTCTGCTTGAGCGGGTCTGACTGAAATAACATGTCGTTGAACCAATAGAAATTCAATATGGAGAGAAGTAGGACTATACAGATTATCTAAGGATTATCTCTGATTATGAAAGAACTGAATTAATTCGTTACAGTATCAAGTGTAGGTGATTGAAATTGGTTTTTGTTATGATAGATTTGATAGGAATTCGAGTTGTTAAACTTTCACGAATATATAGGATTGGGTAATCATATATACAGTTGTACTGAATCGGTTGATATATGAGTGCAGGTGCACTGAAATTGCTTTTTATATTTGTGTGGTTGTTCAGAATTTGCGTGTTAGATTTGTGAAAATTTAATGAAACAGTATGTTATACATGTTTGTAGATCGTTTTATGAATTCCTTTGTACTGGAACGTTTTTTTGGTATATTGGCAGTAATACTGATCATTAATAGTGGTAGTAGTGGTGGTAGTGGTAGGGTAATTTAGTTGTGGTAGTGGTAGGGTAGTTATAGTGGTGGTGGTTGCAGAGCAATAGCAGTAGAAGTAGAAGTAGTAGTAATCGTAGTAATAGTTATCGTAGTAGTAGAAGCAGTTGCAGTGGTAGTAGTAGTAGTAGTAGTGGTAGTAGTAGTAATATCAGTAGCAGTAGTTGTAGTAGTAGTCGTAGCAGTAGAAGTAGAAGTAGTAGTAACCGTAGTAATAGTTATCGTAGTAGTTGAAGCAGTTGCAGTGGTAGTAGAAGTAGTAATAGTAGTAGTGGTAGTAGTAGTAGTAGTAGTAGAAGTAATAGTAGTAGTAGTTGTAGTAGTAGTAGTAGTTGTAGTAGTAGTAGTAGTAGTAGTAGTAGTTGTAGTTATCGTAGTAGTAGTAGTAGTTGTAGTAGTAGTATCATTTGCAGTAGTCGTAGTAGTAGTAGTAGTAGTAGTTGTAATAGTAGGAGTAATAGTAGTAGTAGTAGTTGTAGTAATAGTAGTAGCAGTAGTAGTAGTAGTAGTAGTAGTAGTAGTAGTAGTAGAAGCAGCAGTACTAATAGTAGTAGTGGTAGTAGTAGTTGTAGTCGTAGTAGTTTTAATGGCAGTAGCAGTAGTCGTAGTAGCAGTAGCAGTAGTAATCGTAGTAGTAGTAGTAGTAGTTGTAGTAGATATAGCAGTAGTAGTAGTAGTAATAGCAGTAGTAGTAGTAGTAGTAGTAGAAGTAGTTGTCGTCGTAGTTGTAGTGGTAGAAGTAGTATTAGCAGTAGAAGTAGTAGTAGTAGTAGTAGTAGTCGTAGTAATAGCAGTAGTAGTAGTATTAGTAGCAGTAGCGATAGTAGTAGTAGTGTTGTTGTTGTTGTTGTTGTTGTTGTTGTTGTTGTAGTAGTTGTTGTTTTTGGACCGATGACAAATTGTTTGATAGTGTTAAAACGTTAAATGTAAACATGTATGTGGATGGGATAAAACTATCGCTATTATCAAGAGCTATATAGCTGTCTCAAGTTTTGACAAACAATGCGTCAGGTTATGGGAAAATGGGACATCAGTATCCTTGGGGTCTATACATGCGGGGTTTTTTTTATCATCGAACAGCAATGAGTAATTATCCTTACGTTGACAATGCCATTGTTGTCAAATGTAGCTATGAGGTGCCTTTGTCAATGGTTACAATTCGCTCTACAACTCTTATGACGAAAGTCGTTAACAATTTACAACTATACCCAATGTCATCGTATATTTCACAATGAAGCTGCAGATATACACATGACACATAACTAGTTGATGCTGTTTTGAACATTGCTATAGGTGTTTGTTGCATTGATGTTATCTATTAGTTCAATCAAATAAGTATGCGTATACACATTTGAAAAAAATATTCTTATCACTGGTAATCTTTAGAGTATATTTAACTATAACATTCCCTTGATTTATTCGAAACTCGGATTTTATATATCTGTTAATCGTTACATCTAATACATAATTTATAAATTATAATATAATTTATATATAGGACAACAACCCTTTTATGATACGTCCTACTTACAAGCGTAGATACTTGAATGAACGATAGCCATCTCTTTATCAACCAAATGAGAAAATATTATTTAGGATAAACATGAAGACCTTTATCCTTTTGATTATCGAGAAGAGACATTGTTTGCAAGAATAGTTCATAGATACATTATTTGACACATTTGTGTGTAACAGTACTCTTTACATATAGTACAAGCATAATCAATGTTAATAAATCAGAATATTATTTGGACACTGACAATATTTGTAATGAAACAATAAACTTAGATTTTGTCTTTAATTCAACTTGATTATTTATCGACTATGAATCATTCAGACTTGACGGTTTATTATGAGCTTTTCTTTCCAAAAGCATGGTGTTTATTCACTTTAAAACTGTATAGTTAATCCCTTTATATGATAAAGAAACTGTTTCCTTCATATGAATTGTATGTTTGTCTCTCAGTCCAGGCAGGTAAGTCATCTATAGAAACAAATTAATACCCCCATGCTTTTTTTCACTAGCATTGTTTTGTGTTTATCAATGGATATGCGCATATATTTTTTTTCATTTTCAAAACTGAAGCAATGAAGATGGTACCTTGTTAATTTATATTTTGGTTGTATTTGCTTCAATTATGAATGTATCAAATAATAATCATTCAAAATCAATTCCAATCGAATTATGTTTCTCTTAACAATAACCTTAAACGTAAGATAGTTAAAGTAGAAATAGATAAAGTTTTCAAAAGAGACAATGTGAATCGGTTTTTACACTCTCTCATAGTTATTCTTTTAAGTGTTTCATATCCAACGAGCCTAGTGTTTTAAGAACTCATCATTTTAAACTTTAATTGTTATTTTGTTTCAGAAAGTTTTAATTAGTTTTGTAGAAACTATTTTTAAAGGAAGCCATTGTAATTTAATGAGAGAGGCAGGTCAAAGTGCTGAATTTATTTGATTTCTTATTGTGAGTATGGCAGTTAATGAGTGTAACGCGTAGGTGGTAAGATGAAACTAAACATAGTAGAGAGAGAGAGGGAGAGAGAGAGAGAGGGGGAGAGAGAGTGATGTAGAGAGAGAGAGAGAGGGAGATAGAGAGGGAGAGAGAGAGAGAGAGAGGGAGAGAGAGAGGGAGAGAAAGAGAGAGATAGAGAGAGAGAGGGAGAGAGAGAGAGAGAGGGAGGGAGGGAGGGAGAGAGAGAGAGAGAGAGGGAGAGAGAGGGAGAGAGAGAGAGAGCGAAAGAGAGAGAGAGCGAGAGAGAGAGCGAGAGAGAGAAATGTTAAATTATTGAATATGTTCCTTATTTTGAATTTCCACGCAAGAGTATTTCACAAAGGGACTTTGATTATTGAGAATTATATATGAGGTGCTTATGTACTCTTCCTCAAATCAATCAATACTTTCCCCTCACTAAATCAATATCGTACACTGACTACAATGGATCAACTGGGACAATTGTGAATAACCAATCAAGTGACTTTAAAGCAAGAGAGAAACTACTGAATGACAGAAATATTTAACGTTTAGGGACGAATAGCATCTTTAGGCATTGATTATTTTCCATCCGTGTCAATGGTCAATGTTATAAGCGTAAAGTATCAAATGTCTTTATAACTATTATTGGCAAGTATATAAAGTACTTTGCGCAGTGAGTTTAAAGGTATAATGTAAATAATTAAAAAAAATTTATTACAATTTGCAAGATCACATTAGCAAGGAATTAACATACCTCCCATCTTCTATTAATAACGTTTACCCTCATCTGCCGTCTACTTGAGTAATAACTATCTCATATTTATGTGTATATACACATACCTCCATACTTCTATTAATAATGTTTACCCTCATCTGCCATCTACTTAAAGACTTTTTCTTGAGTAACAACTATCTAATATTTATGTATATATATATATCCATACCTCCCATCTTCTATTAATAACATTTCCCCTCATCTGCCGTCTACTCATAGATTTTTACTTGAGTCATAACTATCTAATATTTATGTATATATAAAAAAGATTTAACTACACATGAAAATATTAAAAACCACAATCAAGACCAGAAAGCATAATTGTTAAATATATTTTATTTCACATTCTCTTCATCTAAAAAATCAGAATCAAAATATGCCATCATATGCTTATTTTAATTACTGCTGAAGAGAATGCTAACAGTAGTAGAAGAAGGTTGTAAACTTGATCTTATAGTGGTCAGGCATTGCACAATTTTACTCTTGCCAATATCCAGTGTATTGCACGACATGATGAACTCAATTGGCGAAGAAAAACTATTGATAGTTTTGTTGGCAAATATAATTATGAATGATAATCTATTCTGTCTTTGTTCACTCTTTGGTTAATTTAAAATTTCGATAAAATCTTCTGATATGTTACACTAACGAAGCCAGCCACCTATGCTATATTCGATTTTATCCTAATGAGTTTATGTTTACTCTGGTTCCAGTAAATCAATCGTTATTACCTGTCGCAAAAGCAAAGGCTCATTAAGCACTTCCATTTCCCCTCACTAATTATACATTGAAGCGTGTCGATACGGTGAAATGTACGACCTATAATGGCTTTGGTGGATATGTTACTCATACCTCATTGATATGTTCGATTTGACGAATCATACCTTGCCTTCACTAATAACGTATAACTTTGGTCAAACCCTGAACGGTTTGACCACTCTAATCCGCCAATCAGCCTCTTCCGTCAATTGGGGACAAATATAATACAAAGAACTTTGATCTAACCCTGAATGGCTTGACCGCCCAAATGCACTATACAGCCACCTTTCATCAATACGGGTAAATAATGCATATAACTTTGGTAGAAACCCTGAACAGCTTGACAAACCAAATGCACTAATCAGCCTCCTTTCGTCAATGAGGGCATTAGTTATGCAAATAACTTTGGTCAAAGCCTGAACAGCTTGGCCGCCCTAATGCACTACTCAGCCTCCTATCGTCAATGAGGGTATACATAATGCATATTACTGTGGTCAAACCCTGAACAGCTTGACCGCCCCAATGCACTACTCAGCCTCCTTTCGTCAATGAGGGAATGAGTAATGCACATAACTTTGGTCAAACCCTGAACAGCTTGACCAACAAAATGCACTACTCAGCCCCTTTCATCAATGAGGGCATGAGTAATGCATATAACTTTGGTCGAAGCCTGAACAGCTTGACCGCCCCAATGCACTAATCAGCCTCCTTTCGTCAATAAGGGTAATTATAATGCATATTTTTGGTGAAAACCCTGAACAGCTTGATCAACCAAATGCGCTACTCAGCCCCGTTCATTAATGAGGGTAATCATAATGCATATAACTTTGGTAGAAACCCTGAACAGCTTGACCGCCCCAATGCAATGCTCAGTTGCCTTTCGTCAATAAGGTTAATTATAATGCAATGAGGGCAGAAGTATGTATAGAACTTTGGTTTAAAGGAGTATGTGCACTCGTCCACCGTTTCAATAATAATAGCAACTCTTTTTGGCCACGTGCTGATGTGCTGTAAACACTCTCCACTACCGTTATCATGAAGAATAGTTTTGGTCAAATTATAGATTTTTCTTTCAAATCGTTCTCTTTTTACCTTGGACACAAAACACTTATATATATTTAATAGAAAGTTCAGCTATTCAGTCTGTTGTCATTTGAAATGAAGAATGGTATGGACAGGTGATGCTAATTTACTATTCTCGTACAATGAAATGAATTCGATGGCAAGATCTGGTAACCATCTTATTCTGGTCGAGTGGGTCCGACTGCGATAACATGCCGATATTTACACCATGTCTCTATTGGTCAGTCCACCCAGTTATAATTTGTTGGAATGATAGGAAAGCTTTCGCTTGAGTTCGAATCATTACAAAATCGTTTTCTGTTGGGTCTGATTGTGTTACATTATTTTGTCTTCGTAGAAATAAGCATGGTCGGTTATTTAAGTGTTAGGTAATTTTTTATATCCTGTTCTCTAGTCTCGTGAAGTAATAACTCAAAGAGCTGAAGTTGCAAAAACTGTTTTAACAAACTTAAAATTCCAAGTGTCGTTGCAGTTAATTTTCTTACTCAAATTGCAAACAGCAATTTTAGCCCTTATTTTACAAACCCTAAGACTGTTTTAAAAGCCTCACATCTCCAAATGTCAAAGGCAGTTAAATTGCCTTACTCAAATTGCAAACCGTAATTTCCAAGAGAGATAGATATAGAGCAGAGAAAGATTCAGCCCAAGGGAACCAATAGTGCTGTCGGGATATCTATTAGAGAAACGTACATTCATACCAAACGCCATTTAGGTATTATGAGGGGATGTTGATATTACGTTTTACTAAAAGTCATTTAGAAGTACGATTTATAAAGACCACTAAATTCAAGGGTCGGTCACAATGACAAGAGAGATGCATAATCTTATATACAGTTTATTTGACGAAAATATAGCAAATATTTACAATCAGCTAGATCAAACTTGATTTAAACAACTTATTAATTTACATTGTTTCATTTGAGTTTTGTCCACAAGCTTGACAGGAAATTCACAAATAGGCCCTTGCTTGTCGGGAGAAGATGTGTTTCATAACACCACTCACTTCACAAATGGAAATTGTTTAATTTATATCCATTGCACCATTCATTTGGTCTACAGTCAACTTCTAAGAGAACAAAATATGACCTTGAAAGTGTAAGTTATACAGACAATATTTTAGCTGAACCTTACCAGTTTCTATATTTTCTGCTGGTTGCAGTTAAGTAATAGTGACTCTTATTTCGGCCTTGCAAAGATTAAACTTACTAAGAACCAATTTTCAATAGTGTTATCGACCACAGAGCGCCTGAGTGGCAGATTCTAGTGGGGGTTGATGTCCTGGGTCGATACGGTAGACAAGATCACCGTCTTGTGGAGAACACCAATCACATGCACTTTTACACGTGCCAGTGATAACCCTGTTATCAGCTGACCTTGTGATACTGACCGTTCCACTCGGAGCAAGCCATGGGTAAGTTGGTTCCACTATGAGTCCAGTTTGAGAAGTGTCGATTCGGAAGGTTCGTGACAAGTCAACACTGCAACCTGCCATGCAATCGAACACAGATCCCATTCTGATGTTTGCACAGGAGGAGGAATTCACAAAAGGCATATCCTTCAAAAGGTTGTCATAAGATACCATCATCCAATGATGAACTTGTACTTTAAGAAACTGTGTTGATTCACAAGAAACCACTGACGTTTGACCATTCTCTGCTTCACATTGAGTGTCTGAATAATCAACATAGTTCTCGCCAGGGAGAGTGATGAAATGTTCAGGGGTGCCCGCCATGTTGTGACAGTAGAGCTTCACCATTACACCTTGGTTGAATGTGCCTGGATAGATCCAGTATTCACCATTGCCGTATGAAGAGTTACAAGCCTTAATATGGGCACAGCTGCGAACAGGCAGACATGCAACCACTGACCAGTTACCATCCTCCAAACACATAAGGAGCGTGATAGGTTTTCTGAACACAGGATCGCATTCGTATTCAACCACTGTTCCGTTGGACCATGGACCCATACCAGGGAACAGAACACTTCCATTCAGGACAACAGGGGTTTCTGTACAGACCCGTTCACACACCATAATAGACCATGTAAAGTTGTTCTGACAGACCATCTTGCCAACAGGAACATATCCTAAAGAGCAGTTATTGTTAAGATCAGTCCCGACAGCAAAGGTTCCAGTTATGTTAGCCTGAACAGCATTTTTTATATTTGGAGGATCCGTGCATGCTTGTCCACAGGCCACACTGGTCCAAGATCCATCAATTTTACATTCGAGGTCACCTGAGGGCAAGTAACCATCTGCGCATGTGTAGTTAAGAACTGTTCCTACGTGAACCAGAGTAGTGGTTGAAACTGTTATGTTAACATTTGTGACATCATCAGTAGAACACGTCACACTTTCACATCCAAAAGGTGACCAGGTCCCGTTTGGTTGACAAACAGCCTCACCTGTTTTAGTGAAGGAACCATCACAAGTGAAGTCAAGTGCTGAACCAACTTCATGAGGAACTGGCTGTGTCACAAAACTTCCATTAGACAAGGCTGGTGGATCATCACACTCAACCTTACAAAAAGTTGTACCTGGATTCTCCAGACAAACGGAACTCTCTGGGCAGCTGTGGTCAGCACAGAGTCCAGCAACTCTTTTGGGCCACGTGCTAATGTCACTGTAAACACTGTCCACTCCTGTATCTAAACCTCCAGTCATGTTGTTCAACACACAAACCGAACTCCCAACATCATGGTTGAAGGACTTGCACTGACTCCGTAAAATACACTCCTTTGCACATCTTAACACTCCTACATTGTTGATGGTGTAAAATGATGCTCCAGAAAGACTTGAATTTTGATGCAGTTGATGAACTGCATCAATGTTGGTACACATGTTGACAGCGTCAATAACCACAAAATCAAAGACTGATGATAAAATTACAAAGAGCATTGTGTACTTGAACGATTCATAAATGGATACTTGTAGAAAAGCTTCTGAACCCTTATGTCGTTTTTTGTGAATATCTTTGAAGTTGAACATTTTTCTGTAATCCAAATCAATCACAAATCGAAGAACATTTCACAACCAATGATAAAAGGTCAATTTGCCACTCAATAACATGGACAAGTTTTTCTTTGCTACTAAATACTTAGGAATTAATTTATTCTGGTGAGTTAGTGCGATACACCACTGAACTGTAACCAAGGTGCAACGTGTTAATTTCCCCCCATACAGCAGTAACGATAGCAGTCGATAGCACGATCTGTAAACATGATAAAACAACTGAATTTTATAATTTGTTCTCTGACTGTGGATGACTTCTTTGTGTATTGTGATTTTTGACACAATCAAAATAAGACATGTAGTAGAACGTACAATTAAAAAGTAAAAAATGAACATAAAAGACGTGCAACTGACCATTAGAAGTACTTGCAGTTACACATTCCTTTGATAGTTTTATTCCATTTGAAATGCAGCAAAACGGTAAAGAGTTTGTTATAATCTGTAATCTTTAAGACAAATAAACACAGTTCCAGACAGAAACGTATTTCATAGTACATGTAAAATCCCTCAAAGTATCACACCAATATTGGAACTTTTTGCCTTCAAGAACGGTCGAATCAACTCAACTTCAGATAATTTAGAAAACGTCAAACCTCAGGTACTGGCATCTTGCTGCTTGAGCAAGGGCATTGGTCGTGTAATCCTCAAGAGTGTTCAATTAAAAATCAATGCATAACGGAAAGTATTGTGCATCAAATCTCCGTTTCGCTTCTCCTGTGTTAAGTAAAGCAATTTGATTAATTTTTGACTTCTCAAATGAACAATACTGCACGAAGTAAAGGACTAAATCAACTCCTGTGTATTTTCTCCTTTTGTCCATACGATTGGAGAAATGAACATCAGAATTGCAACAACTCCTGAAAGTATATTACATCAAATCTCAGGTCCGCTTCTCCTGTGTTAAGTAAAGCAATCTGATAGATCAGACACAAGAATATCAGAAAGGCACTTCAACAACTCCTGAGTATTGTGTTATCTTGCCCTTGGGCTAATAGACATCACTGCAGAAAGTAAAGCACAATTTCAACCCTCCTGCGCTGTCAAGCTTCTCTCTGAGACTGAAGTTTCGCAGAAGTTTTCTGCTACCCTACCCCGTCATAACCATCAATAGAACCGGCTTAGTTAGAAAGATCCAATAAATAGCGTGCTATCTGCGCTCTGTTTACTTGTATCCTTGACAGTAACACCTTTGGTCTGAAATCAATTCTTTCTCTGCTTCATCGATCACAGTATGTAGTATTCCCTAATGCAACTGTTGTCATATTTAGAAATTCAGAGGTCTATATATAGACACCAGGGTGATCATTAAGGTCTTAGATGGTCATGAAGAAATCATAAAATATTGATTAGCCTTGCTACACATTATCAGCTAAAGAACAGATAAAATGTTTCTGCAATCAAGTATACTCGGAACAAACAAAAATTAATTGTCTCTGTTACTATACTTCAAGATAGTGATTCTGCTCTTCATGGTTTTGTAAAGTAGCATTAACTTATCGTTCACTTTATCTTGACATGGCGTTTCTAGGTGATGGAGCAACTTTGAAACAACATTTTGTCTATAGATGGGAAACTTCGATGGATGCTCAAATGATGTCAACCAATGGACATTGAAGATTTTTTTTGTTCTTCCTTTGACGGCACCCTTCATCATTAAAGATTAAGAAGAGCTGCGAACCAAAAGTTTGTTTAAGTTTGTTTGTTATTATAACTTTGTTATAGAGTCAATATTGGTCAAAATTATGATATAACGTTTTTTAAGAACAATTTCGAAATAAAAATTATGATATAACCCAAAACGTTATTTTTTGCCTTTTGGACCTCCGACACACAAGTGTAAAGGCAATATACAAATGAACTGAACATTTTTTTAGTTTTTTCTGTAAAAATACCTAGATCTTTCATGAATGAGCTGAGCGTTTTATCATTTCTCCCATAATGAGTCATAGTACAAAGTGTTCCCTTATACATCTGCATTTCAAATGATTGTATCTTAAACCACAAGAATTGACATTTTGGCTTCCATTGCGACGTGACAAAGGTTATAAAACATTGATCCGGACTCCAGTCCATTATACCTACCATGTAAACATCGTTAAAATGTTTGCACTTCGATGACATATATTGATCAATTCCTACACACTCTGAATAAGGAAGTAAGGTAAGTATCTGAGATACTACAAGATAATGGTTCTGTTGTCCATGATTTTGATAAGTGGTCTTGACTTACCAACTGCAATCTTAGGGGACATGTGATCGCTCATCTTTGACAAATTGCTTCTCCTGCATGTGGATGTCTATGGATCAATGTCCAATAATAATTATTCAAGTTCAGTTTACCAAACCAGGTGTAAAACGAGTCTCGGGGGCCTTTTAAGTTTTTGAAGTCAAGCTGTATGGTTACAATGCTTTGGGGGGGATTTAAATTTTAAAGATTAAATTCATTAAAAGTGTTTTATGAGATACTCTTTCCTTTGGCTGAAACGCCTGGTTAGCCTGCTTAAAGGGTCAGTAGCACGTATGTTGAAAATTTCATATTTTAAATTTTTCACTGAAATTGTACGTTAATGTTTAATGTATAGTGACAAAACTCTCCTTACACATTAGTTCAAATACAATGTCTTTCGTTTGGAACAATTTATTTTCACTTCCCTGACTCCACCTTACACTCAGGGGCAAAAGAAACGATACCATATAAAATACATGATAGGTCAAGCTACGAGTGATACTTACGGCTGAAACTGGGTTTATTTGTTTCTTCAAGAGCTAACTGAACTAAGTTTTTAATTTCAAAGCTATATCTGCTAACGCTTTTGAAATATTGTTGAAATACAGGCCTTTCAAAAAACACCGTTTTAAAATCTCCTTAACTAGACCAGATAGGAATGCGAAAATGACCCTTTTTCTTGTTTTTAAACCAACATACAGGCAAAATGCGTGAACAAATTAACTTCTACCCGGGTTTTTTATATTGATAACATCTTATATTTATAAGATTGTTACATTTCATAATTTTTGTATTCCAATTTAAAAGATTATGACCAGAAATAACATTGAAAAAGCTGTTTTCTGACCCCTCGTGTATTTGAACAGTCACAGAGTTATAAATATCATACATATAATTATGTTTCAAATTCTTAGTACTTCTTCACAACTAATTTGTCTATCACAAGGGTTCGTAATCGCATTTCATTTACAACAGAATATTGTTCTGTACTCTTTTGGAAAGTTGGTATCGTTTCTTTTGCCCCTGAGTGTATCTTTCCCCTAAAAACGTTGTACTGCCCCTTTAAAAGATAAACTGTAACGTGATCATTCCTGTTTTTCTATTTCCACCGAAACAATCCCATGATACATTCCTTACCACCTTGTTGCACTTTCCACACATGATATTGGAACAAAGGGCAACAAAACATTAGTTACGGGTTCATTTATAGAACTATTCTGATTGTTTTGAATATTAATAGTCTACGGTTCAAGGATTTCTTCACTCATTAGTTGATGCTTTATGGTTTGAAACCTTATTCAGTTCACATTTGCTCAGGAAAGAATTTATCGATTATGTTTCCATATGTTCTCGTGATTACTGTGACAGAGTCGATAGTGAATGTAAAACCTTTTTTGTACTAGTACTTATAATTGGCAGCTTCTATGTTTGATGAAGATTACGATAACCTAATGGTACTGTTGCATTTTTATGGAACTAAAGGGATCCCAGGAAGAAGGATAATCATTTTTATTAATTGCAAGACTTTTTATTGTTTACAAGATTCGAGAAAGGAAAACATTTTAACCAAATGCAAGACTATTTAATCTTTACAAAAAGGAAAACATTTTAACGAATTGCAAGAATATTTAATCTATATATGACAAACATATATATATAACACAAAGAAGGAAAAACATCTGAACTAATTCCAAGACTATTTAATCTTTACAAAACACGAAACAGGAAAAACATTGTAACCAATTGCAAGAATATTCAATGTATACACGACATGAAAAAGAAAAAATATTTAAACCAATTGAAAGACTTTTTCATCTTTACAAGACACGAAAAGCAAGACTAATTAATTTTAGTATAAGACACGAAAAGGAAAAAATCTTAACCAATTGCAAAACTTGTTAATATATACATGGACGTTCAGTAAACCATTTTAACTTTCCCTCACATTTTAATTTATGAGAAATATATTGTTTATCCGTTGTTGTAGAGTAAGGTTTAATAAATCCATTAATTTATAGAGATATGTTGTGATTTGTCTTATTTTGTGTGGATATTTTAAAATACTTTTTTAAATAAAAAATAAAGTAAGTGCAACCATCTTAAGCAAGTCATTCTGTCTGTTTAACATAAATCTTAAATCTTGTTATGACTTTTGTCGCTTATATACACACTAAAAAAGGTTAAGCAGCAGCTTTCCTATATGCTGTTGATTGCCCAGGAGGACCAAGAATACACGTCTCGCCCAAAGGAACATTTTGCCAAGGGTACCATATGGAGGGGGATCCGTGATGGTTTGGGGAGGCTTCTCTTACGACTGTAAACTTGATTTGGTGACTATACAGGGTTCACTCACAGGCGTTCTCTTCATTCAGGCGGTTCTGGATCCTGTAATTATTGATCATTTCGATAACCACAGACTTGCCAGAAAACCCTTGTTCATGGACGCAATGTCAGACCCTATCGTTCACCTGCTGTAAACCAACATCTGAAAAATAATAGTGTAACACGAATTCCATGGCCAGCAATGTCACCTGATTTGAACCCAATCGAGCATGTTTGGGACATTTTGGGTCGTCGGATACAAAGACGGGATCCTCCTGTACAAAACCTGAAAGAACTCGAAGCCGCTCTTCACGATGAGCGGCAACGGACACCTATGGAACAATTAAAGCATCTGGTTAGGGGTATAGAAGAATGGCTGCAGTTCCCGCACGTGGTGGCACCACATGTAACTGAAGTTTTGTGATTTTTGAAACACTATTTCACTTTATTTAAACTGCTTTGAGCAGGTGGCACAGACCAAGAGCTTGTAGTAACAATACTTAAACATCAATGTGTTTTGGATGAAATTCCAAGTCAAATTCCCTATTTATTTTCATGCACTTTTAGTGCCCACAAACTGCTCTTGCAAATGACCAATTGATTGTTTTCTCAATAAAAATTGGTTTTGCTTATCTTCTTTTTCTCAGTCTCATGGCATACTTCAACGAAGTACTCTTTTCTGTTAAAAATCAGGGGGTACTTAACTTTGTTTTGTGTGTATATTTAGATATACCGTTTTCGCCCACAAAGCCTTTCTTTATCTATACTGAATGAATAAGCAAATAGTTAACCTTCGCACATATGATATATATGATATTTTCTTGGTTGGTTTCATTAGTTTGTCTTTTATTGACCTCTTTGCAATCAATTTCATTTAATATCATTTCAATGCAATATGCTTTTAAATTTCATGACGATCAGAGGATAATACTATCTTTGTGTTGTAGATGGAACAACTCAAGCGTTTCTAATCTTTTATTATGATCAATGGATGATATCAACTATACCAAACAATCTCTCCCAACAGAAGCAGCCCAGTGCGAGGAAGTTCCTGTTCTAATAAGGTTTCTTAGACGCTTTGTGCTCTGGAGAAAACACAGGATATCCATGTGTAGAATGTGTAAATTAGTGTTAATAGCTTACCTGCACTTTAGGTTATAATTACAGTCTCAAGTAAAGAAACTATTAATGGTTTGTTAAACATAGAATTTATGAGTGGTAATGATTCACATTTAAATAGTTTCTGTGTATTCTTACAATCATGACGATGTAAATAATTGGTCATTTTTATTCATATGAAATATTGATTGACATTCTGTATAAAAATCAATTTTGGGTGATATGTAATTTTTATTCCCTTTCAAATTTATTCAACAATGTAAAGGCATATATTTATTACTCGCCTACTGAAGATTCGTTTCTTAGACGCTTTGTGTAGACATCTATGTGTAGATTTTGTAAATTAGTGTTAATTGCTTACCTGCACTTGTAAGACAGTATCGAACAGGTGCGAATAGTTCGAATTCGTACATAGAGGCTATAATTACAGTCTCAACCCTATTGTTTGGTAAACATGGAATTTATAAGTGGTAAAGATACACATTTAAATAGTTTCTTACAATCATGAAGATGTAAATAATTTATCCGTTTTATTCATATTAAATATTGATTGACATTCTGTATAAAAATCAGTTTTGGGTGATATGTAATTTTTATTCGCTTTCAAATTTATTCATTTATTTATTTAAACAATGTAAAGGCATATATTTATTACTCGCCTACTGAAGATATTGCTGTTTAATAAATCTACAAAATTATTGCATATCAAGTAATAACATCCCACGCTGACCGAATGACGTCATAATCGTTAAGTATGACGTCTTAATGTCGGCGGGCCTGGCGCAATGGTCATGTCGGCGAATATCTTTATATTATTAAACCAGTATAAACACTAAACTCGGTCTTGATTAATACTATTTGTATGAAATTCGTTAATGGCATAGGTATTTTATTTGCTTACGCTCGTTAAATACCAACCCATTCACTTGTTTCATAAAAGTGATATTAAACTAGGTGGCATGTACTATTCACTTTATTTGAACTCACTGCCGTCATGAGATACACAGCAACGGTTACATAATATACTTGTGTCAATTACACATCCGTGATAACCCGTATAAAGTCAACTTTCAAGTTACCTTCGAAGGAGATAAGAGGACCAATGGACATAGGCAAGTATGCATCCAATTATGGGGGAAATGTTGAAAATATTAATTCAAAGTGCTTCTGTCAACAAAAAATATATCCAATAATTATTAACATTAATAATGGTTCATTTGTCAACCAAGGATTCAATAAATATATATATTTCTATTCGCTAATTATTATAGAGTTAGTCTTATGTGGCTTAGCCCTGTAGTTAAAGAAGTTTTCACTTGTATTCTCTGCAAGAAATGTAAGTGATATACTTCATCATTTATCATACTTATATACATCCCCCCCCCCCCCCACACACACACACACATAAGAAATAAGAGAGAGAATAACTCATATGGTTCTACTTCAGACTTGATTTAACCATGAACTCCGACCCTCAAACAAAACAAATCTCGTTCACATTGAAGTTGATGCTATTCTTATTACAGAAACTCAAAAATATATACAATTACGAGCCTGATCAATGCACAATAGCTTGCCATACTCAACGACATTAAAAACAAACTGCATCCAAATCTTTAAAAAAAACAGTCGAATTACATGTAGGTACAAAAACGTTTACACCCCAGTTGCCTTTAAACTAATTATCATTTTCTTAAACAAGTATTCAAGTTTTAATGTCGTAATCTATAATTGACGTTCATTATGGGATTAATTATCAGTCAAAGAATATTTCTTAGTGGTTAATGATGTACTTTAAATACATTTTTAAAAAAAAGGTATTTTGATAAAAAAATAAAATTTATAGACATAAAAGATATATCATGTTTAAAATCAACGAACGAGCCTTATTCTTCACACGTTTATTACATCTTAACCATGGCTGGGATCATGTTTGATTTTAACCTCTACCTACATTAAACAAAGTTATGTTGATAAAACATAAAACAGACACCAATTCTTTCAACTACTACTAATAATAATAATGACACTAATTTTAACGTCTAGTATCCAGTCGAGGACTGCTCAAAGGCGATACACGTGGCGATACAATGTATATTATTACCCTGAAGGAATTGTACTTTCGAGTCAAGCTACATATTGGTCCGTACTGCAACACAGTGTTAAGCCCAGGTTACAAATTGTTGGTGTTGGAAACAATTGTGAGGTAAAGTTTCTTTTTTGCCTCAGTGTAAAATGTTGCAATATAAGATCGATCTGTTTCGAATGCACAAATGATAACAATATGAAGCTTAAAAAGAAAATCAATATTGGATGTTAATGAGGTTATTTATATCGCGCTATATCCAGCCATTAGCACCTTCTCAAAGTGCAACATGTACATTATTATGTAAGCTTACATGATGACGAATAAAAGTAAGAAAACCTATTATCCTGTTTTGAAAAATCAAATGTTTTATGACTTTTGAATTTATTAACCTATGCCTGAAAGAGATATATTAAATCTACTTACGAAAATTATCAACATGTTATACGATAACCCAAAAATCTAATTTAATAATGTGATATTGGTCATAAAAAGCACATATATACTTTATATATCTGTATATTGTACAGTCTATGTATAATGAATTTTATCAAACTTGCATGATCAAAATGGTCGATATTGAAGTATCGTTGAACCTTACTTGAACACGAAAAACAAACTGGATTATTTTCAACTATTAGTAAGCAAACAGATGATATATAGATTTTCGCATTTTTGTAAAACGCAAACACCATTCTCCAAATAGAACTTTTATCAAAGCGTTTCAAGTGCCATTGTAAAGAGTTAGCTTTCTTCAGATCAATTGATCCTTTCTGAAACAAACAGAGTTGTAAGGGTCACCGCAGTAATAAAGTGATATAAAGTTGGATCTGTTTTAGTTTACTCTTTCTATTTATGTTAGAACTTTAAAGGGGCAGTAGCACGTTTTTTGACAATTTCATATTTCCCTGATAATTGTAAGTTAATGCTAAATGTATTTATATGACAATGTCAAAAATCTCATTACACAAGCCTATCATCCATAGTCAGAGGACAAAATATGAAGATTCACTTAAAATCCATTGGCGGCCATTTTGTGTGAACACCTTTAATTCATTGTGTGTAAGAAAAAGGAATTGCATGGCTAAACTTTACTTTATATATTTGAATTTTTACTGCTCCATTTACATTGTAGTTTAAATAAATTGTCTTTATTAGAACCATTGAATGAACCGTTGATTGTTGAAGTGAATCGATAATTAGAAGAATAATCGAACGCTTCGATGGTAATGATTGAGGTTGTATTTGACTTCTTGGCTGAGCATATATGTCACTGTAAGTGTTACCTGGACTTACTCCCAAGGCTATTGTTGTCAAAACTGATAAGAGAGTCTTCTAGACGCTATCCTATCATAGATAACATGCCCATTAACCCTTTGTTTTGGAAAACGAAATTCTTATTTAGCCTTAAGGTCATCCATTTACCTTGCGATGTGTCGGATTTTTATCAAATGGTGTCCAAATTTATAGAGATGGCTAAGAGTGCAAACATGAAAATCACGAATGGAAACGGGAAGGAAATTTACAGTGGCACTTTTCTAACGTTGGCACATATGTTGTTAACAGCTATCTTTCAAGTTGGTTAGTGGATTTAGCAACATGCTTTTGCTGGTGATTGTATTGACAATACACTCAGTGTTTTCGGTGAGTTAGATTTCATTACATAACAGCAACTGTTTAACAGAGGCTAATTATGTTATTGACAGGTACAATCAGTATGAACCTTATAAATCGCCAATATTGGAAGTGGAACTACCTCTCAAATCATGGAAACCCATTGCATTAAACCCAAAACCCATATTCCCCAATCTTATGATTGTAAAGTTTTTACACTTAAATTTCTTGAAGTGGTCAATTTTAACAACCGATTAATTTGTTATGAGGCATAATATTAAATACTCTTATCTGTGAATGCCAGCTTGGTAACAACGATGTTTTAGACCTCTAGATAAATATCAAACTTCAGTTTAGTCCAAACGCACATAATATCTCTATGTTTATCAACTGTAGACAAAATGGGATAAACGTTTCTAACCATGTTACAGTCATTTTGACACACATATCGTAATATGTTTGTCATTAATCCTCCAAACACACCTATCCAAGCGATTTAGTAATAAATACACGGATACACAGATCCAAATATGTTTTAGTCATCAATTCTCGGGACACACATACATGTATAAGTAGGGTTTAGTCATCAATTCTAGGAACACGATTATCTACACAGCTTTAAGTCATCAATCCGCGGAACACGCATTACAAAACATGGTTAGTCATCAATTCACGGTCACATATATCCAAACATGTTTTAGCATTCAATTCACAGACACACATATCTAAGTTTTCTTAGTCATCAATTCACGGACACGCATACCAAAACATGTTTTTGTCACCAATTCTTGAATTGGGACAGGAATATTTAAATGCATATTCCCTTGATCTAATCCGGTTGGAAAATGTATACAAGTATGCTTTACTCCTCCGGACATGGTATTTGTATGCCCACTCTATGCTTTGTATCGCAAACGCTATTTGCCAAAATATTATTATTCACCTCCTTGTATGATAAAATATACCCAATTGATGAATAATCAATGCCGAGACATTATTTTGAATTTATCAAAATGTGTTTATCACATCATGAATGTTTATAAACAAAATGTAACTTCTTAATTCTATTGTCATATTGTATACTTAGGCTTATGTAATATGTAAGAAATTGATGTATCTGAAAACAAACTTGTGTATCCCACCATCCACCCACAAATGCTGTGTATTGTAATGCTTTATTTGTTTTGGCCTTTGGCCTATGAAATAAAGAACTTGAACTTGACAGGTATTTGTACCGATACGTAGTCTTGAGTCTTGTACAGTTGTCCCCAGGACACGTATATTCATGGACGCTTATTGAACATACCAGAATGCATGGTTAAGTCATTAATCCTCGGGACACACAAACATCAAAAAAGTTTGGGTCAGCACTTCTCTTGAAACAGACACACGTACGTGAATCGAAACATGTTTAGTCATCAATCTTTAGAACACATATATCCTAGCATACTTTACGCCCTATACTTCAGGACATACATAACCAGTGATATATTTGAGTTACCATTCGTCGGAACACCCAAATCCAAGAAATTTATCGTCAGTAATCCTCGTGATACACATTGCAAAATATGGGTGAGTTATCAATCCTTACGACACACATTGTCAAATATGGGTGAGTCATCAATATTCAGGATACAAATTGCAAAATATGGGTTTGTCATCAAACCTTGGGACACACATTAAAACATATAAGTGAGTCATCGTGCCTCAGGACACACATATCCAAGCATTGTGTGCAACATCTGTTCAACAACTGTCGAGTTGGGATGAACGCTTTGACTTTCAGAAGATACAGTCATGTCCCAAAAATCAAGATAATACACCAAGTGTTGTATTCGACGGAACTCCTTCTTGTATATCTGCTCATATATAGGTCCCCAGTGGTCATCAATGCGGCCTCGAACAGGCTCGTGCACATGGAACTTGTGAGGACCCTTCACGAAGACCACAGACTCCGGGGCTCGTCTCTTAAGGTCTTCCACAGCCTTCACTGTTCGGCGAATGTGAGTCCGAACTACTGTGGGCGGGAAGGGTGTGAAGTGGAGGTAGAAGTGGATCACTACTATATCTCTGTTCCCACTGGGAAGCTTGTCCAAGTGGGCATGTATAGGGGTGTGAGTCTCAAGACGAATGAACTCACTGGGGAACGTGAAAGGGAGACCATGGGTAGCCCAGAAGACAACGTAGTTGTGCTTCCGGTTGAGTTGTGTAGATGGAAAAGGCCAGCTCCCATATCGCCATTGTTCCGTCACCAACTCTAACCCTTGACGGCGCTGCAAGTGAACAAACCATTGTCGTAGTGTGGAGTCTCCAAGTAACCACAATCTTCTGTTAGACAGGCATCTGTCCCAGCTCCGTGCAGTGTTCGTCAGTGTGTTTCTGCAGATTGTTGATCGCCAGCTCCAGTTGTAAAAGAATCCCACTGGTGTTGTCTGTCGCCATGTTGCTTCCGGCGAGATTTGGTTGCAAGGTGCGAGATCTCGTGTGTCTTGTTTACTTCTCCACTTTGACATTGCAGTGTTGCCTGAAGTGGGGGATATGTTATGGTTTGAAAGGTGACAACAAGTTGCATAATAATTTCTCCAGTAGCATTCCTTTCTACAATGATTTAGTAATTTGATATTTGTTCAAACATTTGAAATGTAGGCCAACTTTCTGCACCATTATGCACTTAAATGGACAGTCCTAACGGGGTATTTTTGTGGAAATGAAATTCAAGAGGACGCAATGATACATTCTATTCTTTGTCAAAATGTTAAATCTAGACCGTCTAACTAAAATGTTAGCCTCACTAACAAATATAAAAATAAGTGTGAAACAATCATGTAATAATCTAATAAGTCTAAATTCCACAAAATTACCCCGATAGCACTGTCCTTTTAAAAGTATATGATGTGGATGTCGGGACAATACAAATAGACATGCTTCAAGTAATATAAAGTTCAGAATTCGGAAAAATATTATTTCAAACACTTATCAATAAAAAACATTAAACGCTTTCTTTAACAATATCAGTAAATACTTGTCTTTCACTTTTCATATAAACACGAATGTTTTTTTCCACATAGGCACTGTATCAGTTTTTGTCTTACCGTCATAAACGTTGACGCCGATAGACGTGGGGATATTCTTGTTCAATCTCTCCCTAGTTTTTTAAATAAAAGAAAACAATTGATTAGTGAGGCTCTGATATATTGTTACAAAATGCGGTCAAAAATAAGAACTGAGCATCGCCGTTCAATGAATATCATACAACATAATAACTGCTATCTTATAACACATACTTATCATAAAAGCAATAGTATAATCAGTTATTCAAAGCCAAGATGACACTGAGAGAAGGATTTATTGCGTTATTTGCCGCAAAAATACGAACAATGTTCTTTTTAGTTGTAAATTTTGAAAGGACAGTCCTATATACATGTGTACCTCGATTGGACTATCCTTTAAAGACATAAACAAATCGGCACTCGATAATTGCAGTTTGTCCTTGATAAGTTTCAGTGCATCTTAAATAAATCGACAGTAAACCTTTATAGATCCCCTTGTAAAAAAAACAATAAAAAGAGGGGCAATAGTAGTTTGCTTGTCAATCCATATGATCCGTAGTGGTTGAAGAAATATAGTTTAAAGCGAAAACCACTGGCGACTATTTAAGTGTGCAAACATATAAATCAATTAAGATAGCGAAAGAGGTTTACTTCGTTCTAGAACTGTCGCTTTTGATTTAAAAAAAAGTCTTGCAATTGGTAACATTAAATAAGTAATTAATAAGTTTGCGTGACTAGTGAGCCTAAAAATTCAAACCAACATACAGGTCGAAGAGGTCATGCTCCTGTTCAGAAAGAGGCCAAGGAGGTTGCGTGGAAGCAACACGAGTCCACTCTGCGCATGTCAGCATTTCCGGATGTCCGCAATACCATGGCAACCCATGATGGCGGGAGGTCATGTTACAAACCTTGCTATATCCGGGTATCTGAGGGAAAGAGCTGCATACCGTCATCTCGAACATAAACCTTCTCTGAAAGATCGCGGTGACTTGCCTCAACATCACACCCTCTCTGTGTATCTTATACAACACTCGCACACTCTCGCGAGATGACGCGATACCAACTATGATGGTCACATGACCTGGCCAAAGCATGCGCACTGAACCTCGGTATGTTCCGTTGCCAAAGTCTTCAATCACACCTTTAGCACACGCATGTTGGTTAACATCTTTTATCCACACGAATAGCCTATCACTCCCATGTAGAAGACGACTCATGTACCCATCAAGGACTTCAATTGATACTCTGATGACGTCACCAACGTAGTAATGTGGCTTCGGGTCGAGAATACGAAGTGACGAGAACGTAGCATTTGCGGATTTGCGAATGTCTAGATTTTCACTGATTAGGTATCGGAGGTCATTTGGGAATTCATTGATTCCGTCGTAAAGACCTTTTAAGACAACATCGTCAAATTCCGTGAAGATGTCTCCATGGACCAAGGGAGGTAACTGTGAGGCTTCGATGACGTCATTAGTGAGATCCTCACTGATTGATCTTGAACTGTCCTCCTCTTCATTAATTTTCAGATGTGTCTCTTTATTCCCTTGGTCGGCTTTTGCGGAACCGGATATACGTAATTGGCTGAAATCTTCAGTCTTTCTTAGATGACGTGTTATGAAACTGGGAACATAAAATATATACAGATCTAATATTAAAATAGTTTACGTTTAAATAGTTCACGTGAGTTGAGTTGTTGCGTTATACATCACCATTGTTTTTCCTTTTGTTAAACCTATGTTAACAATTTGTCTAATTCTACTTTTATTGATTTAACAAGTATGACCGTGTAGTTTTTTTTTTATCTTACTGTAATGCTATAAAAAGGGATATTGAAATGTAATCCATACATATCTCTCCTGGTGTGATAGTTTGGAAATGATGTAACATACTCTTTGTAAAATTCGCTTTATCATATATATGATGTTAGATTATTTTTCATTTTGATAGAGTTGATATTTTGAAGGTATAATTAATTATTCATTTTTCTTTGAAGGAGCAGTAGCACGTTTTGAAAAAAAATAATTTCAATCTTTCACTGATAAATATACGTTAATGCTAAATGTATCATGTTGATAGTGTCAAAAATCTCATTAAACAAACCAATCATCCTTAGTCCGAAAACAAAGTATCATTATATTTGGATTCACATAAAGTTCATTGGCGGCCATTTTTGTGTGGACACCTTTAATTCATTTTGTGTAAGAAAAGGGAATTTAATGGCTGAACTTTACATTATGTGTTTCATTTATTATTGCTTCATTTAGTTTAAATACATTGCCTCCAATTTGAACCATTTATTTTCATTTTCTTGACATCCGATGACCTTATATTTCACTGCCCCTTTAAAGGAAAGACTATACAAATTTGATATAAGAAGATTGATAACATAACCGACCCCCCCCCCCCCCCCCCCTTGCGTACAATACAACCATTTTTAAGCATAGCGGAACTTACATATATACTAGTATATATTTAAATCAATTGCTCCATAACTTCAGAGAGGCAGGTTAAGCTATACATATTGTGAGAAAGACAAGAGTAATTCTTTGGATAAACAACTTCTTTATTGGACAGTAGCGACGTTTCGGTATAGATTCTAATACCGTTTTCAAGCATATGGTGAGAAATGAGGAGTACAGCAATTTATACAATTTGGTATGATAATGAGAAAACAAAAAAACAATTAAACATATTGTGACTTTGAGAAGTGAGAATGTCGACAAGCATATGGTACACAAATCAACTGAATATAAAAGTACGGAAACTAACTGTCATTTTATTGATTAAATTATCATAACCATTAATTAAACTCATTTATTACATTATTTCTCTCAAAATATATCACTTTCTTCTTTTAAAATCGTCTTTTTTACAAATTTAACATAATAAGGTTACAAAGACAAACTTTAAAAAAAAATGACAATGTTTAACAAGGACCTTCGAATTCGGAAGCAAGGAAAAGGGTATAAATTGGCAACTTTCTGAAATGATTATAAAACAATCATACTGAACTGAACTGAACTTTATTACACTCAGGCTGCAGACTGCAGCATAAGAGGTACATTAATATATACACAATGATAACAGCACCGAAAATCTCATACCTGATTTCGTATATCCCGTAGGTAAATACAGTGGCTAAGAGCAGGTACAATCCTCTTTTTAACAACCGCACCCTAGCCATGTTTTAAGATTCTGATACTTGATGAATAAATGTATGATACGATGGCATTGTACACCGACTTACGGATCACTTGAATGATAACCTAAAACCGCGGAAGTACAAGCCACAAAAATTAACGGATTTGCTTAGATTTACAAACAGAAGATGATAAACTGATGCGGAACTTTCTTAATGAGGAAGTTATACGATAAGTTTAAGTAGGATTACCCCTGCGATGCTTTGTTTTGACGTATACATGAATCCTTGCTGTTACACATAGAAGGTTTGATAAAATTGTGCCTGAAACAAGAGTTTAATTAAAACACGGCGTTAGTTCAAATCAGCTTGCTAAACTTACCAAATCCATATAAAACACTGCGATGACGTCGTTCAATTGTGTAAATAGTGTACTGTTTTTAAAAATACACTGCTTACTGACTGTCCCGACCATAATAGGTGTCTGGTTTGAAAATTATTCTACTGGAGTACACATTTTAGCCACTTACAAATGTATATACGGAGGATTGATACACGTCCGATGGAAGTTTAACAATAAGTAGCGTGTGTTTAATTTTCATGTACCGGGTATAGCATTGGGTGCACGTGCAGTGCGGGGTATTGGCTGTCAATGACATGTTGGTGCATGACAGATCGGCGATCCACGTGCATCGCAACAAGGTTATATCCCATTCATTTGAATTAATTTATATTATTTTCTCAATGAAGTCCTTGTTCATTTTAAATTATGGATGAATTTATGAATTATGAAATCTTTCCCCCCCTTGATTTCAGTGGACACCCCTTGGAGTCGGGGTCGCCTATCAAAGTTATGGATCGGGAAGTATGATTTTCATTCTATCCCGATGTCGTCATATTCCCCCACATAATTCGATTATGGCCTTGTGTTATGCATTCATAAATTTATGATAATCATTCTACAGCAAAATGTCATTTTCCGAATATGGATCATATTTTTTTATAACAGTGTAGAACACAGTGATTCATAGACATAACGAACCTAAATTATATAATACTAATGTCTCGTTTAGATAATTTTTATTATTTGTTTAGACGTTTATAGTATGTTTATGTCATATGAAATGTTATCTGATTTTTTTTCTATTTCCTCCAGATAGTTTTAATAATACTTTTTTGATTGGAGAAATTTTTTTAGGATTATTGTTAATTCAATTGGTATCTGAAATCTTTATTTTCTGCCGCTTGATTATCTTAAAAACGTAACTGTTAATGCAAAAGTCTCTGTTAAAAATCCTTCACCTATATGTGTGCAGTATTCAAAGTCAATGCCGTTCTTACTGTTCTTTTACCTTTAAAAACGCGATCATTCCTTATCTTTAATCTCGTACATATAAGAACTTTCCACAAGTATCAAGAATGCATTCCTTAGGATTAGATGGTCTTGAAAATCATCAATTCATAAAACAGTTAAATATTACTTCTAGAGAAAATACAACCATTGCTGCAACGTTAGGAACGATAAAATATTACCATTAACAACATCGAGTGTTACCTTAAGGAGCATTTAAGGTAGTTTCATAGTTTAATCATTTATCTTTTAAAGGGGCAGTAGCACGTTTTTAGGGGGAATATGAGGTGATGTCAGGAAAATGAAAATTAATGGTTCCAATTGAAAGACAATGTATTTAAACTAAATGGAGCAGTAATAATTCAAACATATAACGTAAAGTTTAGCCATGCAATTCCTTTTTCTTACACAAAATGAATAAAAGGTGTTCACACAAAATGGCCGCCAATGGATTTTATGTGAATCTTCATTATTTGTCCTATGACAATGGATGATTTGCTTGTGTAATTAGGTTTTTAACTGTCAAAATAATACATTAAGCATAAACTTACAATTATCAGTGAAAAAATTAAAATATAAAATTATCAAAAAACAGGCTACTGCATGCCCCTTTAAGAG
Organism: Steromphala cineraria; assembly: GCA_916613615.1. NCBI lineage: Eukaryota > Metazoa > Mollusca > Gastropoda > Trochida > Trochidae > Steromphala > Steromphala cineraria. The sequence goes on along the minus strand of OU744732.1, from coordinate 55,019,465 downwards.
TTTACATTTCTCCATTTATACCTTCCACCAGAGAACGTCCCACTCGGACCTCAAGACGCTGGACATCGGTCACGTGTATGCGGTCAAGGGACCCCAGGAGCCTGGCTACAACTCGCGGGAGATCGGAAATTCAAAACTTGTTGCGTATGTCGGTTCATAAGCAAGATAAGAACTTTGCGGATGGTTGAAAATGGATGATCAGGGTTATCCTGCAGGCAGGCTATTTGTATCTGCAAATCTTCTTCTTGTTATGTAAATATGACTCGAGATATTTTTGCAAACCCCGGATAAGAGGACGGTTAAGTTTGAGATATTATGCTTCTTTGGTAGACAGGGAGCATCCATGTCCCATCAGCAGTTTTTGAGAATTAATAAGGAGCATTGGAAATCATGATCTAGAGTAAGGTCCTTTGTGTTACATGAAAAACTTTGGTCATTAACATAACCGTTTTACGTTTAATACAGATGGTATTTGTCAAGAAAAGACAAATTTACGTCATATCTTTTTGAAAATATTAATTGATCGTTTAAAAGGTTTCGTCACAGAATTGACCACAAGCAGTCTTGCATGTTGCTGATGAATTTATTGCCTTTGAAACTGATATATTGGCATAAACCAATACTTATATGAGAAGACCATTTTAAGATAAAAATTGTATGCAAACTCGATCCTCGAAATGTTAGCAGTTGAACAAATAATTATCTTGCCTTAGTAAATGCTGCACTTTAATTCAAACAACATAATAATATAATCATATTTATCATAAGTAGTACACTGATAAACATTTCGTATTTCCAAGACACCTGCTAGCCAATCAACATCCAGAGTTAGCCGTGGTCATTGCTCACTCCAGCGGTTCGTTTGTGGCCAATGAATTCTTCTCTCAACTCGCCGGAAGTGACGTCAACCGGAACCTGTATAAAAAGGCTGTCTACTATAATCTTGATGGCGCGGGTAACGATGACCGTTAATTTTTTTACAAGTAATATGTATATCGGTATAAGTTTTACCAATTGCTCCATTTGTTAGATATTTCGGTAGAATATTCAACTATCATAATTGTAATTTCTAAAACAATTCACTTGAAAACTGTAGTTACAAAAATAAGTTACGATATAATTCATGTTTAAATTTTTTTGTACTTTTTTTCTAATTCAGTCAGTCAATATATCCGAATATTCATTAGTGATGGCTTTTAACAGGGCATAGGTCTTGCTCCAATTTCATGTCTTTCTACTAAGGTAATCTTGTTCTTTTAGGCGGACCTTTCGGTAATGGTTTGACATGGCTTTGGAAGGAGTACTTTGTGTACGCTAAATCCGGTTCCATGTTCTCTATGAATGCAAGTGAGTCTAGTGCAGCCCTTCGTCCTTCATTCACTCCCCACAGAGGCAGATCAAGCCATGAAATATTAATACAGCCACTGTTATAATTACGCCAAAATCCGTGGGTTCCGGCAGTTTCCCCTGGCGGAAAAAAATTGTATCACAGTACATTTGAATTTCTTCATCAAATTACAACGCTTCTCGCATAGAAAGGGTGGTTCATATCACAATGCCTTTGTCGTGATTCAGTAGCCAAATTTAGATTTTAGAAAAACGTCGCTGATGGCACAACTATCTTTGATTGCCTCTTATCAGGCACCTCCCATTCCATCCCACAAAGTCGGCTGATTGGAACAGAGGCTCGATCAACATTTCATGACTTTATCAACCTCCTTTGGGAGAGAATGGACGTGACAAGGCATTACCAGTTACTTTTATTATCCTTTTATTAATCATTTTGTTGTAAATCAAACAGTACATCTAGTTACATCGTGATATAATTAATGAAACAGAATGAGATAATCTATTCTATCAGTGAAATATACCCTCTCTCTGGCTACAGTGGCGATAACCTTTAACGTCTCTCTACGGAGTGGCGATAACTTTTATCATCACTCGTGTGACGTCATATGAAAACATGGTCTGACGTAACAAATTTCTAATATGACAAAGGACATATCCTATATGCAACATTAATGAAATTACAGCTGGGTATATTTCACGTCATACTCAAAACCAAAATGGCGGACCTGAAATGTTATCCTTGTCAAATATTTCCTTATACTGATACACAACACCCTAATACTGGTTTCTTTTGTAAGCACGATAACAAGAACGATAACTTCATTGCATAATATATGCTCATTATATCATAACAATTGTAGAAACATTTTATTTGAAGACTCGATGAAATCCCATGGACATGGTGACCAGTTGATCCAACTAAACGGAAGTGGCTCCCAGTGTCAAAACAGTCGGTGTCTTCATGACTTTATGATCAACAGGCATCCATGGTCGCCTAGCAACTTCGACGTGTCACGTGACTACAGCCTCTTCGCCATTGGCGAGCACGAAGTACAGTCAGACTACATTGATAAGACTGTAGCAACTTTAAGACAAAGGACGGGCTAGGATTCAGAAATAAGGCCATTTTTTTTTAGAAACAAGATGTTATTCATGTCATTTATTATATGATATTATATATTATTAAATGATTGTAAAGAAATTAACTAAATATGTAAACATGATTAACGAGTCGACTAAGCAGTTGTTTTAAACACACGTCAAACTATGAATCCGTCCTTGTAGATATAAGAAAAAAATTCATGCTGGATTGACACACGCCAAACTCCATTCTAGAAGTAATAAGCAAGGAATTCATCGTCGATTGACACACGCCAAACTATGAAACCATTGACACAGAAATTCATTATAAATAATTGGAAGATAAGTCAAGTCATTATAAACGTATTGCATAAAATGGCATTAATGCATGGTATGATAAGGAATAGGTTAAGTCTTTCAGCTTCTGCCAATTATGTCAAATATCGTTCGTAGCCCAAAATAGCTTTCATATGTCTATAGAATTTGAATTAATTGAATAAAAAGATAATTGTCCATTTGTAATGCGCTTTGCCATGCTAGGCGCACAAATTGTATCATTACCCTGAAGGAAAATTACTTTCCATGCCGCTTTTCAGCGTGAGCGCATACATCCGTATATTCCCATTTATACAGCTTGGTAGACTGAGTGCAGTGTGGATAAAGTGCCTTGCTCAGGGACACAACATGGTAAAACTTTGTTTGTGCCTCCACCGGGATTCGAACCCGGACCTTTGGCGTGAACACCGTGCTCCAATTTGGAATGCTAAGAAAGTTTTCAAACCACATTTACGGTTATCATTACATATACATCTCCCCTTAAAGTTTGCAATAAAAGAGTTATTTAAAATACAGCCAACATCTTGATTTTGCCAGACAAATCCGAAACCATTTTTTAAGAGTACTCAATTTCTGACCAGAAAAGGATGTTACCGGACACCATTCATCAAATGTGTCCAAAAACACTCCCGGAGTGACTCTTTAAAGGGGCAGTAGCACGTTTTTGGATAATCTTATATTTTGAAATTTTCACTGATTATTGAATGTTGCTAAATGTATTATGTTGATAGTGTCATAAATCTCATTACACAAGCCAATCAGCCATAGTCAGAGGACAAAGTATGAAGATTCACATAAAATCCATTGGCGGCCATTTTTGTGTGAACACCTTTAATTCATTTTGTGTAAGAAAAAGGAATCGCATGGCTAAACTTTGCATTATATATTTGAATTATTACTGCTCCATTTAGTTTAAATACATTGTCTTTCAATTGGAACCATTTATTTTCATTTTCCTGACATCACCATTTATTCCCCATAAAAACGTGCTACTGCCCCTTTAAATCTGTATCGTAAAGAGGAAATGTCCGCTCCCTTTACCTTATGATCGATCATTTTATATGCGTGTTGAGTAGTTGATCAATATTCGAGTCGATTGACAATCGATTTTTTTATTATATTTTCATAAACAAACACGATTAGCTTCGCTTTTTATTGGCGTTTTCACGAAACATTGTTGATAACATGTATACATGCGTAAAAAGTCAATTTCGTACATGCTATAATTTTATACTTAATTGCATTAATTAACGTGCCCTTAATCATTGTCCGACTTTACGTGCTACGTCGGTTTATATGCTGAGAAGTACCTTTTTGAAAATTTACAGACAATTTTCGTGGATTTTTGTTGACATATGTATCAACCATGCCACTTAATAAAGTGAACAAATGTTCCATTGTAATAGTTGGGATCACACTATCATAAATAGAACTGTAGCAGAATCTTGCACTATTTTTGCTTACATAAGCATTCTTTAAATTTTCTTATTTCTTAAAATATATCCAATTTGCTTACGACAAATCAGAGGGACGTAAGTAAGTGAAAATGATAAACTCCACAAATAAACCCTCTCCTTACCCGGGTATTCTTAGTCAATGACTGTATACACATATAACGTTAGCATTCTGGTCGTTTATTCCTCAGTCTGATTAAAATCGACTGTGGTTCAAGGAAAAAAGTGTAAAAATATTATCTCGAGCGGGGTTCGAACCTCACCCAGCCCGACTTTAATCTCATTAACAGACCGAGACGGGGAGGATATCCCGAATGGTTCGAGCCCCAATAGAGACAATATTTTTTATATTTTATCCCTCGGAGCACGGTCGATTTTAATCAGACTGTTTATTCCTTTTCAAGCAATATCTTTGGGAACATCGACTCCTTCCTGGTTGAACTGTAAGGTCAATCAATGTTTATTTTCTTTGAAGACTTGATAATCTACAGTTGAAAGATTGACTCAATCGAAAATCAATTGGTAATGGTACCGAGTTCGATGAACTCAATATTGAATCTTCGATTAGGTCGATTCAGATCGATTGTTCAAAAAAGTCAGGATAGACACATTGATAACATGAATGAAGAAGAATCATAATTTGATCCCCTACTAATCTACCTATAGTTTTGAATATTACTTATTTTGATAAATATGATTTCAACATGTTTGTATATTGAACTTTTTATTGTTTACAGAAATTGTAAAGTAATCGACCAATACGGAACCTTTTCAGAATACCATTAGGGTTAGTGTTTGTTTAGATAGTGGCGATTACACGCCGTTGTTGTGTCAATATTGAGAGTCCCAAATTATACCAAAATTCGTGGTTTATCAATGATCTCTACTGTTCACTGATAAAATCTCGTCCCATGCATTAACTTCCTTCCCACAGAGTTCACAGTACTAAGTGACATGATGCGAGTTGAGCATCATCAGAGATGAGAAAACTATGGAAACAGATATTGCACAATAATCAAGATATGATAATCTTCATTGTCTTAATAGGGACATTTGTTTTGTAAAAATACAATTCTCAAACAATGTTATAACAACTCATAACATAAACTTTATAAAAAATTAATTTCAACACAATTTACATAGACTAGAATAGATATTGCTTACATCACGATGCGACACTGTGCTGGTCAGAATTTATTCATCTAATGCTCTTATCACGAAATGTATCATTAGCTGAACCCTTGTGTTAGAAATGTCGGCCAGCTTTCGTTCAGAAAGAAATGTTTAATATTTTTAAAAAGGGATTGGAAAGATCACTTATATTTTGTTAGACTTATGTTTATAAGTGCTTCAAATTAAAACTTATGCTTATTGGTTAAATAAGAAGCTAGATGATCTTATTTGCAGTATCCAAGATTTTGTCAAAATGTTTCCCGAACTGTCAGTTTTATGCCTTGCTGCCGACCTTTGAGTTTTCTGTGCTGATATCAGCGCCCCTATTCCCGACTTTCGGTAGTTGGAGTTATCTCCCCTCGGAAGAGTTGTCCGCCCTTGGGAACAGGTATACCTTCTTCCGGTTTACAGCGTGACCGTCTTAACGTGAAATGTCTTCCTCTTCTTTATCGAACTGTGAGATTACTACATGTAAAACGTTTGAAGATTTTCTGAATTTCAAGAAAACAGATCTGCAGGCACACCTCAGAAGCATCGGTGAGAAGACCACAGGCTCAAAGGTTACTTTAGCTGAGCGTGCTTTTACCGCTAAACAGTGTTGCACGGTTCAAGAGCATCGTGGACAGGTATCGGTAGATTCGGACTCTGATTTCCCCCCGATATCAGAACTTACTTCTGGGTGGACAAGTGATCTACGATCTCTTCCCAAGCTTACTCACAAGGATGTTGAATCCTACTTGATAGATAGTATGTACCCATAGGACTGTTGATCATCTGAAGATGAACTGTTATCGCCAGTACATTCGTGGCTTTAGTTTTTTCAAGGAAAAGTATGTTCACAAGATTATGATTAATCCTATCGAAGAGTCAAGCAAGTACTGCTATGTAAGATCAAAGTGTTTTCCCTCAATGAAGCAGGGTACCTACGATCAGTGGATCCTACTGACCAAGGATTTACCAACTGTCGTGTGTAAAGCATACTGCACTTGTGCTGCTGGGTAAGCCAATTTCAGTTATCAATAGTTTTCTATGAAATATTTAGCATTGAAATAATTTTGGAAGTCATATAATTCAAGTACATTGATTTTGTTTTCGAAATAATTTTATTTATTTATTCATTAATAATATTTAATATTAATTATTTAACGTTTTCCCTGGCTGTACCACAGATAACGACCATAAACAATAAATGTTTGATTCTTTTCATTTGGCATACACATTGAAAAGACATTTTATTTTGATAGAAATAGAAATGTTTACAGAAACAGTAATTTAACGAAAAAACCCTTAACAAATGAATAAACATGTGTTTATAATGTTTGTTTTTTAATATTCAACAGACTTGGAGAAGGCTGCACCCATGTTGCTGGTCTCCTATTTGCTGTCGAAGCCGCCAACTCCACTGCTGATGGTGACGTACCTTGTACATCTAAGCCTTGTGAGTGGAACAAACCCAGCAAACGGAAAAGGGTATCAACATGTATTGACAACATCAAGTTCAAGAAGATGAGGTTTGGCTGTGAGACTCATATTAGTGCTAAGAAGTACACATATGATTTTCCTAAAGAGGGAGATAATTTTTTGAGAACTATTTGTGCTAAACTTGGAAGTTCAAATGCTGTGTTATTTGATTTGTTACCTAAGTGTATGAATCTATTTGTGTTGTGTAATTTCAATATTCATAACATTATTCTTGATATCAGGGTTTAAACATGAACTCCTCGTTGTACATTCAAAACGGATTCTCCATATTTTATGAACGCTTCAATCACTTTCAGCATAAATTATTGAGTTCAATATCAATCAAATTAGTGTATAATTTAAGATTTATCTGAAGATCATATTGCCGTTATTATATGCAGCTTAAAGAGCCAATTTATGGAGTCAAATATGAACAACTTTTTCATTTGTTTAATCCAGAAGCATCGACTGTTGCCAACAAGTATTCTTAGTCACAGCATGCAGATGAATCAGCCAAACGCTATTTTGGAAACTTTATTTTTTAAAACAATAAACAGTTGATATAACTAGTTTCTATATAAAGATTTCTTTGATCTCCCTTGATGCTCATATATAAAACTGTTCTGAATTTTGATTGAAAACTTCGGTAATTATGCTACATTTTTAGTAGACGTTCAATATGTGAAAGGTTTAGGTAGAATTTATAAAGGTTTGTATCGAAGCCAAACATTGCGACATAAAACGTTTTCCAACTTCCACATTGTTTTAACTCAAAGACGGATGGACAGACGAAGATGAAAAGATAAAAATAATCCAGTTTGTAGTTGATCAATAGCTTTAGTCGTGTCAAATCACACTCACTTGCGTCAACATTATTAAGATTTCTAAGATCATTTTATGTTACAATACTTTTCAATAAGTTCACTGAATATGTTTAATAAGATAAATCATATTAGAATGTAAGTAAGTAATGCGTTTATCAAACCTAATTCATTTTATATGTTCAATTTGAGTTACCCGTTTTAAAGTTTCGAATGTTCAAATATTTCATCATTCCCATTTCATACAGACGTTCGATACGAATTATCAGAAAAATTACGTGTATGGATATGTTATTGTGCAGGAAAGACATGTGAAACTATACAGAATCAAAAACAATTTTGATAGTCCAAAACCCATTTGGTCCGGTCCGTAACTTAAATTTCATATACCTAGTTTAAAAATTAACATAGCATAAAAACAATCAAGAATATAGTTATCATGCAATGTTTTTCATCAGTGGAATCGTAATGCTATTGTGTACAAAATAGATATTCAAAAGGCTAATTTCCTGGACATAATATAGATTTGCTTTGGTTTGTGTCCAGCCTGTAAACAGTGACAGTGAGTTTGGTATAATAATTAGTCAGGAGGACAGGAGGACAGGCTACTGAACACCCAAGCTGGGTAGCTGTTTTGTTGATTGGTTGGGCTCGCTGAACGTTGGATGGAGAGATTTGAATCAGTCAAAGCTGGGTCAGAATGCAGGTATGACGTGATTTATTTGTCTTCATTTATCTTCTTTAATGTACATATAGTTTACTTGTGCTTCGTCTTCTTAAATCGTTCCATTTTATATTAACAAATTATCCCATTAATGAGTCTTATATAGGTTTAGTAAAGTTTACTCACTCATTCCAAGATAAATCACCGATTTAATTATTCAGATGAAACAATCCTTTTAATTTGTATTGAGAACGTAGTATCTATGAATGCCGGGATAGCAATTTTCAGCTACGTTTGCAGATTTATTCAGCATTCATATATTTTAAAGAATACGATTGAGAATATCTATCAAAGTTAAAATGAGAAGATGATTTATAAGCAAGTATTTTGATAGTTGGTAAATATTTACACAGTATACCTTGTTCCTTGTTATTTGGATTTTCAAAAAGTTAGAAATGTTTGGCTAAACTAAATGATAGGGCAACTCTTCACAGACAAAATATTGAGAATACTTTCATCATGTTTCTCTTTTTATTCTACAGGGTGGCATCTGACTCGGTTCTCAAAAGGTGCTGTTGTGGGGGGACGTAACCTTGTGTTGGAGATACGTCTGTTCGAGGTGTCCAATCCCATGTCAGCTTTCCCCGCCATTAGCTTATGGGTGAACAGCTGCAGGCATCTGTTCTTGGACGTCTCCAGAACTGCTCTGCCAGGATTGGTATAACAAGGTTGTCTATCCTTGTTAAGAGTAAGGCACCATGCGTATCATGGTGGATAGGGACCACACAGTCCCCAGTGTGGATGCGCCAGTTTAGTGTAGGGTACACCTCAGTAGGTTTAGTTTAGAGATAGGTTCCCCTCAGACTTCTCCGACACCTGGTTGCTAGCTTCACATACATGCACCTGGAATGGCGGTCACGGTGAGTTCCCAAATTTCATTCATTGTTTGATTGGTATAATCTATGTCAAGAGCTTAGAACAGAAAAAAATATCAATCTGTTTTAAATAGTTTATTTAGATTCTAGGGTTGTACATCATTAATGCCTTTGTTGAATCAAAATAAACAATAACAAATCTAAGTATTAATTTACCCATTATCGAAGTGGATCTAAAAGCTAACTAGATAATTTTAAGTCGTTATCAATAATAACAAGAAAGATTCCAAGTAAAAATACCCATTAGCAAAGGTGATTTATAAAGCTAACTTGATATTCAAGTTGTAATTTAAAAAAAAAAATTTAAAAAATATTTTTTATTCAATTCAATTCAGCAGGTATAATTTGATTCAGGTCATGTATAACATTGTTGTATGATGAAGCGCCCTTAAAATATTGGCTACATGGGTACAACATATGCAATCACAACACATTGATAAAGGTTTTCCATTTGGCATGAAATGAAGGTAAAGTATTATTTTTACATGCAATAATTTTTTTAACTTTAACAACACCCTTGATAATATTTCCAAAACTGTCAATTGATAATTTATTCTGTTTGATACTGGTGATATGAATATATTTTTTGGCTAATAGAATAATGTGTGAAACTAAAAGACTGATCTGGCTGTTGCAAAAGAGAATATCAGGATCAGAGATAATATCAAAGTATGGGATATGTGGAGTAATAAAGTTTTCAACCTTTCTCCAAAATTCATGTACATATGTACATTTAATGAAAACATGAGCAAGGTTTTCAGGTTCAGTACCACAAAAAGAGCATATATTTGTATCTACTATTTTCATTTGCAACAGCTCTTTTCTAGTGTAAATTGCCCATATTTATAGAATCAATATTTGTTGTTTCTTCATATGTTTGTGGTTCTCTATAGAGATTAATATAGAATTGTTGTAGCTCATCCAATATAGCTTTACCATCTGTTATTGGCGCCCCATTTCACTACTGAACTGAACTCCTTATACAAAATTATTAGCACATGCATTGCAAACAAGATTAAATCAACATTAGAAACAATAATTCATGAATATCTAAATTCAGTTGTCTCTTCCACTTTTGACAAACTTTAAGTGGTGTGTCATCAGAAATAAGCTTTAAATGCTTATCATAAAAATTCCTACATCCTTTCTTTTGTGAGAGTAATTCTTGGAGAGTTTGGTTCAATGTAAGGTTTTGTGTGCAAGTTTCATGAGCTAAAAGGGTATTTTTCCAAGTCTTAGGGATATTCAAAATTATCTTATTATATTTAAGGACTGTGCCCTTGATGTGATAAAGTTGTTTCAGTTCATTAAAAGGCAGAAATGAATGATCACCCCAAATATCTCTTATTTTGTGAATACCCCTATTGAACCAATTCTCAATTAACAAGTTACTATTTCTAAACTGGTGATTTAACCATAAAGGCTCAGCTAATCTCTCTTCTGGAAGAGATGTATTTATCATATGTTGTGTTTTGTAATATTTACTCCACAAAGCTAAAATGTCATTCCAGAATGGGTTGTCAACTGTTACATGACTGTTAATTTGTGCCCCCATAAGAAATATCTTTCTAAAAGGGAATAGACTTAAATTATAAATGGAGTGTTTGTTCATATATCTTCTAAGGCAGGATAATTTAAGTGCATTAATAAAAGATTTAATATCTGTCATTCTAGGTCCACCTTCTTCATATTTTCTACATATCGTTGTCCTTTTAATTTTGTCCTTACCATCCCACATAAAATTATATATGATCTTATTCATCTGGTTAATGAAATCTGTTGGGCGAGTAGGCAATACAGAAAAAAATGTGTACTAGAGATGATAATACAAGTGTTTTTAAAACTGTAATTTTCCCTTGTAAGGTTAATTTTCTTCTTTTCCAACCAGCAAGAAGTCTTCTGATAATATGTAATCTTCTTCTGGTATTGATTACCCATAAGTTTTCCAATTAAGGGTTGAGATATATTCCAAGGATGTTAAAATCACCTTCGTGTCAGTCTAAACTACTTTCTGGGCATAATTTTACTTTGCTTTCAATCATTGATCCTATCCAGATTGCTTTGGTTTTTAGCTCACCTTGACAAATGTGAGCTTATGTCGTGGCGCTTCGTCTGTCGTCTGGCTGTCTGTCCGTCTGTCCGTAAACTTTCACGAAAAAGACTACTCCTAAACAAATCCAGATATCATTCTGAAATTGTAGTATGTTATACCCATGGTGATTCCTCACAGAAAGGTAGACGTTTCAGTTTTGAGAATCCAAGATGGCCGCCATGACAGCCATATTGAATTTTCAGCTGCAGATGACACATCATTATTATTAAATTTTAAGCTTTCATCAAGTGATCACTCGCACCATATAAATCCTCTAATTTGAACTTACTAATCATAATATTATCTTGAATATGGAATATTTAAGATTGTCTTGCAAGTTGTTCTATATTTGTAAGTGTTTCTAAAATAAATTAAGATGAAAGACAAACATAATTAATTAATTTGTTTAAAATCTTTATGGCAACTAACTGCAAAAACCCAATCACATTAAACATCATGTTAAAATTTAAACAATGGTATCTCCCTTATATTCCTTTAAATACCACACATAAGGGGTCAACCAGAGTTCAGATATTCCTGTTGAGTCCACTATGCTTTTCAAATACACATCCCAAAACAGGCTGCTAGCATCACAGTGTCAGCTGCTAATCTGTTGCATAATCAACCTGACCAAATTGATATGGTACAGCATTATGCTATATGGCCATGTGTATGCAATAAGAGTTATGGAAATTAGACTTGTATTCTCATGACAGTGATATGTTCTTTCTAAGAATAGCAACTTACACAAAACTTGTCAACAATAAGCTTTGTGTTTAGCAATCTACATGATAAGTTGATCTGGAAAGAGTTATTTTGCATCAGGTTCCAGTTCCTGTGTTTTACTCATATTTGTACCATTTCTTTATCTAACAGAAGTTCTTCTTGACACAAAATCAATTTAGGACATAAGCAAACTATGTTTTGAGAATTATATATATTTTTCACAACAATGCATGTTCTCTCCTGTCAAGTCTTTAAATACCACACATAAGGGCTTAGCCAGAGTTCAGGTTTATATGCTCAGCACACTATGCTTCTCCAAATACACAAACTGCTACACTCTCCTAAAATAATGATGGCAGCCATAATCAATTATCATATAAAAGATGGTTATAAAATTAAACCATATTACCACATCATTCATTTTAAGGTGAGCTTCTGTACCCTCGGTACTTTTATTGTAAGAGATATACCTACTGAATAGAAAACTTTTTCAAAATATAAAGAAGAAAAGCATTTGTACAAAAAGTTAACATACGTAATGGTGGCAATCTTATAAATGATAAAGCATTCAATATTGTAAGACATAAATGCATTTAAAAAAATCAATTTCAACATGAAAATTCATTTTAATGGATCAGAAGAAGACCAGGGGGATGCCAATGCATTTGTTAAATCAATCTTATCAATCACATCTAAACAACAAAGTAATTTACTAATAATGACAAGTATCTTAAATGCTCCTGTTCAATCAAATAAAAAATCAAATCTATTTTCCAGGACGGGAGAAGACCCAGAGGGATGCCGGGCCAGAGGAAGACCCAAGGCAATGCCGGTCCAGAAGGAAGACCCAGGAAGATGCCAGGCCAGAAGGAAGACCAAGGGCCATGCCGGGCCAGAAGGAAGACCAAGGGCCATGCCGGGCCAGAAGGAAGACCAAGGGCCATGCCGGGCCAGAAGGGAGACCAAGGGCCATGCCGGGCCAGAAGGAAGACCAAGGGCCATGCCGGGCCAGAAGGAAGACCAAGGCCATGCCGCGCCAGAAAGAAGACCAAGGGCCATGCCGCGCCAGAAAGAAGACCAAGGGCCATGCCAGGCCAGAAAGAAGACCAAGGGCCATGCCGGTCCAAAGGAAGACCCAGGGAGATGCAGGGCCAGAAGGAAAACCAAGGGCCATGCCAGGCCAGAAGGAAGTCCAGGGGGCATGCGGGGCCAGAAGGAAGACCAAGGGAGATGCGGGGCCAGAAGGATGACCCAGGGCCATGCCGGGCCAGAAAGAAGACCAAGGGCCATGCCGGGCCAGAAAGAAGACCAAGGGCCATGCCGGTCCAAAGGAAGACTCAGGGAGATGCTGGGCCAGAAGGAAGACTAAGGGCCATGCCAGGCCAGAAGGAAGACCAAGGGAGATGCCGGGGCCAGATGAAGACCAAGGGCCATGCCAGGCCAGAAAAAGGACCATGGGGCATGCCAGCCCAGAGGAAGACCAAGGGGCATGCCAGCCCAAAGGAAGACCCAGGGCCATGCCGGTCCAAAGGAAGACCCAGGGAGATGCCGGGCGAGAAGGAAGACCAAGGGAGATGCTGGGCCAGAAGGAAAATCAAGGGAGATGCCGGGCCAGAAGGAAGACCAAGGGCCATGTCGGGCCAAAAGAAAGACCAAGGGGCATGCCAGCCCAGAGGAAGACCCAGGGGCATGCCAGTCCAGAGGAAGACCCAGGGCCATGCTGGGAGATGCCGGGCCAGAAGGAAGACCAAGGGAGATGCCGGGCCAGAAGGAAGACCCACAGAGATGTTGGGCCAGAAGGAAGACCAAGGGCCATGCCGGGCCAGAATGAAGACCAAGGGAGATGTCGGGCCAGAAGGAAGACCAAGGGCCATGCCGGGCCAGAAGGAAGACCCAGGGGCATGCCAGCCCAGAGGAAGACCCAGGGAGATGCCAGGCCAGAAGGAAGACCAAGGGAGATGCCAGGCCAGAAGGAAGACCAAGGGCCATGCCGGTCCAGAAGGAAGACCAAGGGCCATGCCGGGCCAGAAGGAAGACCAAGGGCCATGCCGGGCCAGAAGGAAGACCAAGGGGCATGCCAGCCCAGAGGAAGACCCAGGGAGATGCCAGGCCAGAAGGAAGACCAAGGGCCATGCCGGGCAAGAAGGAAGACCCAAGTGGGCGATGCTAGATGCAGCGACTGAGTGAGTATGAATCATATCTATTTTGCACACAAGTAAATATAAATTATAAATTTGAAGGTGCTTATGGCTGAATTATTGCACACTCCATAAAACAACATACTCACTAAATAAAATTCACATGAAACACTGATTTATTTCAATTCACACTGTCCCAATTTTGACCCGATTTCATATCCAAGTAAACATAAATCCTAAATAGTACCAAGCAATAATTTTCACCTGTGCAAAACAATTAATGAATTATTCTTCCATTAGCGGATAGGGCTTCCCCGCGCTATTTTTAGATATCTTGTGCCGTTTCCATATAAGGAAAGTTCTAAACGGCCTTGACCTTAATATCGGTGAAGACAGGACCAAGTCTATCGCCGTGAGGTAGTGTTTTGAGTCAAGCAGAATAATGCACGTCGACAAAGAGAATTAATCCAGACAGTTGTTTTAGCTTCAGTGTTTTAAAAAACAAATCAACAAAGTCAATTTATCTAGTCACAAGTTCTTGGTTCGTAGTGCGATTCTGATATCCATATTCCATGATGATCAAAACACATTCGATCGGCTTCAGTCGATTTTTGTCACTGAGTCTGATTTACTGGAGAAATTGTTTATTCCTATTGTTCGTATACAAAATTTTCAAGAATTGTTTATCACTTCTTCTGTTGGCCTACATCTAAATCATGTTTGTTGTCAAGTGACAGGTGACTGTCTCAAGCGGAGACTATGTTTAGAAAAAACCTGCACTGCACAGAGAAAAATTCATCATTCATTCATTAATTAATTAATTCATTCATTCATTCATTCGAGCTTAGTTTTTTTTAATAAAACAGAATACATTACGTCAAAAATCCATTTACAATAAAATCTAATTTTTTTCTTATGGTATTTCACAAGAAAAGATTTTGTTCAATGTGTCATTTGTAAAACGCAAGTACAAATGTGAAAGATAATACCAGTATGTTCAGTGAAATGAAGGTAAAATATATACCATAATTTTATTTTTTTAGTTGCTTTTTAGACCCTAGAATTTAAGAATCGTCAATATTTATGATTTAAATAATCAATTACCGGTATTCATCTACCTATGTAAGAACCTTGTGTATGTTTTCTGGATTATCAAATAGGGAGTTGATGATACTTTTAAGAGGATATTAATTGAAGATTGGGGATATGTATGTGTTAAGAAAAGGGAATTTAGGAAAAGTTCTCATTAAATTTTAGTGTTTTAGACCAATGCTTAAAATACAAGTATTTGCCTTGTGGCATTGAGTCACAATGTAAGAGTCAAAAGTTGTGATTTGTTTTAATTTCATGACAATTTGAAAATTATCAATGAATAAGGGAGCAAGACAAAAGCCACCCGGACAAAAGCTACCAGGACAAAATCCACCCGGACAAAAGCCACCCACTTATTTATTGTAATATACTAATAAAATGAGTATAATAATATTATATTATGATGCCATATGATATTACTTAATCATAATATTCATCCACTAACAATATTCTGAATAAAAAAAAAAATGATAACAAGTTTTTTTAACGATATGCAAAGGTATTTTATGATATACTTACATCATCTTTAAAACGTTTAACATAGAAAAGAGGGTACGCTTTGAAAACCTTTAAGTGTTTTATAGTAAATCTTAAAATTATGAATGGGCAGTGTACTTTGGTCTGATTGGTTAATCTTAAGTTAATCTTGATGTATTTTCAAATAAATGGCTTATTTTTTAAACCGGATAATGTCTCGATATTTTGGATGTTTGGATTTAATGAATTCCATAGTTGTATTGTGTCAGGTTAAAAAGACCTAGCATAAGTCACCGTTCTACACTTTAAGGTTCGCACTGATGAATTTTCTCTGAGATAGTAGTCATTTGAACTTGGTGTTTTTGGTAGGAGGTCAATAGGATATTGAGTTGCAAGATTGTTTTTCATTTTATAAAAAGTAGTCAATTTAGATATATATCTACGTTCTGCTAGTGGTTTCTTATTTGTTTCGTCATAAATTGTCGTATGGCTTGTTCCGCGAACTGCTCCACATATGGATCTTAACGCATCCAAGTTCAGCTTTTCTTAGTAAGTTGCATTGCTCTTGAGTGCAATTATCCCAAATATGCCTACAATAATCAAATATTGGTATTATGTAAGATTCATAAATAATTTCTAAACTTTTACGCGATAGCCGTTAAGCTTTGATCACAAAGTCAAATCTATTTTATTAATTTGTTTCTGATTAAATAAATATGGTAGTACGTGGAGCACAGGAAATGTCCACATCTTAAAAATGACTAATGTATCATGAGAACTACAGTTTCTGTGTTGTTTGTTAAAAACTTTAAAATTTGGGTGGGTTTTGTCCGGGTGGGTTTTGTCCGGGTGGGTTTTGTCTGGATGGTTTTTGTCCGGGTGGTTTTTGTTCGGGTGTTTTTTGTCTGGGTGGCTTTTGTCCGGGTGGCCTTTGTCCGGGTGGCTTTTGTTTGGGTGGTTTTTGTCCGGGTGGCTTTTGTCCGGGTGACTTTTGTCCTAGACCCATGAATAAAATCATTGATGTAAATATTCAGATTGAATTAAAGCTAACATATAGGTGTCTATTTTCTATTAATCAGATTTTATTTTTTTCTTACATAACTTAAAAACAGCCACTATGGTTATTTGTCTTAACCCCTCTTTTCAGGAACTAAATTAAATTAAATAGAATCTAGGACTGTCAGTTGGTGCCAAGGGCTGTTGGACATTCTGCTGAGTCATGGATGATCTATCTCTGAAGATATGTTGAGTACAAAAAGTATCTAACTATGTGAACACACCTGTTTCATTCATTATACTGCGTACAATGTGATTGGTCCCATCAAAATCCTAAGAAATGTTGTATTTCACCTAAAAAATGACTTAAAATACATACATCTTAATGAAATCATGAAACCTTTAACTTTAATTAGGTTTTGTTGGCATTGGAAATTGATAATCATGCTAACATGTACCTAAAAAACTTAATTAGAATTATCATTTGTGATTCATCTGTCAAAAAAGTTTGACACATCAAAACAAATTTTAAACATAAGTCTTTTTTTCTTTTTAAACAGTCTTAAATTTAAGTAACAAAATAACGGTAATCATTTAAGCATATTAAGGACTTATAGAGTTTCCTTTGATCAATCTGACTTTTCGATAACTTTTTGGATTATGTAAATGCATTAAAACTTGTGATACAGATATTGTGTCTACCAACATGTGAAATCTTACATCTTGCATTTTAACAGGACTGTTTTGTGTACCTTTCTCAATGGCAGTTGCAGAAAGAATCATAATGATAATTTACATGAACACCTAAAAATTATAGCCATTGGTTCTGTAGCTCATCAAGCATTATATGATAGAATATACAAATGACCACAGATTTACCTAATGAGTGAAATTGAAAAGGGAGAAAAAGATTAGCCTGGTCAATTATTACAATATTTATTTATAATAAAGTATTGAGAAACAGACTGTAAAATCACCAATAATCCCCAGCATCCTAATTAATTTTATATGCAACAAACTAATTTATTTTAAATCAGATCTTTTATTTTGTTTATGTTTAATGAAGCGCAAACACACATCCCATTAGTTAATGCCAATTCTGTATCTTCTCATTTGGCTTGTTTTCTTCAGCTGGTCCTCCCTGAAAACTCTCTGCATCACATCATCTGTCTAGGAAACTACTGTCCCAAGTCACATCTTCCCCTTTCACTTCTCTTTCCTCTTGAAAACCCTTCAAACAAAAAAAGTAACATAATACACAATAGAAATAACAAATTAGTCATACCAGTATTGTAATGTTGATAATAAACTCTTCAGGTGCTTATAGATTGTTGAAAAGATAAAAGTTTGATGAAATTTATGTCTTTAAATTCCCAGTTTTTATCTTTATTAGAATAGAGCATAGAATGGTGTTTCCATCAAAACAAACATGAGTCAATCAGTCAATCTTTATTTGCACTTATAGGCCACAGGCCTGTAGCACAATGTGCATACAATATGTTCAGGCAGGATAGAGTACATTTTTTCTGAGTAAAAAGGCATAGTATAGAAACATTGACAGATTTTCTAAATGCGTTTTGCTAGAGTGAGTTAATAGAGATATAAATTTATAAAAATTATGATGTAAAATAATATTTCTTAATGTACTTCTTTCTCAAAGTGAGGTAGGCAGGACAAACACAAAGGAAATGATATTCATCTTAAATAAGATTTAAATTACACATTTTACAAATTCTATCTTCTCTTTTTAGTCCAATATATCTGCTGGTTTCTAGTAGTAAATCATGCCATGAGCGACAAATATATGATATAATGGACTATACAGAAACATATCAGATTCCAGGCCTTCTTTTACTTATTGATTTTGAAAAGGCTTTTGATTCAGTTGATAGAAATTTTATGCAAAATGTGCTCAACTTATTTAATTTTGGACCAAGTCTCAAGAATTGGATACATGTTTTGCTAAATGATACTGAATCAAGTGTATTAGTAAATGGATTTGCAACAGATTTTTGTAAGATAACTAGAGGTTGTCGCCAAGGAGATCCAGTATCCCCATATATTTTTATTCTATGCGCAGAAGTTCTAGCTCTACTAATAAGAAATAACAAGAAGATTAAGGGAATAAATATTGGAAATATTCAAAGCCTTCTAGCACAATTTGCAGATGACACTACGGTGACATTAGATGGAACAGAAGCAAGTCTTTATGCAGTTCTTAATACTTTAGCTTTTTTTGCAAGGTTTTCGGGGTTAAAAGTAAATGCAGAAAAAATAGGATAGGATAAAAAAAAAAGATCTAGGTTAAAGATGTGTAAGGAATGGAATTTGGATTGGACACAGTCAAAATTCAGACTGTTGGGATTGGACTTTGATGTTGAGTTAAACGACATGGTAGACCATAACTACAAAGATAAATTGGACAAAATATACAAAGAAATGAACATTTGGTCT
The DNA here is from genome assembly GCA_916613615.1 of Steromphala cineraria. Lineage (NCBI taxonomy): Eukaryota > Metazoa > Mollusca > Gastropoda > Trochida > Trochidae > Steromphala > Steromphala cineraria. The sequence goes on along the minus strand of OU744732.1, from coordinate 55,000,216 downwards.
TTAAGATATTTGACTACAATGGGTAGAAATGTCATTTTAAAATCTTGGCTTTTACCAAAATTAAATCATTTATTTTCATCAATACCTAGCCCTCCGGACGAGGTAATAGAAAACCTTCAGAAGAGATGTTTCAATTTTATATGGCAAGGAAAAAAAGATAAAGTAAGGAGGGAAATAATGCATTGTAAACCTAAAGATGGAGGAATAAGTATGCCTATAATTAAAAATACTATAATTGCCCAAAAAGTAATGTGGATCAAACGGTTGTTGACTGAAAACCTTAAATATATATATATATTGCAAATGAATGCCTAGTTGATTCAAATAAACTTTATGCATCAGACTCAGAATATGTATATAGAAATAATCTTCCCTATGTTTCAAATAGATTTTGGAGAGACGTATTAATGTCATGGTGTCACTATCTTAAGAAGTGTTACGAAAATGTAAAAACTTTTTCGGATATTTATTGCCAGTCACTCTGGTTTAATGATAATATCAAGATAGATGGAGATTTCATATATAACAAGAAAATGGCAAACAATGGTATTAATTTTATTTGTGATATTGTTGATGAAAATGGTATGTTCTTACAAAAAGCTGACATTGAACAAAAATATGGTGTCAATAAAATAAGCTTTTTATACTTCGAAGGAATAAAGAGTGCAATTTTAGCATATTGTAAGACTAAGAATATTATTGGTATAGGAAAGACTCTGTATCATAAACAATATCCACTACTACCATTTAACATTCTTTGTATCTGTGGCCAAAACCAAAGAAGTAAATCGTTTTACAATATATTACTATCACAGTATCAACCAAGACCTTCTAGTCAAGATAACTGTAAACCTGTCTACTGTAAACCCACAGATACACACTCCTATCTGCTTTACACTTCTTGCCATCCCACCCATGTCAAGACAAAAGGCCCTTATAGCCAGTTTCTACGCCTCAGGAGAATTTGTTCCACGGACATAGAATATGAGAAACACAGCCTGAATCTCATCCAGTATTACCTCAAGCGGGGATACCCCAAAAAGATCATTAAGCAGAACAAAACCAAGTCCGATTCTACCTCCAGGAGAGATCTTCTCCAGAAAGGGCCCAAGCCACCTAACGAGGATTCTCGTCAGGTACTCGTTTGCGACTATAACCCCATGAACATGGAGCTCAAACACATCATTAGAAACCGCTGGCATCTCCTCAGCGGTTCTGACACCTGCAAACTAATCTTCCCCTCCCCTCCCATCACGGCCTTCAGACGTAACAAAACGCTGAAAGACTTACTGGTTCAATCCAGTCTCACGTACCCACGCCCACCACCTCAAATCGGGGGCAAAACAGTCCAATTTCTGGACGACCAGTGTGAAAAGCCTAATTGCAAAATCTGCTCTACTCTCAGCTGTCGACTGTCATTCCACAGCTCTCACACAGGACGCAAATACACATCTAAAACCTACAACTGCCAGTGCAGAAATGTAGTGTATTTGCTTACGTGCCGTAATTGTAACAAACAATATGTGGGTGAAACTAAAAGGGCGTTCAAGATCAGACTCTCTGAACATTTTGCAGACATAACTCACAAGAGAGACAAACCAGTCGCTCATCACTTCAACCTCCCAGATCATCTCAAAAGCGATGTTAGATACCAAATTATCGCTCAACTCAGACAAAACCCTGAGAAGGAGGAAACTACTAAAGCACGAAGATCACTCGAGCTTAAGTGGATATTTGAGCTTAATTCGTTCGAGCCGCACGAACTCAACGATAAGATAGTTGGTTGAAATATCCATTCCTGTATTTCATTTTCAAGATAAATGG